>JAINUV010001461.1:0-612321 GCA_020205505.1 Panax japonicus | reverse complement strand
AACGGCGTCGCTCTAAGGTGTCAACAGCAAAAAATACATTATCATTCAACTGGCTAGCTTTAACGCAAAGCGATCGTGATTTAAGCAGTTTGCGCAGTGTCAGCGGCGATTCTGGCCAGGGGATCCTGCTGGTAAAACTGGCGCAGATGCTGATACATGGCGGGAAAGCGTTCGGCCAGCAGAACCGGAGCCGTAAAGAAATATTCAGAGAGCACGGCGAAGCACTCAGCGGGATCGCTGGCGGCGTAGGGATCGATCGTGGCGGCCTGTTCACCCACCAGTTCAACTTCACTTTCTATCTCCGCCATCGCGGCACGCAAATCCTTCTCCCAAAGGGCGACGTCACGCAGCGACATGACCGGAATACCGCTGGTGTAACCGCTGCCGCGGGCATCCAGCTTGTGCGCAACCTCGTGGATCACCAGATTAAAGCCAGAGAGATCGAACGAGTCCTGAATATCGAGCCAGTTGAGTACGACCGGCCCCTGCGTCCAGCTCTGTCCGGCGTGAACCGCAGGCGCGCTGTGAACCAGCCCATCGTCATCCTGCCACTGATCGTCGACCTCGAACGGCTCGGGATAGATCAGCACATCGTGGAAACCGTCCAGCCACTCCAGGCCCAGTTTCAGCACCGGCAGGCAGAACAGCAGGGCGATCCGCACACTGCGCAGTTCATCCAACTGAACACCGTCGAGCGGCACCAGTTTTTTCTGTTGCAGAAAGCGCTGCGCCAACTCAACCAGCGCCTGCTGTTCAGCCTCATCCAGCTGGCTGAATATCGGCTGCGCCAGCCCGTGCTGCCATGGCAGCGCGGCCAGGGTGGCGTCGTTATGCGTTTTCCAGGGCCATTTAAACATCGCAACTCCCGCACAGAACCGGACTATTTCGCTATCCTGACGCGGCAGACATAAAAATGCCAGCATCGAAACACCATGCTGGCACTGTTCATCTGGCGACAGGGCTAAGGGCCGTCTATTCAACCCGTTAGCACGGTCGTTGTCTGTGATTCAGCCCGCAAAGCGTGGGGCCGGAGCGTCAGTTGCGCTCAATACGATGAAACTCAATCACCCACACCCAGGGATTCACTTCCCAGCTGGTCGCACCATACTGTTTTTCCCAGGCTTTACGGTACGCCTCTTTGGGCGATTCAGAATTGACGTTCATGGTGAAGAAGTTGTTGAGGAAGTGCGAATCGGTCTGCACACCTTCCGCCATAATGTCATCTTCACTGATGTCCTGAATTTTCTCGGCGCGCACGCCGGTAATTTCCAGATTGATGCGGCTGGCCCAGCGCGGCATATGAATGGCGGTTTGCCAGCCAAACTGTTCCGCTTCCGGTGTGCTCAGTGCATGCTGGCCCAGCTCGTTGCTGTCTGCACGATACTGGCAATATTCTGGCTGGCGGAAGGGCGTCGGGTCGCGTTCATAATCGGCCAGATACTGCTCGGGTACCATCGGGCCACGCCAGGTTTCACGCACCCAGAGCACGTCACCCGGTTTACCGTAAGGACACTGATAGCTGATGTCCGTCATCGACATCATTTTATAACCATGCAGATGATTAGCACTCACATCGAAAGCGTGTACGCCCTCGTGATGATCCTGTCCCGGACCGAAAGCCTGAGTTTTCATAATGCGCCGGGTTTGCGTTTGCTGGCCAACCAACAGGGCACGAACACGCTGTTCGGAAAAAAGAATCGGCCGTTCTTTCATGGATTACCTCTTTTTATTAGTAGAACCCGGTTACTGCTGTAAAAGTCCATTTGCTTCACATCTGAGAGTTATCATAAAAGCTTTAAATCATTTTGCTTAATAATTTGTCGGCTGACTGTCACTGTATAATTGTCACTTTAGTAGTTAAAAACCAGCAAAATGCAAAAAGCGCACCAAAGCTTATCACGCAACTGGCAAAAAGCGACGAATAGCCCGGATACAGTACGTTATAACCGTAAAAATAGGAACCTTTTCAGACTTTTTCACCTGTCATAACGTGCAGTTTTACACTTAATCGCGTGACAAAAAAACGCTGAGCATGGGGCAGGAAGTTGGTTAAGATCGAACCAAACATTACGCCTGTTAAACTAATTTTCTTAGCAGCAATTCACTGAGGAAAGACTGAAAACAGCCGAAATTGCGGTTATTGTGTAACAGAGATGCTATACAGATGATCCAGATCTCATTTTTCTGCCCGGAATTGCTGGCAGCGCTGCTCTTTTCAACTGCACTGTAAAAAAAGTGTCATTAGCCAGTCGCTATGATGGCTTGCCGTTTGCGCACTGATCGCGACAGAGAAGCTGCTGTCGATCACTACAGGGAGATAGATTATGTCACTCACACTCTGGCAATCTCGCTATGAAAGCTGGTTTCAGGCGAACTGGATCCACGACGACGGCGCGCACGATATCGCCCATCTGCGGCGTGTCTGGATGAGCGCACAGCGAATCATGAACGGCACGCCCGCTGATCCGCTGGTGGTGCTGACCGCCTGCTATTTTCACGATGTGGTGAACTTGCCGAAGAACCATCCGGAACGTCATCTCGCCTCAACCTATGCCGCGACGGAAACCCAGCGCATTCTGCAGCAGGATTTTCTCGACTTCCCGGCTGAAAAGATTGATGCCGTGATGCATGCCGTTAAAACCCACAGTTTCAGCGCCGGCATACCGCCTCAGACGCTGGAAGCTAAAATTGTACAGGATGCTGACCGGCTGGAGTCGCTGGGTGCGATCGGACTGGCGCGGGTCTTCTACACCGCCGGTGCGCTGAATCGGCCATTATTCGACAGCCAGGACCCGCTGGGTAAAGATCGCGAGCTGAATGATGTTAAATGGACGCTGGATCATTTCCAGAAGAAGCTGCTGCGTCTGCCGGAAACCATGCACACCGAAACGGGCCGCATGCTGGCTGAGCATAACGCCGATTTCCTGGTACGCTATATGGCGAAGCTTTATGCCGAGCTGCAGGGCAATCTGGTAGGAATGGATGAGGGTGTGCTGCGGGACTTCACACCTTTGCAAACCGAATATTAAATTTTTATGACAGTATGTTAATCGAAACGGTCATCCGGTAGCGTGTAGCAATAACAAAAAGGAGCTGCCCGATGACTGAAACTGTTAATTTAACAATTAAAATTGATCCTGAGCTGAAAGAAACGATTAAACAGCTGGCGCTGGAAAATCAGATTTCGATGAGCCAGGAGATTGTGCAGCGTTTGCAGGCCAGTCTGGAAACGCATCCACATCCGGCGATTGATAACCAGGATATCACTGAAGAGGGGACTGAGGGATCCAGTGCCGCTGACGTGAAGACCGATGCACTAAGTGCAACAGAGCTGAAGCAGATTCGGCTGCTGCTGAAGAAGCAGAGCAAGAAGAAGAAATAAAACAGAAACCCGTCGCCAGACGGGTTTTTACTTTGGAGAAAGGCTGGACCTTTTCGCTGTGAGACTGTGCCTGCGAAGGGAACACGGTCAGATCGGAAAGACGCAAAAGCCGTCATCCATGACATGCTCTGCCCGCGCCGTCCCTGGCGCGGGACGCTTTCCTATTCTGACCGTGTTCCCTGCGAGTTGAGCCTATTTGTTGCTGTGAGACTCACCTGATGTGAGTTCTTCATCAGCCTGAAACCCGTCGCCAGACGGGTTTTTTCATTTCACGGTGCTTACGACTTCAGCTGACGAATATGTGGCAGTAACAGCTGAGCCACCGCTGCAAACACAGGCACTACCACCGAGTTACCAAACTGCTTATAAGCCTGGGTGTCCGAAACCGGAATGCGGAACGGCTCGCGGCCTGGCACATCAAAGCCCATCAGACGGGCGCACTCGCGCGGGGAAAGGCGGCGTGGCCGACGCGCCATGTTACCGGCATCCTGAAACTCCGCTTCGCCCAGCGCACTGTCCCAGCCGCGATCGATCAGAATCTCTGAGCCATCTTTGTAGTAACGTGCTGACAGCGTACGCACGCAACAGTCAGGATTACGCGGATCGTTGAGGCCAAAGCCAAAGCCATTGCCTTTGGCTTTATGTTTTTTCGCATACTGGTAGAGGTAGCGCCACAGCACCGGTGACAGGATATATTTGTCGTCCGGCGCACTCTCCAGCAGGCTCTGCAGGCTGGGTACCTGCGCCGGGTAGAAACGGCGGATATCGCGCAGCGTAAAATCCTGCTTTTTCAGGTCACGGCGAATACCCACCAGCACAATGCGTTCGCGATGCTGCGGCAGGAAGTGACGCGCATCGATCACTTTGGCATCCGGGCTGCTGGCACCCGCATCCGCAACGTCATACCCCAGTTCATCCAGCGTCTCCATGATAATGGCGAAGGTGCGGCCCTTGTCATGACTCTTGAGGTTTTTCACATTCTCCAGCACAAAGAACGGCGGCTTCTTGGCGGCCAGGATACGGGCCACATCGAAAAACAGCGTCCCCTGTACCTGACACTCAAAGCCATGTGCACGGCCCAGCGCATTTTTCTTGCTGACGCCCGCCAGCGAAAAGGGCTGGCAGGGAAAACCGGCCAGCAGCACCTGATGATCGGGGATCGCCGCATCAATCGCGCGGTATATCGCCTCATCGTCGGTCAGACCTTCCGGCTGGGTGACCTGGCGGATATCGGTATTGAAGTGATGCTCCAGCGGATCGCTGTAGTGGTTAGCTTTATAGGTGCGGACCGCCTCTTTATTCCATTCACTGGTGAATACGCACTTGCCGCCGATCGCCTCAAACCCCTTACGAATGCCGCCAATACCGGCAAAGAGATCGATAAAACGAAATTCAGGATTATCATAATGGGCGGGGCGGGATGGCAGCAGCCCCTGTAACAGCGACAGTTCGGCTTCACACAGCGGTGGCAGGGCGGTTTTACCCTGACGAATCCGGTTCAGGAGTGCCGGCGTCCAGCAGGAAAATCCTGCCTGCTGCAGGCGGGCCGTGAGATCACGAACCGAATAGATTGCCAGCACCTGCTGAAAGAGTTCAGACGCATCAGCAGATGAAAGTGCAGCAGAGAGTGGTTCAGCGAGGGCGGCGGGATGCATGCGTTTTTCCTTAACAGTAAGGTGCCTATGCTATCACTCCAGACGCTGTGAGGAAATTGCCTGGATGTGCCCTGTGCCAGACCCCCGGAATGTTCTGTTTTTGCGGTGCACTGTGTGAAGTCATCGGGCGGCGGCTTTCGCTTTTCGTGGCGCAGACTAAAGTTGAAGGACCAGCAAAAAAGGAGAGTTTATGGCTGATGTTCACTCCAGCGAAATACGCAGCAAAAATATGCGTGCCATTCGCGCTCAGGATACGGCCATTGAGCAACGTATTGCGCTGCTGCTGAAAGATCGGGGGTTCAGCTTTCGCGTGCAGGATAAAAACCTGCCGGGACGGCCCGATTTCGTTCTGACAGAACATCAGGCAATTATTTTTGTTCATGGCTGCTTCTGGCATCGTCATCACTGCTATCTGTTTAAACTGCCAGCGACACGCACAGAATTCTGGACCGGAAAAATCAACAGCAACGTTGAACGTGACCGGCGTTATGTGCGCCAGCTGCAGGAGAGCGGCTGGAAAGTGCTGATCATCTGGGAGTGTGCGCTACGTGGCAAACTGCGCCTGACGGATCAGGACCTGCTGGAGCGGCTGGAGGAGTGGCTGCTGGCGATGCCGGAGAGTGCCGAAGTCGACCATCAGGGCATTCATCATTACAACGCCGATTGCTAATCACAGACATAATTGGTTAGATCTGCGCTTTCTCCGTGGCCAGGAGCCTGAAATGAGCAGCATAAAACTGACGGTAAAACGCCTTTACCAGATTCGTGACGAGCGGATGGTGAATACCAAAGCGACCGCGCGGGTTTACTGCGGTGACAGGCTTGTCGCCACGGAGGAGATCACCGGCATGACCGAAAGCCCGGTCAGCAAATATCTGCATGCTGAAGGAGCAGCAGGCGAGACGGTGCGGGTAGAGTGGGATTGTGAGGGCATCGCCGAGATGACCGTTACGGAAATTGAGCGCTGCCCATGTTGTCAACATAACGAACCAGACTAAGGATAAGATTTTGGCGGGAACCAGTTTACTGACTTTACTTGATGATATTGCAACACTTCTGGACGATATTTCCGTCATGGGGAAAGTGGCGGCGAAAAAAACCGCTGGCGTACTGGGCGACGATCTGTCGCTGAATGCACAGCAGGTCACCGGCGTAAAAGCCAACCGTGAGCTGCCGGTGGTGTGGGGCGTCGCCAAAGGATCGTTTCTTAACAAACTGATCCTGGTGCCACTGGCGCTGATTATCTCTGCGTTTGCGCCCTGGCTGATTACGCCGCTGCTGATGATCGGCGGTGCCTATCTGTGTTACGAAGGCGTTGAGAAGGTGATGCACACTCTGCAGCATGACAAGCAGAGCAAATCACCGGAAGCGCGCCAGCAGCGACTCGATTCGCTGGCGAATCAGAATGCGGCAGAGTTTGAGAAGAAGAAGATAAAAGGCGCGGTGCGCACCGATTTCATTCTGTCAGCCGAAATTGTCGCGATTACCTTAGGCATCGTATCGGAAGCGCCGCTGCTCAACCAGGTGATTATCCTGGCGGGCATCGCTATTCTGGTTACTGTGGGCGTTTACGGCATCGTGGCGGGCATCGTAAAAATTGATGATCTCGGCTTATGGCTGCGTGAAAAATCGTCACGCTTTGCGCAGGGCATCGGTAGCGTGCTGCTGGCTGCCGCGCCCTGGCTGATGAAGATCCTCTCGGTAGTCGGCACCATCGCCATGTTTCTGGTCGGCGGCGGTATCGTGGTACACGGCATCGCACCGCTGCATCACCTGATCGAGGAAGTCAGCGGTGGCTTCAGCGGCTGGATCGCCATGCTGCTCAGCAATGGCGCAAACCTGGTGCTCGGCTTTATCATTGGGTCGATCGTGCTGTTAGTGGTCAACCTTATTGCCAGAGTGCGCGGAAAATCGGTATAAAGCGCACTGTGATTTACGGTCAGGAGAATGACGATGAACGACGACATGTTTGAATTTGATATCGACGCACAGCTGGAGCAGGCTGAAGCGAAAGCAGAGAAAAAAGCCAGCGAAGTGCCGGATGATCTCGGTGACGAAGCCGATTGCGAAGGCTGTAAAATCTGACGTCAGCGTCAATACTTCATCAAAGCGGATAAGCTTTTTTATCCGCTTTTTTTATTTTCCGCATATCCAGCTGATTAATTCCGAATTTGCCCTTTTTTTGCGTGCCTTAACAGGCAGGAACGTTATTCGCCTGCTATAAAGAAAATAATCACTCAGGTTAATAACACTCAGGTTAATAACACTCAGGTTAATAACACTCAGGTTAATAAAAGGAGCGCATCATGGTTTTCGCAATCAGTGAAGAAGTGCAGCATAAGGAAGAGGGGCAGACGATGGTGGTGACCGGCTACGCGAGTGGCATGGTGGAGTGCCGCTGGTATGATGGCTATGGCGTGCGCAGCGAAGCCTTTCGCAGCGATGAACTCTGCGCTTTGAATCCCGCGCAGCAACTGGCGGGCTGACAGCATCAGGCCTGTGGGTTCTGCGACCCGCCAGGCCCGGTTTCTGCTTTTTCTGGCCCGGCACACTCCCTGTGCCGCCCTGTTTTCAGACGTTACCGTCGTTATCTTCTTCAACCGCCTGATAGATCCGCTGCAGCACATCCGGGAAGGCTGACTGGACGCGACTCCAGCTCGGTATAAATGGCTTATCGTTAGGACGCTCAATAAACGCCTGACCCGCTTCCAGAATCGACTGGGTAAACATCTCTACCGCTGCCTCTTCCACATGCTGATCAAACTTCAGCCCGTTCATAGCCGCCTCGTGGTTATAGGTCTCCATCATATCCAGCGCATTACGATAATAGGTCGCTTTCAGCACCCGGAACGAGTCGCTGGTCAGCGGCACACCCATGGTGGCGAGCTTACGCAGCAGTGACTGGACGATATCGCTGCTCATGCGCTTCAGGCCGCCGGTGCCGTCATCTTCAGCCAGCGGCTGATGCTTGTGATCGTAGTTATCGGCGATCTCAACCTGGCACGACTGGCGGGTGGTGTAGTTACGATAAATCTCCGACAGCACGCCAATCTCCAGCCCCCAGTCGCCGGGGATTTTAATCCCGTTCAGCACATGCGTCCGCATGGCGAACTCCCCGGAGAGCGGATAGCGGAAGCTCGACAGATAATCCAGGTATTCTGAATGGCCATAAACTTTCTGCAGCGATCGCAGCAGCGGCCCGACCAGCAGACGTCCCACGCGGCCATTAAGCTTGCCATCCGCGACGCGCGCATAGAACCCCTTACAGAACTCATACTGAAACGCCGGATTCGCCAGCGGGTAGAGCAGGCGTGCCAGCATTCCGCGCTCATAGGTGACGATATCGCAGTCATGCAGCGCCACACAGCTGGTACGGTCTGACGCCAGCGTATAGCCGGTGCAGAACCAGACGTTGCGCCCTTTGCCGGGATTAGTGGGTGACAGACCCTCTTTATCCAGTTCGGCATCAATCGCCTTCAGACGCGGGCCATCGTTCCACAGAATGCGATGCCGTTGCGGCAGACGGGAGAAAAACTCGCGGGCAAACAGGAACTGGTCGCGGTCGGCACGATCCAGCCCAATCACAATTTCATCCAGATAGGGCACTTTAGCCAGCTCATCGACAATTTTCGTCAGCGCCGGGCCTTCAAGTTCGGAAAACAGCGATGGCAGGATCAGCCCCATTTTGCGTTTGCGGGCAAAGCGTACCATCTCTTTTTCCAGCGACTCCACGCTACGGTGGGTGAGGTTGTGAAAGTTGGTGATTACGCCATTCTGATAAAAGTCACTCATCGCATCATCCTTTTAATGCCCGTGGGCAGCTTATTGAGGTTGAGTCAAAAAATAGTCAAGTCCTTCACGCCAGCCCTCTGGGCCATGGTGAGCCGTGTGATAGATCTGCTGCTGATCGGAGCGGCTGAGTGTCACCGGTGTTTTACTGTAGCCCTTAATCACGACCGCATAATCAACCGCATCCAGCATCGGCGCATCGTTAGGGCCGTCACCCAGTCCGATGGTGACGCGTGCCTCACCGGGTGAATGCGCCAGCAGCCAGCGCAGGGCTTCGCCTTTGCCGCTGCCCGCAGGCATCACATGCCAGAAACGCCCGCCCTGAGTCAGCGCCAGGCCCTCTGCACGCAACGCATCATGGAACTGGTCAAACGCCTCGTCACTGTCGCGCCAGACAATCACTTCTGACGCATCGCGCTGACGCGACAGTTCTGCATCCGCCTCACTCAGGCCGGTCATTGCGGCCACTTCCGGATCAGAGAAGTCATGAAAGCCGGTAAAACGGTACGCTGTTTTCAAGGCAGCCAGCCGCTGGCAGATAGCGTCATAGGTCAGGGTGTTATCGGGCAGGCGGATCCGCTGCTGATCGTGCGTTTGCACCACGGCACCGTTTTCAGCAATAAACGGTGAACCGCTGATGCCAAGCCTTTTTTGCAGCGGAATAATCTCGGCTGCCGTTTTACTGGAACAGATCACCAGCGGAACAGCGTACTGCCTGAGCGTGGTGAGCCATTCGGTGGCCGCATCCCAGCGATAGGTATGATGGTCGAGTAACGAACCATCCAGATCGGTAATTATCATTAACGGCTGGTGGAGATCGGGCATTTACAGGCTCCTTTCATCACGTTCGCGGCTAAAGCGGCGATTTTTCAATATTATAGTTGAATATGGCTCACACTTTTTTTCCTGCTACGCTGGCTGGAAATCCAGGATAATTCTTAAAACGAAACCGCAGTAAAAGTGGGTATGCAAGAAGTGTGCAGGGCTAAGTGACTGGCGGGCGCGGTGTTTTTGGTAACAGTCGCTCCATAATTACCCGATCGGTTGCAGAAACGTGCATATCTGATGCTTGTTTCGGCGTCGGGAAAGGGTAATCTGCAGAGGTGTTAAGAATTCCCTGGTGTAACGAATTGATTTTTTACCCGGCCTTCCCGCCGGGTTTTTTTTGAAATCGATTTCAGCGGTTCGCTTCATAGGCGCGATAATCACAAATATCAATTTCAAACGCCTCCGCCAGTTCGCTATAGGAGTGGAAAACCCGGCCTTCTACTTCCAGCCGTGGCGTTTGATCCTGCTCCATATAGTCCCGTACCTCTCCCGACGTTCTGGCCTGAATCGCCGCCAGTAAACCTTCGACATCAATCTGCAGATCGGATGGCTGAGCATCGCCGTGCTGTTTTTCGTCTGTCATTTTCTGACTCCTGAGAGCAAACAGAGTAATCAGTATAGAACGCAGGGCAGAAAGGCGGGAGCGGAGAGATCGCAGGCAAAAAAAAGCCCGCGCTGCGCGGGCAAAATCCTTGTTACTTTCAGGTTGGCTGCACCTATGGGGTGGTGCAGTGAGAGGAGTTTAAAGGTCTGGCGCGTAAGAAGTCTTGCGGTGAAATGTTAAGAAATTGCAAAATTTTCTCCTTACTCAGATTTACCTGACTTTTCGACTAAACAGAGCAGATTCAGCTATAGTTGATAATAAAGCTGATTTTTATCAATACCTAAAGGAATGGTTATGGACATCTTAAGAATTATTATCGCTATTCTGCTGCCACCACTGGGCGTGTTTATGCAGGTCGGTTTTGGTGGCGCCTTCTGGCTGAATATCCTGCTGACACTCTGTGGTTATATCCCCGGTATCATCCACGCCGTCTGGGTCATTGCCCGCCGCTAACGCGCTGCATCACCACGGTTCTTCGTTTAGACTGTACTCAGTCAATAATCTGGAGAACCGAAATGAAGGTAAATGACCGCGTCAGCGTCAAAACCGATGGCGGCCCGCGTCGTGTTGGCACCATTCTGGCTATGGAGCCGTTTAATGAAGGCACCATGTTCCTGGTGGCGCTGGAAGATTATCCGCTGGGCATCTGGTTTTTTAACGAGACCCACCAGCCGGATGGCATTTTCGTCGAGCCTTACCACGAAGCCTGAGCCTGACGCGCAATAAAAAAGCCGCCTTTCCGTTTGCCGGAAAGGCGGCTTTTTGCTGTCGGAGATTACGCGGCTGACATCAGCCGCTGACGGTTAACCGGTATGACCTCAGAAGGTTTCCCAGTTATCGCTGCCGCCTGCCAGCGCCGGACGGGGTGCCAGAGTCGGTGTCTTTACCGGTGAAGAGACGCGCGCAGCGACACCTGCGGTTGCAGGCGTGTCCTGCAGGCGGAATGCCGCGACCGCCTGCGTCAGTTTACCCGCCTGATCTTCCAGCGAGGCCGCTGCAGCGGAGGCTTCTTCCACCAGCGAGGCGTTCTGCTGGGTGACGTTATCCATTTCGGTGACCGCCTGGCTCACCTGCTGTATACCACGGCTCTGCTCGTCTGACGCCGCCGCGATCTCCGACATAATATCGGTAACGCGCCGTACGGCTTCGACAATCTCACCCATGGTGCTACCGGCTGCGCCGACCTGATGCGAACCGTCATTGATCAGCGTGACGGACTCAGCAATCAGCGATTCAATCTCTTTCGCCGCCTGCGCGCTGCGCTGGGCCAGATTACGCACTTCGCTGGCCACCACCGCAAAGCCCCGACCCTGCTCACCAGCACGCGCTGCTTCTACCGCCGCATTCAGCGCCAGGATGTTGGTCTGAAACGCAATACTGTTAATGACGTTGGTGATCTCAGCGATTTTTTTCGAGCTGCCGGAAATATTGGTCATGGTTTTCACGACGCTGCTCACCAGCTCGCCACCGCTGCGCGCTTTGCCCGAGGCATCCGCGGCCAGCTGGCTGGCGTGATGCGCATTCTCGGCGTTCTGCTTCACCGTAGCGGTAAGCTGTTCCATGCTGGCTGCGGTCTGCTCCAGTGCCGCAGCCTGCTGCTCGGTGCGTGAAGAGAGATCGGTGTTGCCGGCTGAAATTTCGCTGGAGCCCTGGTAAATCGCGACGGCGCCTTCACGCACCGTACCAACGGTGGTCACCAGCGCCTGCTGCATCAGTTGCAGGTTATGGATGAGCGTACCAATCTCGCTCCGGCCATGGGGCAGGGGAGCGGAGGTCAGATCACCCTGCGCAATGCGTTCGATACGCAGCACCGACTGACGCAGCGGACTAATCACCACGCGGCGCAGGAAGACAAAGGTCAACAGCACCAGCACCAGGGCGGCACTGAATGCCACGGCCATGGAGATAAAGCCGATGCGCGACTGTTGATCGGCCTGGGCGGTAATGGCATTGGCGCGATCAGTTCGGATCTTGATCGCCTTCAGCAGCACCGCGTTATAGTCGTCATCCAGTTTGCGGGTGACATCGGTCTCCTGAGCAATGATGCCTTCAAAGCTGCCCTGTTTACCGGATTCAATCATCGGTATCAGGCCTTTGGTAATGTAATCGTTGAAGCGAGCCTGCAGTGTGGCATCCAGTTCCATATCCGCGGGCGTCTTTACTTCACGTGCCTGGTAGACCGCGAAGCCATCTTTTGCCTGCTGAATCCGTTTTTCGGCGGCGGCAATATTGGCGCGAAACTCGTCCATTTCACCAATACGCGCGGCGGCACCGGCCTGAATAATGGTCAGGCGCGCAGTACGCAGATGGTTTGAACTGTTAGAGAGGCCCATACGAACCTGAATTTCGTCCGTGGCATCATCGAGGGAGTGATTGCCGGAAATCAGAAAGTAACTGGCGACACCAATACAGAGTGCGAACAGCAGCAAAATGCCGCCGAAGATCAGGCTAAACAGCGGCACCAGGCGGAGATTCTGCCAGATGCCTGCGCTTTTCTGTCCATTATTATCTCGTGCAGTGTTCATATCCTTGCTCTCTTGAGGCTGTTGTTATAAGGCATAACATCGGCAAAAGAGCGTAAAGGCTTAGCAGTAAGAGTGAGACCTGGATCGCAATTCCGGGCAAAAAAAAACCGGCCAGAGAGGCCGGTTCTTCAGATGTGATGATCAGCGGATATTAACGTAAATACCTGAAGTCACATTATCCGTTAAACGCACCACATGATAAATAACCTGCTTATTATGGGTTTTGATTTTGCGTTTAATATTACCTTTGTGTGACGATACCGTTTTGGCCTTAATTTGCATTTTATCTGAGATCTGGATGGTATCATGACCTGACATCCACATCTTCAGCATGTTTGACTCAGTCTGGCTCAGCGTTAATGGATGTACATCCATGCCCGAAGAGATACGCGCAGACTGGTTAAGCTTCTTCTGCAAATAGGTGCTGAGTAAGGAATCCAGGGTCGATGTCTTCATCGATTTTGATGTAATAATCAGGTTCTTACGAACGTAGAGATATTCCTCAAAATGGATATTGCTAATCGCCATGAATATAAAGAACAGCGTATCAGGATGCTGCGTAATAATGCTGCGGATACGTTCACTGGAATCGGATTCATGAATGAAACAATCTTCATTAATAAAGACGACACCAGGGTTTAATTGCTCACATTTTTGCTGTAGTTGCTCAATATCGGAGACAGAAGAGATATTCTTCTTCTTAACTCCTTTTAAAGACATGTAGTCTGATAATCCCAGGCGTGTGTAGTTGCAGGAATCCATAATAATAGTTGGCATAATAGCGACCCTCACCAATTTGTTATCCGTTTAAATCAACGATGAATACGCGTTGCGGTACGAGAGAGATTTCTTAGGTACTTTTTTATTCTGCTCGTGCAGTTTGGCAACAGGCAACCGCCCGTAAAAGTCTTCATCCCTGACCCGTTCTGCAAAAAATTTGTGCTGCCATGACGTCACACATTCTCCGGCCATGGCGGGGAATGCCAGTGAAATGTCGGAGGTTAAGTAAGACTCATTTTTTTGGGAGCCAGGTCACTATCCTTGAAAACGCGGAGTTTTCTGATAGGACAATTCTCAAAAACATTTGTTTTACGAAAGTGTGATGTCTCAGCGTGCGTTGACAATGCCGGAAAAAACATTTTTTAACAAGAAAAATCACTTAAAGATTTTTTTCTTGTAAATTCAGTGTCTTGTCGATTTTGCCTGCACATTCACAGTCTGACCGCTCCTGTGAACCACCCCACTAAAATACGCGAAGCCCGGTTTAATAAGAATTATTTTCAGACTCTCCGCACGTTTATCAGAATTTCCTTAGTTGCATTCTGGAAAACATGGTTCGGAAAATGCACGGATGGTTTTGCGATACTTAAGTATCGTTATGCAAAGATAGTTAGAAACTTAATGTTCAGGGGCGGGATAGTTCTGTCAGGAACACGGCGAGTAAATCAAATACTTCACCGAACAAATGCTCACAGAACGGGGCTAGCAGGGGCATCAGCAAGCTGATGGTTAAAATTCCGACTGATAAGGTAATCGGGAAGCCAATTGCGAAGATTGATAACTGTGGTGAAACACGGTTTAACAAACCCAGTACCAGATTTACCATGAGTAACAAAACGATTAAGGGCAGCGCTAACATCATGCCATTAAGGAAAATTAATCCGCCAGATTTCACCAGCGCCATAAACGCATTGGCATTTAGCGGCTGACCGCCAATCGGCAGCGTATGAAAACTGTCCGCCAGCAGCGAGATCAGCCACAGGTGTCCGTTAAAGGTCAGGAACAGCAACATCGCCAGCATGTCGAGAAAACGGGCCAGCACCGGCATGTTAAGACGGCTGCCAGGATCGAAAAAGGTGGCGAACGAGATGCCCATCTGTAAACCAATCACTTCCCCGGCAAGGCGCACGGCAGCAAAAGCGAACTGCATGGTGAAGCCGAGTGCAATACCAATCAGCATCTGCTGAATCAGCAGCAGGAAGCCTTCAGGGGAAAACAGGGTGACATTGACCGCAGGTAACAGCGGCATCAGCAGCCAGGTGATCATCACCGCCAGACCGATTTTGACACGTTTGCTGACGGATCGTTCATTGAGGATCGGTGCGGTGGCGAATAGCGCCATGATGCGCACCAGAGGCCAGAAGAACTGGCTGACCCATTGAACCAGCTGGCTGCTGTCGAGAGTAATCATCAGCCGATGATGTAAGGCAGGTTGGTAAAGACGGTGCGGATATAGTCCAGCAGCAGATTCAGCATCCACGGGCCGGCAATGATACCGGTGGTGGCAACCGCCAGAATCTTAGGAATAAAGGATAAGGTCTGTTCGTTGACCTGGGTCGCGGCCTGGATCAGGCTGATCAGCAAACCGCTGACCAGTGCGGCCAGCAGCAGCGGGGCGGCCAGCATCAGGGCGACGCGCATCGCTTCCTGTCCCATTACCATTACTGATTCGGGTGTCATGTGTTGCTCCGGTAAGAAAAGGGGGATCAGGAGTAGAAGCTTTGCGCCAGTGAACCGACCAGCAGTTGCCAGCCATCGACCAGAACAAACAGCATCAGTTTAAACGGCAGCGCGATGGACGCTGGCGGGACCATCATCATCCCCAGCGCCATCAGCACGCTGGCAACCACCAGGTCGATGATCAGGAACGGGATAAAGACGGTAAAGCCAATCTGGAAAGCCGTCTTCAGCTCGCTGGTAACATAGGCGGGCAGCAGAATACGCATTGGCACCGCTTCAGGACCGGCAATCGGGGCGGTATTCGCCAGACGGGCAAACAGGGCTAAATCCGCTTCACGGGTCTGACGCAGCATAAACTCGCGCAGCGGCTGGGCACCTTTATCAATCGCCACTTCCATGCTGATCTTGTCCTGGCTGAACGGCAGATAGGCATCCTGATAAATCTTGTCGAAGGTCGGCGCCATAATAAAGAAGGTCAGAAACAGCGACAGTCCGAGCAGCACCTGGTTAGGCGGCGCAGAGGGCGTGCCCAGGGCGTTACGCAGTAAACCAAACACAATGATGATACGGGTGAAGCTGGTCATCATCAGCAGTACGGCCGGAATAAAGGTCAGCGCAGTGATAAAGACCAGCGTCTGTACCGGCAGTGACCAGCTCTGACCGCCATTCGGCAGCGAGTGACTCACCAGACCCGGCAGCTGGGCATGGGCAACCGGTGCCAGTAACAACAGTGGCAATAAAGGAAGCAGTCGACGCATCATTGTGGTTTTCCGGGACGTTTAACCAGGTTCTGTAACAGCTGACGAAAATCCTGTGGCGCACTGTTAACCGGCGTCACAGAGACCGGTTCACCCGGCGGCAAAGTATGCAGATGGGTAATCTGCTGTGCGGTGACGCCCAGCACCAGACGCGCATCAGCGGTATCGACAATCACCACCCGCTCGCGCTGGCCCACTGAGACGCTGGCTGTGAGTTTAAGCTCCTGGCCGCTGACCTTTTTCGGCGCGAAGCCGACACGGCGTGCCAGCCAGGCGCAGGCCAGAATCAATAAGATAATCACGGCTAACACGCTGCTGACCTGGGCCAGCATGGAGCCGGTCGAGATCGCCTGAGCGTGCGGTGCAGCCGGTTGCAGCGTTTGATTCTGGCTATTCATAATGTGACTCTTTAGCGACTCAGACGACGCATACGTTCAGATGGGGTGATGATGTCAGTGATGCGCACGCCATATTTGTCGTTCACCACCACGACTTCACCCTGAGCAATCAGATAACCGTTGATCAGGATATCCAGCGGCTCACCCGCCAGGCCATCCAGTGACACCACTGAACCCTGCGCCAGACGCAGCAGCTCTTTGATGGTCATTTTGGTGCGACCCAGTTCCACGGTGAGTTTCACCGGGATATCCATAATCAGATCGATATCCTGCAGCGATCCAGCGACGTTGCCGCTGTCGAATGATTTAAAGACTTCGTCGGTCTGCGGCGCACTGCCGCTGCCGACCTGCTCATTCATCGCTTCAGCCCACAGATCGTCCGCAGAGATATCGTCAGACGGTTTATTACTGTCAGTCATGGGGCTGTTCCTCGTTCAGCGAATTCAAAATCGGGTTAATCAGGTGTTCGACACGGAGCGCGTACTGACCATTCATCGTGCCATATTGGCTGGTTAAGACCGGGACGCTATCGACATGGGCGATAATGCGTTCCGGCTTCTCAATCGGCAGCACATCACCGGGTTTCAGCTGCAAAATCCGTGACAGACGCAGTGAGGTTTCGGCAAAGTGCGCGATCAGTTCCAGCTCAGAGTGCTGCACCTGTTTGACCAGGTTATCGCGCCAGTGGTTATCTTCCTGACGTGAGTTTTCGAGCGGTGGATTCACCAGCAGCTCGCGCAGCGGTTCAATCATTGAAAACGGGATACAGATATTAAACTCACCCACCAGGTTACCAATCTCCACCTGGAACGGCGTGTTAACCACGATGTCGTTCGGTGAAGTGGTGATGTTGGTGAACTTTACCTGCATCTCTGAACGTACATACTCGACGTCCAGTGGATAAATGGCCTTCCATGCGTCGCTGTAACCATCCAGCGCCAGCTTCAGCATGCGGCGAATAACGCGCTGCTCGGTATGGGTAAACTCACGGCCTTCGACTTTGGTCGGAAAACGTCCGTCGCCACCAAACAGGTTGTCGACAGCGATAAACACCAGGCTTGGTGAGAACACCACCAGCGCGGTGCCGCGCAGCGGCTTCAGATGGATCAGGTTCAGGTTGGTTGGCACCGGCAGATTGCGGGCAAACTCGTGATACGGCTGAATCTTGATCGCCCCGACGCTGATATCCGGGCTACGGCGCAGCAGGTTAAACAGCGCCATACGGAAACTACGGGCAAAACGCTCATTAATAATCTCCAGCGCCTGCAGACGCTCGCGAACCACACGACGCTGGGTATTCGGATCGTAAGGACGAATATCGCCTTCCGGTCCGTTTTGTTTCTTTTCTTCTTCCGCACTGCCGCTGTCGCCGTTTAAAAGGGCGTCAATTTCAGCCTGGGAGAGAATGCTATCGCCCATTGATTCACCTCAAAATGAAGGCAGTAAACAGCACATCGTTTACAGCCTGCGGAGGTTGACCTTTTACCAGCGGGGGTGTCAGCGCCTGTTTGATTTGTTCAACAAGCGCCTGCTTTCCTTGCTCTGTCGCCAGCGCCGCAGCGCTCTGACGCGAGAGCAGCAGCAGCAAACGGCTGCGCACCTCAGGCAGATAGTCATTCATCCGACGCCGGGTATCCTCATCGGGCAGACGCAGGGTAAAGCCTACGTAAAGCACGCGGTCAGGATCGTTGTCGGGATTGACCAGGTTAACCGTAAATGTATCAAGTGCAAAAAAGACCGGAGCGGGAGGCGGTTCAACTTTCGCCACCTCAGGCTTATCGCCCTCATGTTTGTTCATCATTCGCCAGACTGCATAGCCTGCCACGCTGCAAGCGGCCAGCGTCAAAATGAGCAGCACTGGTATTAAGAGTTTACGTTTGCTGCCTTTTTTTGCTTTCGCGTTATCAGACATGGTGCAGTTACTTCCTGTGAATTATGGGCAAGCCTCTCGGCTCACGAGACAGATTATCCGCGTCTTAAGTCAAACCAATGGGTAGAAAAGACGCGGGTTTTACGCTTACCTTCAGCGTTTGCCGCTGTCAGGCGAAAGTGTCGACGGCGCTGTTGCCGCTAACGCGAGCCTGAAGGGCGGCGGGAACGGCGATCGGCGTAATGTCGGTGTCACTGTCCTGGGTGAGGGAGAAGCGGCCATGCTGTCCATCGCGGCGCGCCTCCTGCTGCTGCTGGAATTGCTGGCCCTGCGCGGAACTGTCACTGCTCACCTGACTCTCGCCCAGGTTGATACCGCTCTCTGCCAGCGCGCTGCGCAGCTGCGGTATCGCGGCTTCCAGTGCTGCTCTGACGTGGCTATGGCTGGAAACCAGATTAATTTGTGCCTGGTCGTTATCCAGTTTCAGGCTGATCTGGATAGCGCCAAGGTCTTCCGGATGTAACCGCAATTCCGCGTTCTGCTGGCCGTTGCGACTGAACATCACAATCTGCTGACTCAGCGCCTGCTGCCACTCGTCGCTGCCCAGCTGTGAGTTCAGCATCGGCGTTGACGGTGTGCTGGTGGTCGCGGAGGCGGTCACCGGCGCAGGCAGGCTGCTGGCGGTGGCGATTGGCGTAGCGTTGACTGCGTTATCGCTGGCGCTGGCTTTAATCGCAGACTGATCGTCCTGCTTAACCATGTTGCTCAGCGCCTGCTGGAAACTGCTGTCGAGCGTCAGGCCGCTGCTGGTCGCACTCTGCGCGGCGTTGTTGCTCTGGCTGGCGGCAGTGGTGACGGCAGGTTTGCTCTGTGCGTCGCTTCTGGCGTCAGACTTTTCATCTTCGCCCGGTGCGTGGCTCTGCTGCGCGCTGTTCAGCAGTTGCGTCAGCGAGCTCTGGCTTTTCCGGCCGGTATCGCTCTGGGCGATCATCTCGCCCGCTTCACTGCTGACCGGGGTCGACGTGGTGGCTGTGACAGCCGCTACACCCGGTAACATGGCGAACAGTGCCTGCATATTCTGCATATCGCTGGCGCTTAAGGGTGCAACGTCCGGCTTGTCTTTATCATCGGCTGATTTTGACCCACCTTTAATATTTTCCGGCTTAAACAGAGCGGTCAGCGCAGCAGGATTTTCCAGTGCTGCCATCAGGGCATTCAGCGGGGCCTTCGGGCGGGCGTCATCGGCAGTTTCTGCTTTAACGTCAGCGGATTGCGCCGCTTTTCCCTGCTGTTTAGCCAGGCCGAGTAACTGGTTTCCCAGTGCGGTCAGAAAGTCCTGCGGCAGGGCATCGGCACCCGCAGCAGGGTCAGTTGAGACTGAGGGTTCTGCGTCGGTTTTTACCGTCGCTTTCATAGCAATGTTTGGCAGCGTAATCATTCACCTCTCCTCGATGCGGCCCGTTGGGCAAATTCGTCCATCCGTTTCTGATCGAGACGGTTTTCCTGTCGTAATGCATTTTCCGCTGCGCGCGTAATCAGCGTCTGATAGGCGTTCAGCCGTTGCTGTTTGTCACGCCAGTTGATCAGCGCCTGTTCCAGCCGTTGATTCCAGTTATTAAGCTGGTTGCGGTGCTGCTCAATCGCTTTTTCCAGCGTCTGAATAAACTGGTGATAGTTGGTCCAGCGGGTGCTGGCAATACCCGATGACATGTCATCGTTGAGCTTGTTGCGATATTCGTCCTGATAATCGAGCAGCATCGTCAGCTGCTCGTTCGCGGCATGCTGGCCGCGACGCATATCGCCTAAATAGATGGCAGCGCGTTCGAGATCCTGCTCCGCTAAGTCGCGCAGCGTATCGATGGCATTTGCAGTTTTCATTGCCGTTACCTCGCGTTAATTCGTGTGACTAGCCAAACAGCGCATGCAGATGCAGGCTGGCGTCGTCGTAATCACTGCGCTCAAAGATGCCCTGTTGCAGGAAGGCTTCCATCTGCGGATAGAGCGTGATCGCTTTATCAAGCATCGGATCACTGCCCGCGGCATAAGCACCGACGCTGACCAGATCGCGGTTACGCTGGAAGCTGGAGAGCAGCTGCTTAAACTGGCGCACCCGCGCATAGTGGTTCTCATCGATCAGCGAGGTCATCGCACGGCTGATCGAGGCTTCTATATCAATGGCCGGATAGTGACCCGCTTCGCCCAGCCGACGCGACAGCACAATGTGGCCGTCGAGAATGGCGCGCGCGGAGTCGGCGATCGGGTCCTGCTGATCGTCGCCTTCGGTCAGGACGGTATAGAAGGCGGTGATCGAGCCGCCGCCGTCGATGCCGTTACCGGCACGCTCAACCAGCGCAGGCAGTTTGGCGAATACGGAAGGCGGATAGCCTTTGGTGGCCGGCGGCTCACCAATCGCCAGCGCGATCTCACGCTGCGCCATGGCGTAGCGGGTCAGGGAATCCATAATCAGCAACACATGCTGGCCGCGGTCGCGAAAATCTTCTGCTATACGCGTGGCGTAAGCGGCACCCTGCATACGCAGCAGCGGCGAAACATCGGCCGGGGCGGCGATCACGACTGAACGGGCGCGGCCTTCAGCGCCGAGAATGTTCTCGATAAAATCTTTTACTTCGCGGCCACGTTCGCCAATCAGACCGACGACGATGACGTCCGCTTTGGTGTAGCGCGCCATCATGCCAAGCAGCACGCTTTTACCCACGCCCGAACCGGCGAACAGGCCCATACGCTGCCCGCGACCGACCGTCAGCAGGGCGTTGATCGCCCGCACGCCGGTATCCAGCACGTCGGTGATTGGCGTACGCTGCAGCGGGTTAAACGGCGGGGTGTTCAGCGGCGCACGATAGCCGGTATCCGGAGACGGCAGGCCGTCCAGCGGTCGCCCGCTGCCATCGAGTACGCGGCCCAGCAGTTCCGGGCCCAGCATCATCTGTTTGCCCGCCTGCGGGTTCTCTCCGTTCTGGCGCGCATAGACCCGCGCACCCGGTAAAATGCCGTCCACTTCTTCCAGTGGCATCATCAGCAGCTTCTGACCGTTGAATCCCACCACTTCGCTTTCGATTTCACTGATGGTTTTGCCATCGTTGCGTTCGATTACGCAGGTCGCACCCAGCGGCAGCTGTAAGCCGGTCGCTTCCAGCACCAGGCCGGTGGCACGGGTCAGACGGCCATAACGGCGCACCGGCTGCACCTGGGCGATGCGTTTCTCAAAGGCGTCGAGCGAGCCGAGCCAGCGATTCAGACGAGTGGTCATTACAGTTCTCCCGGTGCGGCAAGGCGGCAGAGTTCCTGCCAGCGCGTCGCGACGCTGGCATCCAGGTCGCCATCTTCTGCGCTGAGTTTGCAGCCGCCAGGATGCAGGGTGCTGTCAGCGATCAGCCGCCAGCCGTGCAGATCCAGCGTCGGACCCAGGGTCTGCTCAATGCGTTGTAAGTCATCCGGGTGAACACGCAGTTGCGGTTTGCCGCTGAACATCGGTTCCTGCTGCAGTAAACCCTGAATCTGGCGCAGCAGGGCGGTGCCATCCACCGTGGTCGCCTGACCAATCACCGAGCGTGCCGCTTCCAGCGCCAGTTGCATCAGACGAGCCGCGATGACGCTGTCCAGCGACTCCAGCGTGTTCTGGAACTCGGTTACCAGCTGCTGCATACGCGCCTGCAGTGGTGCCTGCTGCTGTTGGGCATCGGCCAGACCCTGCTGAAAACCGGCGTCGTAACCGGCTTTCTGGCCTTCGGTCACACCCTGCTGATAGCCTTCGTTGTAACCCTGACCCTGTGCCTCTTTACGCATCTGCTGCTGCAGGCGTTCGAGCTGCTGTTGCTGCTCATCAACGCCATCTTCAGCTTCGTAAATTTCTGGCTGCAGCTCCGGTTCAGCAGGCTCATCGAAACGGCCTAAATCAGTGGGCTGCCACAGCTGCCAGGGGCGCGCAGAAAATGCATCAGACATAAGTTTCCTCGCCACCACCAATCACCATCTCGCCTGACTCGGCCAGGCGGCGTACCACCAGCAGGATCGCTTTCTGTTCGTTCTCCACTGCGGACATACGCACCGGACCACGGTTGGCCAGATCGTCGCGCAGGATATCGGCCGCACGGGCTGACATGTTTTTGAGGAACTTCTCGCGCAGTGGCTGTTCGGCACCTTTCAGTGCAACCAGCAGCTGTTCGGACTCCACTTCCTGCAACAGACGCTGGATGCTGCGGTCGTCCACTGCCACCAGGTTTTCGAACAGGAACATCTCGTCGATAATTTTCTGCGCCAGTTCGCCATCGAAGTCGCGTACGGCTTCGATAACCGCCTCTTCCTGCTGCGTTTTCATCAGGTTGATGATCTCGGCTGCGGTTCTCACTCCGCCCATCTTCGCACGCTTGAGGTTGGTGCCATCCAGCAGGCCGTTCAGCACTTCGGTCAGTTCGGCCAGCGCGGCTGGCTGGACACCACCGAAAGTGGCGATACGCAGCATCACGTCGTGACGCAGACGTTCGTCGAACAGCGCCACAATATCGGCGGCCTGGGCACGCTTGAGGTGGACCAGGATGGTGGCGATGATCTGTGGATGCTCGTCGCGAATAAGGTCGGCAGCAGCCTGCGGCTCCATAAAGTTGAGCGTTTCCATGCCGCTGGTAGTTTCGCGCGTTTCGAGAATGTCCTCCAGCAGGCTGGAGGCGCGCTCTTCGCCCAGCGCCCGGGTCAGCACCGAACGCAGGTATTCGTTGGAGTTCAGGCTCAGCGCCGCGAACTGCTCAGCATCCGCTTCGAACTCACGTAGCACTTCAGTCAGTTGCTTATGTGACACCTGGCGCATGTTGGCCATCGCGCCGCTCAGGTGCTGGACCTCACGCTGATTCAGATGTTTGAAAACTTCCGCGGCGCGCTCTTCGCCAATAGTCATCATCAGGATGGCGCTTTTTTCGGTTCCGGTCAGACTCATAGCTCTTTACTCATCCATTCGCGAATTACCAGCGCTACAACGCGCGGATCGTTTTCTGACATGTCGCGGATGCGTTGACTCAGCACTTCTGCGCTCATGCGGTTGTTAGACTTACGTTCCTGATCCAGCTCATCTTTGCTGAGCTGCACATTAAAGGCTTCCTCTTCCGGCTGCTCAGTCGCTCGGGCGGCAACGGCTTCCGCGGCGGCTTTCTCTGCGGCCTGCTTGCGAACCAGATGCGGACGAACCAGTTTGCGGTAGAGGATGAAAGCGACCAGGGCAATCAACAGCCACTTACCGGCATTCATCAGCTGATCAAAGAACGACTGCTGTTGCCAGAAGGGCAGATCGGTGGTCACCGGTTCAGTAGTGTTGAACTGCGAGTTCACCACGTTGATGCTGTCGCCACGGTTCTGGGAGTAGCCCATCGCTTCGCGGGTCAGATCTTCAATCTGCTTCAGCTGCTGTTCGTTCAGCGCAACCGCTTTACCTTTATCATCTGCACGGAAGTTCACCACGACCGCAACCGACAGACGCTGTACGTCGCCAACGTTGACCTTGGTATGACGAATAGTGCGATCCAGCTCGTAGTTCACCGTGTCATCACGACGCGAGTTGGTCGGTCCGGCACTGGCTGCTGCGGTGCTGGTGGTCTGGTTAGCGTTATTCGCCGCGTTGTTCTGACCGTTAGCATTCTGACCATTGGCGTTCTGGCCATTGGCGGCAGTGTTGTTCGGCGTCGTCACCGGCGCAGTGTTAGCTGGCGCAGGCTGGTTAGAGAGCGCGCCCGGCACGCCGCCCGGATAAGGGCTGCCTGACTGGTCGCTGGTGCTGGTCTGACGCGAACGAATCGCTGAGTTCGACGGGTTAGCGTTAGGCTGATATTTCTCGTCGGTCTGCTCGGCGGTGTCGAAGTTAATCTGCGCGGTAACCTGCGCATGCACATTGCCCTGACCGAGAATCGGATTCAGGATCGCTTCGATACGTTGCTGGTAGCGTGCTTCAACTTCAGAGGCATACTTGAGCTGTGCATCATTCAGGTCGCGACCGGCGGAGTCAGAGCGGGTCAGCAGGCGACCGGTCTGATCGACCACGGTGACGTTGCCCGGCGGTAAACCGGCGACGCTGCTTGAGACCATGTGGGCGATGGCCTGAATCTGGCCTTCATCCAGCGCACGGCCAGGCTGCAGGGTTAAGGTGACAGAGGCAGATGGCGCTTTCTGCTCACGCACAAATAAGGTTGGTTTTGGCATCGCCAGATGAACACGGGCGCTTTTAACCGGGCCGAGTGATTCGATGGTACGAGCCAGTTCGCCTTCCAGCGCGCGCTGGTAGTTAACCTGCTCGCTGAACTGGCTGATACCGAACTTCTCTTTATCCAGCAGCTCAAAACCCACCGAGCCGCCTTTCGGCAGACCCTGCTGAGCCAGACGCAGACGCAGCTCATGCACGTTCGCTTCCGGCACCATCAGCGCGCCGCCATTTTCGGCGAAGCGATAAGGGATGTTCATCTGCGTCAGCTGCGTGACGATGGCACCGCCATCTTCATCTGTAAGGTTGTTATAAAGGACGCTATAGCTGGGCTGTTTCGCCCAGAGCACCATCGCGATCACTATCGCCACAACGGCGGCGGCGGCGACGATTAAAGGAATACGCGGATTTGCGCGCAGGCGAGCGAGCAGGTCACCGAAGCCTTTCTTTTCTTGTTCTGTTGTGGCGGCTGTACTCGCATTCATGACCGATTCCTGCCTGACGTAATTGACCGGGTAAGTTGAGATGGCAAAACAGACTCCCTGACCTGCGTAGATAAAATTTCCACTTCAATGCCAGGCATTATTAGGTGATAAGGAAAATTCGATGGCTGGATAAGGTAGGGTTTTTGATGTCATTTAGCGGCTTTGTCTCATTGACAACGTGCTAACTTTTCCCCACAGAAAAAATGTCATCCTCCTTTATAAGGTATCGTTCATGTCCATTCAGGCAATTGACGGCGTACTGCAGCAGCTTCAGGCGACCTCTCTGCAGGCCAGCAACCGCAGCAGTGAAGCCCCTAATCAGATCGACTTCGGTGCAACTATGAAAGCGGCGCTGGATAAGATCAGCGAGACGCAGACCACCGCCCGCACCCAGGCGCAGGATTTTGAGATGGGAAAACCCGGTATTGCGCTTAATGATGTGATGGTCGATCTGCAGAAATCGTCGATCTCAATGCAGATGGGTATTCAGGTCAGGAACAAGCTGGTGTCGGCGTATAGCGAAATTATGAATATGCAGGTTTAGGCGGTTAGCTGTCTGAAGCTGTTGAGATTTATCATACGGCCACTTTGGTGGAGCACGTATGGAGAACAGGATCCTCATTTTCATGTTGATGAGTGATAGCTGGTCGGTATTGTTCACCTGCGAACATGTCTCTTCTTTTCATTAATTCACTCGCCACATTCGCGGGTATGAAAAGTGAATGAAGGCTGAGGATACGCCGTTCCCGGCCTGTCGATTGCTGAACCGCTGAGGAAAACCTTATGCTGTTAGCACGCATTGACAGAATTAAACATCATGGGCAGGTCACTCTTTCAGACCTGCCCGGATACCCCCTGTCAGGCACCTTCAAAAATGTGCCTTGCGGCCAGTCTAAAATTTGATGGGTCCGCCAACACTCCACTCTTCAGAACCAAAATCTGGTGACTCTCCCCGGCGGGCGCGAATTTTTTCATTCTTAGTCGCTTTATGCGTATCAATACTGCTTGGACGTTTGCCGGGTGACTTGCTGCAACCAAAACCGGTACAAACACTGAGTTCATCCGGGGGCGAATCCGGATTATATGAAGTGTCGCTGCTACAGGCTAATAAGGTAAACGATATAGCGGCGGTTATAAGAATCTTTATTGAATTCTTAAGCAATGAGATAGCGTTCCGAAACATTAAAATACTCCTCTCCATGGCGAAATCACCAATGAAATTATTGAGCACTTTTTTGCTTAAAATCTTGTTGATGATCATGGTTGTTAACTGGAGGTGTGTGACGGCTTTCACATATTATTGCAAATTAAGATTAAAGCAGTTTGCAATAAAAAATAAAAATGAATCAAATCCGCTTTCGATCATATTTAACAGAGGGCCAGGTCGCAAAGTTCATCAACAAATCATCGCTCTTTCCGGCAAGTAAAGTATTGAAAATCTTTAGCCCTGGAAGAAAGTTACTGATGAAGGGGCATGCTGTAACCCGCAAAAAGCCCAGCAATACAGTTTATGGCGATACATCGAGTCGTGTTTCAACAGCGGAACATCTTCCTGTCGTCTGATAAAGGAGCTATGAGAGATGGACGGCTGCAAATACTTTTTAATGATGCCAAAGGTATTTTATAGCCATGCAATCAGGCCGGAATTAAATAAGTCAACTATTAGTAAATATTTGAGCGCATTATTTATAGTCTTAGCCCGGTGCTGCCTCACAGACAAAAGTAGAGGCATAAGTAAGTAATCAGGCGATGCAAAAAGGTCGATATTCATCAGGCGCCATCAATCAATTGACCTCTTATTTTCCTGGTATGCGGGATAGTGTTGGGTGACGTTACTATGTTGCGTGTGATTCAAAATCTGAACACTGAGATGCTCAGGTGTTTTAAGCACGTGAGGTAAACATGCTCGCCTTCGTGTCGCAATGGCGGCACGATAAGGTGCTCATCAACAAATCGCTTACGGAGAGAATATGCCACTTCAGGTGCTTTATTTCAGTTAGTCCCATGCCACCAGCTTTCTCAGGCGAGGTGTAAAAATAGCGCCAGCGAGAGTGGCTTGCAGCAACGTTCGCAGACCGGTACCCCAGCTTAGGCTTCGCAGAACACCGACGATCGTTTCATCGGATACAGGCTTCTTCAAGATGGTGCAGTCGCTTTGCAAATGAAGGCGTTTCTTAGGTCGGAATGTATTAATCAACGGTGAGCAGGCCATCCCTGGTTATACTCATCATCATTCCGGGACACAAAGGAGGGTATTTTATCTCCGGCCAGCCACGGTTCTGTCACCTCTCAGCCACCAGCAGGACGTCAGCATAATGAGTCATAAATTGATATGGATAGCTTGCTTCATCTTTGTTTCATCCCCAGCTTTTGCTGCTTCGCAGTGCGGGCCGTTCTCTCTTAAACCTGACAAGAGTGGCTGGTTCTCGGTGAATGGGGAACGCGCAAAAACGCAGAAAGTCACCTTTGCGAAAGAGAAGGGCGATTACGACAACGCGACCATCAAACTGCTGGTGAAAAACAGCAAAGCGCCAGGGATGGTGGATATGGAGCTGACGAACCGTGAGGGTAAAGGGTTATTAAGAGCGGAAATCGTCCGCACCAGCCAGAGTCAGATCCGCATACGAGGTGCCTATGATTGCGAGCCGGCTAAATAGGCTGAGCTTCGACTGCCCACTCCTGAACATGGCATAGCCCGGAAGCGGGCGTGATAAAAACCTTTGAATAGAAGAGTGCAAAAGGTTGTCAGGCTAGCGCTTGTGCTCGGGCTGGGCTGACAACTTATGTCATCTCCTCATCATCAATCCTGCATCACCCCTATGCCGACGCGGCATTTAACGTGATGTTTTGCACCGCGCGATCATCCCTGAAACTGCTGTGCTGATATCTGATGCTTTTGGATCATAGTAAAATGTCGCACTGGTCTGATGATGGCTGAACTTTGCAATTTCAACCCAGGCCACGGTTTCATCATCCTGCTCAAGATTATATCGCTTCGTGCCATCCGGCAGAGGTTCATCCTGCTCCAGATAGAGTCTTTGATCCTGTGCCGCTACGCTAAGGCAGGATTCAACCTGAAAAGGATGACCGTCGAAATAAGCGGTTTTTGTTGTCGGGTGTAATCCAACCCGTCCCGTATCTACGCATCCGCCCAACAGACTTATGCTCAGGGCAATAATGATCTTCTTCATGAACTAAACCATCATCGTTATTTTGTTGACCAATAATATCCGGATATTGATCGTATCGCTCATTTTAATCAAAAATCTGCACTTAATATTGCTAGCGTTTCGGACTAAATGTAACATTCTTCGCAACGCATTATGATGTAAACAATGAGCATAAACAAAAGGTAGCCGCATCAGATGACTCATGCTGCCTGCTGGTGTTAACCGTTGTCAGGTGAATGTCAGGTAAATATCACTCTGAATGGTTGCTCATCATATCGTTAGTCTGCTTTGAGGTGGATGCCCGAAAATCATTGCCTGCAGCCTTTGTTAGCCAACTTATTATAAACACGGAAAGTTTTACGCAGTACATTACACACACATCAGGTTCACTAAAAACCAGCCCAATAAAAGGCGTTATACCTCTGTTGCGTTACGCATGTTGAGGTGTCCTGATGAAAAATCCTTACTACTTAAGTGCCTCTGAATATTATGATTTATGACTGTTTTTTGTACTACGATGAAGATATCTTGCTTGAGATGCGTCTGAACACGCTTGAGCATGTTGTTGATCGGTTTGTCATTGTGGAATCGCGCTATACCTTTACCGGAAAACGCCGTGAAAAGCTTCATTTTGATATTGAGAAGTTCGATCGTTTCCGAGATAAAATTATTTATATTGTTAACGATATTGCGCCCAGATTTTATCAGCAAGCCTTTAAATCGAATAGTTCTGTGGTTAATGCGGGGGAGACAGATCCCTGGGAAAATGAAGCCACTGCACGTAATCAGATTATGAAAGGGCTGGCCGGTGCGCAGGATGATGATATTGTTATTGTGTCAGACGTCGATGAAATTCCCCGACCCGAGGCGATAAAAGCATTCAGTCATCAACATCTTTGCACAAAGCTACATCAGCAATATTTCAATTTTAAATTTAATGTCCGGGTTTTAAATGACGACGGCACACCGCGCTGTGCCACCCTGGCGAAAATGGTGACCTGTAAAACGCTGCGAGACTTTTTTATGGGGCAACCGGAATTGCTTCGCAATGTTAAGCGTCGTGGTACACCGATACGCGAGAACTGGTGGCGCTGGAAGTGGCTAAATTTCCGGACAAAAACCGTTAAGAATGGAGGATGGCATTTTTCCTGGGTAATGAGCGATGAGCGCATCAGTGAAAAAATGTCTTCGATTTCTCATACCGAACGTAACTGCCCCGAATTTAACAATCCGGATCATATACGGCGCTGCGTTGAGAACAATATTGATATCTGGAACCGTCCGCGAAGGATGGAGATAGTGCCGGTGACATCCGAACATTTTCCAGCCTGGCTGGTTGAAAATCAGCACCAGCTTGCCGATCTCATTAAATCTTAACGCTGACCAGCGCGCCCAGCGGGCGCGCCTCTCGCACATCAGCTTGCTTTGTAAGGATCTTTTTTGTCATCCTGGCTGTCATCGTTTTTGCGCGGCACTTCGCCATGATCTTTCGGCGCATCAGTAGCGGGATGATCATCTTCCTCGTATGCATTACCAGCGTTTGGCGCGGCTTCCGGCAGGCTTTTGCTGACATCACCTTCTTTCTTACGTTCTTCATTCGTATTGTGTTTAAACATAACTCTCTCCTTTTATTCCAGTCTCTTAAGTTTAGACCAGCACTGACATCCCGCATGCGCAGCGGATTAAAGAAGAAAAAAAAGCCCGCCAGCGGCGGGCTAATCGGAGTTTCTCTCATACTGAACACGTCATTTTTCGATGTTTGGGTGTGTACAGCAGGTTCATGCTAACCGGGAATCCCTGATGCAGTAATGGACAAACCTGTCATGTCGCTTGCGGCAGGTCACATTCCCGTCGATAAACAGATCGATAAATAAATTCGATTGAACGGATTAACAAAAGGCATATAGTGGCCTGCGTTACCAGGAGATAGAAATTATGTTAAGAGACTATTTAAAGATTGAAGCTGAAGATCAGTTAATCGAACAACGCTCGCTGAGCCTGAAAAATCGTGGTCAGGAAGAGGTCACCGAATGGATTATTGTAAATAGCCAGGGAGTTAAAAAAGGCGGCGTAACCCTGTTCGATAAACTCAGTACCCGCCGCTCATGGCCCGTCAATTATCGCATTATGCAGACCGATCTGCAGGGCAAAGTGGTGGTGGATCAACTGACCGATGCCCTGTAGTTGCCCGGCTATAATCTCAGCCACCGTTGTACGATGAAAAGTGAACCCGCGCCCGGCGGGTTTTTTTATGGCTGGCGGTAGCGTCGCAGTTCCACCAGCGTACCAATCAGCTTCAGGCTGTCCCGGCTGGATTGCAGCTCAGGGAAGTTGATATTGACCGGTGCCAGTTCAAACTGCATGACGCCATTTTCACTGCCGCGCTGACGCCAGGTGCGTAGCAGCACGACCTGCTGCTGCAATGCCAGCACGCAGTCGCCGGGCTGAGGTGACTGCGTGGGATCGATGATCGCCACATCATTACGCAGAATCGCGGGCGTCATCGCCTGTTCTTCCACCCGGAAGGCAAAGCTCTGCTGCGAAAGCGCCATGTCGTTGTGCATCAGCAGTTCATGCCGGACGGAACCGGCCTCGCTCAGCCATCGCGGCACGTCGCGCTGTGCAAGCAGTGGGATCTGGTGCAGACCACTCCAGGCACTTTCGCTGAAAACAGGACCATCCCCATCTATCAGAAAAGCCGGTGCGCAGCCCAGCGCTTCAGCGAGCCGCAGCAGGTTCTCACCGCGCGGCAGCGTCTCTTCTTTTTCCCATTGCGAAATCGCCACATGGGACACTTTTACCTGTTGCGCCAATTGCTTCTGCGTTAACTGCAGCGATTTACGTCGGAGTCGGATGCGGTCACCCAGCGTTTCGTTTTTCATAAGCTTGACTTTTTGGTTGAGAGTGACTTAAGTATACTTAAGCATGGTATTTAAGCAATCTTAAATTTCATGCGGGGGACGTGGCTAAGCAGCACGCAGTAAGTTCCAGAGACCTTACCGTACAAAGGGGTGTGGCATGGAAAGTAGTCTGATTACCAGTATGGGTGCGTTAGTTCTGGGTGGGGGGGCAGCAGCACTGTTCTGGAAACCGTTATTGGCGGGAATTGCGTCAATCGTTACCAGTAATCGAGCCGGCGGCGAAATTATTACCAGCTACAAAGAGCAGGTGGTGTTGCTGAAAGAGAGCAACGTGCTGATACGGGAGGAGAACGATGAATTACGCGAACGGCACGACAGGAATCTGCGGCGTATCTCGACACTCGAAACCGATCTTCGGTTAATCAAGAATGCGGTAGGGATTTTACTGGCAATGACCGAAACCGATCAGAACGATAAATTTCGTAATGAGATTGATCGGCTTATCTCAACTCTGGAGGATCGCAGTGATGGCCACGATTAATAGCACTAAGGCACCGATGTCTTACCGGCGCAAAGTTATCCTCGGCTGCGTATTGCTGAGCTGTTCGATGATTTGCATCCTGATGACGATCATTTTTCTCTACGTCAGTAACACCGCAAACAAGCGGGTCGAGGAGATTCGGGCGGATTACCGCTTAATTGCGGCGCGGCGTGATGACAGAGTGGAGCTGCTGACCGATCAGGTTGCAGCAATACAGCATAAGCTGGATGCAATACCGGATCGCATAGCCGACAAAACGGTCATAAAAGTCAAAGAGGTCGTCACTGAGAGTGAGGTGCCAGCCGTGAAATCCGGTCATAAACCATAACTTCCGATTATTCTTAATGCGGCTTCGCTATTATCGACTAGTTTTAAATATCCGGGCAACATTTTGTACCTGAATGCAGGCCCGCTGATTGGCCGGTTGATGAACCGCTAAGCCTACTCACTTTGGATAGATGACCAGAAGGAAATTTAGCATGAGCGATTCAACAGAAACCAAGACCAAAACTGAATATCTGCGTGACGTGACTTCTCAGCTAAAAGAGATGCGTCACTATGCTCAGACCAACACCGAAACCCTTTCCAGCCAATGGTTAGCGTTTGATGCGGGTGAGTATAAAGACAAGACCAACGCCGACCGAATCGATGCGTTGCTGAATAAGCAGGGTAAACTGCTGGAAGATCTGGATGCCGCGATTCAGGACATCGAGATTGAAGTTAATCACAGCGAGCAGGAGAGCTAAGTCATCTCCCGCTAACTGATGTGGTGGCCGTTAAGGGATTAATCGGCCACCAGCCACATTTCCGCTTCGTCGAACATCTCTTCAACAATCCGCGCAACCGTCGCTTTATCGTTCTTACTTAAATCAGTATCAATCGCGTTACGTTCCATCGGCTTGACCTTAACTTCAATGTCAGGAAACACCCGATGCACCCGCTTTTCCAGCTCCTCACGAATCATCTCGCGAGCACCCGGTAAACCGGCAACGTTGCGCTTGTCATAAATCAACTCAACAAACATGATGGCAATCCATTCAGGGCAAAATCGCTGACATATAATACTGTAAATAAAAACAGTAGCAAGGCAGCGCGCCTGATTTCGTGTAAATTTTTATCTCGCATAAACCTCAATCTTCGACTAGCAAAATGCGCACGCATCGCGACATAATGGCGGCTTACTTTTAGGAGGTCCGCGATGCGACAACTGGTAATTGATATTCTGCTAAAACTGGCAAAGATGGACGTCGATGCAAAAGAGTTGACGGCGCAACTTGAAGCGCAGTCCCTGCTGGTTGCGGCGCTGCTGGTGCAGGCGAAACAGGACAACTCGCTGACCATTTCAGAAACGGTGCAGGATGCCATTGTTACCGCTTCGCAATCTTCGACCGAGTTTCTGCAGTCTGATGTGGATCTGCTGCTGACGCATATTAATCGTCTGCTGGCGGTAGCGAGTTATGTTGAAGTAAAGGGTAAAGCGACGGAAGGTGAAGGGTAGGGGCGGATAAAAAATTCGCCTCTGGAGGTGGAATTGAGACCACACCTGCAGAGGCAGTGCATCAGCACTATTCGTTAAAGGACAATCACGACCTGAGTCGCACGCCGAAGTTATACACTTTCCCCCGGTTAGTACAATTTTATCTGCAGTGCCGGAACTGGTTGGAGGTGTTTGCAATATACAACTTCAGCGCGGCCCTGATTAGAGCTCGTTTTTGATGCAAAACTCTTCCCAGCTCATCCCCAGCGACTCAGCATGAGATTTGAGATAAGTCTCGATAGCTTCAGCCGCCACCGCTTTATCCGGCTCAGCGAGCTGAATAGAAAAGATCATTCCATCCAGATTCTTCTGCCGCAAAAAGGCCGCATAGATGCGTTCGGCATGCCATTCGCGCAGCTGTCGCAGTGACAGGTTAGCCGCACGGGCATCGCTCTCCGTTAATTCATCAAGTGCAGACTGAAAGTCGGGATGCGCGGTAAAAAACATCTCGCGCGCCTGGGCATAGTAGGCTTCTGGCGTTTTCATATTCATATTCCTGAAAGTCTGTTGCAGCGGGTCAGTGTAGCGGGTTGTCTTCCGCTTGTCAGGCGTGACAAAGGACGGAGTTTGCATCAGTTCAGCCTCTGAACTTCCGGTCAAAAACCTGACCGTGGAGCTCACTGCGGGATAAATTCTGGCGCAATCAGGGTCTGCGTGGTGTTTGAACACCCAGATACCTTGCGCAACGCGGTGGAAAAATTATAACGTAGCCGCCATTGATGGGATCTTAGGGATTAAACATGAAAAAGTGGATGCTGATTGCCGCGCTGGCACTGAGTGGCTGTGCACAAATCAACGATTATGAAAATGCGGTGCAAACGCCGGCGCCCGCTGATCTGCAGGGAACCTGGCAAACCGTCGGTCCACAGAGCAGCCTGATCAGCGACAAGGCGATAGCCAGTGTGATCATCAATGCGGATGGCAGCACGCTGGACTGCCGTCAGTGGATGCGGGTGATTGCGAAGCCGGGCAAACTGACCCGGTTAAGCGGCGATTATGTCAACGTAACGCGTCAGGTGCGGGTGATGCCGCTGGTCGTGGAGAATGGCGAGCTTAGCTATGACAGGATGACTCTGCGTAAAGTGGCGCGTCCGACCGTTGAGTGTCAGCAGGCGCTGGAAGAGGTGGCGAAACAGCCGAAAGCCGCCGTGATTCAGAACATCGAACCGCAACTGCTGCGCACACCGATTACAGAAAACAACGCGAAGTCATAACAGCCGGACCATAACAAAACCGCCCCGACGGGCAGAGCGCACTTCACGCTTCTGCCTGCCGGGGCGGTTTTAGTTTTGAGTCATTTCTTCTGCAACGATCTTATTCTGCAACCACCCAGACGCTGACACTGCCACCGTTACAGACAAAGACCGCCGTGCCGTGCTCGTCGGCAGTAATGGTCTCTTCCCGATTCCCCAGATGATCGCGCCAGACCTTACCGGCAAAACCTTCACCCATCGGCACGCTTTTCTCACCGGCATCGCCGTTCGACATGATCACCACACAGCCTGGCTGTGTTTCGGTGCCGCTGCGGCTGAAGGCCACGCAGTTTGGGTGATCAAAATAGTCGGTCTGCACACCCCAGCCATACTGCTGGCGCGCCCGGATCAATCCTTCCAGTTCAGGGATCACCGGCATCTCAATTTTGTGCTTCTCGCCGTCGCCGCCTTCATCTTCATAGGTCGCGCCGAACAGGTCGGGATAGAAGATGGTGGGCACACCCTGCTCACGCAACAGGATCAGCGCATAGGCCAGCGGTTTAAACCAGGCTTCTACCGGCGCTTCCAGCGACTGCAGCGGCTGGGTGTCGTGGTTAGCCACGATCGTCACGGCATGCCACGGATCAGCGACCACCAGCGAGTTAGCAAAGATCTGGCTCATGTCGTAGGCGCTGCCCGCGGTTGAAGCCTGGTGGAAGTTCATGTGCAGTGGCGCATCAAACAGCATGGTTTTGCCTTCTACCTGATGCACATACTCCTGCAGCTTCTCCGTTTCAAACGACCAGTATTCCGCGACGATAAACATCGGCTCCTCAGCAACTTCCTGAATATGATCGATCCACTCTTTGTAGAACCAGGCCGGGATATGTTTTACCGCATCGAGACGAAAGCCGGTGCAGGGTACCTGTTCCATCACCCAGCGCGCCCAGTATTTCAGCTCTTCCCTGACCGCGTTGTTGCGGAAATCGATGTTGGCGCCCATCAGATAGTCGAAATTACCCAGCTCGTTATCAACCTGGTCGTTCCAGCCTTCGGCGGTGTAGTCATTGATGATTTTGAATACGCCGTTTTCGTCCGGATTTTCGATGTGGTCTACGCCGCTAAAGCATTTGTGGTCCCAGACAAATTTCGAAAACTCCCCGGCGCGTGCCGGAAAAGTGAATTTCGTCCAGGCCTCGCACTCGACCACTTCGTCGTAGATTTCATCGCGGTTATCGGGATTGACGCGGTTAACGCTAATCGTCTCTTTTTCGTCGGCACCCATTTTGTGGTTCAGCACCACATCCAGCAGCACCCCAACGTTGTGACTACGCAGGGCTTCTGTTGCCGCCAGTAACTGCTGTTTGTCGCCATATTTGGTGGCAACGCTGCCTTTCTGATCAAATTCACCCAGGTCAAACAGATCGTAGCTGTCGTAACCGACAGAATAGCCCCCCGAATCCCCTTTGTAGCACGGTGGCAACCACGCCATGGTGATACCGATTTCGCTGAGCCAGGCCGCACGATCGGCGACTTCCGGCCACAGTTTGCTGCCATCCGGGTAATACCAATGGAAAAACTGTAATAACGTTGGGTTTTGCATGTACCACACTCCAGGGGATGATGAAAATCAAGTATGGAGTAAGCGGCAAAAAAGAGACGCCGCGCAGAAAAATAAATCTGGCGGCGTGACAGAGCAGGGGGATCAGGAGAGGGTTTCGTGCGGCACCATAACAACGCCGCCTTGATTGCTATAAGCGGACATCACCGATTTCTGGCGACTGTTCTGACCCACCAGTGAGGCCAGCTCATCCATCCGCGCCTGCAGCAGACGTTTCACTTCACATTCGTTATCGAGAATACGGCGCAGCACCGGACGTAACTGCTCCTGAGTCTGTGCCGACGGCGACACGGCTTCTGTCGATTGGGCTAAGTTCTGCACCGCACTGACATACTCCATCTCCCTGCTGATCAATTCATCCCATTCGCCTTGTGCTGCATGACGCAGCATTCCCTGGCTGAGATCGAGTAACTGTTGGTAAACGGTAATCAGATGCGGTGCAGTAGTCATTAAACGGCGTCCTGAATCAGGTTAGGTTGAACTACTTCTTTCCACGCGTCCGCGATGTTGCGCAGCAGGCCTTCGACCTCCTCGACCGCTGCAACATCATTGTTCAGGTTGGCATGCAACAGGCGACGCGTCATGTAGTTGTAAAGATCCAGCAGATTGTCTGCCAGCTCGTCACCACGGTTTTCAGTCAGGCCCTCTTTCAGGCCGGCTTCGATAATATTGATGGCTTTGGAGATAGAGTTGCCTTTGCCTGCAATATTGCCATCCTGCATAAACAGGCGGGCGCGGATTAACGCGCTCAGTGCACCGTCGAACAGCATCACAACCAGCTGCTGCTGGCTGGCGCTCATCACGGCGCTTTCTACGCCAATTTTTGCATAGGCTTTGGTGCCTGTAGCGCTGTACATGGTCACTCCTGTTATTTTTTAGACGAATCGGACGTGTCGAACTGCTGCGTCAGATAGGTGCTGGTCGAGTTGAGTTTACTGATGGCCATATCCAGCTGAGTAAATTGCGTTTTATAGCGTGCGATATCGGCATCAATACGATCGCTGGTGGTGTTATAGAGGGTGGTTAACCTATTCAGTGTTTTACTCACGCCATCGGTGGCGGACTGAATAATCCCTTTAGTAGCCAGCCAGTCAGTCAGCTTGCTGTCGATTTTAGCGGCGATACCGGTTTTACCGTCACCTACGATCATCGCTTTCACACCTGCAGCATCTTTATCCAGTGCGCTGTTCAGCTTGGTCGAATCCAGTTTTAATGAACCGGTGGTGGGATCGGTGGTGACACCAATCTGACTCAGTGATTTAAAGGTAGATGTGCTCTGCGAATTAGTGAGCATGCTTTTCAGCTGCGTCTCAATCGTCCGTAACGTACTGTCACCCAGCAGGGCACCATTACTGGAGTCCTGTGCATCGCTGTTGGTATCGACTTTGGTGAATTTGGTCAGGGTATTGAACTGATCCAGCAACGTATTGTAGGCATCCACCCAGGCAGTGATGGCGCTGGAGGATTTTGAGGTGTCTTTGGTAATCGTCAGCGTCTGATCGCCAACCGTCTGCGCGGTCAGATTTAAAGTAATCCCTTCCAGCGCATCGCTAATCTGATTGCTGCTGTTTTCAATCGCAACATTGTTGACCGTCAGTTTGGCATTCTGCGCAGCGACGCTCTGGGTCATCACATTGCTGCTGGCGGATGCATCAAAGCCCACAATCCCCTGCAGCGTGCTGTCACCGGTGACGGCAATGGTCGCCACGGCATTATCACTGCCGGTTTTATTGGCGCTCATAGAGAGGCGGAAGCTGCCGTCTGACACCTTAATGATGCTGGCGGTGACGCCAGCATTGGCGCCGTTGATGGCGTCACGCATCCCGGTCAGCGAGGTCTGATCGCTGGAGAGCGTTACGCTTTTGCTGGTGCCATCTTTTAAGGTAATCGCGATGCTGCGGCTGGCCACGGAGCTGTCGCCCAGCGCGGCGGTGTTGCTACTCTGTACTCCTGAGGTCAGAACCTGCGCCTGTGCCAGCTGCGTGACGTTAATGGCATATTTACCGGCCACGGTGCTGCCAGAAGTGGTCGCGCTGAACGCTGTGGAGCTACTGGCCGCAGTCGTAGCGGTAAACAGGTCAGCACTGTTCAGCTTGGTATTAGCAGCCTGGAAAGTTGTCAGTGAACTTTTCAGGGTGGCGTAAGCACTGAGCTTGGCCGTATAAGCTGTCTGCTGAGTAGAAATAGGTTTGAGTGAAGCTTTTTCAGCGGTGGTCAAACTGTCAAGCATGGTACTGAGTGGCAGGCCGGAACCCACACCGAGGTTGCTTATACTAGCCATATTAATTCCTTTATAAGGTCGACAGAAAATTGATACCTGGGTTATCGGCCTTGAATAAGGAAAGTTTAAGGTTATTTGCCTTAGGGTAATGAGGTAAATAAGCACTATAGAGAAGGGTAATTCAGCGGCTAGAAAATTAATGAATTAAGCCTAAAGAAGTTCGGGCGGGTGGCGATAACTTAAAACGTGACAGGTTGAAGCAGAAAAATTCGCCTGGTACTAAAAAAATTCTAAAGGTTGTTAAACGGCAGACGATAACAACTTTGACGGCGCTGAAGCCGGCGGGTTGAAGCCCACACCTTAACCGAAAGACTTGATTAACAGGAAAATTCATCATGGCCCAAGTCATTAATACCAACAGCCTCTCGCTGATCACTCAGAACAACATCAACAAGAACCAGTCAGCTCTGTCTACTTCAATGGAGCGTCTGTCTTCTGGTTTACGTATCAACAGCGCGAAAGATGACGCTGCTGGTCAGGCAATTGCCAACCGTTTCACCTCTAACATCAAGGGCCTGACTCAGGCTGCTCGTAACGCTAACGACGGTATCTCTGCTGCGCAGACTACTGAAGGCGCACTGTCAGAAATCAACAACAACTTACAGCGTGTTCGTGAACTGACTGTACAGGCTTCAAGCGGTACCAACTCAGCTTCTGACAAATCTTCAATCCAGGACGAAATCAAATCCCGTCTGAGCGAAATCGACCGCGTATCGGGTCAGACTCAGTTCAACGGCGTGAACGTGCTGGCTAAAGATGGCTCAATGAAAATTCAGGTTGGCGCTAACGATGGCGAAACTATCACCATCGACCTGAAGAAAATTGACTCTTCTACGCTGAAACTGAACACTTTCAACGTGAATGGTCCACAGGGTACACCTACTGCTGCTGCAGCGGCTGACTTCCAGAGCGTTTACGGTTCTACCAGTAACGTATCTAAAGCCACTGTTGCTGAAGGCACAGCTGATAGCCTGGCGACTCGCCTGGGTGTTGCAGCCGCTAACGTCACTGTTACTGCAGACAAAGTGTATAAAGATGACAACGGCAACCTGTTCGCTAAAGTTAACGTGAAATCAGCCAGCGATGCAGAAACCAACAGCCTGAAAGCGAACGGTTTTGACATTGCTAACGGTGCAAACCAGGACTTCTACGTTGCAGTTGATGCGAAGGCTGCAGTAACGACTGCTGGTGGCGATACCGCTGCGTTCACACTGGATACGGCTAACATGAGCCTGTCTAACGTGACCTCGGGTTCAACTTCTGATCCACTGAAAAAGCTGGACGAAGCGATTGCCAGCGTTGATAAGTTCCGTTCTTCACTGGGTGCGATTCAGAACCGTCTGAACTCAGCCGTGACTAACCTGAACAACACCACCACTAACCTGTCTGCAGCACAGTCTCGTATTCAGGATGCTGACTACGCAACTGAAGTTTCAAACATGTCTAAAGCGCAGATCGTACAGCAGGCTGGTAACTCAGTGTTGGCTAAAGCTAACCAGGTTCCACAGCAGGTTCTGTCTCTGCTGCAGGGCTAATCACCCAACTTATAAAAGACAAACCCCGCTTCGGCGGGGTTTTTTTATGCCTGCGATTAGCCTGTTTTTGCCCTGTTTCTCTGCCAATCAATCTCCCCGCGTTACTTTATCCTCACAGTAAGACTCTTTTTTAAATGCCTTTGTTGAGCAGGTAAATAATGAAAAATATTACTGTTGTGGAACCGCTGTTTGTCACTGCCTTTAAATGTATTGGCAGTGAGTGTCGCGATCACTGCTGTAAGGGCTGGGATATCCACCTGGATAAGCCCACGGTCAATCGCTATTTAAAATCCTCGCTGATTGAAATCAAAACGCTGGCAGTTGAAAACATCACCACCACCCGCAAAAGCTTTGCCAGTTGGGGAACTATGAAGCTTAATGCTTCTGGCAACTGTGCATTTATGGATGAAAATCGCCTGTGCAAAGTGCATTCCCGGCTGGGTGCTGCCGCACTGAGCAATACCTGTGCGACCTATCCCCGAGCGGCGAACACCTTTAAATATGAACAGCAAAAAACGTTGGCGCTCTCCTGTCCGGAGGCGACCCGGCAATTATTAGCCTCACCTGACGCGATGCTGTTCGCGGAGAGCATCAGGCAACAACCTTATGGCAATGAAGCTAAAGATCTCGATCAGCAAAAGAAACTGCTGAATCTGATGTGTCTTAACATCATTAAATTCAGCGGCATTCATCTTGATGAAGGGTTTTACGCGCTGGCCAGCTTTCTGCTGGGCGCGGAAAGAGTAAGCCCTGAAGAGGATTGGCTGGTCCAGATGGAGCATCATTTTTCTGATGTCCTCAACAACCTGACACAGGGTGAAATCAGGCTGCAGCTTGACCAGGTTAAACCTGACTATAACCTGCAATGGTCTTTACTGTTGAGATTGCAAAGCTGGTTCAGCACCATGGCCGATAAGCGCGCCTTTCCTACTCTGAATCACTACGTTAATAAGCTGATTTACATTCAGGCCGAAGGGGCCAAAACCGATGACGTCAGTCAGTCAATGATCCGTCTGGACAACGTCTGGCAGAAGCAGGTTATGCCCTGGCTTGCTGAACGGCCGTGGATAATGAATAACTATATTCAGTATCGCATTTATGATGATTTCTTCCCTAATAACGAAAATCGCAGCCCGTTACTGAGCTTATATCTTCTGACGGCAGAATGGTTCCTGCTTAAATCACTGATTGCGGCCAATGTTGAGTTGGTCGGAACCGTTAGTGAAGAGGATATTATTAATATCATCTACAGCTACCACTCAATAACAAAACATACGCCACAATCGGTGATGGCGTTTCTGGCCGAGATTAACAAGGTTAAGGTCAATGACGATTTGTCGCTGATTTACCTGCTTAAGTAAATAAGGACTCCGCTTCTGCGGAGCCCTTATTTATCACGCTCCCAAAAGAGACTGGGTTTTTATCGCAGATCAGGGTTTAGCGCTCGTTTAACGCATTCCGGGTTATGCCATGGGCAGTATGCTGGTCGTTTAAGGCATATCACCTATCCGGAATACAAACCCAGCATGGAAACTTTTATCATCAATCTCGCCTCATCAACTGAGCGTCGCGCCATTATTGCGGCGCAGTGCGACGCCGCCGGTCTCGGTTATGAATTTATTCAGGCCGTGAATGGCAGCCTGTTAACGGATGCGGAAATTGCGCAGCATACCTGCATCGTTAATTATGCATTCAAGCCGGGCGAAATAGGCTGTGCGTTAAGTCACATCGCTATTTATCGCAAAATGGTGGATGAAAACATTACTCAGGCATTGATTCTGGAAGATGATGCGCTATTAACTCCGGCGCTTTCAGCGGTATTATCCAGTCCGGCGCTGCAGTTGCCCGATAACAGCCCGACCGTGGTGCTGTTATCTCGCGTGAATAAATATGTCAATAACGTGATTACGGCAGTGACGGATACGGCCTCTCTCTATCCTGTCTACAGCGCCACCACTTCGCACGCCTACGTCATTAATCTGGCGGCGGCGAAAAGGCTGCTCAGTCTGCTCTATCCGGTCTGGATGGCTGCCGATAAATGGTGCCTGTTTCAGGAGTACGGCGCGATAAAGCTACTGGCAGTGCATCCTGCACCGGTGTTGCTGCATAAGGTGGCGAAGCAGACCACAATCCAGCAGATCAACGATATTGCACGGCACAACCAGCGGAAACGCGACATCTGGTCTGGTTTAATGGCAGCCCGACCGATTAGCGTCAGAGTGCGTCATCGCTATCGTCGGGCTGTGGTGCCGCTGCTTCACCGCATCGTCGAGGTCAGCGCCAGTACAGACCGTTAGATGTAGTGCAGACCGCCCAGCGTTGCAGTGACCGGGGCAGGGTGAGACGGATATGAGCCTGTACCCTGTCGTCCTGCCCGACTCCTGAGTTGGCACCCCGGTTACAGTTCCCCCACAGACTGCCGATAACTCCTCACAGAACAACATCATTTTTGATTTTAACTTTGTGGAGTGTCTATGCGCTTCAATTATGACCTGTTACCGGGTGAGCGGCTGACCTTTGAAGAGATCGCCCGGCGTTATGCTCTGCAATACCCTGATGATAAAGAGCTGACGGCGCGCGCCTTGCTGAGTCCGTCAACCGGGCTGCGCACGCTGAAAATCCGTGCGGTGTTCGCGCAGGAAGAGAGCAACAGTCCGCTGGAGGATCTGCTGTTCATCTCCCATGACAACGAACGTAAAAATTACCTGCGTCGCTTTGAGCACTACCTTAAGCAGAATCTCTCCTTCCTCTATTTCCGTCGCAGCGATAGCGAAAAGCGCGACAACCTGTGGAAGGTGATGGGCAGCAGCCAGGTCTTCGCGATGATCGATCCGCAATCCGCCACGGCACAGAATCTGCTTAACAGTCGCGGCTATAAACTGGTGCTGATGCATCAGGATGATGAAGACGCTTACTGGCAGCTTTTCAATCCACAGGCGGATCCCTGTTTTCCGCAGTCGCAGCGCATTCAGTTCATCGTGGTGCTGAGTACGCCGCAGCATAAAGTCCCGGCGGCGGTGATGCCGGGAACTGAGGTTGGGCGTCGTGTCAAAGCCCGGGTGCTGCAGCGCGCCAGCCAGGCGGAATTCAGTGCCGGTGTCAAAGCCCGCTACGGCGCCTGTGTGATGACCGGCACCGAGCTGACCGAACGGCATAACTGGCCGTGGGTGGAAGCCTGCCATATCGACACACAGGAAGGGGATGACGGTGTACTGGCAGATAACAGCATCGATAACGGCCTGTTTTTACGCAGTGATTTGCAGCGGCTGTTTATTAACCGACTGATTAGCATTGATGGTGAATCGGGCGAGATTCTGGTGCATCCTGGCGAGGAGGCGCAGCAGCATCTTGCGCCCTGGTATCAGGAACTGGAGGGTCGCGTCTGCAGCCTGTGGGCTGCAGTGCCGCCCGCCACGCGGCAACGGCTGCGCGCCCGTCGTTAATCTTCACTGAAGAGTGCAGAAGGATCTGCACTCTGACGTAACAAAAATGAAATAGCCTCGTTTTACCCCGCCTATTCAGCCAATCGAAAACGCTACAGAATTGGATAATCATGCCGATAACTTCATTAACGCAGGGTAGTCAACGTGAACGATTTCTATACCGCCGAAGGCGTGATGGACAAGCATTCGCTCTGGCAGCGCTACGTGCCGCTGGTGCGCCATGAAGCGTTGCGTCTGCAGGTTCGCCTGCCGGCCAGTGTTGAGCTTGACGACTTGCTGCAGGCGGGTGGGATAGGGCTGTTAAATGCCGTAGAGCGTTATGACGCGCTCCAGGGTACAGCCTTTACCACCTATGCCGTGCAGCGTATTCGTGGCGCCATGCTCGACGAGCTTCGTAGTCGGGACTGGGCACCGCGCAGTGTGCGTCGTAATGCACGCGAGGTGGCCGGAGCAATGCACAGAGTGGAACAGTCGCTGGGGCGTTCTGCCTCTGAGCAGGAAGTGGCGCAGCAGCTGAATGTTTCCATGGAGGAGTACCGGCAGATCCTGCTGGACACCAACAACAGTCAACTTTTCTCCTACGACGAGTATCGGGAAGAGCACGGCGACAGCGCGGAGCTGGTGACGGAAGGCCATGAAGAGGCTAATCCGCTTCATCAGTTGCTTGAAGGGAGTCTGCGTGAGCGCGTCATTGAAGCGATCGAAGCGTTACCCGATCGTGAAAAGATGGTGCTGACACTGTACTACCAGGAAGAACTGAACCTGAAAGAGATTGGGGCGGTGCTTGATGTGGGTGAATCCCGTGTCAGCCAGCTGCACAGTCAGGCGATTAAACGCCTGCGTGCCCGACTTGCGGGAGCGCGCTAGCAGTATCAGTTCCTGGCGATTCAAAATTATAAAAAACCGGGGACTCAGTAATGGGAGCCAAGACCAAGGCCAGACCGTTAAGTCGTTATCTTAAAGACTATAAACACAGCCAGAGCAACTGTTCACACTGTGGCAAGGTATTAGATCGAATGGCGCTCGTTTTTCGTGGCCAGATCATCAATAAAGAGGCCATCGCTCGGATGGACCAAATGATTGATGAGCAGCTGTGGCTGAAACTTCAGCCCGAACTGACCGCGCTTTGTCGTTTTTGCAGTGATATTTTTTGTAATACCCATCCTAATTACTTCGACATAATGGCGTTTAAACAGTATCTGTTTGAACAGACAGAGATGAGCCCCAGCACAATTCGTGAATATGTGGTGCGGCTGCGTCGTCTGGATGAGATGCTGAAAGCCAGAAATTTCCCGGCCGACAGGCTTCAGGGAAATAGCTGGCATCAGTGTCTGGAAAGCGATCTGCCCGATGCCGGTAATAACAATTACCGCATCGCGCTGCGCAAGTACGATCAGTTCTTAGGCTGGCAGCAGGGTTAACCCTGATCTGCACCGATTGCTCCTCCGCGTGCCTGCGGCACGTTCCCCTTTTGCCCGCTAGCCGGGTAAAAGGGAAGGGGGAGCACGGCGCTTCTTTCTCCTGCAACTTTTACTGCGCATCTGCCTCACCGCATCTGCTGACACCTGAATCAGGGTGATCCTTTTCGCATCTTCTGCAACACTGTAAGGATAAATTGAATGCCCGAACGGAGGCAGCATTGTCTTTACATCTGTTACACCAATTCCCACGTCTTGAACTGCTGGGCGCACCCACGCCGTTAGAACATCTGCCACGGCTCTCTGACTATCTGGGTCGCGATATTTTTATTAAACGCGATGATTTCACGCCGGTGGCGATGGGCGGCAATAAGCTGCGCAAGCTGGAGTTTCTGGCGGCGGACGCGCTGCGTGAAGGCGCCGATGTGCTGCTGACCGCGGGCGCAATCCAGTCCAATCATGTGCGTCAGACGGCGGCGGTCGCGGCCCGGCTTGGCCTGAAGTGCGTGGCATTGCTGGAAAACCCGATTGGCACCCACGCTGAAAACTATCTGAGCAACGGCAACCGACTGTTACTGGATTTGATGGACGCTGAAGTGATCATGGTGGATGCGCTGAATAACCCTGCGGAACAGCTGGCTGAACAGGCCACGCGTCTGGAAGCCCAGGGTTATCGTCCTTACATCGTGCCGGTCGGCGGCTCAAATGCGCTGGGTGCACTAGGCTATGTAGAGTGCGCGCAGGAGATTGCTCATCAGAGCGAAGGCGTGGTCGATTTCGCCGCCGTGGTCGTGGCCTCGGGCAGTGCCGGCACCCATGCCGGACTGGCGGTGGGTCTGGAGCATCTGCTGCCGGAGACCGAGCTGGTGGGCGTTACCGTTTCACGCCAGGTTGAGGCGCAGTTGCCGCTGGTGGAGCGGCTGCGTCAGTCGCTGGCGGAGACGCTGGAAGTGCAGGCTAAGGCACCGATTACCCTGTGGGATGACTACTTTGCGCCGCGCTACGGCGAACCCAATGATGAAGGCATGGCTGCGGTGAAACTGCTGGCGCGGCTGGAAGGGATCCTGCTTGACCCGGTCTACACCGGCAAGGCGATGGCCGGACTGCTGGATGGCGTCAGCCAGAATCGTTTCCGCCGTGAAGGTCCGCTGCTGTTTATTCATACGGGCGGCGCACCGGCGTTATTTGCTTATCATCCTTCGGTCTGAGACAAGCGAATAAAACAGTTTATACTCCGTGGGTTATCCTACTGGACTGGCAGCGACAAGCCGTGCTGCCCTTATAAGAACACACACACAATACTGTCAATAATGGGGTGAATATGTCCTTTTCTCGTGCAGGTCGTCAGATGGTGATGGGCGTCATGGCCGTGGCGCTGATTGCTGGCGTCAACGTTAAAACCTTTGCAGCGGAAAATCTGCTGAACAAAATTAAAGAGCGCGGCACGCTGCTGGTGGGTCTGGAAGGCACCTATCCACCATTCAGCTTCCAGGATGAAAAGGGCAAGCTGACCGGCTTTGAAGTGGAATTTGCGGAACAGCTGGCACAGCACATGGGCGTCAAGGCGAGCCTGAAACCGACCAAGTGGGACGGCATGCTGGCCTCACTCGACGCGAAGCGCATCGATGTGGTCATCAACCAGGTCACCATCTCTGATGAGCGTAAGAAGAAGTATGACTTCTCCACGCCATACACGGTCTCCGGCATTCAGGCGCTGACCATGAAAGCCAATGCAAACACCATCACCAAACCTGCTGACCTGGCCGGTAAAAAGGTGGGCGTCGGTCTGGGTACCAACTACGAGCAGTGGCTGCGTGAGAATGTGAAGGGCGTGGACATCCGTACCTATGATGATGACCCGACCAAATATCAGGATCTGCGCTCTGGCCGTCTGAATGCCATTCTGGTTGACCGTCTGGCTGCGCTGGATCTGGTGAAGAAAACGGGCGATACAATGGCGGTCGCGGGTGATGCGTTCTCCCGTCAGGAATCGGGCGTGGCGGTACGTAAAGGTAACGACGACCTGCTGAAAGCGATCGACCAGGCCATTGCTGATATGCAGAAAGATGGCTCGCTGAGCAAGCTGTCTCAGAAATGGTTTGGCGCGGACGTGACGAAATAATGCAGGAAAGTCTTCAACTGGTGCTGGATTCAGCACCTTTTTTATTAAAAGGCGCGCTGTTTACGCTGCAGCTCAGCATCGGCGGCATGTTCTTTGGCCTGCTGCTGGGCTTTATTCTGGCGCTGATGCGTCTGTCACGCTTCTGGCCGGTTCGCTGGCTGGCGCGGATCTATGTCTCGATCTTTCGTGGCACGCCGCTGATCGCCCAGCTGTTTATGATCTATTACGGCCTGCCGCAGTTTGGCATTGAACTGGATCCGATCCCCTCCGCGATGATTGGTCTTTCCCTGAATACCGCGGCTTATGCCTCAGAGTCACTGCGCGGCGCGATTTCATCGATTGAGCGCGGGCAGTGGGAAGCGGCGGCAAGTATCGGCATGACGCGCTGGCAAACCCTGCGCCGGGTGATCCTGCCACAGGCAGCCCGCACCGCGCTGCCCCCGCTGGGCAATAGCTTTATCAGCCTGGTGAAAGATACCTCGCTGGCGGCGACCATTCAGGTGCCGGAGCTGTTCCGTCAGGCGCAGTTGATCACCTCACGCACGCTGGAAGTCTTTACCATGTATCTGGCAGCCTCGCTGATCTACTGGGTCATGGCAACGGTGTTATCTGCGTTGCAGAACCGGCTGGAACAGCATGTTAATCGTCAGGATTCGGAGTCGAAATGAGCGCCATCGAAGTCAGAAAGCTGGTGAAGTCTTTTAACGGCCAGACGGTGCTGCACGACATCGACCTTGATGTGGCCGCCGGTGAAGTGGTGGCCATTATCGGCCCCAGCGGATCAGGTAAAACCACGCTGCTGCGCAGTATCAATCTGCTGGAAGTGCCGGATAGCGGCACCATCCGGGTCGGAGAGATTACCGTTGATGCGGCGCTGGCACAGAGCAAGCAGAAAGAGCAGGTGCGTCGTCTGCGTCAGCAGGTCGGGTTTGTCTTCCAGAACTTCAATCTGTTTCCGCATCGTTCAGTGATGGAGAACATTATTGAAGGGCCGGTTATCGTCAAAGGCGAAGCGAAAGCGGATGCGGTAGCCCGCGCCCGCACGCTGCTGGAGAAGGTCGGGCTGCACGGCAAAGAAGAGAGCTATCCGCGCCGTCTGTCGGGTGGGCAGCAACAGCGCGTGGCGATTGCGCGTGCGCTGGCGATGCGGCCGGAAGTGATCCTGTTTGATGAACCGACCTCGGCGCTGGATCCGGAGCTGGTGGGTGAGGTGCTCAGCACCATTCGCGCGCTGGCCGAAGAGAAACGCACCATGGTCATCGTCACGCATGAGATGAGCTTTGCCCGCGATGTGGCTGACCGCGCCATTTTTATGGATCAGGGGCGCATTGTGGAGCAGGGCGAAGCGAAAGCGTTGTTCAGTAACCCTCAGCAGCCGCGCACCCGTCAGTTCCTTGATAAATTTCTGAATCAGTAATCCACACTGCCTTCCCAGGAAGGCAGTTTTAACCCGTTTAAAACCCTCATTTTTTTAGCTGCAAATGGCTAAGGTCACGCTATTAGCAGGCGCAGTATCATAAATAACTCTGCCGCTGTTAAACCTTTTGGCACATCTGACAAATCTTTTCTTTTCATCGGGGATATATTGGCTTTTCCCGTTGCCACTTTCTCTTAATTATATTTTCTGGATTATGAAGCAATATTATCCTTTAAGCTGGCTGCGGCACTGCTAATTAGCGCAGTGCGTCGATATTAGTAAGTGTAAGGAAACGTTCTGCTGAGTAAATAACTGTGGCAACAGGGCCACCCAGCGGCTTTTAAGAGTTTCGCTACATTCATCACCGGTTCAATGGCGAATAATTGCCGGATAATCATAAAAGCAATACTGATTTCCTCGCTTTTACTTTCCAGCATTCTGACCTACACAGCAGGAGTCATTGAATGAACCAGACTAAGTCAGATCAGATATTGTGGGTAGATACCCTGAAGGGCGCCTGCATATTACTGGTGGTCCTGTACCACACGGTTTTACCCGGCTTTGAAGGGACGATGAAATATCTCTCAGCCGGATGGATCCCCGCCGAAATATGGATACAGTTTAATACGGTACTGTCGCCGCTTCGCATGCCCGCCTTTTTCTTCGTCTCGGGATTGCTGGCAACCAATGGCATTCTGAACCGGCCATGGAAGCAGGTATTTACCAGTCGCATCACCAATCTTTTTTATCTCTATATTCTGTGGGGGTTTATTCAGTGGTGGTCAATTATCGGTATCTCCACTGAAATTACCGGCCAGCGTATTTCGCAGAATCTGAATGCCGCCTATGCGGGTTCGCTATTCGAGTTTCTCAAGCTGACCTTTATGGCTATGAGCACCTCGTGGTATCTGTATGGGCTGGGACTCTATTTCCTCTGTGCTAAAGTTTTCCGTCAATATAAGCTGGCCCTGGTGGCGGTGGCGATCCTGCTGAATTATCTGGCGGCAGAAAAAGTGATCCCGTTCTGGGGACCACAGAGCCTGGCCCAATATTTTGTGTTCTTCCTGTTAGGGGCATTCTGGAGCCAGACGATGCTGCGCCTGAGTGAATGGCGGCGCGAGAATCTGATGCCCTGGGCGCTACTGGCAGCCGCCGCCGGGATTCATGTGCTATTCGGTCTGGATAAGAGTCTGTTCCTGTGTGTACTGGCGGTGTTATTCAGTATCGCGGCCTGTCGCTGGCTGAATCAGCACTTCAGCATGCGTTATCTCAACTGGGTTGGCCGCAATACGCTGCAGATTTACGTTATCCACCGTATTTTTATCGAGTTCTTTGGTATGTCTGCGATTCTGTTCGCGCAGCGGCATCATCTGTTCGAGCAGGCGTGGTTTTCGTTTCTCTGGGCCTGTTTCTATCCGGTGGCCATCGTGGGGCTTTGCTCGCTCTGTTCAGTGGCAATCTGGTCACTGACCAATCGCGGAGTCGGGCAGTCGCTGTTTGTGTTCCCGACGTTAATGAAAAGGGCGCCTGGCGGCGCGAGCGGTGGGTAAGTTACGCTTAGCAGCGGGCTGGCAACCAGCCGGTTTCGCTTGGCAGCGGGCTGACATTCAGCGGGTTACGCCCGCCAGCCGAGGAGGGGGTTTGAGATCCCTTATCAGCGGGTATGCACTGAGTAAGTTTCGCCCGCCAGGCGATGAGGAGTTTCAGGTTGCCGGTGCAGGCGGCCGCGTCAAGGGGCGGACGCCCGCCCCTTAACAATCCCGGCGTCCGGCTGCCTGCGCGCCCCGCTGTGCGGGGTGCCCTCGTCACGTCCTGCGGCCGACGGACCGTCCGGACTCGCCATCCCTGGCTCGTACCGTCCTTTCGCCGACGTCCTGTCGGCTCATCCTGGCCTCCGGTTGTTCCTCAGCGCTGCGGACGCCTCTGGCAAACCCCTGCCGGTGATTTCTTTGTGTTTTCTTTGGTGCACAGTTGTCTGGTGGCCCGAAAGCCAGTCTCAATTCCGGAATCTCACCGCAACACTCTTAGTGACCTGAAAACGAGATAACAGCGGTTAGGATCGAATGCCACTCTGTCTGCCGACCCAAAAGTCAGAGGCAATCCCAAACTCACAGCGACAGCGAACCCAACATAAAAAGAAAAGATAACAGCGAGGGGGTGGGGAGGCCGTCAGAACCGCTGAGCGGATGAGGGATTTCAGGACGAGCGACAGGGATGTCGCGAAGAGGCGGGTTCGCGCCATGGACGGCGCGTCCCGCCGTTCCGTGAGAAATCCTGAAGTAGCGAAGGAACCGCGAAGCGGCGGTGAAGCAGGCCAGAGCCCGGGGTCAAGGGGGCGCGGCGACTGGCGCCCCCTTGTCGGTCACCTGCAGAGGCGAATCTGAAACTGCATGGCTTACCAGGCGAACGAAACCTTCTCATAGCCCGTTCGCGCAGCGAACCATCTCAGCTTCAGCACCGCACCTCAGCCCGTTCGCGCAGCGAACAATCTCGCGAACGCCCCTTACCCTATGGTCATCAGGCTCGCATTACCGCCTGCCGCAGCGGTATTCACACTCAGCGAACGCTCAATCAGCAGACGCTCCAGCAGCAGATTGGTCTCGCCGCGGGCAAAGCCCTGCACCGACACAATCGCGCCTTCACGTGCGGCAATCTGTTCACACAGGGTACGCAGCTGATCGGCATCGCCGTGATAGATCACCGCATCAAACTCTGCGGCTAACGGGTCACGCGCCAGCGTGACGCGCGCTTTCACTGCGTCCGGCAGCGAGGCCAGCAGGGCGCGATGCAGCTCATCATCCTGCCACAGTGCTTTACTGCCGACGCTGGTCACCGCGGCCAGTTGGATTAACGCATCCTGCTCGTTATCAGCCAGACAGAGCACCTGATCACGCGGCAACAGTGAGAAGGTATTGCGCTCGCCTGTCGGGCCAGGCAGCAGACGGACCACGCCCGCCTGCGCCAGATCGCCATAGTGCTGGCAGAGTTCAGCCAGTTCAGGCTTATTCTTAGCCCAGTTGCTGAGTGCCAGATGCGGTGCCAGCAGTGACTGACGCAGCGTGCTGTCCGCCGGGCGTTCTGCATCCTGACGATCAAAAGTCAGACGCAGCGCACTATCCGGACGATGCGCCAGCAAGCGGTAAAGATAGAGCGGACCGCCTGCTTTCGGACCGGTACCGGATAAACCCTCGCCACCAAACGGCTGTACGCCGACCACCGCGCCCACCATATTGCGGTTGACGTAGAGATTGCCGACTCGGGCGTTCGCCGTGACCTGTGCAATCGTTTCGTCGATGCGGGTATGTACGCCCAGCGTCAGGCCATAGCCGGACGCATTGATCTGCTCAACCAGCTGCGGCAGGTTATTGCGGGTGAAACGCACCACGTGCAGCACCGGGCCAAAAATCTCTTTATCCAGATCGCTGACCTGGCCCAGCTCAATCAGTGTCGGTTTAACAAAGGTACCGCTATTCCACTCTTTGCTGTCCTGCGGGTTTTCCTGCACCGCCTGATAGACCGTGAAGCCTTTATTACGCATCGCCTGAATATGGCGATCGATATTGGCTTTCGCTTCGGCATCAATGACCGGACCGATGTCGGTCGAGAAGCGTTCCGGATTGCCCATGCGGCACTCCGCCATCGCGCCGCGCAGCATCTTCAGGGTATGGTCGGCGACATCTTCCTGAATGCAGAGCAGGCGCAGGGCAGAACAGCGCTGTCCGGCACTGTCGAAGGCAGAGGCGACGATATCGATCACCACCTGCTCAGTCAGCGCGGAAGAGTCGACGATCATCGCATTCATCCCGCCGGTCTCAGCAATCAACGGCACAGGACGACCGTGCTGGTCAAGGCGACCCGCCAGATTACGCTGTAGCAGTGTCGCCACCGCAGTTGAACCGGTAAACATCACGCCACGTACCCGAACGTCACCGGTCAGCTGTGCACCAACGGTTTCACCCTGACCTGGCAGCAGTTGCAGCACGCCTGGTGGCACACCCGCATCCAGCAGGATCTGAACCGCCTGTGCGGCAATCAGCGGTGTCTGCTCGGCCGGTTTGGCCAGCACGCTGTTACCCGCTGCCAGTGCAGCCGCAATCTGACCGGTAAAGATCGCCAGCGGGAAGTTCCATGGACTGATGCAGACCACCGGGCCCAGCGGACGATGGGTTTCGTTGTCGAAATCGTCACGCACCATTCCGGCGTAGTAATAGAGGAAATCAACCGCTTCGCGCACTTCCGCGATGGCGTTGTTGTAGGTTTTGCCCGCTTCACGCACCAGAATGCCGAGCAGCTGCTGCATCTGGCCTTCCATAATCTGTGCGGCGCGTTCCAGAATGGCGGCACGCTCCTGCGGCGGTGTGGCAAACCAGATTGGCCCGTTGTTCACCGCGGCATCCAGCGCCACAGAAACTTCCTGCTCTGTGGCTTCACGGACCTGACCTACGCGGTCGCCAGGCGCTGCCGGATTCAGAATGTCGCGCAACTCGCCGGCACCCGCTTCACCGTCGATCATCGGCTCGGCCAGGCAGGGCTGTGCGGCGCTGCTCAGCAGGGCGCTGGAGAGTGAGGCAAGACGGTGTTCGTTGGCCATATCCAGACCCGCAGAGTTAACACGGTTATCGCCATACAGATCGCGCGGCAGGGGGATTTTCGGATGTGGCAGACCAATGGCGCCTTCGCTGGCACCCAGCTTCTCCACCGCGCTCACCGGATCGGCCACCAGTTCATCAATCGGCAGCGAGGTATCGGCAATACGGTTAACAAAGGAGGTGTTGGCCCCGTTTTCTAACAGGCGGCGCACCAGATAGGCCAGCAGGGTTTCATGGGTACCGACCGGCGCATAGATACGGCAGGGACGGTTAAGCTTCCCGTCCGCCACTTTGCCGACCACCTGCTCATAGAGCGGTTCGCCCATGCCGTGCAGGCACTGGAACTCATACTGACCCGGATAGTAGTTGTTGCCCGCCAGCTGATAAATCGCCGCCAGGGTGTGGGCATTATGGGTGGCGAACTGCGGATAGATCAGGCTTGGCACGGACAGCAGTTTGCGGGCGCAGGCCAGGTAAGAGATATCGGTGTAAACCTTGCGGGTGTAGACCGGATAGCCTTCCAGTCCTTCCATCTGGGCGCGCTTGATTTCGCTGTCCCAGTACGCGCCTTTCACCAGACGAATCATCAGGCGACGGCGGCTGCGCTGCGCCAGATCGATCAGCTCATCAATCACAAACGGACAGCGTTTCATGTAGGCCTGAATCACAAAACCGATGCCGTTCCAGCCTTCCAGCTCTGGCTCGAAACAGAGTTTCTCCAGTAAATCCAGCGACAGTTCCAGCCGGTCCGCCTCTTCTGCATCGATGTTGATGCCGATGTCATAGGAGCGGGCCAGCAGCGTCAGCGATTTCAGAATAGGGTAGAGCTCTTCCATCACGCGCTCATACTGCGCGCGGCAATAGCGGGGATGCAGTGCTGAGAGCTTGATGGAGATGCCGGGGCCTTCATAGATGCCACGACCATTTGAGGCTTTACCAATGGCATGAATCGCCTGCTGATAAGAGAGCAGATAGGCTTTGGCATCGCCTGCCGTCAGGGCCGCTTCGCCCAGCATGTCATAGGAGTAGCGGAAGCCTTTCTCTTCCAGCTTGCGGGCGTTAGCCAGCGCTTCGGCAATGGTTTCACCGGTGACGAACTGCTCGCCCATCAGACGCATCGCCATATCCACGCCTTTGCGGATCAGCGGTTCGCCACCCTTACCGATAATGCGGTTAAGCGAGCTTGAGAGATTCGACTCGTTGTGGGTCGATACCAGACGGCCGGTAAACAGCAGGCCCCAGGTCGCCGCGTTGACAAACAGTGACGGGCTGCGTCCCAGATGTGACTGCCAGTTGCCGTTGCTGATCTTGTCGCGGATCAGCGCATCGCGCGTTGGCTTATCGGGAATACGCAGTAGCGCTTCAGCCAGACACATCAGCGCCACACCTTCATGGGAGGAGAGAGAGAACTCCTGCAGCAGGCTCTGCACCATGCCAGCGCGTCCGGTTGCCCCTTTCTGGTGCCGCAGCTTGTCGGCAAGCTGGTAAGCCAGCTGATGGGTTTTCTCTGCCAGCGCCGCCGGTAAACGTGCCTGTTCCAGCATCATTGGCACCGCATCAGTCTCCGGACGACGCCATGCGGCGGTCACCGCTGAACGGGTCACTGACTGAGGTAAAATCTGCTCTGCGAAATCAAGGAACGGCTGGTGCGTCTCCTCTGGCTGGGTGTCGTCGGACTCCGCGGCCGCCTGGGCAGAAAGCGGGATCTCCGGCACGGTATCGCCGGTTTCCAGCTGGCCCAGGTAGTTAAAGATCGCCTGTTTAATCAGCCAGTGTGGCGTGCGATCGATGCGCTGCGCAGCCAGTTTGATGCGCTCGCGTGTCGCGTCATCCAGTTTTACACCCATGGTGGTTGTAGCCATGACTCCAGAGCTCCTTGATAGTGGTTCGATACGGCGTTGGCTGCACTATCACTTAAGTTGCAACTTTGTGCAACCGTGTTAAATGTGAGCCAGTTAACACCCTTTTAACGTCGACGATTGTTAAATCCCGCAATGCGGCACGGATATTGCTGCAAGATCCTCGCCAGTCTGGCAGACCCGATGAAAAGCGGGTTTAAGGCAGGTAATACGATGGTGCAACCGGATAACTGTGAGCGAGTGCAACCTATGAGCACGTTTTCACAAACGGTTAGTGAAATCACTGTAACGCCTGTGTTAAATCCATTGTGCGCACAACGCCTTTCCGGCAGGATACTGCGCCGCTGGGAAATGAGTGACGCCCTGACGAAGAAAATCGGCCCGCTTTGCCCCGTTCCGGCAGGCGGGTAGCTGGCGATTTCTCTGGGATATCAAATAATAAGTGGAGAGACAGATGAGTGTAAGTACACCTTTGCTGGTGACCTTTTTGGTTTATATTCTTGGGATGGTATTAATCGGGTTTGTGGCTTATCGCTCAACCAAAAACTTTGATGATTACATCCTCGGTGGCCGCAGTCTGGGTAGCGTGGTTACGGCACTCTCTGCCGGTGCATCCGATATGAGCGGCTGGCTGCTGATGGGCTTACCGGGTGCGATCTTCATCTCCGGTATCTCTGAAAGCTGGATTGCGATTGGCCTGATTATTGGTGCCTGGCTCAACTGGAAAATTGTGGCAGGACGTCTGCGGGTTCAGACCGAGCATCACAACAACGCGCTGACGCTGCCGGACTTCTTCACCAGCCGTTTTGAAGATCACAGTAAAATCCTGCGCGTGATCTCCGCCATTGTCATCCTGGTGTTCTTTACCATCTATTGCGCCTCAGGCGTGGTGGCCGGTGCGCGTCTGTTTGAAAGCACCTTTGGTATGAGTTACCAGACCGCTCTGTGGGCGGGCGCAGCGGCGACCATTCTCTATACGCTGGTGGGTGGTTTCCTGGCGGTGAGCTGGACCGATACCGTTCAGGCGAGCCTGATGTTTTTTGCGCTGATTCTGACGCCGGTGTTTGTGATTATCGCGGTCGGCGGCTGGTCTGATTCGCTGGCGGTGATTGAAGCGAAGAGCCTGGAAAACCTCGACATGCTGAAGGGACTGAACTTTGTCGCGGTGATCTCCCTGCTCGGCTGGGGCCTGGGCTACTTCGGGCAGCCCCATATTCTGGCGCGCTTTATGGCGGCGGATTCGCATCGTTCAATCCGTACCGCTCGCCGTATCGGTATGACCTGGATGGTGCTCTGTCTGGCCGGTGCCGTGGCGGTGGGCTTCTTCGGTATCGCCTGGTTCCAGAACAACCCGACGCTGGCGGTTGGCGTTAACGCCAATGCGGAGCGGGTCTTTATTGAGCTGGCGCGTATCCTGTTCAACCCATGGATTGCCGGTATTCTGCTGTCAGCGATCCTGGCAGCCGTGATGTCAACGCTGAGCTGTCAGCTGCTGGTCTGCTCCAGCGCCCTGACCGAAGATCTCTACAAAGGCTTACTGCGCAAAAATGCCAGCCAGAAAGAGCTGGTATGGGTAGGGCGTCTGATGGTGCTGCTGGTGGCGCTGATTGCGATCGCGCTGGCGGCTAACCCGGAAAACCGCGTGCTGGGCCTGGTGAGCTACGCCTGGGCGGGCTTCGGTGCAGCGTTTGGTCCGGTGGTGCTGTTTGGTGTCTGCTGGAAGCGGATGAACCGCAACGGTGCGCTGGCGGGCATGATCGTCGGTGCGCTGACCGTGCTGGTGTGGAAACAGTACGGCTGGCTGGGGCTGTATGAAATTATCCCGGGCTTCATTTTCGCCAGCATCGCCATTGTGGTATTCACGCTGATGGGCCGTGAGCCTTCAGCAGAAGCGCAGCAGCGCTTTGCTGCTGCAGAGGCGGAGTTCCAGACAAAATAAGCGAGGCGTTAATCGCCTGGCCCGTCCCGAAAGGGGCGGGCTTTTTTGTTACAAAGATAAACCACTCAAAGATGAAATTATCTCCACCGGCAACTTGTTTTTTTCTCAGCGATAATGATAATCGGTATCGTTTACACTTTACCTGATTTTACTGTTTATTGACGCTGCTTAACATTCAAGAGGTTGGCGATGTTTGTTCCTTTTCTCATCATGCTGCGCGAAGGGCTTGAAGCCGCGCTGATAGTCAGCCTGATAGCCAGCTATCTCAAACGCACCCAGCGCACCCAATGGTTTCCCGCGATGTGGGCCGGCGTGTTTATTGCCGCCGGGCTCTGTCTGGGCCTGGGTCTGTTCATCAATGCCACCACCGGTGAGTTTCCGCAGAAAGAGCAGGAGCTGTTTGAAGGCATCGTGGCGCTGATTGCGGTGGTGATCCTCACCTCAATGGTTTTCTGGATGCGCAAAGTCGCCCGCAACATCAGGGTCGAGCTTGAACAGGCGGTCGATCAGGCGCTGCAACGCTCAGGTCGTGGCGGTCTGGCGCTGGTGCTGATGGTGTTTCTTGCCGTGGCGCGCGAAGGGCTGGAGTCAGTGTTCTTCCTGCTGGCGGCCTTTACCCAGGATGTGGGTTATGCGCCGCCGATTGGCGCGGTGCTGGGTCTGGCAACCGCGGTCGTGCTGGGCATGCTGCTCTACTGGGGCGGTATCCGTCTTAACATGGCCCATTTCTTCCGCTGGACCAGCGTATTCATCCTGTTTGTCGCCGCGGGTCTGGCAGCGGGCGCCATCCGCGCCTTCCACGAAGCGGGTTTATGGAATCGCTTTCAGGATGTCGCCTTCGATCTCAGCAATACCTTATCGACCCATTCGCTGTTCGGCACCCTGCTGGAAGGGGTGCTGGGTTATCAGGAGACCCCAAGCGTCAGTGAAGTGACCGTTTACTTTGCCTACCTGATCCCGGCGCTGATTCTGTTCTTTATGCCTGCGCGTTCTGCTGCGTCGGCCACTGTGTAATTTGACATTTAACGGGCGCATCTTACGCCTGCAATATGATAGGGAAAGAGAGATGACAATGCGTTTCCGCCGCAAGGCACTGCTGCTTCCTCTGCTGGCGATCTCCGCAACGGCGGCCGCGGCGGTTCCTCAGGTTACCGTAAGCGTCACCGACAAGCAGTGCGAGCCGATGAACTTAACGGTCAAGGCCGGCAAGACCCAGTTCCTGATTAAAAACAACAGCCAGAAAGCGCTGGAGTGGGAGATACTCAAAGGGGTGCTGGTGGTTGAAGAGCGTGAGAATATCGCGCCGGGCTTCAGTCAGAAACTGACCGCCAACCTGGAGGCGGGCGAATATGAGATGACCTGTGGCCTGCTGAGCAATCCAAAAGGCAAGCTGATCGTGCAGGCAGGTGAGGGTGCGGCAAAAAGTGGCACCTCAGCACGTATGCAGCTGGAAGGCCCGATCACCGAATATAAAGCCTATGTGACCGACCAGGTGAACCAGCTAGTGAGCAACACCCAGGCCTTTACTGACGCCGTTAAAGCGGGTGACGTTGAAAAAGCCAAAGCGCTGTTTGCTCCGACCCGTCAGTATTATGAGCGCATTGAGCCGATTGCTGAGCTCTTCTCCGATCTCGACGGCAGCATTGACGCCCGTGAAGATGACTATGAGAAGAAAGCGGCCGATCCTAAATTCACCGGTTTCCACCGTCTGGAGAAAGCGCTGTTTGCTGATAACAGCACGAAAGGCATGGCGGATTACGCTGAGCAGCTGAATAAAGATGTGAAAGATTTGCAGGTACGCATCAGCGAACTGGCCTTCCCGCCAGCCAAAGTGGTCGGTGGCGCAGCCGGCCTGATTGAAGAGGTCGCTTCCAGCAAAATTTCCGGTGAAGAAGATCGCTACAGCCGGACTGACCTGTGGGACTTCCAGGCGAACATTGATGGCGCGCAGAAAATTGTCGAGCTGCTGCGACCCATGGTAAGCAAAGCGAACCCGCAGTTGCTGGCCAAGGTTGACGCCAACTTCAAAAAAGTCGATGCGATCCTGAGTAAGTACCGCACCCAAACCGGTTTTGAATCCTATGAGAAACTGACCAGCGCCGACCGTAACGCGCTGAAAGGACCGATCACCGCACTGGCGGAAGATCTTTCATTACTTCGTGGCACCCTGGGTCTGGATTAATCATGAGTCGTAAGGAAGATGACGCGCAGCCTGCGCGTCGTCGGTTACTAAAAGGACTGGGCCTGCTGGGCGGCGCGGCGGCGCTGGGCGGCGGCTGTCCGTTCCATGCCGCTGCCGCCGACAGCTTTTCGCCGGGGACGGTTACGCCGCAGGCCCGACAGCAGATGCAGCCGTTTTATGGTCAGCATCAGGCAGGTATCACGACGCCACAGCAGGCATCGATGATGCTGGTGGCGTTTGATCTGCTCAGCAGCGATAAAGCGGAGCTGGTGCGTCTGTTACGGTTGCTGACCCAGCGTATTGCCTTTCTGACCACGGGCGGTCCGGCACCGGTAGTCACCAATCCGCGGTTGCCGCCAATGGATTCCGGCATTCTTGGGGCGACTATCGCGCCTGATAATCTTACGATTACCGTGTCGGTCGGCAACTCACTGTTTGATGAACGCTTTGGTCTGGCGCCGCACAAACCGAAAAAATTGCAGCCGATGACTCGCTTTCCCAATGATTCGCTGGATGCCAGTCAGTGTCATGGCGATCTGCTGTTGCAGCTCTGTGCCAACACTCAGGATACGGTGATTCATGCCCTGCGGGATATCATCAAGCATACGCCTGACCTGCTTGGCGTACGCTGGCGGCGCGAAGGCTTTATCTCCGATCACGCCGCGCGCAGTCAGGGGCAGGAGACCCCGATCAACCTGCTGGGTTTCAAAGATGGCACCGCCAATCCTGATACCCACAACCCTGCTCTGATGAATCAACTGCTGTGGGTGACAGACGATCAGGACGAACCGGTCTGGGCGCGCAATGGCAGCTATCAGGCTGTACGGTTAATCCGCTTTCACGTCGAAATGTGGGATCGCACGCCGCTGGGCGAGCAACAGACTATCTTTGGTCGCGAGAAATTAAGTGGCGCGCCGCTGGGGATGCAGCATGAGCGCGACGTTCCGGATTACGCCCGTGATCCGGACGGCGAAGTGATTGCGCTGGATGCGCACATCCGTCTTGCCAACCCCCGCACGCCAGAGACGGCAAGCAGCCTGATGCTGCGGCGCGGCTACAGTTACTCCGCGGGTATCTCTGCATCGGGACAGCTGGAGATGGGGTTGCTGTTCGTCTGCTATCAGCACGATCTGGAACGCGGCTTTCTCACGGTGCAGCGGCGCCTGAATGGCGAAGCGCTGGAAGAATATATCCGGCCTTTTGGCGGCGGTTACTTTTTTGTTTTGCCCGGTGTACCAGACGCCAGCCATTATTTAGCGCAGTCGTTGCTGGAAGCCTGATTAAAATTCAACCACTGTGGGTGTGCTTGTTCTGGTCGCCCACGTTTTACGGTTTTCGTGCTTTGCTGACTGAGGTTAAACTGAGTTTTAGCGGTTTTTTGATGTATATAAAATAAGGTAATACGCTGTAATTAAAAGCTTTTACATTTTGCCTTAAAAGAAATGCATACAGGTGATTAGCAATTCTTTTGCCAGCAGGTAAAATTACTATTGCAAAGGCCCAACAAAATGGTGCACTTTATTAAACAGGCGTAATCGGATGTGTTGATGTATCACACTGGAGTTCGCGCATGGGTCGAGTCTTTAATGGAAAGTCACTGTCAGTAAATAGATTGCGCCTGACCGCGAGGGCAATTCTGCCTCGTTATTTCTTCCTTCCTTCAACCATCTCTTTTGTCTTATCGCATCCTGTTTTATCCGGTGTTCAGCTACGCTATTGCGCTGCTGCATACCCACTATCCTGTCCTGTCATGGCTCAAAAGGAAGCCAACTGAAACCTCTAAAGCGTTCACGTTATCGCAACGGGCCACCGGCCTGACGCAGGAAATGAAACCAACTGAAAGGTGCCACTATGGGAAGACAGAAAGCAGTGATCAAAGCGCGTCGTGAAGCAAGAAGAGTGCTTCGTAGTGACTCAAGAAGTCATCGTCAGCGTGAAGAAGAGTCGGTCACTTCGCTGGTGCATATGAGCGGACTGGATGCCATTGGCATGGCGCGCGATACGCGTGACCGGTTGCCAATTGAAGCCCGTAATGAAGCTCAGGCGCACTATCTTAACGCCATAGAGAGAAAACAGCTGATCTTCGCAACCGGTGAAGCCGGGTGCGGTAAAACCTGGATCAGTGCCGCAAAAGCGGCTGAGGCCCTGATTAATAAGGATATCGACAGGATTATCGTTACGCGCCCGGTACTGCAGGCAGATGAGGATCTGGGATTCCTTCCCGGCGATATTTCTGAGAAATTCGCGCCTTATTTCCGCCCGGTTTATGACATTCTGGTTAAACGTCTTGGCGCATCCTTTATGCAATATTGTCTGCGTCCGGAAATTGCCAAGGTAGAGATTGCACCGTTCGCCTATATGCGTGGTCGCACTTTCGAAAATGCTGTGGTAATTCTGGACGAGGCGCAGAACGTCACCGCCGCGCAGATGAAAATGTTCCTGACCCGACTGGGCGAAAACGTCACGGTCATTGTTAACGGCGATATTACCCAGTGCGACTTGCCCGCTGGGGTGCCTTCCGGTCTCGCAGACGCGCTGGCGCGTTTCGAAGAGGACGAGATGGTTGGCATTGTACGCTTCGGCAAAGAAGATTGTGTGCGTTCTGCGCTGTGTCAGCGCACCCTGCACGCGTATAGCTAGCGTTTGATTGAGTAGAAGTGTAGCGCCCAAACCCGGCTCCGGCCGGGTTTTCTTATTGTGGGGCAGGACTGCTCCCGTGGTCGTTACCCGGCGGGGGTTATCACACCCTCTCAGAGTGAGATATGCAAAAAAAAAGAGCCTGAACAAAAGTTCAGGCTCTTCTTTGAAGATGGCGGTGAGAGAGGGGTTCGAACCCTCGATACGTTGCCGTATACACACTTTCCAGGCGTGCTCCTTCAGCCACTCGGACACCTCACCAGATTTACTTCGCTGACCGCGATGGGTCAACGGGGCGGTACTATAGGGAGTCGGTTGAAAACGGTCAAGCACTATTTTTCTCTTTCGATCTATTCGCTTAAGCTCTGAACGAATCGATTTACTGCGGCATAAAACCCGCCGTTTTACCCGCCACATCCCGCCATACTGATGAGCCCGGTCAGGTGAGTTTTATGGCAGCAAATAAACCGGGGCGGCGTTCTCACCCTCGTTACTGGTCAGACGCCGCCCCGGCTGATGCCGGAATCAGCTCTTTACTCTGTTAGCGAAACTTTTACGCAACTTCTGCAGTTTCGGTGGAATGACCGCCATGCAGTAGCCGTTGCGCTGGCCCGCGCCTTCCCAGTAATCCTGATGATAAGCTTCAGCGGGATACCACTCTTTCAGCGGCTCAATGGTGGTCACCACCGGCACATCATGGTCAGCCTGAGCGCGGGCAATGGCGGCACGTGCCTCCGCTTCCTGCTCTGCATTGGCCGGGAAAATGGCGGAACGATACTGGGTGCCAATATCATTACCCTGGCGGTTAAGCTGGGTTGGATCATGCGTCACAAAGCTGATATCCAGCAGATCGCCAAAGCTGACTTTCTCCGGGTCGAAGCCAATGCGGATCGCTTCTGCATGACCGGTCGCACCGCTGCAGACCTGCTCATAAGTCGGATTAGGACGGGCACCGCCGGTATATCCGCTTTCTACCGACTCTACGCCGATCACATCCTTAAATACCGCTTCGGTACACCAGAAACAGCCGCCAGCGATAACTGCGTATTCGATTGCCATAATAATTTACTCCTGTCAGGTCGAAAGAGGTGAATGGGGGCGCGGAAGAGCGCTTTCAACTAAATCAGCATCTCCGGTTTAAAATCGCCGCTCTTATCCAGAATTTTGTCGCTCATCACGCTGAACCGGCCTTCGCCAGTGTAGTGCAGGGTAGTGGGATATTCCGGCTGCTCGGCAACGTGTGCTTTAACAATCTCGAAAATAAACAGGTTGTAGTTGGCGACCATCGAATCGTCATAAAGCTGACACTCAAAGCTGGCAAAACATTCGGCAATCATCGGCGCGCCAACCACCTGAGCGGGTTCCGGCGTCAGGCCAAATGCCTCAAACTTATCAATGCTGTCGCCGTGGCTGTTGCCTATTGCCACAACTTCATCAATCAGCGAGGCAGAAGGAATATTCAGCACGCACTGGCCGCTGTTGCGGATCAGCTCGTGGCTGTGGTTCATACCGGCAATCATGCAGCCGACCAGTGACGGAGAAAACTCCAGCACCGTATGCCAGCCGAGCGTCATGATGTCATGTTGATCTTTGTACTGCGAACTGAGCAGCAGCACCGGTCCGGGTTCAAGGTATTTGCGGGCTTTGCTGACCGGAAAAGCATATTTGTGCATGCGTTGGCTCATGGCGTAACTCCTGTAACGGAACGTAGCCATTAAGTGTAGAGCACCGGGCGGATGCAGCAGGCGTGTCAGCGGGCAGAAATGCGAGGTTGATGGCGGCGTCCGGCAGCGCAGACATTTTTAGCGGCAGTGTCGCGAGCTTAAGGTTTCCTTAATATTCAATCGCGATACTGCCTGCTTTAACTGAGGATGATGCTATGAAAACTGCTCCTGTTGCCCTGTCTGTGACTGCTCCGCGTCCGATGAGTGAATATACTGCACTGCTGATTGCCGCAGCTACGGTCGTTCTGTTCCTCTCCGCCTGGTTCAGCGCTTAAAACTTCACCACGGCACGACAACCGCTTCGGTCGCGGCGGTTCTCTAAGAAAAACTGAAACCGGTGTAACTGGACGATGCGGCTGACGATGCTCAGCCCGAGTCCGATACCGCCGTAGCGACTGTCCATCCGGATAAACGCTTTACTCAGCTCGCCACTTTTACTCTCATCAATTCCCGGACCCTGATCTTCCACCACCAGCATGGGCTGGGGAGTTAACACCAGCTGCACACTGATGGTGCTGTTATCCGGGCTGTAGCGATGGGCGTTCTCCACCAGGTTACGCAGCAACATCTTCAGCAGCGTGGCATCACCGCGCACAAACTGCTCCTGTGGCAGATCGAGCACCAGCGTCTGTTGATGCGCCTCCAGCATAATACTCAGCTCTGCCTCCATTGGCAGGATCACATCTTCAATCAGCCCCACGTTCTGATAGGTGCCAGAGGTAAAGGACTGTCCGGCGCGCGCCAGATTCAGCAGCTGCGACACACTGTGCGTCATCTGATCCAGGCGCTGCACCAGCGGCTGAACTTTGACATCGCTGTTACGTTCGATTAACTCCAGATGCAGCCGCAATCCCGCCAGCGGCGTGCGCAGCTCATGTGCCACGTCGGCAGTGAATAACCGTTCGCGCTCCAGACTGCTGTTCAGACGCGCGACCAGCTGGTTTATCGCCTGCGTCACCGCATCGATCTCCTGAACCTGACTGTGGCAGGCGACGGGATCAAGATTCTCTTCGCTGCGACTCTCCAGTTCACGCTGCAGCTGATAAAGCGGCCGGGTAATCCACTTCACCGCCTGATAGCAGAGCAGCAGCGTCAGGGTAATCATCACCAGACTTGGCACCGCCAGGCTGGCTACCGCTTCATGCACTTCACGCTTAACGTGACTGTCCATGTTGCGCTTCTGCAGCTGCGCTTCCACCAGAAACTGAATCTGCTCTTTGCTCTCATGCCATAGCCAGACCACGCTGATCACCTGGAAAACCAGCAGGATCAGACCGATGGTCAGGATGAGACGAAAGCGCATACTGCGATGATCGAAACGTCTTATCATGTTGCCTCACGAACGCCATCCTGCGTCACCAGCGCATAGCCAAAACCGCGCACGGTGCGGATAGCGCTTTTGCCGATTTTGTCGCGCAGATTATGGATATGCACTTCCAGGGTATTAGTAGAAGGCTCGGTCTCCCAGTTATAGATATCCTGGTAGAGAATTTCACGGTGAACCGGATTCCCGGCCTTGAGCATCAGTCGTGACAGAATCGCAAACTCTTTGGGTGTCAGATCCAGCAGTACGTCGCTGAGCGTAATCTGGCGATGGGTCATATCCAGCGCCAGCGCACCCACTCTGACATGACTGTCGCCCTGATTGACGTGGCGGCGGATCAGGGCGCGGATCCGCGCCAGCAACTCATCCAGCGAGAACGGTTTGATCAGATAGTCGTCCGCGCCTGCGTCGAGTCCGGCAATGCGTTCGCTGATGGTGTCGCGTGCGGTCAGGATCAGCACCGGCGTCATCTTCTTCTGCCGCCGCAGGCGTATCAGAAAATGCAGTCCATCTTCATCAGGCAGGCCAAGATCCAGCACCACCAGACTATACAGGCCGCTGGCGAAATGCGCTTCAGCATCCCGCACGCGCGTGACGCCATCACAGACATAGCCTTCACCTTCCAGCGCCAGCATCAGACCCTGCAGCAGCAGGGCGTCATCTTCAACAATCAGTATCTTCATTAAGGTTGGCTCCGACACGACGTCAAAATATCATCCGCAGGCACATATTCGTGGGTCGCGGTGCCGGTTAATCCCAGCATGGTTGAAAACAGATTATCCTGTGAAAATTCGTCTGTCGCCGCCAGTTTATTCAGGCAGCCGCGATTAACCGCATAACGTTTCTGATAATCATCGGAGAGCCAGATCAGCAATGGCACATGTTTCTGGGTGTCCGGCGCAATAGCATAGGGCAGGCCATGCAGGTAAGCACCATTTTCACCCAGCGATTCGCCGTGGTCAGAAAGATAGACCAGGCTGGTGGTGAAACGATCCTGATGCGCACGCAGTACGTTAATGGCTTTATCGACGATGTGATCCACATTAACCAGCGTATTGTCATAGGTGTTGATCAGCTGTTGCTGCGAACAGTCCTGAATCTGATTAGTGTCACAGGTCGGTTCAAACTGACGAAACTGCGACGGGTAACGATGGCTATAAGTCGGACCATGACTGCCAATGGTGTGCAGCACAATCACTGCGTTGCCTTTTAACTGGCTGATATATTCATCCAGACCGTGGAACAGCACGTCGTCATAACACTCACCGTCAATACACATGCCGGGCAGGTTCAGGCTGGTCATGTCCTGATGCGGAACGCGATCGCAGGCCCCTTTACAGCCCCCATCGTTCTCATTCCACAACACGCTGATGCCGGCGCGCTGAATAATATCCAGCAACCCCTCCTGATGCGCGGCCAGCACATCATCATAGTGGGCGCGCGGCATGTTGGAGAACATGCAGGGCACGGAGACCGCCGTCGCCGTCCCGCACGAGGTGGTGTGCGGAAAATAGATCACATCATCTTTCGCCAGTAAGGGGTTGGTCAGACGACCGTAACCGCCCAGCGAGAAGTTTTGCGCGCGTGAGGTCTCTCCCAGCACCAGAATAGTCAGGTTAGGTTTGCCACTGCTGCGGCTGGGCTGCAGATGCGCATCTTCACCAATGCGTATCAGCGGCGCGTTCTGTAACTGCTCATGCTTATACCAGGAGAGCGTCGCCGCAATGCTGTTAGAGGGGCTAAGCGCCTTTACCAGTTCACGGTTGTTGCGGAACAGCGAGGCGTAATCTTTATAGAAGAGCAGGGCGACCAGCACAATCAGCGCTGCTGACAGCAGCACGCTGAGCAGTCGCGCCAGCACGCCACGCCACTGCTGCTTTTTAAGTCGCGGCCAGAACACCAGCAACGCCATCAGCACGCCTGAGCTGAGCAGGGTTACAAGCAGCTGTGGCGTAATCAGCGCAAAAGATTCCGAGGCAGTGGTATCCATCATGTTGGTGATCATCGAGCGATCAATCACGATGTTATAGGTATGAATAAAGAACTGTGCCGACGCGGAGAGCAGAATAAACAGCGCGGCCAGTAGCCGATCCAGCCAGATAAACGAGGCCAGTGTAATCACGATATTGATCACGCTAAAGGCGACCAGCGGCATCGATAAAAATACCAGGGTGGTGTGCAGGTCGTTCAGTGGCATCACCGCCAGCACCTGACGGTAATAGACAATGTTAAGGAAAACCGCGATATAAACCGCAGCCAGAATCAGCAACGTAAGGCGGCTAATCAGCGGCCTTTTCAGAGTAAACGCCATGTGAGCAGGAACCCGAGTAATAAAAGTGTCACGAGAATGCGCTTTCAATATTAGGAATACCTTAAGAAGCTTAAGGTTTGAGGAGTGCCGACTCTGCCGGGTGCGATACGTGTGCGACTCCAGTCAGCAGCGGATCGGGCCCGGCTTTATCATCGGAAGCGCAGCAGAATTGTGTGGCGCTTTTATGCTGACTTAACCGCAGCGGCTGGCATGAAACCTGCATCTTTCTGGCATAACCCCTGTTAATGACTACACTTACTGTGAAGATGTTCTCAGTTAGCCAGTATTGTCAGCAATGCGCTTGCAAGTTTGAGGAGAGTGACCTATCCCGTTACCGCGTTTTATCCCTCAATCACCGCTTTATCAGAATTTCCCGCTTGCTGACCTGACTGCGTCAGGACATTCTTGTTTTAACTCAATGTTTTATTAAAATTCGATTTTCAGGAGAAGTAACGTGACCCAAGCGGCAGACACCCATGCCAGGTACCCGACATTAAGCGGCGGGCAGTACGCCTTCTTTTTTGATGTCGACGGCACGCTGGCAGCGATTCAGTCCCGTCCCGAAGCGGTATTTATTCCTGAGCAGGTCATCGCGCAACTGCAGCAGCTCTCTGCACTCTCGCAGGGCGCGCTTGCGCTGGTCTCCGGCAGACCCATAGAACAACTTGATGCGCTGGCCGCTCCCTGGCACGGCCCGGCTGCGGGCGTACATGGTGCAGAGCGCCGTGATGCAGAGGGTAATCTGCAACGCATCAGCCTGCCGGTCGAGGTGGAGCAATCGCTCAGGGCGGAATTGCAGGATGCCATGGCATCCTGGCCTGGCACCCAGCTGGAGGTAAAAGGCATGGCTTTCGCACTTCACTACCGCCAGGCGATGCAGCATGAGCAGGATGTGATGCGACTGGCTGAACAGTCAGTGAAACGTTTTCCCGGACTGGCGCTTCAGCCGGGGAAATGTGTGGTTGAGATTAAACCGGCAGGTATCGATAAAGGCGCCGCAATCAGCGACTTTATGCAGCAGCCCCCTTTTGCCGGACGTACGCCGGTCTTTATTGGCGACGATCTGACGGATGAGAAGGGCTTTCTGGCCGTGAACGCACGGCAGGGCGTCTCGATCAAAGTCGGAGAAGGTTCCACCCAGGCCCATTATCGGCTTCATGATGTCGATGCGGTTTACGGCTGGCTGGAAAGAACATTATTACTATCAGAACAAGACAACGTCGGTAAGGAGTTTAGGTTATGAGTCGTTTAGTAGTTGTATCTAACCGTGTCGCCATGCCCGATGGGTCAAAAACCAGCGCTGGCGGTTTGGCCGTCGGTATTCTCGATGCACTAAAAAGCACCGGTGGACTGTGGTTTGGCTGGAACGGTGAAATCAGCGAGTACACAGGCGAAGAGGTGGAAGAAGTCACGGTTCAGGAACATGAGGGTATTGAGTATGCCTCGTTCCCGCTGAGCCAGAACGATTACGATCTCTACTATTGCCAGTTCTCAAACACTGTAATCTGGCCCGCATTCCATTATCGCCTTGACCTGGTGCAGTTCCAGCGGGAAGCCTGGGAAGGGTATTGCGACGTTAACGATGCGGTGGCACAGCGTTTAAAACCGCTGATTAAGCCGGATGATATTGTCTGGATCCACGATTATCACTTTTTACCGTTTGCAGCCGCGCTGCGTCGGGCGGGCATTAATAACCGCATCGGCTTCTTCCTGCATATTCCGTTCCCGACGCCTGAAATATTTAATGCGCTGCCGCCGCACAAAGAGCTTCTGGAAATGCTGTGCGAATATGACCTGCTGGGTTTCCAGACCGAATCGGATCGGGTGGCCTTCCTCGACAGCGTCAGCCAGCTCACTCAACTGCAGAATAAGGGCGACAAAAAACATCGCGCCTTTGGCAACACCTTTATGACTGAGGTTTATCCCATCGGGATTGAGCCAGACAGTATTAAAGAGATGGCCGAAGGGCCGCTGCCACCGAAAATGGCCGCCATGAAGAAAGAGCTGGGCGATGCACGCAATATTATTGCCTGCGAACGTCTCGACTATTCCAAAGGTCTGCCTGAGCGTTTTCTTGCCTATGAAGCGCTGCTGGAGAACTTCCCGCAGCATCGCGGCAAAATCCGCTACTCGCAGATTGCACCGACCTCGCGCGGCGATGTGCAGGCGTATCAGGATATCCGTCATCAGCTGGAGACCGAAGCAGGGCGCATCAACGGTAAATACGGTACGCTGGGCTGGACCCCGCTCTACTACCTTAACCAGCATTTTGACCGTCGCCTGCTGATGAAAATCTTCCGTCTGACCGATGTCGGTCTGGTTACGCCGCTGCGTGACGGTATGAACCTGGTGGCGAAAGAGTACGTGGCTGCGCAGGACCCGGATGATCCCGGTGTACTGGTGCTGTCGCGCTTTGCGGGTGCGGCTAACGAGCTCACCTCCGCGCTGATTGTGAATCCGTATGACCGTGATGAAGTGGCCGCCGCGCTGGATAAGGCGATTACTATGCCGCGTACCGAAAGGATTTCACGCTACAACGACATGATGGCGGTATTGCGTAAAAATGATATTACCGCCTGGCGTGAAGGCTTCCTGAAAGACCTGGAACGCATTGAACCGCGCAGCGTTGACCACAACACGGTTAACAAGGTCGCGACCTTCCCAAAACTCGCCTGATATCTGTTCTGACTCAGGTTATGAAAGCAGCGGCGCCTCTACGGCGTCGCTGCTTTTTTTTTCGGCCCAGATCACAGAAAACTCGCCTGCTATCTGTTAACGACCACTTGCTACGATTCTACGCTGATAACGTCAGTGGCTGCCCGGAGTGGCCCGATAAATGCAGGTAAGCCCGGAAACCCCCGTCCCGTCAGCCCCTGCCGCTTTCTTTACCTTCTTTACTCAAGTTTCTCTTCAGGCTGCCGATAGTGATAGTGCCAACGCATAACCCTTCGTTAATTCATTCGACTTTCTTATATAACCCCTTGTTACAGTGGGAATCAGAGTCTGTACACCCCGTCACCACTGTTAACGCCAGGTTGCCAGAAATCTTCCCTGATGCCGTATAAACCTTAACGATTTCATTACTCACTCTCTGCGATACTCCCCTTAAGTAACTAATTTAACAGCAAATACCCGCACGGTGCGGCAGCATAATATGCTGATAACCTTTCTTTGGGTGGTTCTAAATAGGGTGTTAAAACGATTAACACCCGATATTCATTCCGGACCGCGCAAAGCGTCGAATAGCGATGCTTTTACCCCCTATTAAACCTTTCTCAGGACCAATTGGACTTAAAATCGGGCTTTTTTGCTCAAAAAATGACCAGTCGGTAAGTAATGGTAAAGGGTTACTGAAGAAATTTGCGTTAAAAGTGTGATCTGCGTCACACTTTATCTAAAATTTCACATCACTGTCGTTGTATGTGGAAATCAGACGATATAGATTTGCGTTGTTTTCGGAATAGTCCTAAAAAATGTAAGAAGACGTCACGGAAGATGTCCAGAACTCGAAAATAAAATGGCATGGATTTTCGACCTTCGGTGGGTCTGAAACCCACACAAAAATGGAAGGCGAAAACGGTGACATTAACGTTACGTAAAGTTTTTTTTGCCATCTTTTGATTTAACAAACAGCAGCTCGAACCGCAGATTTATTCTGCGATACAGTTACGTCGCATCTCTCAGGATGGAAAAATAATGGGCACCTCTGAAGTACTGAAACATATTTACGATCTCAACTTGTCTTATTTACTGCTTGCGCAGCGTTTAATTAACCAGGATAAAGCTTCTGCAATGTTTCGCCTCGGAATTGACGAGAAAATGGCGAATGCATTATCTGAATTAACATTGCCTGAGATGGTAAAAATGGCGGAAACCAATCAACTGGTTTGCCAGTTTCGTTTTACCGATAGCAGCACCATTAATCGCCTGACGCAGGAATCACGCGTGGATGATTTACAACAAATCCACACCGGCATTTTATTATCGAGCCGTTTACTGCGTAATGCGTCTAAAGATGATGCACCTGCTAAAAAGAGAGCAATGTCATGAGTGAGAAAAGTATTGTTCAGGAAGCACGTGATATTCATCTCGCGATGGAGCTCATTACATTAGGTGCCCGCTTACAGATGCTTGAGAGCGAAACCCAGCTGAGCCGCGGTCGTCTCATTAAGCTCTATAAAGAATTACGTGGCAGTCCGCCACCGAAAGGTATGCTGCCGTTCTCTACGGACTGGTTTATGACGTGGGAGCAGAACATTCATGCTTCTATGTTCTGTAACGCCTGGAAGTTTTTGCTGAAAACCGGGTTGTGCAGCGGCGTCGATGCCGTGATTAAAGCTTACCGCCTGTATCTTGAACAGTGTCCTCAATCGGACGAGGGCCCGCTGTTGGCGCTGACTCGTGCCTGGACCCTGGTCCGATTCGTTGATAGCGGTATGCTGGAACTGGCAGATTGTAAAAGCTGCAACGGCAGCTTTATTAATCATGCGCATCAGCCGGTTGGCAGCTTTACCTGCAGCCTGTGCCAGCCACCATCACGGGCAGTAAAAAGACGTAAACTTTCTGCAGAACCTGCCGATATGTTTCCACAACTGCTGGATGAACAGGTTAAACACGCCGTTTAAGTTTGTTCGCACTGTGGAAGCCATCCAGCAGCGGTTAATACCGCTGCTTTTTTTTTGCTTGCGGTTCAGGAATAACATCTGCGGCTCTCTGGCTTAACTTCCACCAACACGTTACGGACGTAAGGATTTTTTTGTGCTGATAATTATAGGTTACCTGATTGTTTTAGGCTCCGTGTTGGGCGGATATGCGCTGGTAGGTGGCCATCTGGGCGCGCTTTATCAGCCAGCCGAATTATTAATGATCGGCGGTGCCGGTGCCGGTGCTTTTTTAGTCGGCAACAACGGTAAGTCGATTAAAAAAACGCTGAAGGCGCTGCCTAAGTTATTTCGCGGCTCCAAGTACAACAAAGCGGTTTACATGGATTTGATGGCGCTGCTTTATCGCCTGATGGCGAAGTCGCGTCAGCAGGGCATGTTATCGCTGGAACGCGATATTGAAGATCCCAGCCAGAGTGAAATTTTTGCTAATTATCCCCGCATTCTTGCCGATAAACAGTTAGTGGATTTTATTACTGACTATTTACGCCTGATGGTGAGCGGCAACATGAACGCTTTTGAAATCGAAGCGTTGATGGATGAAGAGATTGAGACCTACGAACACGAGTGTGACGTACCAGCGCAAAGTATTGCTGCAGTGGGTGATGGTCTTCCGGCATTCGGTATCGTCGCCGCGGTAATGGGCGTGGTCCATGCACTGGCTTCGGCCGATCGTCCAGCCGCTGAACTCGGTGCGCTGGTCGCGCATGCGATGGTGGGCACCTTCCTGGGCATCTTGCTGGCCTACGGGTTTGTCTCTCCACTCTCGTCAGTGCTGCGTCAGAAGTGTGCGGAAACCACCAAGATGATGCAGTGCATTAAGGTGACATTGCTGTCGAGCCTGAATGGTTACGCGCCGCAGATTGCGGTGGAATTTGGTCGTAAGACACTCTATTCCGCCGAGCGCCCGTCGTTCAGCGAACTGGAAGAGCACGTACGTAACGCCAAGAACCCGGCTAAACAGACTTCAGACGAGGCTTCATGAAACACGGCAATCGCCCAATTGTGCTGATCAAAAAGCGCAAACATAAAGGCCATGAAGGCAGCCACGGATCGTGGAAGATTGCCTACGCCGACTTTATGACGGCGATGATGGCCTTTTTTATGGTGATGTGGCTGCTCTCAATCGCCAACCCGCAGGAGCTGGTGCAGATAGCAGACTACTTCAAAACACCGCTGAAGGTAGCGATTACCGGCGGGGCGCGCAGCAGCGACAGCGAGAGCCCGATCCCCGGCGGCGGTGATGATCCGACCAAAAAGATTGGCGAAGTGAACAAAGTCGTCGATATGGACGCCCAGAAACGCAAGCTGGATGAGATTCGTCTTAACCGGCTGCGTGAAAAGCTCGACCAGCTGATTGAAGCGGATCCGCGTCTGAAAGCGCTGCGCCCGCATCTGATCATCAACATGGTGGAAGAGGGGCTGCGTATTCAGATTATCGACAGCCAGAATCGCCCGATGTTTAAGACCGGTCGGGCCGAGGTTGAGCCCTATATGCGCGATATTCTGCGTGCGATAGCGCCAGTCCTTAACGACATTCCGAACCGCATCAGCCTGGCCGGACATACCGATGATTTTCAGTATGCCAGCGGTGACAAAGGCTACAGCAACTGGGAACTGTCGACAGACCGTGCTAACGCCTCACGCCGTGAACTGGTGATGGGCGGCTTAGACAGCGGAAAAATTTTACGGGTGTTGGGTATGGCCGACACCATGCGCCTGAAAAATCGTGGCGGTAATGACGCCGTTAACCGCCGCATCAGCCTGCTGGTGTTGAACCACGACACCGAAGCGGCAATAGAAAAAGAGAACGCAGAAAGTGATGCCGTCCAGATCAGCGATCCGGCGGCCATTGAACAGATTACCGCACCTGCAACACCAGGCGGCGCGGTGAATACAGCAGCCCCCTCACAGCCGAGGTGATTCCCGTGAGTATGGACATCAGCGATTTTTACCAGACGTTTTTTGATGAAGCCGATGAGCTATTAGCGGATATGGAACAACACCTGTTGGGCTTAGACCCGCAGGAGCCAGATTCGGAACAGCTTAACGCCATCTTCCGTGCCGCTCACTCCATTAAGGGTGGGGCCGGAACCTTTGGTTTTACGGTATTACAGGAAACGACTCATATCCTGGAAAACATTCTGGATGGTGCTCGTCGCGGCGAGATGCAGCTCAGCACCGACATCATCAACCTGTTTTTGGAAACCAAAGATATTATGCAGGAACAGCTCGATGCTTATAAAACCGCGCAGGAGCCTAACGCGGAGAGCTTCAAATATATCTGTGAAGCGCTGCGCCAGCTGGCGCTAGAGGCCAAAGGTCTGCCGGTTGATGTTCCGGTTAGTGTTGCCACTGCCAGCGCAGAATCGGCCAGCACCAGCGGCCTGCGTGTACAGCTGATCGATCTCAAAGAGAAAGAGGTCGATCTGATGCTGGAAGAGATGAGTAATCTCGGCACCCTGACCAACGTGCAGAAGGGCAGCACCACGCTGGATGTCTGCATTGATGGCGTCGGTAAAGATGACATCGTGGCGGTGCTCTGCTTCGTCATCGACGAAGCACAGATCCGCTTCCCGGCAGCTGACGAAGCCGTTGCCGCGCCAGCTGCTGTTGCAGCCGAGGCCGAACCGGTGGTGGAAGACGTTCACACCGCCACCGTCACCGAACTGCCGGTGGCCGCAGTGAAGCGTGAAAGTAAGCGCGTCGCGGCACCTGCCAAATCAAGCGAATCCACCAGCATCCGTGTTGCGGTGGAGAAAGTCGATCAGCTGATCAACCTGGTGGGCGAACTGGTCATTACCCAGTCAATGCTCGCTCAGCGTTCCGGCGAACTCGATCCGGTCGCGCACGGCGACCTGCTGAACAGCATGGGTCAGCTGGAACGTAACGCCCGCGATCTGCAGGAATCGGTGATGTCGATTCGTATGATGCCAATGGAATATGTCTTCAGCCGCTTCCCGCGTCTGGTGCGTGACCTGGCCAGCAAACTCGGTAAAGAGGTCGAACTGACGCTGCTGGGCAGCTCAACCGAACTCGATAAGAGCCTGATTGAACGCATCATCGATCCATTAACGCACCTGGTGCGTAACAGCCTTGACCACGGTATCGAAACGCCAGAGAAACGTCTGGTGGCCGGTAAAGTGGCAACCGGTAACCTGACGCTTTCAGCGGAACATCAGGGCGGCAACATCTGCATTGAAGTGTCTGATGATGGTGCCGGTCTGAACCGTGAACGTATTCTGGCTAAAGCCCTCTCATCGGGCCTGCCGGTTCACGAGAACATGAGCGACGAAGAGGTCGGCATGCTGATCTTCGCACCGGGCTTCTCCACCGCAGAGCAGGTGACGGATGTTTCAGGACGCGGCGTCGGTATGGACGTGGTGAAACGAAATATTCAGGAGATGGGCGGTCACGTCGAGATCGCCTCGAAGCAGGGCAAAGGCACCACCATTCGTATCCTGCTGCCGCTGACCCTGGCCATCCTTGATGGGATGTCCGTTCGTGTGGCCGATGAAGTCTTTATTCTGCCGCTGAATGCGGTGATGGAGTCGCTGCAACCGCGCGCCGAAGAGCTGAAACCGCTGGCCGGTGGCGAGTGCGTGCTGGAAGTGCGTGGCGAATATCTGCCACTGGTCGAGCTGTGGAACGTCTTTGATGTGCAGGATGCCAAAACCGAGGCCACTCAGGGCATCGTGGTAATCCTGCAAAGCGCGGGCAAACGTTACGCGCTACTGGTCGATCAGCTGATTGGCCAGCATCAGGTGGTGGTGAAGAACCTGGAAAGTAACTATCGCAAAGTGCCGGGCATCTCTGCCGCCACCATTCTTGGCGATGGTAGCGTGGCGCTGATTGTTGATGTTTCAGCACTGCAATCACTTAACCGTGAAAAACGTGTGGCTGGCGCTGCCGCCTGATTGATAACGAAAGGGTAAATAACATGAATGGAATGGCAACCGTGACAAAAATCGCTGGCGAAACTGTGGGTCAGGAGTTTCTGGTCTTCACGCTGGGCGACGAAGAGTACGGCATCGATATCCTCAAAGTTCAGGAAATTCGCGGTTACGATCAGGTAACGCGTATCGCAAATACCCCTGAATTTATTCGCGGCGTCACTAACCTGCGCGGCGTTATCGTGCCGATTATCGATCTGCGCGTGAAGTTTGCGCAGCCCGATGTTGAGTACAATGAAAACACCGTGGTTATCGTGCTGAATCTGGAAAATCGCGTGGTCGGTATCGTGGTTGACGGCGTCTCTGATGTGCTGTCGCTGACCCAGGATCAGATCCGTCCTTCACCAGAGTTCGCTGTGACCATGTCCACCGAGTACCTGACCGGTCTGGGTGCGCTGGGCGATCGCATGCTGATTCTGGTCGACATTGAGAAGCTGCTGAGCAGCGACGAGATGGCGCTGGTGGATAACCTGCGTAGCGCGTAATTGAATCATCACGGGCCGGTTATGGCTGGCCCGTGATAGTTTCACTGAGCGATAATTCCTTTCTAATCATACAATAAAGCCGCTTTGCACTCTAATTTCCCGCTGTCACCTGCCGATAATCCCTCAGTCACTTTAATTACCTACTTTCTTCAGGGTTACTCATGTTAACGAAAATCCGTGTTGTCACCAGCCTGTTACTGGTGTTGCTGGTGTTTGGGCTGTTACAGGCCTTCTCCGGTTCTGTTTTCTACTCCGCATTAAGCCACGACAAGCAAAGCTTCGCCGTGTCGCAGCTGGCGATGCAAAATACGCAGTCGCTCAACGACGCCTATATGAGTCTTAACCAGAGCCGGGTGCTGCTGACCCGTATTCAGCTGCGTTTCGCCACCAGTAAGCTGGAAGGCAAAACGGCCGATGTCGCCACGCTGTTTGACGACAGCAAAAACTTTCAGCAGGCGGCCGCCGGTTTTTTCAAAGTCTTTAAAGAGACACCCGATACGCCGGGACAGAATAGTGAGTTAAACAACCAGCTGGAGCAGCGCTACAGCGACTATGGCGCTGCGCTGGATCAGTTGCAGACCGCGCTACAGGCAAACGATCTGATTGCGGCCGGTAAAGCCCCGGTGGCGCCAAGTCAGAGTGCGTTTCTGACGCTTTACCGTGAATGGCGAGCCGATCAGAATCGCCTGACTACGCTTGGTGTTGAAGAGAACAGTTCGGCTTACAGCCGTATGATGTGGATCCTCTCCACCATCATGGCTGTCGTGGTCGCCGTGATCGTGCTCTGCTGGTTTGGACTGCGCAAAATCGTGATGACACCCCTCAACAGCAGCATTAATCACATCCAGCATATCGCCCAGGGCGATTTAACCCAGCCGATTGTGGTGGAAGGGCGCAACGAGATGACTCAGCTCGCGGCCAGTCTGCATGACATGCAGCAGTCACTGGTGCGCACGGTGACCAATGTGCGTGACGGATCGGATGCGATTTTCACCGGTGCCAGCGAGATCTCTGCCGGAAACAATGATCTTTCTGCCCGCACAGAACAGCAGGCTGCGTCACTGGAGCAGACGGCGGCCAGCATGGAGCAGCTCACTGCCACGGTGAAACAGAACGCCGAAAACGCCCGCCAGGCGTCACAGCTGGCACTCAGCGCCTCAGAAACCGCAGAAAAAGGCGGCAACGTGGTGGCGGGTGTCGTGAAAACCATGAGCGAAATCGCTGGCAGCTCGAAGAAGATTGCCGATATCACCAGCGTGATTGATGGCATTGCTTTCCAGACTAATATTCTGGCGCTTAACGCCGCCGTTGAAGCGGCGCGTGCCGGCGAGCAGGGTCGCGGTTTTGCCGTGGTCGCGGGCGAAGTGCGTAATCTGGCGCAGCGCAGCGCCCAGGCGGCAAAAGAGATCAAAGGGTTGATCGATGACTCAGTAAACCGGGTAAATGTCGGTTCGCAACTGGTCGGCACCGCCGGGGAAACCATGAGCGATATCGTCAGTGCGGTCACGCGCGTCACCGACATCATGGGTGAAATCGCCTCGGCGTCGGACGAGCAGAGTCGCGGTATCGATCAGGTCGGGCAGGCGGTCACTGAGATGGATCGCGTTACCCAGCAGAACGCCTCGCTGGTGGAAGAGTCCGCTGCCGCAGCCGCCTCGCTGGAAGATCAGGCCAGCCGGTTAAGTCAGTCAGTGTCGGTCTTCAAAATTAAACGCGGCGCCTTGCAGCAGACGCTGACAAAGCATCTGCCGATTGCCGCACCCGCTACGGCGGCGCTGGCACCACGCAAAGCCCTGACGGCGCCGGTCAGTGATACTCACTGGGAAACCTTCTGATGTCACGCTGCGCATCCTGCGGGATGCGCAGCAACCCCTCGCGATTCCTCTGCGTAAAGCCAAACTCAGCAGCTCATGCTGATAAAAATAATTACAAAAGCCACTTCTCTCCTGAAAGCGCTGAATAGCGTTAATTAATCCTGTTACATCGCCGATATAGCCGCTGCACCTAAATTAACCTGCAGGGGAACAAGATGTTAAAAAAAATAAAAGTGGTGACCAGTTTAATCGCAGTCCTGGTCATCTTTGGCGTGCTCCAGCTAGTCGCTGGCAGCCTTTTCTGGTCAGCCCTTAATAAAGACAAAGAGTCCTTTGCGCTGTCGCAGGTCTCTAATCGCAATGTCACCGAGATGACTGACGCCTATATTTCACTGAACAACAGCCGTACCACGCTGAACCGCGGCATGCTGCGCTTACAGACCAGCATGGCCTCGCAGATGAACGGCGGTCAGCTTGATGAGCTGATCAACAAAGCCAGTAAGCAGTTAGTGGAAGCCGATCGCCACTTTAAAATCTATTACCATCTGCCAACCACGTCAGGTCTTGACGAAACCATGGGCGACACGCTGGAAGCCGATTACGCTAACTACGAAAACGGCCTGAAGGCGATGGTAAAAAGTCTGCAGGCGCGTGACCTGGAAGGGATGTTCAAACAGAACATTGAGCAGAAACAGGTCGCGATGCAGGAGAGTTACAACAAATGGCGTGCGCGTCAGACTGAGCTCTCCGATCAGGGCATGGCGCAGAACCAGAAAGCCTTTAAACAGATGATGTGGCTGCTGGCCGCGATTGGTGTTGCGGTGCTTGCGGTGATTATTACCTGCTGGTTTGGCCTGCGTCAGGTGCTGATTCAGCCGCTGCAACAGCTGCTGGCACAGATTCGCGCTATTGCCTCCGGCGATTTGACCCAGCCGATTGTGGTTGAGGGGCGTAATGAGATGAGCCAGCTGGCAGCAGGCATCCATGAGATGCAGCAGTCGCTGGTAATGACGGTGGGGAATGTGCGTGACGGCTCTGATGCCATCTTTACCGGTGCCAGCGAAATCGCCGCCGGAAATAACGACCTGTCGGCTCGCACTGAAGAGCAGGCCGCTTCGCTGGAGCAGACCGCCGCCAGCATGGAGCAGCTTACCGCCACGGTGAAGCAGAATGCTGACAACGCCCGTCAGGCATCCCAGCTGGCGCTGACCGCCTCCGAAACCGCACAGCAGGGCGGTAAAGTGGTGAATGGCGTGGTCACAACCATGAAAGAGATCGCCGGCAGCTCGAAGAAAATCGCGGACATTATCAGCGTGATCGACGGCATCGCCTTCCAGACTAATATCCTGGCGCTGAATGCGGCGGTTGAAGCAGCACGTGCCGGTGAACAGGGTCGCGGTTTTGCGGTGGTGGCCGGTGAAGTGCGCAGTCTGGCCCAGCGCAGCGCCCAGGCCGCCAAAGAGATTAAAGGCCTGATTGAAGACTCGGTGTCACGCGTCAACAGCGGTTCACTGCAGGTTGAAAGCGCCGGCAGCACCATGAATGAGATTGTCGGTGCCGTGACCCGCGTCACCGACATCATGGGTGAGATCGCCTCGGCTTCTGATGAGCAGAGCCGCGGTATTGAGCAGGTCGGTCTGGCGGTCACTGAAATGGATCGCGTGACTCAGCAGAACGCCTCGCTGGTTGAGGAGTCTGCCGCCGCGGCGGCCGCACTGGAGCAGCAGGCCAGCGTCCTGACCCAGGCCGTCTCCGTTTTCAAAATTTCCCGCGCCTGATTTTTCCCTCTTTCAACATGGCGGCGGCGTAAAGCCGTTGCCATGCATAAAGTTCCCCCCGTCTCCGCCGATAAATACACACGAATCGCCAACCAATGAGGTGTTTATGTTTAGTCGAGTACGAGTCGTCTCCGGCCTGCTGTGTGTGCTGGCGCTGTTTGCGCTGCTGCAGCTGTTTTCCGGCGGAATGTTTTTCAAAACTGTCAGTTCAGATAAAGAGAATTTTGCCTACAACCAGCGCCTGAATACTCTGCAACAGGCGATGGGCACCTCATGGGTTTCGCTGGTTCAGGCGCGCAACACCCTTAACCGCGCCGGTATCCGTTTTCTGCAGGATGCACAGATGTCGGGATCGGGTGCCAGCGTGAAAGAGCTGGTCGCCCTGGCGGGTGAGGAGCTGAAGCAGGCTGAAGTCAGCTATCAGATATTCAACGATAACCTGTCAGAACAAGGCAAAACGGCCGAAAACGTCATGGCGTTACAGGCGAACTACAAGGCCTATCACGATGCGCTGGCGGAACTGATGGTCTTCTTCACCGCCGGCAATTTCAAAGGTTTTGTGGATCAGCCGACCCAGAGCTACCAGGACAAGTTCCAGAAAGATTACAGCGATTGGCTTGAGCACAATAAAGCGCTGTCTCAGCAGGGTGTGGAAGCTAACCAGCACGCGTATACCCGCTCCATCACTATCGTTATCGCCACGCTGGCAGTGACCTTGCTGATGATTATCCTGGTGTGGAACGTGATGCGCTCGGTGCTGATCCGTCCGCTGCGTCAGAGCATTGAGCATATCCAGCACATCGCACGGGGCGATCTGACCCAGCCGGTTGAGATTAGCGTGCGTAACGAAATCGGGGAGTTACTGACTTCGCTGCAGCACATGCAGCAGGAGCTGGTCCGTACCGTGCGAACCGTACGAGACGGCTCTGATGCCATCTATACCGGTGCCAGCGAAATCTCCATCGGCAATAACGATCTCTCTTCGCGTACCGAACAGCAGGCCGCTTCGCTGGAGCAGACCGCTGCCAGCATGGAGCAGCTCACCGCGACCGTGAAGCAGAATGCCGAAAACGCCCGTCAGGCATCCAAGCTGGCGCTGACCGCCTCTGAAACCGCGCAGCAGGGCGGCAAAGTGGTGGATGGCGTGGTCACCACCATGAAAGAAATTGCGGGCAGTTCCAAAAAGATTGCCGATATCACCAGTGTGATTGATGGCATCGCCTTCCAGACCAACATCCTGGCACTGAATGCGGCCGTTGAAGCGGCGCGTGCCGGTGAACAGGGTCGCGGTTTTGCGGTCGTTGCCGGTGAAGTGCGCAGCCTGGCGCAGCGCAGCGCCCAGGCCGCCAAAGAGATTAAAGGTCTGATTGAAGATTCGGTTAGCCGCGTTAATACCGGCTCGGTGCTGGTAGAGAGCGCCGGTGACACCATGAGCAACATCGTCAGCGCGGTCACCCGCGTCACCGACATCATGGGTGAGATCGCCTCAGCGTCAGACGAGCAGAGCCGTGGCATTGACCAGGTGGGCCTTGCCGTGACCGAGATGGATCGCGTCACCCAGCAGAACGCCTCACTGGTCGAAGAGTCAGCGGCAGCGGCTGCAGCGCTCGAAGATCAGGCAAGTCACTTAAAACAAGCGGTATCAGTGTTCAATATTGGTAAAGAATTTGTCGCTCAGGCCGTTAACAAGACAACGGCGATGAAAACTCTCCAGTCAGATGCACCGTTAGCCGTTGGTCGTTCGCCTGCTACCCGCAGCGACGACAACTGGGAAACCTTTTAAACGCCCGTGGCCCGGCCGCCATTGAGCCGCCGGGCATCGCAGCAGACAAATAATGTATTGAGTTCGGGCCAGGTGCAGAGATGAAAAAATCGACAATTTTAGATCAAAATGAGACGACAACGCTGCTGTCGCAAATGGTGCAGCGTTTACCGCTCTCCGATACGCATTTTCGTCGTATCAGCCAGCTGATCTATCAGCGTGCCGGTATCGTACTGGCCGATCACAAGCGTGAGATGGTTTACAACCGTCTGGTTCGTCGCCTGCGTACGCTGAATATCGATGATTTCGGTCGCTACCTGGCGCTGCTGGAGTCCGATCCGAACAGTGCCGAGTGGCAGGCGTTTATCAATGCCCTGACCACTAACCTGACCGCGTTCTTCCGCGAAGCGCATCACTTCCCGATTCTGGCGGAGCATGCACGTAAGCGACAGGGCAACTTCAGCGTCTGGAGTACCGCAGCGTCAACCGGTGAAGAGCCTTACTCCATCGCCATGACGCTGGCGGAAGCGCTGGGCACCGGACCGGGCAAGTTCCAGGTTCATGCCAGCGATATCGACACCCAGGTGCTGGAAAAAGCGGTGGCGGGTGTTTATCGCCAGGAGGAGCTGCGCACGCTGTCACCCGCACAAATGCAGCGCTACTTCCTGCGCGGCACCGGTCCTCATGCCGGTATGGTGCGGGCGCGTCCCGAGCTGACCAATATGGTCACTTACGCGCAGCTTAACCTGCTGGCCAATGACTGGGCGCTGCCGGGTCAGTTCGACGCTATTTTCTGTCGCAACGTGATGATCTATTTCGATAAAGAGACGCAGGAGAAGATTCTGCGTCGGTTTGTCCCGCTACTGAAGCCGGGCGGCATTCTGTTCGCCGGTCATTCAGAAAACTTCAGTCAGATCAGTAAAGAGTTCTGGCTGCGCGGGCAAACCGTCTATGGACTGACGAAGGAAAGATGATGAGCAAAATCACCGTGATGTGCGTAGATGACTCTGCGCTGATGCGGCAGTTGATGACTGAAATCATCAACAGCCATCCGGATATGGAGATGGTCGCTACGGCGCCCGATCCGCTGGTCGCCCGCGATTTGATTAAGCAGTTCAATCCGCAGGTGCTGACGCTGGATGTGGAAATGCCGCGCATGGATGGCCTCGATTTCCTGGAAAAACTGATGCGGTTACGGCCAATGCCGGTGGTGATGGTTTCATCGCTGACCGGGAAAGGCTCTGAAATTACCCTGCGCGCGCTGGAGCTGGGAGCGGTGGATTTCGTCACCAAGCCACAGCTCGGTATCCGCGAAGGGATGCTGTCTTACAGCCAGATGATTGGCGACAAAATTCGTGCAGCCTCCCGTGCCCGACTGCACAACCGGGCAGCGATGCCGGTGCCGGCGACGCTGAAAGCGGGTCCGCTGCTGAGTAGTGAGAAGCTGATTGCGATTGGCTCCTCAACTGGGGGGACCGAGGCGATTCGCCATGTGCTGCAGCCGTTACCGGCGACCAGCCCGGCACTGCTGATTACCCAGCATATGCCGCCAGGCTTTACCCGCTCTTTTGCCGAGCGTCTGAACAAGTTGTGTCAGATCACGGTGAAAGAAGCTGAAGATGGTGAGCGTATTCTGCCGGGTCATGCCTACATCGCGCCAGGCGCAATGCACATGGAACTGGCCCGAAGTGGCGCCAACTATGTGGTGAAACTGAATGAAGGACCACCGGTTAACCGGCACAAACCCTCTGTGGATGTGCTGTTTAAATCGGTGGCAACTTACGCCGGACGAAATGCGGTGGGGGTCATCCTCACCGGCATGGGCAACGACGGTGCCGCCGGGATGCTGGAAATGCATCGGGCAGGCGCCTGGACTATCGCCCAGAACGAAGCCAGCTGTGTGGTATTTGGCATGCCGCGTGAGGCCATTGCCACAGGCGGCGTGAGCGAAGTCGTGGATTTAAGCAACATCAGCCAGCACATGCTGGCGAAAATTAGCGCCGGACAGGCATTGCGTATTTAACAGGCCCGTCCCGCCGGGCGAGACAACTCAGGAGTAGATATGGCTGATAAAAACATGCGCTTTTTGGTAGTAGACGACTTCAATACGATGCGTCGTATTGTGCGTAACCTGCTGAAAGAGCTGGGCTTCAATAACGTAGAAGAAGCGGAAGATGGTGTGGACGCCCTCGGCAAACTGAAAGCGGGTGGTTTCGACTTCGTGATTTCCGACTGGAACATGCCAAACATGGATGGCCTGCAGCTGCTGCAGACCATTCGTGCCGACGCGGCAATGAGTTCGCTGCCGGTGTTGATGGTGACCGCGGAAGCGAAGAAAGAGAACATTATCGCCGCCGCCCAGGCCGGTGCCAGCGGATATGTCGTGAAGCCATTCACTGCGGCAACCCTGGAAGAAAAGCTGGGTAAAATTTTCGAAAAACTGGGCATGTAAGGGGATGTGATGAGCGACTTTCCGAAACCAACTGAGGATGCCGCGGCACACGACATCATTTCACGTATTGGCTCTCTGACGCGCATGCTGCGCGACAGCCTGCGCGAGCTGGGGCTGGATAAAGCCATAGCCGATGCGGCTGAAGCCATTCCTGATGCCCGCGACCGTCTGGATTATGTTGTGCAGATGACGGCGCAGGCCGCCGATCGTGCGTTGAACTGTGTTGAAGCAGCACAACCCCATCAGGATAAGATGGAAGCCGGGGCAACCCAGCTGAAAGGGCGTTGGGATGAGTGGTTTGAGAACCCGATTGAACTGGGTGATGCGCGGGAGTTGGTGACGGATACGCGCGCATTCCTCACCGCCGTGCCAGAGCATACCGCCTTTACCAACAAGCAGCTGCTTGAAATCATGATGGCGCAGGATTTCCAGGACCTGACCGGTCAGGTGATCAAGCGCATGATGGATGTGATCCAGGAAATTGAGCGCCAGCTGTTAATGGTGCTGCTGGAGAATATGCCAGAAGTCAGCGCTGAGAAGCGTCAGGAAGGCACCAGCCTGCTGAACGGTCCGCAGATTCACGCCGATGCACCGGGCGTGGTGGCGAACCAGGATCAGGTTGATGACCTGCTGGACAGCTTAGGGTTCTAGGTTTCGTCCGCCTGCGGGCGGGCGAAACAGCTGCAGGTTATAATAAACAGGGTCACCTTCGGGTGGCCCCGTTCCGCATTGTCAGACCCATCCCCGAAAGAACGCCTGTTTTCTTCATCTTATCTCCGCTTTAACTTAAGCCAGATTTGGCATCCTATGCTCAGAATTCCTGCCAACCGAGGTTTGTCGTGGCTGAAGATAGCGACGAAGACAAAACAGAATCGCCCACGGCCCACCGACTTGAGAAAGCGCGTGAAGAGGGCCAGATTCCGCGTTCGCGCGAACTGACATCCGTACTGATGCTGCTGGCCGGCATCATGATCCTGTGGATGGGCGGCAACATGATGGCGCACCGGCTGGCAGCGATGGTCGCCACCGGACTCCGTTTTGATCACGGCATGGTCAGAGATGACAAAATTATCGTCAGCCACATCGGCAGCCTGATTACACAGGCACTGATGGCGCTGCTGCCATTGATGGGCGGTCTGGTGCTGGTGGCAATCGCCGCGCCCATGCTGCTGGGCGGTATCGTTTTCAGCGGTAAATCGATCAAGTTCGACCTGAAGAAGATGAGCCCGATGGCTGGGTTCAAGCGAATGTTTGCGGCGCAGGCCTGGACCGAACTGTTTAAAGGCATCCTCAAGACTATTCTGGTCGGCTCGGTGGGCTGGTGGTACATCTGGAGCCACTGGCCCGAGATGCTGCGGCTGATCAGCGAAGCGCCCGTCACCGCGCTGATTCACGGCATGGAGATGATCGCGGTCTGCTGTTCGCTGGTGATGCTGGGGCTGATCCCGATGGTCGGATATGACGTCTTCTGGCAGCTGCACAGCCACTTTAAAAAGCTGAAGATGTCGATGCAGGAGATCCGCGACGAGCATAAGCAGCAGGAAGGTGACCCGCACGTTAAAGGGCGCATCCGCCAGCAGATGCGCGCCGCAGCGCGACGCCGAATGATGGCGGATGTGCCGAAAGCCGATGTCATCGTCACCAACCCGACGCACTACTCGGTGGCACTGCAGTACAACGAGAAGAAGATGAGTGCGCCGAAAGTGGTGGCGAAAGGCGCAGGTGAGATCGCCCTGAGAATTCGTGAGCTGGCTGCCGAACACCGCATCCCGGTTCTGGAAGCACCGCCGCTGGCGCGTGCGTTATACCGACATACTGAAATTGGTCAGCACATTCCCGGCGCGCTCTATGCCGCCGTGGCCGAGGTGCTGGCGTGGGTCTGGCAGTCGCGTCGCTGGAAGCGCGAAGGCGGCCTGATCCCAACCAAACCTAAAGACCTGCCGGTTCCGGCAGAGATGGACTTTGCAGGAGAGAGCAAAAACGATGGCTAATAACCTGGCCGCAAAACTACGTTTACCGGGCAACTTTAAAGATATGCAGTGGCAGGTGCTGGCCGGGCCGGTACTGATCCTGATGATCCTGTCGATGATGGTTCTGCCATTACCGCCGTTCATCCTTGATCTGCTATTCACCTTTAACATTGCGCTGTCGATCATGGTTCTTCTGGTGGCGATGTTCACCCAGCGAACCCTGGAGTTTGCGGCGTTCCCGACTATTCTGCTGTTCTCTACCTTGCTGCGTCTGGCGCTGAACGTGGCTTCAACCCGTATCATCCTGATGGAAGGGCATACGGGTGCCGCCGCGGCAGGACAGGTGGTTGAAGCGTTCGGCCACTTCCTGGTGGGCGGTAACTTCGCCATCGGTATCGTGGTGTTTATCATTCTCGTCATCATCAACTTTATGGTTATCACCAAAGGTGCCGGTCGTATCGCCGAAGTGGGCGCGCGCTTTGTGCTGGACGGGATGCCCGGTAAGCAGATGGCGATCGATGCCGACCTCAACGCCGGTCTGATCGGTGAAGATGACGCCAAACGCCGCCGTGCCGAAGTGACCCAGGAAGCGGACTTCTACGGTTCGATGGACGGTGCCAGTAAGTTCGTTCGTGGTGATGCCGTCGCCGGTATTATGATCATGGTGATCAACGTCATCGGCGGCCTGCTGGTGGGCGTGGTGCAGCACGGTATGGATGTGGGTCATGCCGCAGAGACCTATACGCTGCTGACCATCGGTGATGGTCTGGTCGCGCAGATCCCGGCGCTGGTTATTTCTACCGCAGCCGGTGTTATCGTGACGCGCGTTGCCACCGATCAGGATGTCGGCGAGCAGATGGTCACCCAGCTGTTCAAAGATCCGCGCGTGCTGATGCTGAGCGCCGGCGTGATTGGTCTGCTGGGTCTGGTGCCTGGCATGCCGAACTTCGTCTTCCTGCTGTTCACTGCCGCCTTACTGGGTCTGGCCTGGTGGCTGCGTGGCCGCGAAATGCAGCCAAAGAAAAAAGTGGAAGTCACAGGCGGCATCGCCAAAACGGCGGACACGCCAGCCGCCACCGAAGCGTCGTGGACCGATGTGCAGCTGGAAGATACGCTTGGCATGGAAGTGGGCTATCGCCTGATTCCGATGGTCGATCATCAGCAAAACGGTGAGCTGCTGGGACGTATTCGCAGTATCCGTAAGAAAGTCGCTCAGGATGTTGGTTTTCTGCCGCCGGTAGTGCATATCCGCGACAACATGGAGCTGCCACCGGCACGCTATCGCATCCTGATGAAAGGGGTGGAGATTGGCAGCGGTGATGCCTATCCTGGCCGCTGGATGGCGATTAACCCGGGTACGGCTGCCGGAAGTCTGCCAGGCGAAGCGACCGTTGATCCCGCCTTTGGACTGGCGGCGGTCTGGATTGATAGCGCGCTGAAAGAGCAGGCACAGATTCAGGGCTTTACCGTAGTTGAAGCCAGTACCGTGGTGGCAACCCACCTTAACCATCTGATTGGCCAGTTCGCCAGCGAGCTGTTTGGCCGTCAGGAAGCGCAGCAGCTGCTGGATCGTGTGACTCAGGAGATGCCGAAGCTGACCGAAGATCTGGTGCCGGGTGTGATCTCGCTGACCACCCTGCACAAGGTGCTGCAGAACCTTCTGGTGGAGCGGGTGTCGATTCGCGATATGCGCACCATTATCGAAACGCTGGCAGAACATGCGCCGGTGCAGAGCGATCCGCAGGAATTGACCAGCGTGGTGCGTGTGGCGCTGGGCCGTGCGATTACTCAGCAGTGGTTCCCCGGTAATGACGAAGTGCAGGTTATTGGGCTCGATTCCACGCTGGAGCGCCTGCTGTTACAGGCGTTGCAGGGCGGTGGCGGACTGGAGCCAGGTCTGGCCGATCGGCTGTTAAGTCAGGCACAGGCGGCATTACAGCGTCAGGAGATGCTGGGCGCGCCGCCGGTGCTGCTGGTCAATCATCCGCTGCGTGCGCTGCTGGCGCGTTTCCTGCGCCGCAATCTGCCACAGCTGGTGGTGCTCTCTAATCTGGAGCTGAGCGACAACCGCCAGATCCGTATGACTGCCACCATCGGAGGCAAATAGTGCGCTGGCTGGTGATGGCATTTGTGATGTTGCCACTGATGGCGCAGGCGGCCGGTGGTGCCTGGAGTGCTTCGGCCAATGGGCCGCTGCTGGCGAACCGCGGCAGCTGGCAACGGGCGCAGCCGCTGACGCCGCCCGCTGACATTGGCGGGGAGGTCAGCGTTATTAACTGGCGTTATCAGCTGAGCAGACCGGCCCCGTCCGGCCTGCAGGTGCGCTTGTGCGGCGAACAGCGCTGCACTTCCCTGGAGGGGGCCAGCGGCACCACGCGCGGGCTGGCACATCTGAGCGCCGGTGAGACCCTGCACATGGTGTTTGGTTTTGCCGGAAGCGGGGCGCTGCCACCCGGATTACGGGTGGTGAGCAGTGAAGTGATGGTCAATTACGAGTAAGGATATCGTTGCTGAATTGACTGAAGGCGAGCCGGAGATCGCCTCCTGGCTCCCTTGTTACGTGATGAACCTGGCTGTAAACCGATGCTAACCCTGACCCAGCCGCTGACAGATAATCGGCCCGTTTCAAATCCCGTCATGACCAGTGCGTTATAAAGCTTTTCACGCCAGCTGATCCTCTTTCTGCGCCAGAAAATCCTTCAACGGTGTTACGCGACTGATCTCCTCCTGTGCCCTGGCATCATGCATCACTTCCCAGATATCGACACTGTTTTGCAGATTAAGCCAGAACTCAACGCTGGTTTCGAAGGCTGCAGCCAGCCTGAAAGCCATATCCGGCGTCAGCTTCCGGTTATTGTTGACCAGGGCGCTGACCGTGTTGCGGTGCACTTTGAGCATCTCCGCTAAGTCGAGAATCTTCAGGCCGGTTGGCTCCAGATATTCGTAAAGTAATACGTCACCGACAGTGGTCGGTTTGCGGGTCGCCTGGTTCATAGTCTTGCTCTCTTTATTACTGACAGAGGTTGATGTGTTACATGCTGTCTTACAGCGCCTGATGCAGTCAGGCTCAGTTTTCATCGCTTGTGCGTTTTATAACTATGAGCATCCAGATAAAGGTCAACGGCCTTACCTTCTATCCATTTAAAGATCAGCCGATATTGCTCATTGACCCTGATTGAAGCATATCCCTCGAGAGGCGGGTTTAGCTCCTCATAACGATTGCCAGGCGGCGACCTTAAATCCTTATAGTTAATCGCCGCATTAATGATGTCGAGCTTTCGCGCCAGCGCTGATGAGAGGCTTGACGGTATTCTTTTGGAAAATTTGCCATATAAAAAATAATCCTTAAGCCAGTCATCCCTGAAACTTTCAATATTCCTTAGCGTCGCCACCTCATTACCTCCCTGTATCACACTGAAAACAATTTAACGCACCGATGCACAGTGCGCAAGTGCGTAGTTTGTATTCAGGCGTTCACCCCCTTCATTCCCTCCTCAGAGTAGCGACCGCCTTTAACCTCAATCTGCTGATGAACAGCATCCAGCAACCGGACATCTTCCTCTTCCAGCTCGATATCTGCGGCCTGCGCGTTTTCAGTAAGGTAAGCGATCTGTTTGGTGCCTGGTATCGGCACAATTTTTTCATACTGTGCCAGTAGCCAGGCCAGCGCAATCTGCCCGGTGGTGGCGTGATATTTCTCAGCCAGTGGCGTCACCGCGTTAAGAAGCTGGAGATTGTGATCGATATTTTCCTGCCGGAAACGGTCATTATTTTTGCGGAAATCACCCTCGGCAAAATCGCTGTTTTTACGGTATTTACCCGTCAGGAATCCTCTGCCCAGCGGCGAGTAGGGCACCAGTCCGATACTGAGCTTTTTCACCATAGGGAGAATCTCTTCTTCGATGTCACGCGTCCAGAGTGAATACTCCGTCTGCAGCGCGGCCAGCGGATGGATCGCCTGCGCCCGATTCAGCGTTGAAGCCGACGCTTCACACAGCCCAATCCGGGCAATCTTTCCCTCCTGCACCAGACGGCTGAGACACTGCATGCTCTCCTCAATCGGTGTCGCCGGACTGATCCGGTGCAGATAAAAGAGATCGATACGCTCAACGCCCAGCCGTTTCAGTGATTCATGGCAGCAGCGGGTAATGTAGTCCGGCTGATTGTTGATGGTGCGGGCATAGGCCTCGTCAGCAGGACGCTCAATACCACATTTGGTGGCAACGGTGAACTTCAGCCGTTCGGCCTGATTGAGCCCGGCAAGAAACTGACCTATCAACTGCTCGTTGTGACCGCGCCCGTAAAGATCGGCGGTATCGATAAAGGTGATATCCAGATCGCGCAGCTGGCTGAGTAGTTGCAGGGAATGACGGTCATCGGTCTGACCATAAAATTCGCTGAGCCCCATCGCGCCATAGCCGATTGCGCTGACGTCCAGACCCTGAGTTAACGTTCGCTTTTTCATTGTCGCTCCTCGTATGTGAGACGCGATTGTTTCACTCCGTGTGAAAGCAATGAATTGCTCTTTCCGTAATGCAAAAAAGGTATCAGGCGGATGAAAGGGCTTCAGACATACATCTGGCATGCCGATACACTAAGCTCGCAGCAACAGGCTGAGCGGGGATTAACAAGGAAGAAGAGGGGGATGCTTCGCTGCGTTTCAGCGGTGCAGCCTCATGCGGACATTATCTCATTCCCGGGATGAGAGAGTTCTCTCAGCGCATTGAGCACCGCCTCATTTTTTTCATCGGCGCGAATCGCCGCGTAAACATCAATCGCCAACTGCTGTGCCGCATCCTCTGTCAGCGGGCGGTAACAGAGATCTGCCTGATTAAAGGTGCATTTTGACTGCGGCATCAGGGCGAATCCTTTTCCTCTGGCGATGTGCGACAGCATCAGCAGGGAATCGTCCGGCTCTCTCACCCGTTTCAGCGTGACGCTGAGCGTGGCGAAGTAGCGCTCGCATTTATCGTAAAACAGCGGATTGGCGCTGCGGGCAAACCAGAACAGCGGCAGATCGGCCAGCGCTTCCAGCGAGACCCGTTCCGCCACACTGGCAGGATGCGCCGACGGTATGGCAATCAGCAGCGGCTCACGGTAAACCCAGGCGTACTGAACGGTCTCTTCCGCATCCGACCCCTTTTCTCCGGTGAGTATTAAATCCAGGCTGTTTTTGGCCAGGCTTTGCAAAAGCTGAGGGGAGGTCAGGCGGGGCATCTCCATCTCTTCGCTGGCATGAAAAGCGGCGAGCTGCCGGTTAAGTGGCGAAATCAGTTCAAAGTTCAGCGTGCGGGTCAGCCCGATGCGTAGTCGTGCCGCGGCGGGCTGCGCATCCTGCTTCAGGGCACTCAGCGCAGTCAGGATCGCTTCCGCTTTTGCGACCAGCGCACGGCCAGAATCGGTGAGCGTTACCTCATGGGTCGTGCGGCTGAATAGCGAGTGGCCCAGCAGATCTTCCAGACTCTGAATCTGACGGGTCAGCGGAGGTTGCGTCATGCTGAGACGCTCTGCGGCCCGGCGAAAATTCAGCTCGTGCGCAACAGCCAGAAAGCACTGCAACTGTTTTATCGTGGGAAGGTGGCTGCTGATGAGGTGCGCGGCTACAGACATAACACCATCCTGCTGCGAAGATTTGGGGGATCAGAGCGGATATACGAATTCAGCAACGGAGAGGGAAACCCCTCTCCTTTTCAGAGATTACATGCGCTCGACGGTGTCGATGCCCAGCGTATCCAGACCCTGCTTCAGCGTCTTCGCGGTCAGCGCGGCCAGCTGTAGTCGGCTCAGACGGGTTGTGTCTGATTCTGCGGTGAGAATCGGGCAGTGCTCGTAGAATCCGGAGAACAGACCAGCCAGATCGTAGAGATAGGCACACATCACGTGTGGTGTGCCGTCACGAGCGACCTGCGTAATGACTTCTTCGAACTGCAGCAGACGGGTGGCCAGCTGCGCTTCACGCTCTTCGCTGATCACAATCTCCGCATCCAGCGAATCGGCATCAATGCCCGCCTTGCGGAACACGGAGAGTACGCGGGTATAGGCATACTGCATGTAAGGCGCGGTATTGCCTTCGAACGCCAGCATGTTGTCCCAGTCGAAAATGTAATCGGTGGTACGGCTTTTTGACAGGTCGGCGTATTTTACCGCGCTGATGCCAACCACTTCCGCCAGCGTTTTCACTTCCGCTTCGCTCATCTCCGGGTTCTTCTCACGCACCAGCGTGTAGGCACGCTGATAGGCTTCATCCAGCAGATCGGAGAGCTTGATGGTGCCGCCGCTGCGGGTTTTGAACGGACGGCCATCTTTGCCCAGCATCATGCCGAATGCATGGTGCTCCAGCGGCACTGATTCCGGCACATAACCCGCTTTACGGACGATAGTCCAGGCCTGAACCAGATGCTGATGCTGACGTGAGTCGATGTAATAGAGTACACGATCGGCTTTCAGCGTTTCGTAACGATATTTCGCACAGGCGATATCGGTGGTGGTGTAGAGGTAGCCGCCATCCTTTTTCTGGATGATGACGCCCATTGGTTCACCCTCTTTGTTCTGGAATTCATCCAGGAACACCACGGTCGCACCTTCACTCTCTACCGCTAAGCCTTTCTGTTTCAGATCGGAGACGATACCAGGCAGCATATCGTTATAAAGACTTTCACCCATAACATCGTTGCGCGTCAGCGTGACGTTCATGCGGTCATAGATTTTCTGGTTCTGACTCATGGTGATGTCGACCAGCTTCTTCCACATCTGGCGGCAATAGTCATCGCCGCCCTGTAATTTCACCACATAACTGCGTGCGCGCTCGGCAAACTCAGGATCTTCATCATAAGTGCGCTTGGCTTCACGGTAGAAGCCTTCGAGATCGGCCAGCGCCATCTCTGCATGATCTTCATTCTGCTGCTTTTCCAGGAACGCGATCAGCATACCGAACTGTGTTCCCCAGTCGCCAACGTGGTTCGCTCGGATCACTTTATGGCCGAGAAACTCCAGCGTACGCACGGCCGCATCACCAATGATGGTGGAGCGGACGTGGCCCACATGCATCTCTTTCGCAACGTTAGGCGCAGAGTAGTCGACGACGATAGTCTGGGGTTCGGCCAGCTGCACGCCAAGGCGCGGCAGACGCAGCGCTTCCCGGGCATGGCTGGCCAGCCAGTTGTGGTCAAGGAAGATATTGATGAAGCCCGGTCCGGCAATTTCGACTTTGCTGGCGATGCCGGTCAGGTCGAGGTGCTGAATCACCGTTTCCGCTAATTGTCGCGGTGCCTGTCCCAGCTTTTTCGCCACGGCCATAATGCCGTTGGCCTGATAGTCTCCAAACTGAACCCGGGCGGATTGACGAACCTGGGGTTCGCAATCGGCGGGTGCGCCGGCTAAAACCATTGCCTGACTGACTTTTGCGGAAAGAAGTGCCTGAATATTCACCGAGTTACCTTCATGTGCTGAGCAACGCCCGGACCAGAAAGCCGGGCTGTCATCATCTTGCCTGAGCGCATCGCGTCACGGAGAGGCAGAAACGGATGGGGCAGACAAAACGGAAAAAAATGAGGGGAAAAGTATACGTGAAATGTCAGTGGGCGTCAGCAGTTGGATGAAGCGGGGAAACAGAGCTGAATAAGATGTTTCCCTGAAGCATTAACGACGTCGCAGATGACGGCGTGGGTTCTTTACGCTTTTATCTTCACGCACCTTCCAATGGCGGGAGATTGCAAATCCCATCAGTGCGATCAGGACAGCGACAACGATGAGCATAGACATAGAGCCATTCCTTTTGGTTGTGTTAGGTCAAATTTATAGGAAGGCGGGGTGGGCTGCAATTGTTTGCCAGGTAAATGAGAGTTATCTTATTGTATTAAAGAAGTTGATAATAATCATATATTTAACATGCTTTCATCAAGGAACTCATGGTCCTAAACAGGAGATAAATCCGAAATGAAAGATGTTATTATAAGGATTAGCGTTAAATTTCGGGCCAAATAAGATGAATCTTATCATTATGTGATGCTCAGCACGCGGCGCGCCAAAAGCCAGGCGGGTTATAAATGCTAAACAAATTGAGAGGAACTGGGGTAGTGACGAGAACTTTTCCGGCAGAATTGGATGATTTAAAGACAGATTTAGGACGTTTTGAAGAATCGTTGCAGAGTTTTGCGCAGCGGCTCGGTTTGCGTCTTACCGATCTGGAAGTGGACCATATCGCGGTGCGTTGCCATCAGGACACGACGGCGATACGCTGGCAGCAAGGTTTGCAGCAGATTGGCACGCAGTTTTCGGCGGCGATGATCAACGGCAGGCAGATTTGCCTGTTCAAACTCCATGATCCGCTGATTGTCGCAGGCAGGCAGATTGAGGTGGTTGAACTGCCATGGCCGGGTGAAAAGCGTTATCGCCATGAAGGCTGGGAGCATATTGAGGTGGTGTTACGGGGCGATCATCAGACGCTGGGCGTGCGCGCGATGGCCTTGCTGTCAGATGAGGCGCTGACGCAGCCGGGTATTTCATTTAAAACCAGCTCACCGCAGGGCGAGAATGAGCGCCTGCCCAATCCGACCCTGGCGGTAACGGATGGGCAGACGACAATCAAGTTCCATCCGTGGCGACTGGAGGAGATTGTCGCCAGCGAGCAGAACTAAAGGCGGGCGGCTAACGCACGCTTCAGGCGCGCAACGGCTTCGTCGAGCAGCGCGCGGGTACAGCCGAAATTGAGCCGGACAAACTGGTCATTGCCAAACTCACGTCCGGCGGTTAAGCCCAGCCCGTGCTTTTCAAAATAGAGCGCCGGGCTGGCCACACCCAGCGCGCTGGCGTCGATCCAGGCCAGGTAGGTCGCTTCCGGCGAGGCGAGTGACAGGCCGGTCATCTTATTGACCTGCGACACCAGCCAGTCACGGTTACTGCGCAGATAGGCATTCTGCGCATTCAGCCAGGGCTCACCCTCGCGCCATGCCGCTGCTGCTGCCGTGAGTGCCAGAATATCAACATCCGGCACAATGCCGCGTCGTACCCGATTGAAGCGCGCGCGCAGCCCGGCGTTGGGGATGATGGCGATGGAAGCCCCCAGACCGGCAATATTAAAGGACTTTGAGGGTGACATCAGCGTCACGCTACGCTGGGCTGCATCTTCGCTCAGTGAAGCAAAGGGTATGTGCTTAACGCCGGGTTCCAGCAGCAGATCGCTGTGGATCTCGTCGGAACAGACAATCAAATCGTGCTTCTGCGCAAATTCCAGCTGCGCCTGCAGTTCCTCGCGGCGATAGACGGTACCGCCCGGATTCTGCGGGTTGCACAGCATTAACAGCCGCGCTTTATCGTCCAGCTGACCTTCCGGCGCATCCAGATCCAGCAGCCAGCGTCGCTCTTGCAGCGTTAGTGGCAGCGTGATCTGACCGCGCTCTGCCAGTTTTGCTGCACCGCGAAAAGGCGGATAGATGGGTGTTGGCGTAATCGTCAGCTCGTCAGGCGCGGTGAAAGCGCGCACTGCCAGATTCAGACCGCTCACGACACCCGGCAAAACCACAATCCATTCCGGATTAACGTGCCACTGATAGCGTGAGGCGAGCCAGGCTATCGCGCTATCGATAAATTCCACTGGCGTGTCGCCATAGCCAAAAATCCCATGTTCGGCACGGGTTTTAATCGCATCGATGACGCAGTCAGGCGATCGGAAATCGGTGTCTGCCACCCACAACGGCAGAATGTCCTGGTCCGCATATTTGTTCCATTTAAGGCTATCGCTGTGACGACGGTCTATCCGTTGGTCGAAATTGAATGCCATAGTTAACTTTCCCGGTAAACTCATTCCAGCAGCCAGACTAACTGATGAATCTGCCTTGAACCAGAGTCATGTAAAGGAGAAGAGAATGACCACACTGGAAATTTGCTGCTATGGCGTGGATTGCGCTGTGACCGCACAACAGGCGGGTGCCGATCGGGTTGAACTTTGTGCCGCACCGCGTGAAGGCGGCCTGACCCCGTCGGCGGGGATGCTGAATGCCGCCCGGCAAGACGTTTCGATTCCGGTTCATCCTATTGTCCGTCCACGTGGTGGCGATTTTTGTTACACCGCACGCGAATTTGAAGCGATGAAATCGGATGTGGCGTTAATCCGTGAACTCGGTTTTCCTGGCCTGGTGATTGGGATGCTGGATGAAGATGCTCACATCCATCATGGTCAGATGCGGCAGATTATGGCGCTGTGTGACGGCCTGGCCGTGACCTTTCATCGCGCCTTCGATCTCTGTCACAGCCCCAGGCGTGCGCTGGAAGAACTAACGGATTTGGGTGTGGCGCGTATTCTGACATCCGGTCAGCAGCAGAGCGCTGAAAACGGAATTGCATTACTCAGGGAACTAAATGAGGCCAGCACCGGTCCTATTATTATGGCGGGTGCCGGGGTTCGTCTCAGCAACCTGCAAAAGTTTCTCGACATGGGGATTGATGAAGTTCACAGCTCGGCCAGCCGCCTTGTCGCGTCGCCGATGCGCTACCGCAAAGCGGGGGTCTCCATGTGTTCAGAAGCCGAGACTGACGAGTTCAGCCGCTACTGTGTAGACGGCGATGTGGTTGAGGCGATGAAAAGCGTGATGCAGATGAGCACCGTTCGGGTCGCCTGAACCACAACAGATTTTGCCGCGCAGCACGCCGATCATTGACGTGGTGTTTGCAAGTACCAAACCCCAGTATCCTTGCTGGGGTTCTTTTTGTGCAAAACACACTCCGTCCCGGTTAAATTGTTTTGCGCTTCTCTGGCATGTTATTGATGTCAGAGGGATCTAAAATCTGGCTGCAGTTAAGTTATCACTCTTTCGTCTTGCTCGATAAAAATCACCTGCCCCATATTAATCATTAAATGTCATCCAGGACTTTCAGGCCCGGCAGCAACGTAATCACCCGCTTTATTCGTTATGCTGATGCCGTGTTGCCTCTCCGGTCCTTAAAACCTTAAAAGGCGATGCAGGCTGAAATCTTCACAGATTGCCGCTGTTCATCACCGCAGCGTTTACACTGAAAGCAACGTCGCCTGGAAAAGATCCTATGAAACCCAATCCGATTGCTGTCCTGACTCTGATCCTGACTGCTCTCTGCAGTGGCAGCGCTGCAGCCAGCGCATGCAGCCCGAACAACGCTGCTGTGGCTAACAGCAATAACCTGATTTTGCTGGGCGGGAATGCGAAAGGCGCGGTCAAGCAGGTGGTTGCGGGTGAGTTTGGCAAAGATGTGAACTCGCAAAAGCGGGTGCTAGGGCAGTTTGACGCCTGTGGCGATCTGACGGTTGCCGACGTCAGCTATGACAAAAGTGAGCGCAACGTTATTCTCAGCATGGAGCAACACATTGCCCGGGTTCAGGGCGGCTGGGTGGCGGAATATGCGTATCTGGTAAAAGTGCTGAAAGAGGGCAAAGAGGTGGTGGTCGATAACCGACAGGGGACGATTAACTGGCAGAAAGGTCAGCATGGCAACATTACCAGCGCCTCCGACAGGTTTACCAGCATGGGTAAAAGCGGCTTTACCGACACGACTTATCGCTATGATCGGCAATTCCGGCTGGAGAAGAGCGTGGCACGCGGCAGCGATCCCCTGACCAACGGTGAAAATCATTACCACTGGAATCCGCAGGGTCTGGTGACCCGCACCACATCGGCCCGCAGCACCGACAGTTATACCTACGATCCCCAATGGCGTGAAGTGCGGCTCAACGGCACGGCGACCACACCGCTGAGCACCATCCGGTCAGTAGATGAGTGTCAGTCCTGGGATCAGGTGGGTAACTGTACCCTGAGTTATCTGCACGAGACCGAAATCTTCACGCGCGGCACTATTGAGCGCCATCTCAGTTCCGCCTACAAATATGAGTACTGGGACCAGCCAGCGGCGGCGGAGTAAAAGGCGATCGGATGATCGCCTGTCGGGTGGTTATTTAACCGTCTGACTAAAGGCATCCAGCGCCAGCAGTGCGTTTGCAATATCTTCCGGTGAAAGGTTTGGATTAAGGTTTTTCAGCGTGTCGCCCTCACTGTTCGCCAGTGCACCCACTTTGACCAGATTCTCCCAGCTCTCATTTTCCAGATGCAGCTCCCGGAGCGTGGTCGGCATGTTGATCGAGCGATAGAAGCGGATATAGCGCGCAATGTCCTCATCCGGACGCTTCTCAAGCACCATCTGCGTCAGTGTGCCGTAGGCGACTTTCTCGCCATGGGTCAGATGGTGGATATCACCATCAATCGCGGTGAACCCATTATGAATAGCGTGCGCAGCTGCCAGCCCTCCGTTTTCAAAACCCAGCCCTGATAGCAGCGTATTCGCCTCAACCACCGCTTCCACGGCGGGCGTCACTCGTTTTTGGGTGACGGCAACATAGGCGCTGTAACCCCATGTAAGCAGCGTTTCTTCACAGGCACGGGCAATCGCCAGTCCGGCAATTGTCGGATCACCATTGACCATCGATTTTGAATGCGAACGCGCCACCGCCTGCGCTTCAACCCAGGTCGCCAGGCCATCGGCAATGCCGGAGGCAAAGAGTCGTGCCGGCGCACTGGCGCAGACGGCGGTGTCCACCAGCACCAAATCAGGATTTTTACTGTAGAAGCGATAGCTCTCAAATACGCCGCTATCAGAATAGATGACCGACAGCGCGCTACAGGGGGCATCAGTGGAGGCGATAGTAGGCACGATGGCTACCGGCTGCTTCAGCTCATCCGCCACCGCCTTAACGGTGTCCAGCGTTTTGCCGCCGCCCAGTCCGACAACCACATTACAGCCCTGACTTTTTGCCAGCTGGCTCAGACGGGTGATCTCATTGCTCGACGCCTCGCCGTTGAACGGGTGCCAGTTGAAGGTAACGCCCGCCTTTTGCAGCGCCTGTTGGGCGCGTTCGCCAATCAATTTCCAGACGACATCATCCGCGACCAGGAAAGCGTTATCACCCAGTTCGGCCACGTAGGGGCCCAGCTCATCCAGCACGCCCGCGCCCTGCACATATTTACGGGGTGAAGAGAAGATAAATTTACTCATAATCACAGCTCCTTAATATGAAGTTAAACCGCCCTTAGCCTGGCACACGCTGACGAACAGGGAGAGTGACAAGAGTGAGATAATTCGACGGGCCTGTTACGCTGGCAGGACACCCATACGCTGCTGACCGGCTGTTACCTCCAGGGAGAACGCCATGACCACCACGCTGTTTTCATTTCTGTTTGCCATCACCATACTGACGCTGACACCGGGCTTTGATACCGCGCTGGTGCTGCGCTCTGCAGTCGCTCAGGGCGCAAAGCGCGCCAGCGTGACGGCACTGGGTATCACGCTTGGTTGTCTGGTCTGGGGTGTCGCGGTGGGATTCGGTTTAGGCGCGCTGCTGCTGGCCTCCGAAATGGCCTATAACCTGCTTAAGTGGCTGGGTGCCGCCTGGTTACTTTATCTGGGGCTGAAATTGTTGCTGAAACCCCGCCAGACAGCAATCGACACGCAACAACCGTCGCTGCAGCAGGGCTATCTTGCCTGCTTCAGCCGCGGGCTGCTGGGCAATCTGCTAAACCCCAAAGTGGGGATCTTCTATGTGAGTTTTTTGCCACAGTTTATCCCGGCGGGGGCGTCGGTGGCGCTCTGGTGTAGTCTGATGGCGCTGGCACACATGCTGCTGGGGCTGATCTGGAATGCGGTACTGATTGGCGGCAGCCACTATTTCGCCGGTCATTTGCGCAAACCGCGGGTGCTGAAGGTGATGGATCGCCTGACCGGCTGTGTGTTTATAGGATTTGCGGCGAAACTGGCGTTGTCTCGCCGCTAGGGCATTACGGTTTGGTGGCGACCAGCACGGCGCGCAGAGGCGCCGGATAGCCCTCGACTGTTTTGCTGGGGTCATCGGGATCGAGGAATTCAGCCAGAGACTCGCTGGTCATCCAGTCGGTGCGGCGTTGCTCTTCAGTGGTAGTGAGGGCGAAATCGACAATCCGGACATCGACAAAGCCGCTTTTTTCCAGCCAGCTTTTCAGCGCTTCAGCTGAGGGAATGAAGAAGACATTGCGCATCTGCGCATATCGCTCACCTGGCACCAGCACCTGATTCACATCGCCCTCAATCACCAGCGTCTCCAGCACCAGTTCACCACCGCTGACCAGCTGATTCTTAAGCTGTAACAGGTGATCGAGCGGCGAACGGCGATGATAGAGCACGCCCATCGAGAACACGGTATCGAACGCCTGCAATACCGGTAACTGCTCAATGCCCAGCGGCAGCATATGCGCCCGGCGATCGTCGTTCAGCAGCTTACGCACCGCTTCGAACTGCACCAGGAACAGCTGCATTGGATCGATGCCAACCACCAGATGGGCACCCGCGCCAATCATCCGCCACATGTGATAGCCACTGCCGCAGCCCACATCGAGCACTGTGCGGCCGGCCAGCGGAGAGATGTGCGGTAGCACGCGCTCCCACTTCCAGTCAGATCGCCATTCGGTGTTGATGTGGGTGCCATAAAGGAAATAGGGCCCCTTACGCCACGGCATCAGGTTGCGCAGTAATTTCTCAATACCCTGACGATGGCGATCGCTGATGTCATCGCGGTCGGCGGTAACGCTGTGCAGCAGGTCAAGTTTTTGAGGCTCCAGCAGCGGCAGATACTCCAGCGACTTGTACCAGTCGCGGAAGTGCCCATGCAGGTTTTCACGCTGCCACTCGCTGATTTGCGCCGGTAACACTTCCAGCCACTTCGCCAGCGGTCCCACCGCAATTTGCTGATAAAAACGGCCAAAGTCGATCATTTCAACGCCACCAGAGATCCAAAATTAAAGCACTGGAACCAGAGTTCGGCGTGCGAGAAACCGGCCTGTTTCAGACGGGCTTTATGAGCTTCAACGCTGTCAGTCAGCATCACATTTTCCAGCATGCTGCGTTTCTGGCTGATTTCCAGTTCGCTGTAGCCGTTGGCGCGCTTGAAGTCGTGATGCATGTTAAACAGCAGCTCACCGACTTCGGCATCTTCAAAACTGAATTTTTCTGACAGTACCAGCGCGCCGCCCGGTTTCAGTCCCTGCCAGATCTTTTCCAGCAGCGCCAGACGCGCAGGCGGTTCCAGAAACTGCAGCGTAAAGTTGAGTACCACCAGAGAGGCGTTCTCAATCTCAATGTCGCGGATATCCGCTTCCAGCACCGTTACCGGTGTGTCCGCGCGAAACGCATCAAGATGGCGACGACAGCGCTCCACCATCGCCGGGGAGTTATCCACTGCGATGATCTGGCAACCCGGCACCTGAATATTGCGGCGCACCGACAGGGTGGCCGCACCCAGCGAGCAGCCCAGGTCATAAACCTTGCTGTCCGGGGTAACAAAACGTTCTGCCAGCATGCCAATCATCGAAATGATGTTGGAGTAGCCCGGCACCGAGCGCTGAATCATGTCAGGAAAGACTTCAGCTACACGCTCGTCAAAAGTCCAGTCGCCCAGTTTTGCAATGGGCGCTGAGAAGAGTTGATCGCGGTCAGACATATCGAAAATCCGAAGAGACGACGGAAAGGGCGCTATTCTCGCAGAAAGTGGGGCGGGCTGCACCCCTTAACCCAGGCCAGCTTAATGCAGCGTCAGCACCAGTTCCCACGGCATATAGATCAGGTTAAAAATCACCATGCCGCACAGGGAAAACAGCGTCAGCAGCATGCCATATTTGCGGCCTGCCATGGCGCTGCTGCGCAAACCCCAGGCGTGCAGCAGGCGACTGATAAAGAACAGCAGACCCGTGAGATGCACCATCCAGATATCGGCACCGTTCATCTCCATCATCACCAGCAGAAACAGCGCCAGCGGAATGGTTTCGATGGCGTTGCCGTGAATGCGAATCGCCATTTTCAGGTCATGGTAGCCGCCATCGCCATACGCCACACGGTAGAATCGGCGATAGCGGACCACGTCCAGCGTGAATTTCATCACCAGTAATGCACCCATCACCACATATAACGCGCTAACCATTGCCACCCCTGCGACTGTCCATAATGCTTCTATTCTAACGGGCGTGCAGCCCGCTGTCCCGGGCAGGAATCAAAACAGTGAGGTCTGTTGCGGCCAGTCCGGTCCGCTACCTATGCCGGGATCGATCTGTTGCAGCTGCGGCCAGAGTGCCTGCACCAGCGGAAAGACCTGGCCCATATCGGGCGTGTGCAGAAACAGCATGGCGTCGCCCTGTTGCTGCCATTCTGTCAGCTTGTCACGCCAGATCTGAAACAGCGGCACGCTCTCTTCCACGCTATCGCTGCCGATAAACCGCACCATCGGCTGTGAGCCGGTTCGCAGCGCATGAGGCGGCACCCGGGGCTTCTGCGCGCGGGCCACCAGCGCGGCCGGACTTTGCGAGGTAGAGGCGTGAACCGGACGGCTGTCGAGCATCACGCGATTGATGCCGCGCGCCAGCAGGCCGCGATTCAGCGACCGTTCAGCATCCCCTTTGGCGAAGAAAGCGGGATGGCGGACTTCGACGCCGTAGTGAAAACGGCGCGGCAGGCTGTCGAGAAAGCGCCACAGGTCGTCGAGCTGCGTCGGGGAGAAGCTGGCAGGCAGTTGCAGCCAGTACTGACCGATGCGATCGGCCAGCGGTTCCATCAGGCGCAGGAAATCGGTCAGCAGGTCATCGCTGTGCTGCAGCGCCGCCTGATGGCTGATGGTATTGGGAAACTTAAAGCAGAAGCGAAACGCATCGTGCGTCATATCGCGCCAGCGCATCACCGTTTCCGGATTCGGCAGCGCATAGAGCGTGGTATTTCCCTCTACACAATGGAAATAGCGGGCATAGTCCGCCAGGCTTTCGATGCCCCAGCGTTTCCAGTGTGAATGCTGCCACTGGGGCAGGCCAATACGAAGTGTCACGCGCGCTCCTGGCTGCAGATTAAGATACCCCATTATCCGCTATGGTCAGGCTGGGGGGCAAATGCACACAGGAAATCGGCGCTTTGGCGCGGATCTGCTTATCCTGTCTGGCTTTTTCCATTATAATGACCGCCATTTTTGCGACAGCATCGCAACAGGTAACGCGGCCGGATGCTGTCAGATGCAGCGGCGAAGTTAAAAGGATAGTGTTATGCGTACAGAATATTGCGGACAGCTCAATCTGTCTCATGTGGGTCAGCAAGTCACGCTTTGCGGCTGGGTAAACCGCCGTCGCGATCTGGGCAGTTTGATTTTTATCGATATGCGCGACCGTGAAGGCATCGTGCAGGTGTTTTTTGATCCCGATCGCCAGGACGCATTTAAGCTGGCTTCTGAACTGCGTAACGAATTCTGTATCCAGATCACCGGTACCGTACGTGCGCGTGATGAGAAGAACAAAAACAGCGACATGGCGACCGGTGAAGTGGAAGTGTTTGCCCAGGCACTGACCATTATTAACCGCTCTGAGCCACTGCCGCTGGACTCGAATCAGACCAACAGCGAAGAAGCGCGCCTGAAGTACCGCTATCTGGATCTGCGTCGCCCTGAGATGGTGACGCGTCTGAAAACCCGCGCAAAAATCACCAGCTTTGTTCGTCGCTTTATGGATGACGAAGGTTTCCTGGATATCGAAACCCCGATGCTGACCAAAGCGACGCCGGAAGGCGCGCGTGACTATCTGGTGCCAAGCCGGGTACATAAAGGCAAGTTCTATGCGCTGCCGCAGTCACCTCAGCTGTTCAAACAGCTGCTGATGATGTCCGGTTTTGACCGCTACTATCAGATCGTTAAATGCTTCCGCGACGAAGATTTACGCGCCGATCGTCAGCCAGAATTTACCCAGATCGACGTGGAAACCTCCTTTATGACCGCGCCACAGGTGCGTGAAATCATGGAGCGTTTAATCCGCAATCTGTGGCAGGACGTGCAGGGCGTTGATCTCGGCGAGTTCCCGCAGATGACCTTTGCAGAAGCGATGCATCGCTACGGTTCTGATAAACCGGATCTGCGTAACCCAATGGAGCTGGTGGACGTCGGCGACCTGCTGAAAAACGTGGAGTTCCAGGTCTTCTCTGGCCCGGCTAACGATGAAAAGGGCCGTGTTGCCGCGCTGCGCGTGCCGACCGGCGCACAGCTGAGCCGTAAGCAGATTGATGAATATGGCAAGTTCGTGGAGATTTACGGCGCCAAAGGTCTGGCGTGGATGAAGGTTAACGTCCGTGCTGACGGCCTGGAAGGCGTGCAGAGCCCGGTTGCCAAATTCCTGAATGCGGAGATCGTGGAAGGCATTCTGAGCCGCACCGGCGCACAGGATGGCGACATTATCTTCTTTGGTGCCGATCGCGCCAAAGTGGTCGCGGATGCACTGGGTGCGCTGCGTCTGAAAGTGGGCCGCGAGCTGAACATCACTGATGAGAAAGCCTGGGCACCGCTATGGGTAATCGACTTCCCGATGTTCGAAGAGGACGAAGAGGGCGGTCTGGCTGCGATGCACCATCCGTTCACGGCGCCAAAAGAGATGAGCGCAGAAGAGCTGGCCGCCGATCCAACCCGTGCCGTGGCGAATGCCTACGACATGGTGATCAACGGTTATGAAGTGGGCGGCGGTTCAGTGCGTATCCACAACGGCAAAATGCAGCAGACGGTGTTCAGCATTCTGGGTATCGAAGAGCATGAGCAGCGTGAGAAGTTTGGCTTCCTGCTGGATGCGCTGAAGTTCGGTACGCCACCGCATGCGGGCCTGGCCTTTGGTCTGGATCGTCTGACCATGCTGCTGACCGGCACCGATAACATTCGTGACGTCATTGCGTTCCCGAAAACCACAGCGGCCGCCTGCATGATGACCGAAGCGCCAAGCGAAGCTAATCCGGCTTCCCTGCTGGAGCTCGGCATTCAGGTCGTTAAAAAAGAAAAGCCTGAGAATAAATAATGGGCTATAAACACCCGGTTTCAGTGCTGGTCGTCATTTCGGCGCGCGATACTGGCCGGGTGTTGATGCTGCAGCGGCGTGACGATCCCACGTTCTGGCAGTCGGTCACCGGCAGCCTGGAGGCGGGAGAGTCACCGCTGGCGACCGCGTGTCGTGAAGTGAATGAGGAAATCGGCATCGACGTGCTGGCCGAGCGGCTGGAGGTGGAGGATTGTCAGCGTCAGATCGACTTTGAAATTTTCCCCCATTTCCGCCATCGCTATGCCCCTGATGTCACCCATAATCACGAGCACTGGTTTCGCCTGCAACTGCCGACGGAGCGCGATGTGATGCTCACCGAGCATCTGGCGTTTCGCTGGCTGGCACCCGCTGACGCTGCAGCATTAACCCGATCATGGAGTAACCGCCAGGCAATTGAAGAATTTATCTGAATGCTCGCCTTCGCCCGGTATTCCGGCGGCGGATAGATTAAATTTTATGAATCTGGTGAGTTTTAACAGGACTTCACCAACATATTGAACAGTCAGGCGTAATCGGCACCGTGAGGTTGTTCACCGCCCGCGCGACGTCGTCAGCGTACGGTTGTACGTGAGGATGCTTCGCGAAGCTCGCCCTCGGGGCATTCAGGTTGTCAGTCACCTGTATGCGTACGGACGGTAAACAGGCTCGCAAGCAGGATAGCCTGCACCCTGTAAAAGATCGGAGAAAATTTAAAATGGCAGGACACAGTAAGTGGGCAAACACCAAACACCGTAAGGCGGCGCAGGATGCCAAGCGCGGCAAAATCTTCACCAAAATCATTCGTGAACTGGTGACGGCGGCCAAGCTGGGCGGCGGCGATCCGGGCTCAAACCCGCGTCTGCGTGCAGCAATGGATAAAGCGCTGGCGAACAATATGACGCGTGACACCATGGATCGCGCTATCGCGCGCGGTGTGGGCGGCGATGACAATGCCAACATGGAAACCATCATCTATGAAGGCTACGGTCCTGGCGGCTCGGCCATCATGATTGAATGCCTGAGTGACAACCGTAACCGTACCGTGGGCGAAGTGCGTCACGCCTTCACCAAAACCGGCGGGAATCTCGGCACCGACGGCTCCGTGGCTTACCTGTTCAACAAAAAAGGCGTGATCTCTTATGCGCCGGGTCAGGATGAAGATGCGGTGATGGAAGCGGCTCTGGAAGCAGGCGCAGAAGATGTGGTCAGCTATGACGACGGTGCGATTGATGTCTTCACCGCATGGGAAGAGATGGGCACGGTGCGTGATGCACTGGAAGCACTCGGCCTGAAAGCGGACACTGCTGAAGTGGCGATGATCCCGACCACCAAAGCCGAAATGGATGCGGAAACTGCACCTAAACTGCTGCGTCTGATCGACATGCTGGAAGATTGCGACGATGTGCAGGAGGTCTATCACAACGGTGAAATCTCCGACGAGGTAGCGGAAACGCTGTAATGGCGTCTACCGTGATCACTTTAACCAAAGAGGCGTAATGTCGATTATCCTGGGTATTGATCCCGGCTCACGCATCACCGGTTATGGTGTTATTCGTCAGACTGGCCGCCAGCTCACTTATCTGGGCAGCGGCTGTATCCGCACTAATACCACCGAGTTGCCCGCCCGTCTGAAGCTGATTTATGCGGGCGTCTGTGAAATCATTACGCAGTTTTCACCCGACTTCTTCGCCATTGAACAGGTGTTTATGGCGAAGAATGCAGACTCCGCGCTGAAGCTCGGCCAGGCGCGCGGGGCCGCGATTGTTGCCGCAGTAAACCACGATCTGCCGGTGTTTGAGTATGCCGCCCGTCAGGTAAAACAGACCGTGGTTGGCATCGGCAGCGCCGAGAAAAGTCAGGTGCAGCACATGGTGCGAACCCTGCTGAAGCTGCCGGCGAACCCACAGGCAGATGCCGCCGATGCGCTGGCAATTGCCATTACGCACTGTCATGTGGCTCAGAATGCGGCTCGCATGAGTGACAGCAAGCTGGTGCTGACGCGCGGACGGTTACGCTCAGGTTAGCCGTCATCGCTCAGGTCGCACTCACAGGCTGGATATTCATCCAGCCTTTTTTATGTTATAAAATCCGCCACATTCGTTAGTTAAGGAAGCGTTCAGGTGATAGGTCGTTTACGGGGCAATATTCTGGAAAAGCAGCCGCCACTGGTGCTGCTTGAGGCACACGGCGTCGGCTATGAAATTTATATGCCCATGACCTGTTTTTATGAGTTGCCTGAACTTCAGCACGAAGCGGTGATTTTTACCCACTTCGTGGTGCGTGAAGATGCGCAGCTGCTGTTTGGTTTTAACAGCAAGCAGGAGCGCGCGCTGTTTCGCGAACTGATTAAAGTGAATGGCGTCGGACCTAAGCTGGCGCTGGCGATCCTCTCCGGCATGTCGGCGCAGCAGTTTGTGACCGCTGTTGAGAAAGAGGAGATCGCGTCACTGGTGAAACTGCCAGGCGTGGGCAAAAAGACGGCTGAGCGTCTGGTGGTTGAGATGAAGGACCGCTTCAAAGGGATGCACGGCGACCTGTTTGGCGGCGATTCTGCCTTTACGCTGACTACGCCGAGCGCCGAGCCGGAAACCAATGATGCGGAATCCGAAGCGGTTGCAGCGCTGGTATCACTGGGTTATAAACCGCAGGAAGCGAGCCGTATGATCAGTAAAGTCGGTCGACCGGATGCGGATTGCGAAACCCTGATCCGCGAAGCGCTACGCGCCGCCATTTGAGGTAAGTCATGATAGAAGCCGACCGCCTGATCTCCGCTGCCAGTATCAGCGAAGAAGAGGTTATTGACCGCGCTATTCGCCCGAAGATGCTGACCGAGTATGTCGGTCAGCCGCAGGTGCGAGAGCAGATGGAGATTTTCATCAAGGCAGCGCAACTGCGCGGCGATGCGCTCGATCATCTGCTGATCTTCGGTCCGCCGGGACTGGGTAAAACCACCCTGGCGAACATCGTGGCCAACGAGATGGGCGTTAATCTTCGCACTACTTCAGGTCCGGTGCTGGAAAAGGCGGGCGACCTCGCGGCGATGCTGACCAACCTTGAACCGCATGACGTCCTGTTTATCGATGAAATCCATCGCCTCTCACCGGTGGTGGAAGAGATACTCTACCCGGCGATGGAAGATTATCAGCTGGATATCATGATTGGCGAAGGCCCGGCTGCGCGCTCAATCAAGCTCGATCTGCCGCCGTTTACCCTGATTGGCGCCACCACGCGTGCTGGGTCGCTGACCTCGCCGCTGCGCGATCGTTTCGGCATTGTGCAGCGGCTTGAGTTCTACCAGGTTAAAGATTTGCAGCACATCGTAGGCCGCAGCGCCGCCTGTCTGGGTCTGGCGCTGAGTGACGAAGGGGCGTTAGAAATTGCCCGTCGCGCCCGCGGCACACCGCGTATCGCCAACCGCCTGCTGCGCCGCGTTCGTGACTTCGCCGAAGTGCGGGCAAATGGTGACCTGAGCGGTGAAGTCTCCTGCAGCGCGCTGGATATGCTTAACGTAGACAGCGAAGGGTTCGATTATATGGACCGTAAACTGCTGCTGGCAATCATCGACAAATTTATGGGTGGGCCGGTGGGGCTGGATAACCTGGCTGCGGCTATTGGTGAAGAGCGCGAAACCATCGAAGATGTGATTGAACCCTTCCTGATTCAGCAGGGCTTCATTCAGCGCACACCGCGTGGCCGGATGGCCACGCAGCACGCTTATCGTCACTTCGGCATTACGCGTGAAGAGTAACTAGACTGCTGGTTTCCGGACCATGCTGAAAATAAACAGGATGGCGGCGCAGAGCACCACTGACGGCCCGGCAGGCGTGTCGTAGAAGGCGGAGAAGGTCAGGCCGCCGGTGACGGCAATCACCCCGATGACCACGGCCACGGCCGCCATGCCTTCCGGTGAACGCACAAAGCGACGAGCGGTCGCAGCGGGGATAATCAGCAGTGAGGTGATGATCAGCGCACCCACGAACTTCATCGCCACCCCAATCGTCAGTGCCGTGACCAGCATCAGAATCAGTCGGGTACGCTGGATATTGACGCCGTCCACCTGTGCCAGTTCCGGGCTGATGGTCATCGACAGCAGCGACCGCCACTGCCACGCCATCACCAGCAGCACGATCACCACGCCGCCACCCATCATCCAGAGGTCGTCTGGCGTCACCGCCAGCAGGTCGCCAAACAGATAAGCCATCAAATCGACGCGAACGTTCTTCATCAGGCTGACCACCACCAGGCCCAGCGACAGCGCGCTGTGTGCCATAATTCCCAGCAGGGTATCGATAGCCAGATGTGGACGACGCTCCAGCCAGACCAGTCCCAGCGCCAGGCAGACCGTAACCAGAATCACCGCGTAGTAAGGATTCACGTTAAACAGCAGGCCAAATGCCACGCCAAGCAGAGAGGCATGCGCCAGGGTATCGCCGAAATAGGACATCTTGCGCCAGACAACAAACGATCCCAGCGGACCGGCAGCCAGCGCTAACATCACACCGCCTATCCAGCCCGGTAATAACAACTCAATCATGATGGACCCTGTCCTTTGCGTAAAACGATACGTCCCTGAAGGTCGTGACGGTGATTATGATGATGACGATAAATCGCCAGCTCCTCCGCGCCGCGCGGACCAAACATGGCGATAAATTCCGGATGCTGCGATACCGCTTCCGGGGTGCCGGAACAACAGATGTGATGGTTAAGGCAGAGCACTTCGTCGGTTTTGGCCATCACCAGATGCAGATCGTGGGAGACCATCAGTACGCCGCAGTTCAGTTCAACGCGTAACTGATTGATAAGGTCATAGAGTGACACCTGACCATTCACATCCACACCCTGGGTAGGCTCATCGAGTACCAGCAACTGAGGCTGATTGAGCAGGGCGCGCGCCAGCAGCACACGCTGGGTTTCACCACCGGAAAGCTTTTGCAGCGGAGCGTTGAGCAGGTGACCCGCCTGCACGCGTTTCAGTGCCGGCAGGATCTCGGCGTTTTTGCTGCCACGGGTCAGACGCATAAAGCGTTCAACCGTCACCGGCAGGGTCGGGTCGATGTGCAGCTTCTGTGGCACATAGCCAATTCGCAGACCGGGATCACGCTGAACGGAACCGGTGGTGGGAGCGAGCAGTCCCAGCACCACACGCACCAGCGTTGATTTTCCGGCACCGTTAGGACCCAGCAGGGTGAGGATGCGGCCAGGCTGCAGTGCCAGGCTGACACCGGATAACACATTGCGCTGGTTAAACTTTATCGAAACATTATCGAGTGTGACAAGTGAGGTCATAGTATTTACAGGTTGCACAGAATTTCGAATGTTATAATATCACATTCCACCTCATGGTCACGATGGAATGACGCAATATGTTACATAATAAAAAGGGCGCAATTTTCGCCTTAACTGCTTTCTCCGTTACAGCTTCGTTAACCCTTCCAGCTCAGGCGAATGTCGTGGCTTCACTCAAACCGGTAGGGTTTATCGCTGCGGCCATTGCCGATGGTGTCACACCGGTTGACGTTCTGCTACCGGACGGTGCCTCTGAACACGACTATTCCCTGCGGCCCTCAGATGCAAAACGCTTAAAAAACGCGGACTTAGTCGTATGGGTCGGGCCGGAAATGGAAGCCTTTATGGCGAAGTCTGCGGCTGAACTTCCGGCCCAAAAAAACCTCGCGATGGTGAACATCGACGGGGTGAAACCGTTATTGATTAGCGGTGATGAAGATGAAGATGAACACACAGCGGAAAAATCCGAAGAACAGGACGCCGATGCTCACCACCATCATCACGGCGAGTTTAATATGCACCTGTGGTTGTCGCCAGAGATTGCGCGCAAGACCGCGGTTGCAATCCATGGAAAATTATTGGAACTTATGCCGCAAGATAAAGCCAAACTTGACGCCAACCTCCAGCAGTTTGAGGTAGCTTTGGCGGACACGGACAAACGCGTTAGCGCACAACTCGCTCCGGTCAGAAATAAAGGATATTTCGTTTTTCACGACGCTTACACGTACTTTGAAAAACAATACGGTCTCTCGCCCACCGGGCACTTTACCGTCAATCCTGAAATTCAACCGGGCGCTCAGCGTTTACATCAGATACGAACACAGTTGGTTGAGCAAAAGGCGGTCTGCGTCTTTGCTGAGCCACAATTCAGGCCAGCAGTCATCGATGCTGTCGCCCGCGGAACGCAGGTGCGTAAAGGCACGCTCGATCCCCTGGGAACAGACATCAGCTTAGCCAAAGACAGCTATGTGAAATTCCTCTCACAACTGTCGAGCCAGTATGAAAGCTGCCTGAATGGAGCATGAGGAATAGGTAAAAGTGCAGCAGATAGCCCGCTCTGTCGCCCTCGCATTTAATAATTTGCCGCGCCCCCACCGCGTAATGCTGGGTTCTTTAACTGTAGTCACTCTGGCCGTCGCTGTCTGGCGGCCTTACGTTTATCATCCTTCGGATGATGTGACGCCCATCGTCAAAAACATCGAACTGGATAAGAACACCTTCCGCACGCTGTTGCCGGAAGCCAGTGAGCCTATCGATCAGAGCACACCGGAACCGGAAGAAGAATTGCCTGCGGACGATGTGGACACTGACGTGCCCGAAACGGCCGGTGTTCATGATTACACCGTTTCATCCGGCGATACCCTGAGCAGTGCCCTGAATCAGTATGGCATCGACATCAGTGACATTAATGCGCTGGTGATGAGCGACCGCGATCTGCGTAATCTGCAGGTTGGTCAGCAGCTGAGCTGGACGCTGGATGATGATGGCGGCCTGAAAACCCTGAGCTGGGAAATTTCCCGCCGTGAAACCCGCACCTATGAGCGCACCCCTAAAGGTGGCTTTAAGATGGATGCGGAGATGCAGAAGGGCGAATGGCGCAACAGCGTGATGCAGGGCGAAGTGCGCGGCAGTTTTGCCGCCAGCGCCCAGCGTGCCGGGCTGAGCAGTGCCGAAGCCAGCGCCGTGATCAAAGCGCTGCAGTGGCAGATGGACTTCCGTAAGCTGCGTGCGGGTGACCAGTTCAGCGTACTGATGTCACGCGAAATGCTGGATGGCAAGAGTGCGCAGAGTCAGTTGCTGGGTGTGCGCCTGCGTAGCGGGGGTAAAGACTATTACGCTTTCCGCGCCGAAGATGGCAAGTTCTACGATCGCAGCGGCTCCGGTCTGGCGCGCGGCTTTATGCGCTTCCCGACGGTTAAGCAGTATCGTGTCTCCTCTAACTTTAATCCGCGTCGTCTCAACCCGGTTACCGGCCGCATTGCGCCTCATAAAGGCGTCGACTTTGCGCTGCCGATCGGTACGCCGGTGCTGGCAGTGGGTGATGGTGAAATAGTGGTGGCGAAGAACGGCGGTGCCGCGGGTAACTACGTCGCCATTCGTCATGGCCGCCAGTATATGACGCGCTATATGCACATGAAGAAAGTGCTGGTGAAGCCAGGCCAGAAAGTGAAGCGTGGTGACCGTATTGGACTGTCAGGCAACACCGGACGTTCCACCGGGCCGCATCTGCATTTCGAAATCTGGATCAATAATCAGGCGGTCAATCCATTAACGGCGAAACTGCCGCGTATGGAAGGCCTGACCGGTAAAGATCGCAGCGATTACATGGCACAGGTTAAATCCTGGTTGCCTCAGCTGGGTCTGAAGTAAGCGAATCTCGTTAAATCGCGCAAAAACCGACGGTTTCCCCGTCGGTTTTTTGCTATCTGGCGCAGGATGATTGCAAATTTTCAGGTCGTCACTATCATTAGCCGGTCATTGCTTGAGGCGAGTGCATGGAAACCCGTAAAAAAAATAACACTGAATTTATTCCCGTTTTTGAACGTTCTTTTCTCAAACCTAAATACTGGGGCAGCTGGCTGGCAATTGGTGCGTTGGCGGGTCTGGCGTATTTACCGCCGAAAGTGCGCGATCCGCTGCTGGGTCGGTTAGGCAAATTCGCCGGTAAGCTGGCAAAAGGTGCACGTCGCCGTGCGCTGATTAACCTCTATTACTGTCTGCCGGAACTCAGCGAGGCGCAGCGTGCAACGCTGGTCGATGAGATGTTTGCGACGGCACCGCAGGCGATGGCAATGATGACCGAGCTGGTGCTGCGCGATCCGGCACGTATCCGTGAACGTGTAGAGTGGCATGGTCGTGACATTATCGACCAGATGAAAGCGGACCAGCAGAATGTGATTTTCCTGGTGCCACACGGCTGGGCGGTGGATATTCCTGCCATGCTGCTGGCGTCAGAAGGGCAAAAGATGGCGGCAATGTTCCATAACCAGAGCGATCCGCTGATGGACTATGCGTGGAACACCGCACGCCGCGGTTATGGCGGACGGCTTCATGCCCGCAACGACGGCATTAAACCCTTTATCAGTTCGATCCGTCAGGGCTACTGGGGCTACTACCTGCCCGATCAGGATCATGGCCCGGAGCACAGCGAGTTCGTGGATTTCTTTGCCACCTATAAAGCGACGCTGCCTGCGGTAGGGCGACTGATGAAAGTCTGCCGCGCTCGTGTGGTGCCGCTGTTTCCGGTTTATAACAGCGAAACGCACAAGCTTGAGATTTATGTGCGTCCGCCGATGGACGATCTGCTGGAAGCTGACGATCACCAGTTGGCTCGCCGGATGAATGAAGAAGTGGAAGTGTTTGTCCGCCCGCATCCCGAGCAGTACACCTGGATCCTCAAGCTGCTGAAGACCCGCAAAGAGGGTGACATCGAGCCCTATTCGCGCAAAGATCTCTATCCGCGCAAATAGCAAAAAGGCCGCGAAAGCGGCCTTTTCTTATCTCCTAATCACTGGCTACAGGCGTGTGCTCCCTTGCTTTGAGCTTCTGAGCTGCGTGCTCAGGACACACCTGTGGCTGGGCTGCCTTTTTATAACGCCTCCAGCCTGCTGCGACGTTTACGCTCGCGCATAAACAGGATCACCAGGCCAAACCAGAGCACGCCGCTGATAAAGTTGACCAGGCAGAACCACAGCGTGCCGCCGCTGAAGTAGCCGCTTTTCGCCAGCTCAATTCCCACCGCCAGCGTCATAATACTGATCATTCCCAGCATCGCTGCCACGCTGCCTTTGCCTTCGTTGCTGGCGTAGAGCGTCAGGCGATACAGTCCGGCATTGACCATGCCCGCGCCAAAGGCGTAGAGACTCAGGCCAGCGGTTATCAGCAGATAACCGTGGCTGTTCATCAGGCTCGCCACCAGCGCCAGGCTCAGACCAATCAGAATCGGCCAGGCGGCGAACTTCACCGGCTGTTCAATCGGCACGCGTCCCGCCAGCTTACTCAGCGTCAGGTTACCGGCGATCATCGCCAGAAACACCGGCAGCTGCAGCAGGGCGTACTGCATACGTGACAGACCTTCGTCGTGCATCAGGATCACCGGCGAAAGGGCAACCCAAGTGAGGATCGGGATAAACACCAGCCCGATAGCGAAGGAACCAAACATCACCAGCCGGTCTTTCATCAGCCGGCCATAGTTGCGTGCCAGATTGGGCAGGGCGATGGAGTGACTGCGGTCACCAGCGGTTTCGGGCATCACACGCCACAGCACCACAAAGGCGACCAGGCTGCAGGCGGCAAACAGCCAGAACATGCTGCGCCAGCTGCCAATGGTGAGCCAGGCTGCACCGGCAAGCGGACCCGCCAGCGGAGCCAGCAGCGCCACGTTGGCCATCAGCGCCATCATGCGTACCGCCAGCGCCTCATCGAAGGCTTCCTGAATTGCGGCATAACCGACCGCGCCGATAAAGCAGAGGCTGATGCCCTGAATAAAGCGCAGGCTGACAAATTCTTCAATCGAGCTGACCCAGTGCATCAGCATGCAGGCGACGGCAAAAAACAGGATGCCGAAGAGCATCACCGGTCGCCGGCCAAACTTATCAGAGAGAGGACCCAGCAGCCATTGCAGCACCACGCCGCCAATCAGGTAGGCGGTCAGGGAGGTGGAGACCCATTCAGGGCCGACGGAAAATTCGCTGGTGACGATCAGCATGCCAGGCTGGATCATGTCATGAGCAATATAGGTGGCAAACTCGAACAGCACTAACGCCAGAGGAAAGAGTAAAATTCGGCCGGTAAGCTGGCTGATGGGGTGGAAACAGGCCATCTGGCCTCCTTGTCAGAAAAGAAAACGCGACTGGCAGGCAGTCGCGTCGTTTATTCTACACCGACAATGTAAACCCGGGCTCAATTAATCCACGCGCAGCACACGTGTGGTATTGGTGGTGCCGGTGGCGCCCATCACATCGCCCTGCGTCACAATGACCAGATCGCCAGAGACCAGGAAGCCTTTGTCGCGCAGCAGGTTAACCGCATCGTGCGCGGCAGCCACACCGTCGTTATTGCTGTCGAAGAACACTGGCGTCACGCCGCGATAGAGCGCGGTGAGATTCAGTGTGCGTTCATGGCGTGACATGGCAAAAATCGGCAGGCCTGAGGTGATACGTGAGGTCATCAGCGGGGTACGGCCCGACTCGGTCATGGTGATGATCGCGGTGACGCCCTGCAGGTGGTTCGCGGCGTACATGGATGACATAGCAATCGCTTCTTCGACATTGTCGAACTGCACGTCCAGACGATGCTTGGAGACGTTGACGCTCGGGATCTTCTCTGCACCCAGACAGACCTTCGCCATCGCTGAGACAGTTTCAGCCGGATACTGACCCGCTGCGGTTTCCGCAGAGAGCATCACGGCATCGGTGCCATCCAGCACGGCGTTCGCCACGTCCATCACTTCTGCGCGGGTCGGCATCGGGTTAGTGATCATCGACTCCATCATCTGCGTCGCGGTAATGATGGTGCGGTTAAGCTGGCGGGCACGACGAATCAATGCTTTCTGAATGCCGACCAGTTCCGGATCGCCAATCTCAACGCCCAGATCGCCACGCGCCACCATCACCACATCAGAGGCCAGAATGATGTCATCCATCGCTTCCTGGCTGGCGACCGCTTCAGCACGTTCCACTTTTGCGACCAGTTTGGCGTCACAACCCGCTTCGCGCGCCAGACGACGTGCCAGATTCATATCTTCGCCACAGCGTGGGAAAGAGACCGCCAGATAGTCGACCCGGATTTTGGCGGCAGTGATGATATCCGCTTTATCTTTTTCGGTCAGCGCTTCAGCTGAAAGTCCGCCGCCCAGTTTGTTAATGCCTTTGTTGTTCGACAGCGGGCCACCCACGGTGACTTCGGTAAACACTTTCATCTCCTGAACTTCCAGCACTTTCAGCTGCACGCGGCCATCATCCAGCAGCAGGATATCGCCCGGCACCACATCTGCAGGCAGGCCTTTGTAGTCGATACCGACGCGCTCTTTATCGCCTTCGCCTTTACCCAGATTGGCATCCAGCAGGAAACGGTCGCCGATATTCAGGAAAACTTTGCCTTCTTTGAAGGTTGAAACACGAATTTTTGGACCCTGGAGGTCACCGAGGATGGCCACGTGGCGCCCCAGTTTTGCGGCAATCTCGCGCACTTTATCGGCACGTAGCTGGTGATCTTCTGGTGTGCCGTGAGAGAAGTTGAGTCGTACAACGTTCGCGCCGGCAGCGATGATTTTTTCTAAATTATTATCACGATCGGTGGCCGGGCCGAGGGTTGTAACGATTTTGGTTCTTCTGAGACGTCTTGACATCGAGGACTCCATAAACATTTAAGCGTGCCCTGGTCTGTGGACACAGCATGGTTATCTATTCTATATGATCGACGGGTTGTGATACGACTCACATTGTAAATGTGATGTTAATTTTTTTGCTGATCATCCTTTTCCCGAATGGTGTGCTTTTCGTAACGCGACGCTTTCAACGCCTCTTTCACGCGTTTCAGGTTTTCCCGGAAGGGCGCACCCCGTTCCAGGGTGAAACCGGTCGCCAACACATCGATCACGGTCAACTGCGCCAGGCGCGATACCATCGGCAAATAGATATCCGTATCTTCCGGTACATCAAGCACTAAAGCTATCGCTGCTTCATGAGCAAGGGGAGAATCGGCAGAGGTGATGGCTATAACGGTGGAACCGTTTACACGGGCCAGGCGAGCCAGTTCTACCATATTTTTTGTGCGTCCAGTATGCGAAATGAGAACAAAAACGTCACCGGCTCGACTATTTATGCAACTCATGCGCTGGATCACAATATCGTCTGACCAGATGACCGGCAGATTAAAGCGCAGAAATTTGGTAAAGGCGTCATGCGCCACCACAGCGGAAGCACCCAGCCCGAAAAAGGCGAGTTTGTCAGCCTGAGTGAGCAGGGTGACGGCCTGCTGCAGATGGGTGCTATCCAGTTGATCCCGTACTCGCTGCAGCCCTGCCAGCGCCGAGTCAAAGATTTTGTGGCTGTAGTTCTCCACACTGTCATCGTCCTCCACGCCCCGGCTGACCCAGTTGCTGCTTTTTACCAGGCTCTGCGCCAGTTGCAGCTTAAAGTCGGGAAAGCCGCGCGCGCCCAGTCGATGACAGAAGCGATTCACCGTGGGTTCACTGACGCAGGCTTCGCGCGCCAGGGTGGCGATGCTGGAGTGCATCGCCGCCTGAGGCGCAGCCAGAATCTGCCGGGCGACTTTCTGTTCCGCATTGCTGAGCGCGGCAAGCTGCGCGTCAATTTTTTCCAGCATATTCATAAGCCGATGACCATAATCACTTTTACCAATTTCAATTATCCCTGTCGTCAGAGTCGATTAACAGAGACTATATCGTGTCAGCACCTGCCAGGCGCAACGGCGGACAAGTCGATTGCCCTTTTTTTTGGGATACTTTGACCGGTGCCTGATTTTCCTGACACCAACAGACACAGAAAAAACCGGCAATCCGCACGTGTCATCACACGCGCTTAGCACATCCGGTACAGAGTTAATGCGGTTGACCCGGCGAGTCGGTTTACCTGGCGCGGGGAAAAAAGTACATTGTGCTCAAAGAAAATAATAACCTGGACCCGGTGGCAGAGGATGCATCACCACCGGACTATCCTGCAACGAGGAGAGGAAAATGGCGGTAACACAAACAGCCCAGGCATGCGATCTGGTGATTTTCGGTGCCAAAGGCGATCTTGCACGCCGTAAACTGTTGCCTTCACTGTACCAGTTAGAGAAAGCGGGGCAGATCCACGAGGAAACCCGCATTATTGGTGTCGGCCGTGCCGAGTGGGATAAAGCGGAATACACCAAAGTGGTACGTGAAGCGCTGGAAACCTTCATGAAGGAGAAGATTGACGAAGCGCTGTGGGACAAACTCAGCAATCGTCTCGACTTCTGCAACCTCGATGTCAACGACACCACGCACTTCCCGAAACTGGGTAAGATGCTGGACCAGAAAAATCGCACCACCATCAACTACTTCGCCATGCCACCCAGCACTTTTGGCGCCATCTGTCAGGGGCTGGGCACCGCGAAGCTGAATGCTAAACCGGCGCGCGTAGTGATGGAGAAGCCGCTGGGCACCTCACTGGAAACCTCGCAGGAGATCAACGACAGCGTTGGTGAGTACTTTGATGAGAGCCAGGTGTTCCGTATTGACCACTATCTTGGCAAAGAGACCGTGCTTAACCTGCTGGCGCTGCGCTTTGCTAACTCTATCTTCGTGAATAACTGGGATAACCGCACCATCGACCACGTCCAGATTACCGTGGCCGAAGAAGTGGGTATCGAAGGCCGCTGGGGTTACTTCGATAAAGCGGGCCAGATGCGCGACATGATCCAGAACCACCTGCTGCAGATTCTGACCATGATCGCCATGTCGCCGCCGTCCGATCTCAGCGCCGACAGCATCCGTGACGAAAAAGTTAAAGTGCTGCGCTCGCTGCGCCGCATCGATCAGACCAACGTGCGTGAGAAAACCGTTCGCGGCCAGTACACTGCTGGCTTTGTGCAGGGCAAAAAAGTGCCTGGCTACCTGGAAGAAGAGGGTGCCAATAAGTCGAGCGCCACAGAGACCTTCGTGGCAATTCGTGTCGATATCGACAACTGGCGCTGGGCGGGCGTGCCGTTCTATCTGCGTACCGGTAAGCGTTTGCCGACCAAGTGTTCAGAAGTCGTGGTCTACTTCAAAAACCCGGAAATGAACCTGTTTAAAGACTCCTACTCAGAGCTGCCGCAGAACAAGCTGACGATTCGTCTGCAGCCGGACGAAGGGGTGGATATCGAGATCCTGAACAAAGTGCCGGGCCTCGATCACAAGCACAAACTGCAGACCACCAAGCTGGATCTGAGCTACTCCGAGACCTTTAACCAGTCGCACCTTGCCGATGCTTACGAGCGTCTGCTGCTGGAGAGCATGCGCGGTATCCAGGCGCTGTTTGTGCGTCGCGATGAAGTTGAAGCCGCGTGGACCTATGTCGATTCCATTATCGACGCCTGGGCTGCGGATGGTGACTCTTCCAAGCCGTATCAGGCGGGCACCTGGGGCCCGGTGGCCTCAGTGGCGATGATTACCCGCGATGGCCGCTCGTGGAACGAGTTCGAATAACGAAAGTGATGATGAAGCCCGCAACGCGGGCTTTTTTTTGCCCTTAAACCGGGCCAGCCAACACGAATAAAATTGAACTGCCGTTTCAAAATGGTCGCAGGATGATAGACGCTCAGGAAGCTGATCATGTATGGTAGTGACGCAATTTACAGGGCAGGAGCCGATGCTCCATGACCGGGTCGCAATCCCGGTGTTATCAAGCAAGGGGAACTGATGAAAAACTGGAAAACGAGTGCAGAACAGATTCTGACCACCGGACCTGTGGTGCCGGTCATCGTTGTGAACAAGCTGGAACACGCCGTGCCGATGGCAAAAGCGCTGGTGGCAGGCGGTGTCAGAGTGCTGGAAGTGACGCTGCGCACGCCAGTGGCGATGGATGCCTTACGTGCGATGATCAAAGAAGTGCCGGATGCGATCGTCGGTGCGGGAACGGTGATCAACCCGCAGCAGTTACAGGAAGTGACCGATGCCGGTGCGCAGTTTGTGATCAGCCCTGGCGTCACCGAGTCGCTGCTGAAAGCGGCGGTTGAAGGGCCGGTGCCATTGATTCCCGGCATCAGCACCGTTTCTGAGCTAATGACCGGTATGGACTACGGTCTGCGCGAGTTCAAGTTTTTCCCGGCAGAAGCGAACGGCGGCGTTAAAGCGCTGCAGGCGATTGGCGGCCCCTTCCCGCAGGTGCGATTCTGCCCGACCGGCGGCATCTCTCCGGCGAACTACCGTGACTATCTGGCGCTGAAAAGCGTGCTGTGCATCGGCGGTTCCTGGCTGGTGCCCAACGACGCGCTGGAAGCGGGCGACTGGGATCGCATCACCCGCCTGGCACGCGAAGCTGTCGAAGGCGCGAAGTAAGTTATGGCGGTGAGCGTCTGCTCACCGCACACGTTTACCCCTGAACCGTGACTGCTGCTGCGCTGGCAACGGCACGCGCAATCGCCTGATCGGTGCTGTCACCGCTGGCGAGCGCCACGCCCAGACGACGCTGACCGCTGATTTCCGGCTTGCCGAACAGACGCAGTTGCAGACCGGCACCCAGCGCCGCTTCGACATTCACAAACTGCACATTCTGGCTGGTGAGTTGCGGCAGAATAACGGCGGACGCTGACGGACCATACTGGCGAATCGCGCCAATCGGCAGACCGAGAAACGCCCGCACGTGCAGCGCAAACTCTGACAGATCCTGCGAAATCAGCGTCACCATGCCGGTGTCGTGAGGACGCGGCGAAACTTCGCTGAACACCACCTCATCACCGCAGACAAACAGCTCAACGCCAAACAAGCCATAGCCTCCCAGCGCCTTAACCACCTGCGCGGCAACATCCTGCGCACGCTGCAGCGCCACATCACTCATCTGCTGCGGCTGCCAGGATTCACGATAATCGCCATCCTCCTGACGGTGACCAATCGGCGCACAGAAGTGAATGCCATCGACTGCGCTGATGGTCAGCAGGGTGATTTCGAAATCGAAGTCGACAACGCCTTCGACAATGACGCGTCCGGCACCCGCGCGGCCACCCTGTTGCGCATAGTCCCAGGCGTTATCGAGCTGGCTGGCATCGCGGATAAAGCTCTGGCCTTTGCCGGATGAACTCATCACCGGCTTCACAATGCAGGGAAAGCCGATTTCGGTAGCCGCTTCATCAAAGCGTGCCTTGCTATCGGCAAAGCGATAGCGGGAGGTCGGCAGAGAGAGCTCTTCAGCCGCCAGCCGACGAATGCCTTCGCGGTTCATGGTCAGCCGGGCGGCACGGGCAGTCGGCACCACGCGCTGGCCTTGCTGCTCCAGTTCAACCAGGGTCTCCGTGGCGATAGCTTCGATTTCCGGTACGACAAAATCAGGCTTCTCAACAGCTATCAGCGCAGCCAGTGCCGCGCCATCCAGCATGTTAATCACATGGCTGCGATGGGCGACGTGCATCGCCGGGGCATCGGCGTAACGATCAACCGCGATCACTTCCACACCCAGACGCTGACACTCCAGCGCCACCTCTTTACCCAGTTCACCTGAACCCAATAGCATCACACGCGTTGCTGCCGGACGCAGCGCTGTTCCGAGAGTCGTCATTTCTTCACCTAAGCAGTCAAAATTCGCGCGCAAGTATAAACGAAAACGTTTGCGTTCTCATCTTTCGTCCATCTGACACGACCTTTTGCCTTACTTTTCCCGCTCTGACGTTTCCTGACATCCTTTTCGTCAGGATAGCGGACTGACATCTTAAAAGGAGTGGATGATGAATAACTGGTTGCAACAAATTCAGTCGGTACTGACGAAGAAGGGCGGTGAGGGCAAATCGGGCGGCGGCTTAAGCGACATGCTGGCGCCGGGTGCGCTGGGCGGCCTGGCCGGTATGCTGATTGCCAGTAAATCGTCGCGCAAACTGCTGACAAAATATGGCGGCAAGGCGCTGATTATCGGCGGTGGTGCGGCTGCGGGCGCGGTGCTATGGAACAAATACAAGCAGCGGGTCAGCGAAGCACACCAGAATGAACCTGACTTTGGCGTGGCGCAAACGCCGGTTAACCTGCGGGCCGAACGTCTGGTGACGGCGCTGGTGTTTGCCGCCAAAAGCGACGGGCACATTGACGATCAGGAACGGGCAGCGATTGAGCAGAATATTCATCAGTCCGGCTACGGTCAGGAAGCGGAACAGCTGATCCAGAAAGCGATGAACCGCCCGCTGGATCCGCAGTGGCTGGCCGCCGATGTGAAAAACGAGGAGGAGGCGCTGGAGCTCTACTTCCTGAGCTGTGCCGCCATCGACGTTGATCACTTCATGGAGCGCAGCTATCTCTCCGCGCTGGGCGACGCGCTGAAAATCCCCCAGGATGTCCGAGACGGCATCCAGCAGGATCTTGAGGCTGAGAAAGCCCGTTTACCCACCAGTTAACTCCTCTGATATTCCGCTGGCGGGTCACAGGATGTGATCCGCCAGCGGCTGCTTCTCAACCTATACCTGGCTTCCCGCTGCTGAAGTGTTACGCTTACAGATCATTACGTTCACGGAGACGGATGGATGAAAGCACCCATCGCAAAAAAAATACCCCATGAGATGACGCTGCACGGCGAGACGCGCGTTGACGACTACTACTGGCTGCGCGACGACAAGCGCGAAAACAGCGAGGTCCTTGATTACCTGCGTGCCGAAAACAACTACGGCAAAAAAATCATGTCGTCACAGCAGCCACTGCAGGACCGGGTATTTAAAGAGATTATCGATCGGCTGCCGCCTGAAGATCACTCAGTGCCCTATGTGAAAAATGGCTACCGTTATCAGAGCCGTTACAAGAGCGGTAACGAATACCCGGCCTATTACCGCCAGCCCGTCGCGAGCGATGAGTCTGGCGAGTGGAGCCTGCTGCTGGATGCCAACCAGCGCGCCTCGCATAGTGATTTCTATACCATGGGCGCGCTGCATATCAGTCCGGATAACCGGGTCATGGCGCTGGCTGAAGATTTCCTGTCTCGCCGGCAATATGGCATCCGCTTCCGTAACCTGGAGAGTGGCAGCTGGTACCCTGAAGTGCTGAGCAACGCCTCTTCCAGCTTCGCGTGGGGTAATGACTCGCGCACCCTCTACTATGTGCGAAAACACCCACAGACGCTGCTTTCTTATCAGGTGTGGCGACACGAACTGGGTACGCCGCAGTTCGACGACCAGCTGGTCTATGAAGAGCAGGATGACACTTATCATCTCAGCGTACATAAGACCACCTCCAAGCAGTTCATCATGATTGCCCTCTACAGCACCAACACCAGCGAAATTCAGCTGATTGATGCGAACTTCCCCGACGCGCAGCCGCATGTGTTTCTGCCGCGCCACCGCGATCATGAGTACAGCATCGACCACTACGATCATCAGTTCTTCATTCGATCCAACCGGGAAGGCGAAAACTTCGGGCTGTACCGCAGCCGCTATCTGGACGAGTCACGCTGGGAAACCCTGATCCCGGCACGGGAACAGGTAGTGATGGAAGATTTTCAGCTGTTTCGGGACTGGCTGGTGGTCGAGGAGCGCCAGCGCGGCTTAACCAGCCTGCGGCAGATCAACTGGGCCAGCGGTGAAACCAGCGGCATCGCCTTTGACGACCCGACCTATGTGACCTGGCTGGCCTACAATCCGACGCCGCGTACCAGCAAACTGCGTTACGGCTATTCGTCGATGACCACGCCGACCACGCTGTTTGAACTGGATATGGATACCGGCGAACGCCGCATCCTCAAGCAGAGCGCGGTGAAAGGCTTTAACGCGGAAGATTACAAAAGCGAGCACCACTGGATCAAAGTCAGCGATGGCACCGAAGTGCCGGTATCGCTGGTCTATCACCGCAAACATTATCAGCCCGGTCAGAATCCGATGCTGGTGTATGGCTACGGTGCCTACGGCAGCAGCATGGATGCCGATTTCAGCGTCAGCCGTTTGAGCCTGCTGGATCGTGGCTTTGTCTATGCGCTGATACAGGTGCGCGGCGGCGGTGAGCTGGGGCAGCAATGGTATGACGGCGGTCGCCTGCTGAACAAAATGAACAGCTTCACCGATTTTATCGATGTCACTAACGCGCTGGTGGCGCGCGGCATCGGACACCCGGAACGACTCTATGCCATGGGTGGCAGCGCGGGTGGCTTACTCATGGGCGGGGTGATTAACCTGGCACCGCAGCGGTTCCACGGCGTGGTTGCCCAGGTACCGTTTGTGGATGTGGTCACCACGATGCTGGATGAGTCGATTCCGCTGACCACTGGCGAGTATGACGAGTGGGGCAACCCTAATGATCCTGAGTACTACCGTTATATCCGCCAGTACAGCCCTTATGACAACATCGAGGCGAAAGCCTATCCCCACCTGTTGGTCACCACCGGCCTGCATGATTCGCAGGTGCAGTACTGGGAACCAGCCAAGTGGGTGGCGAAGCTGAGATCGATGAAAACCGACAATAACCTGCTGCTGCTCTGCACCGACATGGATGCGGGTCACGGCGGCAAGTCGGGGCGCTACAAAGCCTATGAAGGGATCGCGATGGAATACACCTTCCTGCTGGGACTGGCGCAGGGCACCTTACCGCCAGCTCAGGATTACTGAGATTCGGTCAGGTACTTACGCAGCGCCTGCCGCAATGGCGGGCGCAGATCGCTGACGTTATCCAGCATCCACTTCAGATAGCCCGGATCCTTGCGCGCAACCACCGCGATCGCCTGGCCGCGGTATTTGCCAAACGGCAGAACGTCGTCGCGCTGGGCCGCCGGTTGTGACCGCACAATCATCTCGGAGGCACTCCAGCCGGAGGTCTCCATAATACGAATCAGCAGTGCTGCCGTAACATAGCAGTCATAGAGCGCGCGGTGTGCATGAAGGTCGGCGGGCGGCGTCACATCCAGCTTCAGCGAATGACGCAGTGCCTGGTTGCCATATTTAATGCCTGGCCAGAGCTGACGCGCCAGCTGCATGGTGCAGATCCACTCTCCATACATTTCCGGCAGCATCCGGCGATCAAAGCTGGCGTTGTGCGCCACGTAAAAAGCACTGCCGTGATAGCGTGGGATCGCCTCTTCAATGGTCGGCTTACCGGCGACCATCGCTTCGGTGATGCGATGCACGGCCATCGCCTGACGGCTGATAGGGCGGTCGGGCAGGGTGAGATCGCTCATCGGATTCACAATCTGGCCGTTGACCACATCCACGGACGCCACTTCGACTACGCCACCCTGCAGACCGCAGGTTTCGGTATCAATAACGCGAAATATCATTGCTTCATCTTCGGTTCATAAGGAAGGCGCGACAGGCTGAGCGACGCCTGACGGTAGTGCATCAGACGCTGACGAAACCAGTCGCGCAGCGCTTCGGGCTGCTCCTGCGCCACCATTTCGGCGACGATCGGCATGTTATAGCGCTCTTTAAACGCCACACCTGCTGCCGCCAAATCGACATTAATCTTGTCTTTCTCTTCCTGGGACAGCAGGGCAAGGTTATGGCTCATAATATTCTCCTGACGATAGCGGGCAAAAGTAATGTTTTCGGCGGTCTGAATCAAGGATAAAGGATCGCATCGCTGGCCTCGACAGTGCAAATACAGCAGCGTATCCTTTTGCCACGTTTATCGCCCTGGCGGCGGTTAAAAGGATGATCTTATGCATAAAAAACTGATTTCCCGCATGGTTATTGCGCTGGCGACAGCCGGACTGATGACATTCAGTTCGCTGGCAGCGGCGCATGCGCATCTCCAGTCTTCAATCCCGGCTGCCAAAGCGCAGGTAACGACATCCACCGATGCGCTGACGCTGAACTTCAGTGAAGATATTGAAGCGGCATTCAGCGGCGTCACGCTGCTGGATAGTGCACAGAAGCCCGTCGCCACCGCTAAAGCCCGCGTTGAATCTGGCCAGAAAAACCGGCTGATTGTGGGCTTGTCTCAGCCGCTGCAAGCGGGCAGCTATCAGGTTAACTGGCATGTGCTGTCAGTGGATGGTCATAAAACCGCAGGAAGCTATCGCTTTAGCGTGAAGTAACTCCGGTGACCACCCTCTGGATCCTGTTACGCGCGCTGCATTTTGCCGCCGTGATGCTGCTGACCGGCAGCGCCTGTTACAGTGCGCTGCTGGCACCCGGACGCTATCGACCCCTGCTGGCGCGACGATTAAACCCGCTGGTGAAAGGGAGCGCCTGGCTGGCGCTGCTGAGTGCGCTGGCGATGCTGGCCTGCCAGAATGTATTGATGAGCGGCGACAGCGCCAATCTGGCTGATGTCGATATCTGGCTGGCGGTGATTGGCACGCACTTCGGTGGCGTGTGGCTGTGGGAAATCCTGTTTAGCCTGCTGGCCGTTGCCGGTTTGTTACTGACCGGGCGACTGCGTCAGCAGGTGTTACTGCTGGCGGGCGTTCTGCAACTGGCCTGCATGGCTCTGATTGGTCATGCCGCGATGCGCGATGGCTGGCCGGGATTGTTTCAGCAGCTCAATCATGCACTGCATCTGATTGCCGCGGCGTTCTGGACGGGCGGATTACTGCCTCTGTTGCTGTTGATGCGGGAGGCGCGCCAGATCGATCGCCGCACCGACGCTATCCGCACCATGATGCGCTTTTCGCGCTATGGTCATCTGGCGGTGGCGTTAACGCTGCTGAGCGGCCTGATAAACAGCGTGATGATCGCGGGCTGGCCGCTGACGTGGCACGATTCACGCTACATTGTATTGTTGCTGTGTAAAGTGCTGCTGGTTGCCCTGATGGTGCTGGTGGCGCTGATTAACCGATACTGGCTGGTACCGCGATTCCGCCTGGCGGGCAGCGGGACGCAGCAAAAATTTATTCGCATGACGCAGCTTGAACTGCTGCTGGCGTGTGGAGTGGTTGGGCTGGTCAGCGTATTTGCCACGCTGTCGCCAGCCTGAATGTGGTTTAAGAGAGAAAAGGGTAGTTATGTTGCTGAAGAAAGTGATCCCCGCAATCCTGTTGTTATCCGTATGCGGCCAGGCGCTGGCGGCACAAATCATTACCGTCAGCCGCTTTGAGATCGGTAAAGAGAAGTGGCCGTTTAACCGTGAAGAGGTGATGCTGACCTGTGAGAAAGATGGTGCGATGTTTGCCATCAACCCGAGCACGCTGATGACATACCCCCTGAACGATATCGCCGACACACTGTTCAAAAACAAACAGGTGAAAGCGCAGCCGATCAGCGTGATTCAGGTTGAAGATAAAGCGCATCCGGGCCAGATGATGAGTCTGCAGCCGATTGTTGAGCGCACCCAGGCGCTGTGCGGTAAATAAACCTGTCGGGTGCAGCACCGCGCTGCGCCCAACCCCTCTTTTTTGCCGTTGCGATCACAAACTGATCCGGTTTATGGTCCTGCGGCTCCCGTTTGCTGGCAATTCCACCGCGCTGTTCTAATGTTAAATGGCAAGGCGACATCGCCTTCATAAATGCCAACTTTTAGCGCACGGCTCCTTGAGAGCCATTTCCCTGGACCGAATATAGGAATCGTATTCGGTCTTTTTTTGTGTGTTTTAAAAAACAATAAATAATAGTAAAAACAATCAATTAGGCTATTTTCACTTACCGTCAATGTTACTCATTTGGATTCTCCATCGCCATTTTATCGCCACTGATTTGAGCCAACGGATTCAGGTGGATAGCGTCTTCCAGGTGATCCGGAGGAAAGTGAGCGTATCGCATAGTGACCCGGATATCTGAGTACCCGAGGATGCATTGCAACACGATGATGTTGCCACCAGCCATCATAAAATGACTGGCGAACGTATGCCGGATAACGTGAGTCATCTGACCTTCCGGCAGCTCGATGCCGGCCAGCCTGATCACCCGATAAAACTGTTTATAGCAGGGCGAGAAGGGCGCGCCTTTACGGGCGATCAGTTCGTCATAGAGAGAGCGGGCGAGGGGAACGGTGCGGTTCTTCTTACCTTTGGTATTGATGACGGTGAGTTTATAGGGAGAAATAGTCCGGCGCAAACAGCGCACCGGCGCCGATGGTCATATCTGTAATCATAGCAGCCCCCCAAGCTGTCCGGTTAAACCACCGGCCTGATTCAGCAACCCGTCGGCCTGGGCTTTCATATCGCCGAACATCGCCGCCAGTGATTCATCTATGCGGGTCAGCGTCAGCGTGAACTCAATCCGGCGGGCGGCACCGTTGGAAAAATGCTCCGTGTGGGTTTCGCTGACGCAGTTCACCACGAACATCCCGTAAATGGTGCCTCTGCCCTCCAGAGCAGAGGCCACGCCTTGCCCTCGTCAGCCATCAGGGAAAACCGTCCGCCGGTGATTTCCAGCATCAGCACGCCGGACAGGGTAATTTTCCTCATTAACGCCAAGGAACTGCGGCAGCGGACGCAGGCCGACGCGGTTATTCGCAGGCCAGCGGTAATCCACGTCGCGCTGCAAACTTTGATAAGGGAGGGTCTGCAACTGAAACACAAACAGCCCGAGCGTTAACATCATGCGGTTATCTCCTTAATCATTATCCATGCGGGAACGTTGCTTTGCGGCGCGGGCGCGGTCACGGGCTTCCAGCTCGGCGCGGAGTTGGCGGCTGGTATCCTAGACGCCTAAACCGGCACCGGCGGCAATGGTGTAATTGTGGGTGCTGCGGTCGATATAGCTGCGCCCGCCGCCTACGAATACCGGCATGTAACCGCCGCCCAGCAGGCCGCCCGATGGCGGGGTGACAGGCGCGGGGTTATCCAGCGGATGTTCTGCCGGATCCGTATCGCCGTTTTGCCTAGAACGCCGGTCAGCTTTGTCCGCCGTTTTATCAATGTCTGCGGATTCATCCTTGATAATTCCAAGCTTCTCCAGCAGCCAGTCGACACCGGATCGCAGTTTGTTGAACGCCTGCAGCGGCGCGGTCAGCACATCCGCAATGGCCTGCCCGAACATCACGCCGGTGTCCTTGCAGTTATTTAGCGTTTCCTGCGTGGATTTCACCGGTTCGATTAGGTTTTTAAACCACTGCCAGACCATTTTTAGTTTGTCGCCCAGCCAGTCAAACACCGGCTTGAGCGGCGCAAACAGTTCCTTCACCGGCGCGAACGCAATGCCCAGTCCTTCAATCTCGCCCGCAAAGAAGGCGCTGATCGGCTCCCAGTATGTACGGATAAGCAGCGCACCGGCGACGATGGCCGCCGCGACGGCTACAGCTGGCCAGGTGAGTCCGCCAGTCGCGGTGATAATTGCGCTGCCGACTGTGCCCAGGATTATCCAGAGCATACTGGCAGCGGCAACGTTCAGATTGATGCCACCGATAACCGGACCTGCTGCCAGGCCAAACACGCCGAGCGCGTTGATAATCAGCAGCGCAACGCCCGCAATTTTGCCGAGTGTCGTCGCCAGGGCTTTATTGTTTACAATCCACTTATCGAGTTTCAGCACGTAGCCGGTGACCGCCGCCAATGGCGGACAAAGCCCGAACATTCTGGAGTTCTACTAAATAAGCAAGCGTAAATACCGTAAAGCCATGCAGACCAACACCACCGAAAAGCAGCAGGGCGCAGAGATGTTCAACTTTGGTGACCCTACGCCGGTTTTAGACCGCCGCGAGATTCTGGATTACATAGAGTGCAATGGCAACGGCCGATGGCATGAACCACCGGTCAGTTTCGACGGCCTTGCCCGCAGCCTGCGCGCAGCCGTTCATCACAGCTCTCCGATTTACGTGAAGCGTAATATCCTCGCCTCGACATTTATCCCGCATCCACTGCTAAGCCAGCAGGAGTTCAGCAAATTTACGCTGGATTATCTGGTGTTCGGGAATGCGTACCTGGAACTGATCCGCAACCAGCTCGGCGAACCGCTGCGCTTTGAGGCTGTGCCAGCTAAATATGTGCGTCGCGGAATGGAAGAGGGGACGTACTGGTTTGTGCAGGGATGGAAAGAACCGCATCAGTTCGCAGCAGGTAGCATCTTCCATCTGATCGAACCGGATATTAATGAGGAGATTTATGGCCTGCAGGAATACCTTAGCGCGTTGAACTCCGCCTGGCTAAACGAAGCCGCTACGCTGTTCCGCCGTAAGTACTACCAGAACGGTGCGCACGCAGGCTACATCCTGTATATGACCGACGCCGCGCAGAGCAGCAGTGATATAAATTCGATGCGTAAGGCAATGAGGGACACCAAAGGCTTGGGCAACTTCTGCAACCTGTTCAAGTACGCCCCGAACGGCAAGAAAGACGGCATTCAGATCCTGCCGCTAAGTGAGGTCGCCACCAAGGGTAATTTCTTCAATATCAAGAAATCCAGCCGCGACGACTTGCTAAGCGCGCATCGCGTTCCGCCGCAGATGATGGGGATCATTCCTGATAATGCTGGAGGGTTTGGTGATGTTGAGAAGGTGGTGCAGGTGTTCGTTAGGAACGAACTGACGCCGCTACAGGAGAGGATGAAGGAAGTGAATTTATTTTTGCGATTGAAAATAATAGAGTTTAGAATCTATTCTCTTGAAAGTCCTTAATAAGGAAAGGATATGCAATTAGATGCGCTTAAATCAATAGCTCTAGGATTTATAAGAGATAATAATGACAGTCCTCTCAATCCATTAAACTATACTAATAAATCAAGTATAGATCTTACCATTGGTGAGGTCATTTACAAGGATAAGAAAGGTAATATTAGACCGGGGGTTGGAACAAGTTTAAAACCACAACAATCAATGCTGATTATTTCTGAGGAAATAATCCGTGTTCCTGATGATCATGTTGCATATGTTTTCTTAAAAAATAGACTTAGTCAAAGAGGGCTTTTAGCCTTGAATACAGGGATAATAGATTCAGGTTATATCGGCCCGATCTCGAGTCTAGTAATTAATTTTTCGAATGTTAATGCTGAAATTCCTTCAGGAAGGAGTACAGCAGAGAAAGAATTTTTTAGAGTTGTTTTTCACAAAATTGACTCTAGCGCTTCGCAAACTTCACCAATCCAAGTTAGTACCTCTTATACTGCCAGTGAATATTCTGATTATAAAAAAAAAGCTATAAAAAATCTTGAAAACTTACCGAAAACTTTTCTGGAACCTACTTATCTGAAAGAACAAATCAGAAATGAGATTTTAGATAAGATGTCAGAACTATCATTATTCAAATTAGGTTTCATGATTACTGTAATAGGTTTAATATTCACACTTTTCTCTGTTGGAAAAGATTACTTTTTTGGCATGCAATATGATCTTAAAGATAATATAAGCAATCAAGCCAAGTATGAATTACAAATTGAAAATCTCAATTCAGATGTCGATAAATTAAATGCAAGAATTCGTGCCTTAGAACTTGCTCCTAATAATGGGGATAATGGAAGCTAAGTCAGGAGTATTTTGTTTAACTGAAAAGGTTGATGCATCTATTAATTCTTTCTGCGCATTGAAAGCTATAGATGTACCAACTTTTTTTGCTAAATGTACATCATTTTTACCATCACCTACAAATATACAATCTTGTAGATTAACACCATACTCATCAGCAAGATGGGTCATAAATACAAGTTTGCCAATTTCATCAGTTGGTAATAAATTGAAATGCTCAACATTCCCCTCTTTGTCAAAAAAGTATTCACATGCACTGTAAGCATGATCAATTTTAAGAGTCCGTTGAGTTAAATCAGCGAGTTGTTTGAATCCCCCAGAAATTAATGCAGTAACAATATTGCTGTTCCTAAGGAAATCAAAAAGCTCAATTGCACCAACGTGCATTCTTGCAGCATTAATTATTTTATCAAGATGTTGTTTGTTCATCCCATATTTAATATGTATCCTGACAGTATCCTTCATCCATTCGGTATAGCTAAAGTATTTTTTATCAAGCCACATGTCTTTAGTCACTTCTTCCTCAATAAAACATTCTTCACTTATTTCTTTCGCCAAAGCTGTCCATGCACTAGGTGCAACTTTCCCATTATCTAAAGATATGTTTTTCTCTAGCAATGTACCTTCCATGTCGAAGAAACAAATAATCATGTTGTTGTACCTATATAATTAAGGGATCAAAATAATCCGCTCGTTGTGAAGAATTTCAAGCCATTATTTTACCAAAAAACTTCCGCTCAATATACCGTATACTTTCTCGCATACGTAAGTATTTATGAAGAGTGCGCAATGCTATCCCCGCCACGCCAGCCCGTTTTATGGGTCGCTTTTGATGCAGTTGCGTGATCCACTGTCATCCATGCCAGCACTGGTGTTGCGGTGAGAAAAGAGCAGGGCGATCACAATGCATAATCATGCACTCACTGCATGCAGAGCAAACAAAGAGAGATTGACCGTGTTACTAACTATTCTTCAGCGTCGTAAACAGAGAATGGCACTGACGGCGTGTCTGCTTCATCCAGAACGCGATCGGCCATATTAGAGATCATTTCCATCACCAGCGCGTAGTCGTCATTTCTGCACTGGACTGACTGTGCTATGTCAGCCATAAGCCGGATTTTTATCAAAGCCATCTTTAGCTCATGAGAGGATTCAATTACTCACCCCAATGCACTGTTTATTTATACAGTAAAGGATTACTATTCCTTAACAAATTCCAATAAAAACTAAATGTTACTTTTTAACCAATAGCTTAGATGAATGTTTAAACAGTCCTAGTCGTCATAAAATTCCTGTCAGTCCATAAGAGGGGGATGATGGATCACAACATCACCAAAACTCATTTTGGCTCCCCTGGTTAACGCTTCCAGCTCCCATCTTTGAGCTTTCATATCATTTTTAAGCAATTCCTGTTCAATCTGAGGCAATCACGCCCGTTCTTCAGGCGTTAATCTTGCTGATGGGGCAACATCGCGACCCTTTGTTGGGTCAAAACTTCGCTGCGCCTAGCTGACTCTCGGTGTTTCCTCTCTTATACGCGGCACAATCGCCCTCACGACGGCTGTGTCTGTCCAGTCAATAACTCGCAGGTTGTCAAAATTAGACGTTGTAAGGTCGCTCCCAGCCTTGCTATCGCGCCAATTCGCAGCCTGTTTCTTTCCACCTGACCCACAGTTATTGACAGGACTCCGAGGCGCGCCGTGGGCGCTTTTTGAGGTCAAAACCTCAACGTCAACGGCGGAAGAAACGATGCGCCATTGGGTTGTACGGGTTTCATAAATACGAAAATCGCCGAGGTGAGGCGCGAAAATACCTACACTCTTTTTTACTTCTTCATCGTAGGTATTCAACTCATCAGCAACGCGGCGGGCTACATGCACAGTCTGATCGTTGCGAGGCACATTCGCGCCGCCTTGAGCCTCCATGTACGCCATAAAATCGCCGGCATCAGCAGCTGCGCGGACGGCTTCGACTTCTTCGTCAAAGGTTTCAGTCAAATTGATGGAACGGATGCGGCGGCACTCACGGTATGAACCCATGGTCGGCAGGCCGATAGGATGAAATTGAGGGATCCGCCAGGTAGCAGCCCAAGCGGTAACAGCGGTAGCGGAACCTGTCAGCAGCTCTCCTGTTTCATGGTCGCGCTCGCCTTCCAGTGCGTAACTGTCAATGTTCTTTGCGATATATTTGGCAATATAACCAGCCGCGCCGCCACGGTTCATGTGCTTACAGTCAAAGCGGTTCTTTGCAGCTCCGCGCTCGTCACCGTCTTCTTTCATGGCATATTTGCGCATGATATCAATCACCCGCTGACGCATAGCGGGTTTGGTGAATAACATCATGTGCCAGTGCGGCGTCGCGTCGTGATGAGGTTCGACAACGCGCATCACGTAAACAGATAGGCAGCTATCCTTGAACGCGGTGCGCATTTTGCTCCAGACCCCGCACAGATAACGTTGCGCATCTTTCGGGGTATAGGCTTCTTTGTCCCAGGCGTGATTTCGCTGAACGCGCTTTTTATCGCCCTTACCCACCATGCGGGTCGGGTGATATTTAGAAGGGGTGGTGATGGTTAGGAACATCCCGACGTCGCCATTTGCAGCGGCATATTTTTCGGTGCCGGCGATCGTGCTCATTAACACCATGCGGCGGATTTCAGGGTTAGAAATACTCGCCATCACTTTGTCAATCAGACTGAAACGCTCGCCGGTTTCGACGCTTTCCAGATCGCAGCTTTTCAGAAAGTCGAGATTCGACAGACGGCGCGCACGTACTTCACGGATAGCCTGCTTACTGGCATACAGTGAAGCATCGCGGTTAACCATTGCCGATGGCGATCAGCAAAGATTCACGCCAGAGGGTGCGCTGACCTTTCAACTGGTGGAACCACCAGTCCGGATTAACCAAGCGCGACATTGCAGCGATAGCGGAAACAGCATCCAGTTTATCTTTGCAATACCTTGCCCAATACATCGGTGTGATATTGAAAGCCTGTGCCATACCTGCAATTTCGCTATATAGCTCGCACTGGGTATCACTCTCAAAAAGAATCGAATTATCCCCGTTGTATTGAGCAATCAACTGATCGCAACGTTCTTAATAAATTACTTTCAAATGTCCCGCAATGTCCTGAGCAAACCGGCGCAGCGGTTTATCACTGATGCTCGGCAGGCCGTGATAGGTGTCGGCCTCAGACATGAATTTCATGGAGGCTTTAACGTTCATTGCATGAGCGGCATTAACCGCTTCGACGCGGGGAAGGATGCTGCGACCAAGGGTATAAAGCAGGTATTAATTGGCTGCGTGAATGCCCTGAGTTTTCAGCAGATACGCATGGCGACCTGTGAAAATTTCCCGCAGGTCGGTAGAGAGGGCTTTTATTCTGATTATAACAGCTTGCCCCTGATTGTATTCATCACGGATAAGCGGTCTTTCGAGGCCAGAAACGGCCGGGCGTGGTTTATTCCAGGGAAACGCCCAGACTTCGGGCGTTTTAATCTGAGGGATAAAGCGGCTGGTCTGCATTACATACCGTCTTTGATATCAATGACCAGATAGCCAGCGTTAATACCGGCTAGAATGAGTAATGTCACAGAGAAATCGATGACTTGTTTCCTCTGTTATGTCTGGCGTTCAACTCAGCGAGTTCTTTGCAGTAGTCACAAAGCTCAACCCCTAGCAGTGCTACCGATAGTACTACCTCCTGTAAGTGCAAAAAAGAGATATTGTGATTACCTTGTGAAACTATTCGAATGGTCGAGTAAGTTAGTATGTTAGGGGTCTCAAATAGTAAAAAATTAAAGAGTAACGCATTGATTTATAGTTAAAAAAATAAAAAAATTAATGCTTTTATTTTATGGATTTTAAACAAACGAAATGATAAATTGTCATTACTATCAATGTGCTAATCTTGGCCTAAGGATCTCTATGAGTGACTTTTGGAGCAAATCAATAAAAGTAGTTGGCCTTCCCGGAGTTGTACTATATATATTTTATTATCTAATAGATAAAATTTTTGATGAAAAAATAACTAACCTTTTAGGTATAAATAAGGTTTTTGTTCTTATTTTAATAATTCTTTTTCTGCTGGGTGCATTTTTTATATACTCGACTTTTAAAATATCAAAACCACTAACTGAAAAAATCGATGATGATATTCCTAAACAGAATGCTTCCGTCGAAGATGAAAAGTTAGCTCAGGTGCCAACAGCAACTATTTCTGCAAAGGTTCAAACTGTTGAATACCGGGATGATGCCAAGCACAAGGGAGATAATAACTTCTCATGAATATCTCTCAGGTGCGATATCAAGATGGGGCATCGCATGAAGGCGACAACAATTTTTATACTTTATCTAGCTTGGAATCTACAATAGATCAAGTTAAAAAATCTTGTTTAGGTCATGATGAATTAATATCAATTATGGAGGAATTAGCTGAATATCTTGATGACTATCCTGGTAGAGAAATCATTGGTCTTGAGGTTAAACTTCAACGTGGTAATAGGACTGACTTAGTTGAAAGAGCTATAAGACTAAAAAATAAATTTGCCAGAAGAGTTGCTAAGGATCAGATGTCTCTAGTTGAACAAACAGTCTATATTCAAGTCCTTTCTGCCATTTGCTCTGTCTGGCATCAGTGTATTTATCCGGCAATAATTAGTGGTCAGAGTAAAACAGAAATTGACCGGTTAGTTTATGTTGAATTAGTCCAACCAACGCACCAAGCCATTGTTCGTTTTGATAGTTTAGTTACTACAGAATTAGTGTCAGGAATGCTTTATTTTCTAACGGGCCTATGCCATATATCATGGGAGGCAAAGTGTTAATATATCATCCCGTATTTGATGCGAATCATTGTGTTTTTAGAATATTGCTTTTGTTACAAGATCAAGGTCCTTGTGAAATTGATATTGAACTATTTAGGCTTATGGATTTTTATGTGCTTTTTCCGAGTCTTTTAAAAGCTATAAAACCTTTTCCAAGTGAATTAAGATCCTATAAAAGAGCAATACAAAAAATTGACGACCCTTATGAAGATATTAAGAATCCAAATCGGATTTTCATAGAGTTAAGAAGAATACAATCTATTGCATTTCATCATCTATTATCAAAACAGTTAATTGACATGAAAAGCTTTGAAAGTGGAAAAGTAAAAAGAACAGAAACTGATTTACCAGATGCATTGCTTGTGTCACTTGAGGAAGCCACCTCCAATAAAAATGAATGGTTCACTCTAATTTCCAGAGAGTTACAAAAAATAGAGTTTTATGGTGGAAGTGGACTTAAAAAAAGATCTGGACTAATGGAATATAGATACGACGAGGTGGGAAAAAATGGTTAAACCTCATTTGCTTGTTGAAAGGTTTGTTATATCAAGAAACGAAAGTTTTGTTTATGACCAAAATTTTCACGAAGGAGTTAATATTATAAGAGGTTGGAATGGTACAGGTAAATCAACAATTGTAGATTTACTTTCATATGCTTTAGGAGCAGTCATAACTGATTGGACACAGCATCAAAAATATTGTGATAAGGTATTCGTCCAAGTCTTGCTAAATGACATCAGAGTAACTCTAAAAAGAGATATTACTGATAATGGTCTTTCAAAAATGTATGTGCATGAGGGCACATTGAATTCAGCCATTAAACTTGATGCTCAATGGACTGCTTATCCCTATCGCAGAAGTGATACGATACATAGTTTTTCTCAGCAAATTTTCGAATTATTAGGGCTTCCTCGACATGAGACCGATGATGAGCGCAACTTAACTCTTCACCAAATAATACGTCTTATGTATGTTGATCAATTATCAGCAACAACAAAATTACTGAAAGAAGAAAAGGTTTTTGATAACCCAAATTTAAGGAGGGCTATTGGCGAGTATCTTCTTGGTATTGATGATTTGGAAGCGCATAACTTAAGGCAGGAGTTATTATCAGAAACTAAGCGTTTCGAAAAATATAACTCTGAAGCAAATTCAATATTCAAGATTATAGGTGGAGAAGATATTAAAATTAGTGAGTCTTCTTTAAATGAAAGGATTGAAAAATACTCAGTTGAACTTGAGGGTCTTAATGGCCAGATGGAAACATTACTTTCTGTAGGAAATTCGAATTTAAATAAAGAAGAGCAAAGTATATTATCAAAACTACAAAGCGAAAATTTAACCTTAGTATCACATAAAGTTAAGCTTGAAGAAGAGTTTTTATCTTTATCAAAAGAAATTAGCGATACTAAGCTATTTTTAGTTTCTCTTGAATCAAGAAAAGATGCTTTACTTCATTCAAAGGCTGTAAACTTTTCACTTGGTAGCATTGAGTTTAAATACTGCCCATCATGTTTAAACCATATTGAAATTCATGATGATACTGAAAGTTGCGGGTTATGTAAAAATAAATATGGTAAAAATTCTTCAGATGATGCATATGTAAAGAAACTAAACACTCTCAACTTCCAAATTAAAGAGAGCAGCCAAGTAATAAAAAATCTTGATTCTGAAGTTGAAGCGTTGAGTGTTTCGATTGAGAAAACAAAATTAAAAATAAACGAAGTGGTTAGAAGTCTTAGGACGTTTTCAATTATACCATCAGAAAAAGAAAGTTTACTTATTGATATCGCAAAAAATATAGGGTTTGTTGAAAGTGCAATTATTTCACTTGAAGAAAATAGAGGTGGAATCGCTAAGATTAACTCCTTATTACTTGAAAAACAGCAAGCACAACGAAGAATTTTAGAAATTAAGGAAAAACTATCTGTATTGGATAGCGCTCAAGCTGAGAGACAAGTATCTGTATATTCAGATATAGAAAATATTACAAAAAGGTTACTTGTCTTAGATGACGGTAATGAACCTGCTTTCGATAAACCCGGAGATGTTATCATTGATTTTGCACGTGACAGAATGTACCTAGATGGTATGACTAAATTTTCTGCTAGCTCAATGGTAATCTTTAAGAACAGCATAAGGCTTGCGATTTTCTTACACTGCGTTGACGATCCTGACTCTCGCCTGCCCAATTTTATGATTATGGATAATATTGAAGATAAGGGGATGGTTGATGCTCGAAGTCATAACTTCCAGCATATAATTATGAAAGAATGCCAAAACTTAAAGGATAAATATCAGCTGATATTTACAACTTCAATGATATCGCCTGATTTAAATAATACAGCATTTTGCGTTGGTCCTTATTATCCTAAAGGCGAACATACCCTTAGCTTGTGAAGATATATTATACCTCAATCCGGAAACCTTTGTTGTGCCATCAAGGTTTTCGGTTTTTTAATAATCTATTTTTTGCCATTAAATAATGATAATTTGATATTTAAGGTACGATATTAATTTTTTACTCAAATACCATTATCTTTTTATTTTTTGTGCTAGTCGCTGACTTAAAGTCCATCAGTTTATAGATCAAAAAAACGCAAAAATCTATAATTAAATTCAACGTACGCTAAACCACTTCGATCAAGTCATCGCCGATTTGGCACTACGAAATACTCTAAATTATTGATTTTAGTGGGGTGTATAAGTATTCGGCCTTTTTTTGTGTAACGTTCAGAAACTACTCCAGAGTGCCTGAAGAAGATAAATTACTGGAGAGGGTAAGAGATTATCGCGTTCCACACTTGTCCTCTGGAAGTGGCCGCAACAAACAGAAGAAATAGACGCCTGCGTTTGCAGGCGTTAATTATTTACCCAACCAGCGTCCGGCCTGTGCAGACTCAATTAACAGACGAATAGTCAGCGGATCGTGGGGCGCATTGAAATCTTCCGGGAAATATTCGGCAAACGTGATAGAGCCGGGATTAATACCAAATCTGTCAGCATACCGCTCAAGCAATTCATACGCATCAAGAGGATCCATGCGAAAGTCATTGTTCAGATCGGTTTCCAGCTCAAGCTTATAACGTCTTAACGTAAATAAACTTCTGCCGTTATAATCTTCAACAAGCGCAAATACAGCTTTCTCTATATCCTCGTTTACCATATCTTGTCTTCCTTATGAGCAAGAAGGTTATATTTTGCCGTAGTTTTCCAGCCAATTTCTGCCACATCAGCGGCCATAATTACCCAGCCTAAAACCGGGATTGTACGACCGACGAACGTCCCCAGCTTGTGAGTCATTAACATTTTAATTTGAAGAGGGTTTTTAGGGTTCTGTATCCACGTGGGTAATCTGAATGGAAGACGGTAATCCCGTAACAGCTTTCGAGAATAGACCGAAGCATAAGAGGTGCCTTTCCATGCTCCGTTTAGCTTACCGGATACGTCAATCGTATTTTGTCCCGAGTAAATCGCAACCAGAGCGATGATATCCTTTGTACCGCTGAAGTGCTCTGCAGTCACATCAATCATTATCCAGAAATAAAGCTCTCCTGCAGAAAGGTTAGTAAGTCCGCCATAGAAGTAAGTTCCGTTTAACTGCTCCGTTGTATCCATACCATTCCCTTAAATGGGTACTGTAATGGTCAAAACTGTATCACATCAATTCCGGTCACTGCCAGATGCTGGCTGGCGCTATCTGATGCATTTTGCGACTCTCAAAGCCATAGTTGTCGCTCCGCTGGTATCAAACGATCACGATGCGCACGCTCGGGTCGTTGAACGCTGCATGATCTATGCATCTTGTCCCTCTGCCCACAGTAGCTATCATCGCAATGGCGGATCACTTGATGCATGCTTTAAATGCAGTTTTACTAACGTTCATCTCATCATTGCTACTATGGCAGGTTTTGCCAGCGAGAAGAAAAAGCAAAGAGTCTGTCAATATATAAAGGTCAATGCGCCTCATAACAGATATTTAGTTATTGCGAAACCAATAGGTTGATTTGTGAAAAAAGTAAATATAAGTTATGGGGTGCTCTATGGCTGCATTACAGGATGTTTACTTATGAAATCTTTAATTCATATAGGTTCTTGAAATTGAAGGTAAACATCAAAAAATATTGGGTGCAGGCTATGTCTAACAGCGAAGGGAAAATTGCTGATGCTTTATATGAGATTCTGAAAAAATGAAGCGTGCTATTTTATGGCTGATTCAGTCTTTTTTCTATTTATTACCTGCTGCAGTTATTGTGGCTGGCGTGTATATCTTCATCTGCTTTGTTCCGCAGTATGCAGCACTCCTTAGTTTTGCATGGGTTATCGTAGTTTCTTATGTGTATATTAAATTTAACCGATGGTATTGATAAAATCCTGACATATTAGTGAGCTTAAAATTTGAGTGGAAAAGCGAACGCAAAATAACCCTATTAGCTTAAGGTGCCCGGTCTCCATCCCAAAAACCCACTCCACTCTGCAAAAGCAGAAACAACCCTGCCAGCCTCGCACCCAAAGCTTACCTGTCATCTTGTCATCACCGCGGTTTGGCTTATCCTTAAAGCTTCAATCAAAAGGAGCATCGTTTATGAAAGCGGCAATTGCTAACAGTGAACACAAGGTTGAAGTGGTTGAGAAGACGCTGCGTCCTCTCAAAACGGGCGAAGCACGGCTCAGGATGGAATGCTGTGGCGTATGCCATACCGATCTGCATGTGAAGAACGGTGATTTCGGTGATAAAACCGGCGTGACGCTGGGCCATGAAGGTATCGGTATTGTTGAGGAAGTCGCGCCAGATGTGACCTCACTCAAGCCAGGCGATCGTGCCAGCGTGGCATGGTTCTTTAAGGGCTGCGGTCACTGCCAATACTGTAACTCCGGTAACGAAACGCTCTGCAGAGAGGTCGTTAATGCCGGTTATACCGTCGATGGCGGCATGGCTGAAGAGTGTATCGTCGTTGCAGACTATTCGGTCAAAGTCCCCGACGGGCTTGATCCTTACGCCGCCAGTAGTGTCACCTGCGCTGGTGTCACCACCTATAAAGCGGTGAAAGTGTCCGAGGTAAAACCGGGTCAGTGGCTGGCGATTTACGGTCTTGGCGGGCTGGGAAATCTCGCCCTGCAGTATGCGAAAAATGTTTTTAACGCCAAAGTGATCGCGGTTGATGTGAGTGATGGGCAACTGGCACTGGCGAAAGAGATGGGCGCCGACCTGGTCGTAAACTCGGCCAGCGAAGATGCGGCTCGCTTTATTCAGGAACAAACCGGTGGCGCGCATGCGGCTGTGGTAACGGCGGTTGCCAAAGCAGCATTTAACTCTGCGGTCGATGCGGTCAGGGCCGGTGGTCGGGTGGTGGCTGTCGGACTGCCGCCGGAAGCGATGAGCCTGAATATTCCGCGTCTGGTGCTCGATGGCATTCAGGTGGTGGGATCGCTGGTCGGGACGCGTAACGATCTGGCGGAAGCTTTCCAGTTTGCGGCAGAAGGGAAAGTGGTGCCGAAGGTGACCAAAAGGAAGATTGGTGAGGTCAATGCCATCTTCGATGAGATGATTCAGGGCAAGATCCGCGGCAGGATGGTAATCGACTTTAGCGGTCAGTCTGCTGAATAATCCGTGCTGATAATCGCAGAAGCCCGCGCCGTGCGGGCTTTTTTATGCCTGTAAGGCCAGTTTCCTCCCTCTGAATGCGTAAGAGCACATTCCGTTAAAGCATTAATAAGCGCGGCTTTATGTTTCATGATGTGATTTTCACTTGAACTTTACCGGTAACATTATAGTTTATGGGGTGAAGTCTGATTACACACATCTGAAGGAGGGTTATTTATGGCTAAGAATCACTTACTCAAATCCATTGAAATTGCAGCGATTGTGCTGTTTGTCCTGATACTGGCTTATCTGGCGGTTACCGGTCTGCTGTCATCAACTGGCGTTGATCACGCCTGGCCGTATCCCAGTAAGTAACTGAGTGCCACACCAGGGAAATTATAAATAATATAAATAGATAACCGATCCTGATACAGGACATAAAAAACCCCGCAATTGCGAGGTTAATCAGAGTTTACACCAGGCTCACCGAAAGCAGAGTCAGCTCTCCGGTTTCCAGCGACAGGCTTTTTTTGGTTTCGAACATAAAGGCTTCCAGCGCCTCCTCGACATCGTCGCCCTCGATAAAGGCGTGAGTCGTGACATGATTTTCACCTTCAGGCTTAATCACGTAAGAAACAAACCACTTCTTCTTTTGCATAATGCTTATCCTCTTCTGAATAGGTAAATGCCGCGCACCGGCAATACTGAGCTTTTCCGCCAGCAGTTCAGCGGAACATGTACGGGTTCTGTCCGACAAGTCTAATCAAGCGGGGCCGGATGCAGCAGGTCGATCACGTCATCGATTTCATTGCTGGCCGCATGGCGATCAAGGGCAACCGCATAGTAGCGTCCCTTGCAGTAGTGCTTTGTTACCGCCACCCGATGGCCGGTATCGCTGTCAGCTTCACCGCCGGTCAGGGTCTGCAGGTGGGGCGGGATAACCAGCTCACTTTCGAGTTGTTCTGCTTCAATGATCACTGCGCCACCGTCGGTGGATAGCAGCAGATGCTGAATGCTCATGTTCTCTCCTCTGAGTCAGATTGCTAACCGGCAAAGTGTAGTTCACCTCAGCGGGTGTGCTGGCGACGGGCTTAATCAATGCCTGAGCAGGCTCGTTATCACAGCCAATTGCGCTTTTCCTGGCAAAAAAAAGCCCCGAAGTCGGGGGCTTTTAAAAACAGAAGGGCCTGCCTTAAAAACTCAGCTGGTCTGATCGGCCAGCTTCGGCTTCAGCACGCGCTTACCAATCTGAATGCCGGGCTTCTCAACATACTTATAGAGTAAAGAGGCCAGCGCATAGGTCACCGGGATGGCAGAGACGCAGACAATCAGGAAGCGCATCATGTCGCTCTTAAACTCAATGTCGGTGTGATTGAGCAGCAGTGCGATCATCGGGAGCACAATCAGCAGATGCAGCAGGTAGACCGAGAACGACACGTCGCCCAGCCAGGTACTGAGACGGTTGTTCAGCAGTTTACGTGGCAGAGCAATCAGCGTTGCCATCAGGCTGCCCTGTGGGTATTGCCACAGAATCGCCGTCATACCGACGATCATCAGCGCCTCCATAATCACCTGCAGCTTAATCGCGCCCAGGCCCATCGCCACGCTGGCGACCGGGCCGAGCAGCGCAAAAGCGACGTAGAGCAGGGATTTACGGCGAATCGCCTCGGCCAGCAGCATCCCCGACAGGAACATATTCAGCTTTATCAGGATCATTGAAGGCATCTCAAACGCCTCATAATAATCTGCCAGCACATACCGGCCTGCGCAGCAGAGCGCCATGATGCCAATCAGCGAGGCGGCATAACCAAAGCGCAGCGTCACCAGCATGATGAACGGGAACAGCAGATAGAACTGCATCTCCAGCCCGATGCTCCAGTCAGGCAGTACAGTATTAAAACCATATTCGGGCAGCAGGCCGAACAGGAAACTGAAGTGGGTCAGGATGTTTGCCAGCGACTGGTCGTTGTAACGCGACGACTCAGTGGCGGTGCCGGAATAGAAATGAGCAATGGTGTCACGCATCTCGCCAAACCACGGGCCATAAATCAGGGCGATGATTAACAGCAGATAGTAGAGCGGGGCGATGCGGAAGAAGCGCCGGATCCAGAACTTCTTAATGGTCTCTGTACTCTGCCACGGCTCTTTCTGCTGACGCTCGACGTAGTTTTTCGCCATCAGATAACCCGATAACAGAATAAACAGATCGACCCCAATGCCAGGGGATGAAATAAGCGTGATATGGCAATGAACCAGTAAGCTGATATGGCCAACTAATACCCAGAGAGAAGCGATGCCGCGTAATCCCTCCAGCTCCGTAGACCAACCTCGTGTTGCAGACATAACTATTCCTCGTTTTTATCCGACCTTCGGCGCTCACTAAGCCTCAAGGCAACAGATATGTAAACGGGCCTTTACAAAAGTAAGAAGATTCCGAGCACAGGTAGGAGTGAAAAATCAACCGAAACAGGGCGGGAAAGCACAGGAAGTTAAGGGCGTGCAGTGGCACACCCTTAATCAATATCACTGATTGAGAGGGCCGATCAGGCCAGTTTTAACAGGATCATACCGGCCAGCAACAGGGTCAGGCCGGCCCAGCCTTTGCGGTTCAGCCGCTGGCCAAACAACACCCATCCGGCCGCGACAGTGGCGATAATCCCAAAACCGCCCCAGACCGCATAGGCGATCGAGAGATCGATACCTTTGACCGCCTGAGCGAGTGCGCTGAATGCGAGCAGGACACAGCAAAGTGAAAGCAGACCGTACAGCGGTTTCTTAAACCCATCAGAATATTTAAGGAATATGTTAGCGGCAATCTCCAGCACGATAGCCAGCGCCAGCCAGGACGCATGAACAAGATCAGCGATGAGCATGATTAATCTCCGCTGATGATTGGGTGCCGGTTTTGATCAACACAATTCCGACAATCAGCGTCACCAGCCCACAGATTTTCAGCGCTGACAGCGTTTCACCAAACAGCTGCACGCTGAATAACGTAATCAGCATGATGCCGATACCTTCCCACAGCGCATAAGCCACGCCCAGGGCGATACGTTTAATGGCGAAACTCAGCAGAATATAAGAACAGGCAATCATGCCCAGCATCATCAGGTAGCCGGAATGGCTGCCATTGAGGCTGGACCATTTCATAAAAAGGGTACCAATAATTTCAGTAACAATAGCGAGTGATAATAAAACCCAGGCGCGCATGGGTGCTCTCCAGCAACGATAAATGACGACCTGCAACAACGCACAACGTGCGGGCAGACTCAGAACAGTTCGAAGTGGTGAGGGGACTACAGGGCGTTACGCCAGTGCTGATCGGTGGCGTTCCAGCCAGAAAGGCAAGAGGGGGAATACAGGGGGTTTGACATGAACATTCTGCTCATAAAATTTACAACACATCCACATTGTTGCTTCTCATCAGTGGACGGATAGTGCCTCCGGTTAAATAGACGCTGCATTTATAGCATTCTGCACATCGCCAAATCAACAGCAGATGCTGCTTTGTTTGATGTCGGTTAAGGTTTGATGATTTGAAAAGGGTGGCGTGTGGAAAAGGATCTGTGGTGAATCGGAATGAAAAAAATAGCCGGGCAATAAAAGTGCCCGACTATTATTAAGTGACGCTGTCACGTATTATTCAGCGCGCTGCGGGACCGTGCGAACGGGTGCATCACCCGCGACAAAATAAGCGGCGGTGCTGCGCGGCAATGGATCGCGTCCACGAATCTTATCGGCAATCTTCTCGCCAATCATGATAGTGGTGGCATTCAGGTTGCCGGTGATGATCAGCGGCATAATCGACGCATCCACTACGCGTAAGCCTTCCAGTCCATGCACACGACCTTCGCCATCAACGACGGACATCGGGTCGTTACCCATCTTACAGGTGCCGCATGGGTGATAGGCGGTTTCGCCGTGGTTACGCACGAACTCATCCAGCTGCTCATCTGTCTGGCAATCCAGTCCCGGACTGATTTCACGGCCACGGTACTTATCCAGCGCCGGCTGATTGATGATCTGGCGCGTGATGCGAATCGCATCGCGGAACTCATGCCAGTCCTGCTCATGCGACATGTAGTTAAACAGAATGGCCGGATGACGACGCGGATCGCGTGACTTCAGGCGTACATGACCGCGGCTTGGAGAACGCATCGAGCCAACGTGACACTGGAAGCCGTGGGCATCAACCGCGTTGGAACCGTTGTAGTTAATCGCCACCGGCAGGAAGTGATACTGAATGTTCGGCCAGCTGAACTCTTCGCGGCTGCGGATAAAGCCACCCGCTTCAAACTGGTTGCTGGCACCAATACCGGTGCCGTTAAACATCCACTCTGCACCGATTTTCGGCTGATTCCACCACTTCAGAGCCGGATAGATTGAGACCGGTTCTTTACACTCATACTGCAGATACATCTCCAGATGGTCCTGCAGGTTTTCACCCACGCCCGGCAGGTCGTGAACCACCGGGATGTCGAACTGCTTCAGCAGCTCAGGAGAACCCACGCCAGAACGCTGCAGGATCTGTGGCGAAGCGATAGCGCCGGCACACAGCAGCACTTCACGACGCGCGGTTACTTTGTTGATAGTGTCGCTGTCGCCCTGCAGATACTCCACGCCGACTGCGCGCTTGCCATCGAAGATGATGCGATCGGTGGTGGCATGCGTGATGATCTTCAGGTTAGCCCGGCCTTTGGCCATATCGAGATAGCCACGCGCGGTGCTGGAGCGACGACCGTTTGGCGTGACGGTACGATCCATCGGACCGAAACCTTCCTGCTGATAGCCATTAAGGTCGTCTGTGCGCGGATAACCCGCCTGCACGCCCGCCTCAATCATCGCTTCGAACAGCACGTTGTTGCCCGCTTTAGGCGTTGCAACACACACCGGGCCGTCGCCGCCGTGGAAATCGTTCGGGCCGATATCGCGGGTTTCCGCTTTACGGTAGTAGGGCAGGCAGTCCAGATAGCTCCAGTTCTCCAGCCCAGGTTCGCTGGCCCAGTTATCGAGATCCATCGCGTTACCGCGGATATAACACATGCCGTTAATCAGTGATGAACCGCCCAGACCTTTGCCGCGACCACACTCCATGCGGCGATTGTTCATGTAAGGCTCTGGCTCGGTTTCATAAGCCCAGTTATAGCGTTTGCCCTGTAACGGGAAGGCGAGGGCCGCAGGCATCTGGGTGCGAAAATCAAAGCGGTAATCCGGGCCGCCCGCTTCCAGCAACAGGACGCTTACGTTGCTCTCTTCGGTCAGACGGTTAGCCAGAACGTTTCCTGCGGATCCGGCTCCAATAATAATGTAATCAAATTCCATTCATCGTTCCTCAGGTTAAGTGATTAAAAGACTGACTGAAAACGCGTCAGCTCAACCTGCACGGACTTCACCTGGGTGTAGCTCTGCAGCGTCATCAGGCCATTCTCACGGCCAATGCCGGAGTGCTTATAACCCCCCACTGGCATCTCTGCGGCCGATTCGCCCCAGGTATTAATCCAGCAGATTCCTGCTTCGATCTGATGAATCACGCGGTGCGCCTTATTGAGATCCTGCGTCACCAGGCCGGCGGCCAGACCAAATTCGGTGTCATTGGCGCGGCGGATCACTTCTTCTTCACTTTCGTAGCTCAGGATCGACATGACCGGTCCGAAGATCTCTTCACGCACAATCTTCATCTCATCACGGCAGTCGGTGAACACGGTTGGTGCAACCCATGCACCCTGGTCGAAATCGCCACCGGTCAGACGTTTGCCGCCGCACAGAACGCGTGCACCTTCAGCGATGCCGGATTCGATATAACGCATCACATTATCGCGATGGCTGAAGCTGACCAGCGGACCAAAGTTGGTCGCCGGGTCACGCAGATCGCCTGCCTGAATGCGGGCAACGCGTTCGCTGATTTTCGCCTCGAATGCGGCCTGCAGTTTTGCAGGAATAAAGACGCGGGTGCCGTTGGTGCAGACCTGACCGGAGCTGTAGAAGTTCGCCATCATGGCGATGTCGGCGGCCAGATCGAGATCGGCATCATCAAAGATGATCAGCGGTGATTTACCGCCCAGTTCCATGGTGACCTCTTTCAGCGTTGAACCTGCTGCATTGGCCATCACTTTTTTGCCGCTGACGACGCCACCGGTAAAGGAGACTTTGTCGATGCCAGGATGCTCAGTGAGCAACTGACCGGTGACTGAACCGATGCCCGGCAGCACGTTGAACACGCCATCCGGCAGGCCCGCTTCGGTGTAAATTTCCGCCAGCTTCAGGGCAGTGAGCGGGGTCATTTCACTCGGTTTGAAAATCATCGCGTTACCCGCTGCCAGCGCGGGCGCGGATTTCCACAGGGCGATCTGAATCGGGTAGTTCCAGGCACCAATACCGGCTACCACGCCCAGCGGTTCGCGGCGGGTGTAAACAAAGGAGGTTTCGCGCAGTGGGATCTGCTGACCTTCCAGCGCCGGAACCAGACCGGCGTAATACTCCAGTACGTCTGCGCCGGTGACGATATCGACCGCTGAGGTTTCGCTGTAAGGCTTACCGGTATCGAGCATTTCCAGCTCTGCCAGCTCATCATTACGCTCACGCAGAATATCGACGGCGCGACGCAGGATGCGCGAGCGCTCCATGGCGGTCATCGCGGCCCAGACTTTCTGGCCTTTTCTGGCGGCAGCAACGGCGCGATTGACATCTTCCTGGCCGGCGGCATGAACCTCTGCCAGCACTTCGCCGTTGACCGGGTTAATCGTCTGGAACGTTTCGCCAGACGCTGCGGCAACATAAGCGCCATCGATGTAGAGTTTCTGCTCGGTGAATCGGGACATGTTTTCTCCTTCCGTTATTCGTGCTCGCCAGCCAGTTGCTGACGGATGAATTGGGTGGTCAGTGTGAGGGCGATGACCGGGTTAAACGGCTTACCGCTCAGCGCGGCGCGCAGCCACAAACCATCTATCAGAGCAGCCAGACCGTGTGCGGCCAGACGTGCCTTCTCCAGCGGCAGTTCACGCCGGAATTCGACCACCAGCGTTGAGTAGAGCCGCCGGCTGCTGACCCGCTCCAGGCGATTAAGCTGGGGCTGATGCATGCTGCTCGACCAGAAGTCGAGCCAGGCTTTCATCACTGCCGTGTGCACCTGGGTATCATCAAAATTACCCTCAACGATGGCACACAACCGCTGTTCTGCAGAGGCACCGGCCAGCGGTTCTAATCGCGACAGTACCGCCTCTCGCAGTTGACGCGTCACATCACGCATCGTGGCTTCCAGTAAGCCGTTCTTGTCCTTGAAGTAGTGACTGATGATGCCGGTGGATACCCCCGCCCGACGGGCGATCTGGGCGATAGTGGCATCATTAATCCCCACTTCATTAATCGTGCTCAGGGTCGCATCAATCAGTTGCCGACGACGTATCGGCTGCATCCCTACCTTTGGCATAGCTCCAGCTCCACCCTCAAATCGAGCCCCTATTTAAACTTTTTTTGATTGCACGTTCAATATAAAAAGAAACTTTGTTAGGATGCTGTTCTTTAAATGTAGCGAAAGCGAAACGGCAATGAGTGCTAAAATAGGCTGGTTTGCCTGAGCGATTAACAGGAAGTGACAGAACGAAACAGGGCCGCACGGCCGGAAAGCCGTGGACGGCAAGACTTATCCATTGCGTATTTTCAGGACATTAACCAGAGGTAACCGATGAATAATCCACCTGCCGGTGAAAAAGACAGACTCAATCCCGTTGTATTTTATACCTCTGCCGGATTGATTCTGACGTTTTCACTTGTGACGATTCTCTACAGTGAACTGGCCGCGAGCTGGATCCTTATGGCGGTAAACTGGGTTTCCGCCACCTTTGGCTGGTACTACATGCTGGCTGCCACGCTCTATATTGTTTTTGTGCTCTATATGGCCTGCTCGCGCTTTGGTTCGATCAAGCTCGGGCCGGAGCACTCTAAACCCGAGTTCAGTGTCCTCAGCTGGTCCGCCATGCTGTTCGCCGCCGGGATCGGCATCGACCTGATGTTCTTCTCGGTCGCCGAACCCGTGACGCAGTATATGCAGCCGCCGGAGGGTGCAGGGCAGACGATGGAAGCGGCCCGCCAGGCGATGGTCTGGACGCTGTTCCACTACGGACTGACCGGCTGGTCAATGTATGCGTTGATGGGCATCGCGCTGGGCTACTTCAGCTATCGCTATAACCTGCCGCTCACCATCCGTTCCGCGCTCTATCCCATCTTTGGTAAACGCATCTATGGCCCGATTGGCCACACCGTAGATATCGCCGCCGTGGTCGGCACCATCTTTGGTATCGCCACCACGCTCGGCATCGGGGTCGTGCAGCTTAACTATGGCCTCAAAGTGCTGTTTGATATCCCGGAAGGCCTGACCGCGCAGGCTGCGCTGATTGTCCTCTCCGTGGTGATCGCCACCATTTCTGTTACGTCAGGCGTCGATAAAGGGATTCGTTTTCTCTCCGAACTCAACGTGATCATGGCGCTGGGCCTGATTCTGTTTGTGCTGTTCTTCGGCAACACCGAGTTCCTGCTGAATGCGCTGGTGCTGAACGTCGGGGATTACATCAACCGCTTCATGGGCATGACGCTCAATACCTTTGCCTTTGATCGTCCGACCCAGTGGATGAACAGCTGGACGCTCTTCTTCTGGGCGTGGTGGGTGGCCTGGTCGCCATTCGTCGGCCTGTTCCTGGCGCGTATCTCACGTGGTCGTACCATCCGCGAGTTCGTGCTGGGCACGCTGATTATTCCGTTCACCTTTACGCTGTTGTGGCTGTCAGTGTTCGGTAATGCCGCACTGTATCAGATCATTCACGGCAATACGGAGTTTGCGCAGGAAGTGATGAACCATGCGGAGCGCGGCTTCTACAGCCTGCTGGCGCAGTATCCGGCGTTTAAACTCAGCGCCTCGGTCGCGACTATTACCGGTATGCTGTTCTACGTCACCTCGGCGGATTCCGGCTCGCTGGTGCTGGGTAACTTCACCTCGCGACTGAAAGACATCAACAGTGATGCACCGAACTGGCTGCGTATCTTCTGGTCTGTGGCGATTGGGGTACTGACCCTGAGCATGCTGATGACCAACGGTATCACTGCCTTGCAGAACACTACGGTGATCATGGGGCTGCCGTTCAGCTTTGTTATCTTCTTTGTCATGGCGGGGCTGTTTAAATCCCTGAAGATTGAAGATCACCGTCGGGCCAGCGCCACGCGCGACACCGCGCCCTATCTGGCTCATGCGACCGATCGCCTGACCTGGAAGAAGCGTCTGTCGCGCCTGATGAACTACCCTGGCTCGCGTTATACCCAGCAGATGATGGAAAAAACCATCTATCCGGCGATGCAGGAAGTGGCGAAAGAGCTGGAGCTGCGGGATGGCCGGGTCACGCTGGAGAGTGTTGAGGCGGATGAAAGCAACCCGATTGGCTATCTGGATCTGCGCGTCCATCTGGGCGAGGAGCAGGACTTTATCTATCAGGTCTGGCCGCAGCAATATTCGATTCCGGGCTTTACCTATCGCGCCCGCAGCGGTAAGTCGACCTACTACCGGCTGGAAACCTTCCTGATGGAAGGCAGCCAGGGTAACGACTTAATGGATTACAGCAAAGAGCAGGTGATCATCGACATACTGGATCAGTATGAGCGACACCTGAACTTCATCCATCTCAACCGCGAAGCGCCGGGCAGCAACATCAGCTTCCCAAGCGCTTAAATCAGGGCCCGTCAGTGAGCAATTGCTGGCGGGCTTTTTTTTCGCTACCGTCGTCATGAACAATACCGCTTCACCTGCCGAAATCGACTATCTTTAGGGCTTTGCTGGCCTGATGCCTGAAAAGCGTAGACAGGGAGTCATATGGGAAAAATATTCAGTACGTTTCTGCCGCTCTATACCACTACGCTTCTGATGCTGCTGGGTTCCGGTTTACTGACTACCTACGTCTCGTTGCGGCTGGCCAGTGAGCAGGTTAATGGTGCGCTGATCGGCGCGATTATTGCGGCCAACTATATCGGGCTGGTGATTGGCGGCAAGGTGGGGCACAACCTGATTGCCCGCGTCGGCCATATCCGTGCCTACGTGGCATGTGCCGGGATCATTACCGCCTCGGTGGTAGGTCACGGGCTGACGGACTTTATTCCGCTGTGGGTCTTTCTGCGTCTGATTATCGGGCTCTGCATGATGTGCCAGTACATGGTGCTGGAGAGCTGGCTCAACGATCAGGCGGAATCTTCCCAGCGCGGCATGATTTTCGGCCTCTATATGGTCGCCACCTACCTTGGTCTCAGTGGCGGACAGGTGATACTGAGCCTGCAATCGGGGTTTGGGGTGAGCACGCTGCTGATTGTGGCGCTCTGTTTCGCGCTCTGTCTGGTGCCGATTGCGCTGACCACCCGCACTCACGTCAGGCCCATGACACCGGCGCCGATGGAGCTGGGCTATTTTATCCGCACCATTCCCAAACTGCTCGGTACCACCCTGGTGACCGGCATGGCGATTGGCGCGTTCTATGGCCTGGCACCGGTTTATGGCAGCAGCAAAGGCTTCACCACCAGCCAGACCGGTTATTTTATGAGTCTCACGATTTTTGCCGGGCTGGTGTCGCAGTTTCCGCTGAGCTGGCTCTCTGATCGCTACGACCGCCAGCGGCTATTATTCATTATTGCCATGCTCTTTGCCGTGGCCTGCGTGCCGCTGGTGGTGCTGCCGCATCTGACCTTCCACTGGATGATTGGTATCGCCTTTGTCGCCAGCATGATGCAGTTTGCGCTCTATCCGTTGCAGGTGGCGCTGGCCAACGATCAGGTCGCCGCCGATCGTCGTGTCTCGTTAACCGCCTGTCTGCTGATGGCGTTTGGTATTGGCGCCAGTATCGGCCCGCTGGTGGTCGGTGCGCTGATGCAGCCGCTGGGCAGCAATATGCTCTATCTCTTCTTTATGCTCTGTGCGCTGGTGATTGGCGGACTGAGTTATGTGCGTGCGCCGGGTCCGCTTCCGACTACCGAAGTGCCGTTACCGCATGTGGTGATGCCTGACAGTCTGGCGACCTCGCCACTGGGTGCCGCGCTGATCCCGACGCTGGAAGAGGAGGTGATTCATGCGTCGATGGGCGGTCAGGAGCCGGAAGAGGAGAGTGCTGAGTTCGATGGCACAGCTGACGAAGAGGATTTGCCCGATGACCTACCTGAGGATCAGCGGCACAAATAGCAGCGGCAAAGCAGGATGCCGTTCGCCGCTGACTGCACCGTTAAAGCAGGATGTCCGGATCTGACACACTCTTGTCCGGTTGCTGGCTCGACATTCGGGTCAGCAACCGCGAAGCTGGCGCATACCGCTTTTTTAAGGAGTCACACCATGCTGGAACTTCGCCCCAATTGTGAACGCTGCGACGTTGATCTGCCGCCATCTTCTCTGGCGGCACGCATCTGCTCGTTTGAATGCACGTTCTGCGCTGACTGTGCTGAGCATCTCACTCATCTTTGCCCCAACTGCGGCGGTGAGCTGGTGCGCCGCCCGGTGCGTCCGGCAGAGAAACTGCAGAAATATCCGGCTAAAATGCGCAGCTGATCCCAAATGACTACAGATATGGTTGGGGCAGAATAGCCTGGCGCGCCTGATCGCATTATGATGTACTTCGTCCCTGACAGAGCTACCACCTTTACTGAGTGCCGGAGATAAGCGCCGGGAGGGACGCACCTTTCACCTCTCTTTAATCGCCTGGCCCGACCTCATTGCTCCCTTGCTCCCTTGCTCCCTTGCTGCCAGCCTCCTTTGCATTCTGCTTTCCAGCGCGTCATGCCAGTACAGGGTCAGCCCTGACTATACTCTGAAGATGGTTTCAGCAGACAAAGGCCGGGTGCAGCGATGTATTACCAATCCCTGAATGGCGAAGCGTGGCGACGGATCTGGGTGGTCGGCGATCTGCATGGTTGCCGCCGCGAACTGGATGCGCTGTTGCAGCAGCATCAGTTTGACCCCCAGCAGGACTTACTGATTTCGGTGGGTGACACCATCGATCGCGGTCCCGACAGCCTGGGTTGTCTGGCGCTGCTGGAGGAGCCCTGGTTTCGCTGCGTGCGGGGGAATCATGAGGTGATGGCGCTTTCAGCATTACAGGGGCAGGAAATGGCGCTCTGGCAGATGAACGGTGGCGACTGGTTTTTTCGGCTGCGTGGTGCAGCGTTGATTGCGGCGCGTCACGCGTTGCAGCGTTGCCGTGAGCTGCCGCTGATTCTCCATCTGCAACTCGATGAGCGAATTATTGTGATTGCTCATGCTGATTATCCGGCCCGGGAATATGCGTTGAATAAGCCACTCGACTGGCAGCAGGTGGTCTGGAGCCGTCAGCGGCTGGAGGCGATGGAGCCAGGCGAACGGGCGGGCATCCGTGGCGCAGACGCCTTTTACTTCGGACATACGCCGCTGAAACAGTCGCTGACGATTGCCAATCTGCATTACATCGATACCGGCGCAGTGTTTGGCAATCATCTGACGATGCTGCAAATAAAGTGACTCAGCGAAACAGGCGTCCGTCGCGCACCAGCTCCCGCGGATAGCTGTTCTTGATACGGCTGCCGACTTTTTTAGCCAGCCCCAGCGGCTGCTGCTGATAAGTGACAATCATCTCATTACGGGTGGGTTCCGTTTCCGGGTAGATATCCCGCCCGCGATACCACTCTTCCGCCTCTGCTGCGGTGAGCTCAAAAGTCTGCGCCGCATCCGGTTTTGCCAGCGCAATCACCGCTTCATGCTGCCAGCGATAGCCTTTAGCAAAGGTTTCTGCCAGCTTCAGGCCGATGCGCGAGAACCGCACTTTGCCCAGCAGCGGAGTAACGGCCTTCGGGAACAGCCAGATCTCTTTATCACGCTGCCACAGCTCCAGCGACGCATCCCATTTAAGAGAGACTGCGGCGGCGGCCTGGGCTATCTCACTTTCCAGCTTGCGGCTGAGGTGGGAGAAGGGCAGTTTACCCACTTTGTAGCCCGGCAGCGGTAAGGGTTCGACCGACGCGGTTTTACGCAGCCGGGCAACGAAAAAGCCTTCGCTGTCGAACATCTGCGGGAAGACATGCAGATAGCCCTCGGGCGTCGCGGCCTGTCCGGCACCCTCAAACAGCCCATCGAGCGTTACAATCTCAACAGCGTCCGGATAACGCTCCAGCAGCCAGGCGATAACCTGCTGATTCTCAATCTGATTCAGGGTGCAGGTAGAGTAAACCAGCGTGCCGCCGGGTTTGAGGGCGTGGAAGGCACTGTCGAGCAGATCGCGCTGGGTCGCGGCGATTTCGTGCGTACTTGCCAGCGACCAGTTTTTCAGCGCATCAGCATCTTTGCGAATCACCCCTTCGCCGGAGCAGGGAGCGTCGAGCAGGATGGCGTCGAACTGTTCCGGCAGGGCTGGTCCGAAGACCCGCGCGTCAAAGTGCGTTAAGGCGCTGTTGCTGACGCCGCAGCGGCTGATATTGGCGTGCAATACTTTTACCCGGCTGGAGGAGAATTCGTTAGCCAGGATAACGCCCTGATTGCCCATCCGCGCAGCAATCTGGGTCGTTTTAGAACCCGGTGCCGCCGCCATATCCATCACGGCGCTGACCTCTGGCTGAGCATCAAACAGCGCGGTCACCGGCAGCATGGAGCTGGCCTCCTGAATGTAGAACAGGCCGCTGAGATGCTCAGCCACGCTGCCCAGCGGCAGGCTCTCATCTTCCCGGCTGATCCAGAATCCCTCTTCGCACCACGGCACCGGCGTCAGTTGCCAGTCATAACCCGCGGTCTGACTCAGAAAGTCAGCCACGCTGATCTTCAGGGTATTGACGCGAATACTGCGGCGCAGGGGTTGCTGACTGTAGGCAATAAATTGCGCGAGGCTCACCTCATCGGGCAGGCTCTGGCGCATTAACGAGAGAAAATCGGCGGGGAAAAGCGAAGAAGCATCTGACACGGGCACATTCCAGTTAAGGCAAAGGCGGCAGTGTATCATGAGGAAAGGAAACGGGCAGCCAGGCTGCCCGTTTGAGGGAATGAATAAGGCGTATGCTCCCTGAGCCGGTGCTGACTTTAAACGCCTAAAAGGGCAGAACAGTCTGCCCGTTTGAGATAGCCTTTAGCGCGGAGACGGGATCGCCGTTCCCCAGTTACGCCAATCTTTCGGCGCTTCATCCTGCAGCAGGAAGTGTTTATCCGGATTCGCCTGTGGCGCCAGCGGCACCGTCGGCGGCGTCGCAAACTGAATGCCACCGCGAATAAACTGCTGGAAGGTCCCGGTTTTCACTACGCCACCCACCAGACCGAAGTCCAGGTTATAGCCAGATGCCAGCCAGAACACCGAGTTATTACGCACCAGATGCTGGTACTTCTTACTGATGCGCAGGGCGATCTGCACACGATCCGCCATATTACCCAGTGAGGTGCCGGTCACGGTACCTACTTCCACACCACGGAACAGCACCGGCGTACCCAGCGACAGTGAACCGGCCTCAGTGGCATCAACATAAATGTTCAGGCCATTAAGGTAGCGGGAGTCGGTAATGGTGCTCTCCTGCAGCTCAAACGTGCGTGCGGCGCCACCTTTACCTGGATCCACGTTGACGTAAGGCTGCAACAGGGTTTCCAGATGATTCACGCCGGTAGCGGAAATCTCCGGTGAGACCACCGAGAAACGGCTGCCGAGACGGGCGAAATCGTTGACATACTCCGGATAGAGTACCGCTTTCGCCACCACCTGATTGTTATCTTTGCTTAACGACAGTGACTCCACCTGGCCGACATTAATACCCAGGTAACGAATCGGCATTCCGGCAGAGAGCTTGCTGGCGTCATAGGTGTGCAGCGTAATCTGACTGCCCACTGCGCGGGCGGCGGTTTCAGACGGATAGAGGACGCGTTTGGCCCCTTTGGCCGACTGTGCTCCACTCATATTGTCGAAACTGATCGCGCCTTTCAGCGCGCGGTTAAGCGGTGATGCCTGCACCGTCAGGCCGCTGCCGTTAAGGCTGACGCGTGCGCCACCCTCAGCCCAGAACACGCTTTCGCTGGTCAGCAACTTGCGATATTCCGGCTGGATATGTACCGCAATATCAAAGGCGTCAGCGCGTGGCGTGACTTTGACAATCTCACCCACCTGAAATTTGCGGTAAAGCACGACAGAGCCGGCCTGCACGTCAGGCAGACTGTTGGCGGTCAGCATCAGCGTGGTAGAAGGGCCATCGCCGGTAATGCCTTCTTCCGCTTTTTCAGCATCGGCAAACAGCGGATAGGCACTTTTTGGCTCACCCTTTTTGCCCGGATCCAGCCGGATACCCCCATCCACCCATTCACGGGCGCTGGCACCTAATACCTGCATGCCATCAAGGCCGAACTTCACATCCAGCCGACTGTTGACGATAAATTTGCTGTCGCCATGCACCAGATTGCGATTTTCAGGATTGACCGCCACCACGAAATTCACGCCATTTTCATCCAGCGTACGCGACATCACCTGACCAATCTGCATGCCGTGCAGCATCAGCGGCTGGCCCTGATCGATACCATAGCTCTCTGGCGCGCTGAGTTTTACCGTCAGCACATTGGGCTTCTGCAGCAGAGTCTCATTGGACGCCAGCACGGTGTAGTGCTGCTGCGGCTCGCCTTCGCCCGGCACCAGTTCCAGCGTGTTGCCGGTCAGCAGCGCGCTGAGGCTGGTATCCGTCAGGCTGATTTTCGGGCTGTGCATCTCAATGCGGGTGCCGCTGCGCATCAGACCGACAACAGAGGGATCAATCGTCAGCTCGCCGGTGACCTTGCCGCCATCCTGCAGGTTCAGTTTGGTCAGCGTGCCGACCTCCAGTCCCTGATACATCAGCGGAGTGCTGCCCGCCTTGAGATTGTTGCCGTTAGGCAGATCCAGTGTGATCTGCACGCCGCGCTGACTATGTGCCAGATCGGGATAGAGCCGGTAATTCTGCTCAGCTTTGGCCGTTTCCGCACCCTGTGGCGAGTCAAACGCGATCGCGCCATTGACCAGCGCCGCCAGACTCTCCAGCTGCACTTTAGCCCCGCTCAGGCTGACGTCAGCATTCATGCCTGACACATTCCAGAAACGGCTGTTGGTTTTCACCAGATTGATAAAGCGACGGTCAATCAGCACATCAATCGACACGCCATCGGATTTGCTGTTAATGCTGTAGTCATAGACCCGGCCAACCGGAATTTTGCGGTAATAGACCAGCGAGCCGGTGTTGAGCGAGCCGAGATCGGGCGCATGCAGATGGATCATCAATTCGCCGGTATTCACCCGATATTTGGGCTGCGTATCCAGCGCGGTAAACGACTCGCTGGGTTTACCTTTACCTGGCATCATCCCGATGTAGTTACCACCGACCAGCGCATCCAGCCCCGACACACCCGCCAGCGAGGCTTTAGGCGTCACCAGCCAGAACTGCGTATCTTCACGAAGCGCATCGCGCATGTCGCTCTTGATGCTGGCTTTAATCTGAATGCTGCGATAATCATCACTGAGATTAATGCCCTGCACGGTGCCCACTTCCACGCCCTGATAGCGGATCGGGGTGCGACCCGGCACGATACCATCCGCCGTCTGGAAATTGATGGTGATGGTGGTGCCGCGCTCCTGATAATTGGTCCAGAGCAGCCAGCAGGCGATCAGCATCGCAATAATCGGCAGCAGCCAGAAGGGCGAAATTTTGCGCTTATTACGCAGCGTTGCGTTAGTCGGTGTAGTCGGCGTTTCCTGTTGCATGTGCATCCCAGAGCAGGCGGCTGTCCAGCCACTCAACAGACATAATGGTCAGGATGACGGCCGCGCCAAAAAACAGCGCCGCCGGTCCCATGGTAAAAGCCAGCAGCTGATCACGGTTGACCAGCGACATGGTTAACGAAATGACAAACAGATCGAGCATTGACCAGCGGCCAACCCAGGTGACAAACCGTAGCAAGCGGATGCGGGTTCTCAGCCCCTGTTCACAGCGAAAATGAATGCTGAGCAGCAGAGTCAGCATCACCAGCACCTTGATAAACGGCACCAGAATACTGGCGATAAAAACAATCGCCGCCACCGGAATATTGCCTTCGCCCAGACCCAGGATACCGGAGAAGATGGTGTCCTCACGCCGTGAGCCATTAAGGTAGACCACGGAGATCGGCATCAGATTCGCGGGGATTAACAGCACAATCGATGCGATGAGCGCAGCCCAGGATTTCTGCAGGCTGTGGCGGCGTCGGAAGTCGAGCGGCGTGTGGCAGCGCGGGCAGCGGCCCCGTTCATCGGGTATGCTGGTGTTGTGACAGTTCAGGCAGACCTGCATATCGTCACGGGCCATATTGCCAGGCGTCTGTGGGTAGAAATGCTCCCACAGCTGCTCCATATTCAGATGGATCAGTGTCAGCACGCTCAGCATCGTCAGGGCGATGTAAGCCGCCAGCCCGTAGCCAATCTCCAGCGAAGCATAGTCCTGCACTTTAATTGACGCCACGGCGATGCCGATCAGATAGATATCGAGCATCACCCACTCTTTCAGCTTCTCCAGCATCAGCAGCACGGGACGCAGGTTCATGCCCAGCCGGTGGCCGATACCGAGATAACAGATACCCGCCACCAGCGTCACCGGCGCGCCGATGGTGCAGAACGCCACCATTGAGGCCGTCAGTACATCACCCTGCTGGGTCATCTGGATGATGCCTTCCAGTACGCTGGCATTGATGCGCATGCCAAGCAGCCGGATATCTACCAGCGGCAGGGAGAAAGCAAAGGGCATTAACACAATCATGGTGGCGGCCATCGCCATAAGACGGGTCATTGGCCAGTCGCGACCACTGAGAATTTCGGCGTTACAGCGTGGGCAATGTGCCGACTGATGCGATTTCACATCCGGTAAGGAAAAAAGGGTATCGCATTGCGGGCAACGCTGATAACGTGCGTGAGGCAATGTCTGGCTGATAGCGTGAATTTTCATAGGGTGATGCAATCTTCGCTCTTCAGAAGTAACAGATATCGGTCGTAAAGACATTGTCTGTGTGCCTGTCTCGGGCATCACGCTTCGATCCACAGAATGCTAAGGGTATAGCAACTAACGCTATGATTCACCTTGTGGCTCTGGATATTTAAAACTTATTTTTAACGAACGGTCTCTAATGCCCGTTCAGATGTCATTGGTAACGGTTAAATAATGAACAAAACTGCCTTTTACGCCGATTTGAATCGCGATATGCGCGCCTTACTGGCGGGAGAAACGGCGTTCCTCGCCGCGATGGGAAACTTTAGCGCGCTGCTGTACGAACGTCTCGATGGCGTGAACTGGGCTGGTTTCTACCTGCTGACGGAAGCGGATACGCTGGTGCTGGGCCCGTTCCAGGGCAAAATCGCCTGTGTGCGCATTCCGGTCGGTAAAGGTGTGTGTGGCACGGCGCTGGCAGAAGAAAAAGTGCAACGCGTAGATGATGTGCATGCCTTCCCGGGCCACATCGCCTGTGACGCTGCCAGCAATGCTGAGATTGTGATTCCTCTGAAAGTGAATGGCACTGTGGTTGGGGTGCTGGACATCGACAGCGTGGCGTACAATCGCTTTGACAGCGACGACGAATCGGGGCTGGTCACACTGACTGATGGGCTTTGTGAAGTGCTTGCGAACAGCGACTTAGAAAAATATCTGCAGCTGACGCGCAGCTAATCGACTGGATCACATGGCATTTAGCGATGTTGTCATTATAATGTCGCCTGTTCATGCCTGCGCTGGTCGGCAAACCCGTTGTAATCAGGAAATTTCATGGAAAATCAACCTAAGTTGAATAGCAGTAAAGAAGTCATCACTTTTCTGGCGGAGCGCTTTCCGCACTGCTTTAGCGCTGAAGGTGAAGCGCGTCCGCTCAAAATCGGTATCTTTCAGGATCTGGTCGAGCGTGTTCAGGGCGAAATGGGTCTGAGCAAAACACAGCTGCGTTCCGCGCTGCGTCTCTATACGTCAAGCTGGCGTTATCTGTACGGCATCAAAGCCGGTGCTATCCGTGTCGATCTCGACGGTAACGCCTGTGGCGTGCTGGATGAGCAACACGTTGAGCATGCACGCAAGCAGCTGGAAGAAGCGAAAGCACGCGTCCAGGCGCAACGTGACCAGCAGCGCGCCGCGCGTCGTGAAGCAGGCGAAAGCGAAGAGGGCGCGGCACCGCGTCGTCCACGCAAGCCGGCGGCACGTAAGCCTGCAGAAGGCGAAGCCGCGCGTAAACCGCGTCCGCAGACCACTGCACCGCGTGCGACCGCCTCACAGCATCGCAAGCCAGCCCCACGTCCGGAGCAGGAAGCCCGACCCATCACTGATACCTCAACTTTGCAACCCGGCCAGAGTATTAAAGTTAAAGCAGGCAAAAGTGCGATGGACGCTACCGTTCTTGAAGTATCAAAAGACGGCGTTCGGGTCCAGCTCGCTTCCGGCATGGCAATGATTGTGCGCGCAGAACACTTGCAGTTCTGAAACGGAGGCTAACCCCGGCATGAACACCCTTTTTAAAGTTGGACTTATTGCGGGCCTGCTATTAGCAGGCCCAACCTTCGGCGCGGAGAACATTACCCGCGCCGATCAGATTCCCCAGCTTCACGAAGATCCGCAGGATCCGACGGTCAGTGAGCGCGTAACCTCGCGCTTTACCCGTTCCCACTATCGCCAGTTCGACCTGGATCAGAACTTTTCAGCGAAAATTTTTGATCGCTATCTGAACATGCTCGACTACAGCCACAACGTGCTGCTGGCGTCAGATGTGGCGCAGTTTGCCAGCAAAAAAACCACCGTCGGCGATGAGCTGCGCAGTGGCAAGCTGGATCTCTTTTACGATATTTATAATCTGGCGCAGAAACGCCGTTTTGAGCGCTATCAATATGCGCTGACGGTGCTGGCTCGTCCGATGAATTTCAGCGGCAATGACACTATCGACATTGACCGCGCGAAAGCACCCTGGCCGAAAGATCAGTCTGAACTGAATGCGCTGTGGGATGCCAAGGTCAAATATGATCAGCTGAGTCTGAAGCTGGCGGGCAAAGATGATAACGAGATCCGCGACGTTCTGACCAAGCGTTACAACTTCGCTATCCGTCGTCTGGCCCAGAGCAACGGTGAAGATGTTTTCCAGCTGGTGATGAACGCTTTTGCCCGCGAAATCGATCCGCACACCAGCTATCTGTCGCCGCGTAACACCGAGCAGTTCAACACCGAAATGAGCCTGTCACTGGAAGGCATCGGTGCGGTTCTGCAGATGGATGACGACTATACGGTGATCAACTCGATGGTCGCAGGCGGCCCGGCCGCGAAAAGCAAAGCCATTACCGTTGGCGATCGCATCGTCGGTGTGGGTCAGCCAGGTAAGCCGATGGAAGATGTGATCGGCTGGCGTCTGGATGATGTCGTGGCAAAAATTAAAGGACCTAAGGGCAGCAAAGTGCGCCTGGAAGTTCTGCCAGCCGGTAAGGGCACCAAAACCCGTACCGTGACGCTGACGCGTGAGAAAATCCGACTGGAAGATCGCGCGGTTAAATTGACCATCAAAAATGTCGGCAAGCAGAAAGTGGGCGTGCTCGATATTCCTGGTTTCTATGTCGGCCTCACCGACGACGTGAAAGTACAACTGCAGAAACTGCAGAAACAGAACGTCGACAGTGTGGTGATCGATCTGCGTACCAACGGCGGCGGCGCGCTGACCGAAGCAGTCTCGCTTTCCGGTCTGTTTATTCCGAGTGGTCCGGTGGTTCAGGTACGCGACAACAATGGTCGGGTTCGTGAAGACAGCGATAATGACGGTGTTGTCTACTACAAAGGACCGCTGGTGGTGCTGGTCGATCGTTTCAGCGCCTCAGCCTCTGAGATCTTCGCTGCCGCGATGCAGGATTACGGTCGCGCGGTGATTGTTGGCGAGCCAACCTTTGGTAAAGGCACCGTTCAGCAGTATCGCTCTCTGAACCGCATCTACGATCAGATGCTGCGTCCGGAGTGGCCTGCGTTAGGCTCCGTTTCTTACACCATTCAGAAGTTCTATCGCATAAACGGCGGCAGTACACAGCGTAAAGGCGTTACGCCGGATCTGCTGATGCCAACCGGCGTTGAAGCGGCGGAAACCGGTGAGAAATTTGAGGATAACGCACTGCCGTGGGACAGCATCAAAGCGGCGACCTATGTCAAAACCGGTGATGTGAAACCGCTGGTGGTGCAGCTGACTAAGCAGCATGCTGACCGCATCGCTCAGGATCGCGAGTTCCAGTACATCATGAAGGACATTGCCCGTTACAATGCCCTGAAAGATAAGCGCAACATCGTGTCGCTTAATCTCGCTCAGCGCGAGAAAGAGAACCACGAAGATGATGCGTCTCGTCTGGAGCGGATCAACGCGCGCTATCAGGCCGAAGGCAAAAAACCGCTGAAAAACCTGGATGAGTTGCCGAAAGATTATAAAGAGCCGGATCCGTATCTTGATGAGACGGTGAAGATCGCTAACGATCTTGCGCAGCTGGAGAAATCCCAGCCAGAGGCGCCAGCGGCTAAATAAACCGCTATTGCCAGAAAAAGCACCGCTCAGCGGTGCTTTTTTTTGTACTCAGAAAAGTTTCCAGTAAGCAATGATTAGCGCTGGTGAAGGAGCCTGAAGGCTGGGCTCCTCATCAGGCGTGTCAGAATGTAAAGTTATGTCTTTTTAGGCACTTAAACGTTAAGGTTGCTTGAAAAGCAGCCCAATGCCCATAGGATATGGATCCGCGTATAGGCGCGTGAACTACTGAGGAAGATTAACAAAAATGATGCGTATTGCTCTTTTCCTGATGACCAACCTGGCTGTGATGTTGGTATTCGGGCTGATTCTCAGCCTGACAGGGATCCAGTCAAGCAGTGTTCAGGGCCTGATGATCATGGCAGGCCTGTTTGGCTTCGGCGGTGCGTTTGTTTCACTGCTGATGTCGAAGTGGATGGCACTGCGATCGGTTGGCGGTGAAGTGATTGAACAGCCACGCAACGAAACCGAGCGCTGGCTGGTGGATACAATTGGCCGTCAGGCACAACAGGCGGGTATTGCGATGCCACAGGTGGCGATCTATCACGCACCTGACATCAACGCCTTTGCAACTGGCGCACGGCGTAACGCCTCACTGGTTGCTGTCTCAACCGGTCTGCTGCAGAACATGAGCCGTGATGAAGCGGAAGCGGTGCTGGCACACGAAGTGTCACACATCGCCAACGGCGACATGATCACCATGACGCTGATTCAGGGTGTGGTGAACACCTTTGTGATTTTCGTTTCACGTATTCTGGCGCAGATCGCGGCGGGCTTTATGTCCGGCAACCGTGATGGTGAGGAGAGCAGCAACGGCAACCCGCTGGTCTACTTTGCGGTGTCGATGGTGCTGGAACTGGTGTTTGGTATTCTCGCCAGCATCATCACCATGTGGTTCTCGCGTCACCGCGAGTTCCATGCCGATGCCGGTTCAGCGAAGTTGGTAGGTCGTGAGAAGATGATTGCGGCGTTACAGCGCCTGAAAACCAGCTACGAACCGCAGGAGCCGAGCAGCATGATGGCGTTCTGTATCAACGGTAAGGGCAAATCATTCAGCGAGCTGTTTATGTCGCATCCGCCGTTAGATAAGCGTATTGAAGCACTGCGCAGCGGTCAGTATCTGAAGTAGCGTTCAGCAGAGCAAAAAAGGCGACCCTGGGTCGCCTTTTCTGTTTAGAAACCATAATCAGACTGAATCTGACAGCAATATCTTAGCTCAACATGCAGGGAACCCGGGCAGAGGAGGAAAGCGTCCCGCGCCATGGATGGTGCGGGCCGACCGTCATGGATGACAGAAGTCTTTCCGATCTGACCGGGTTCCCTGTGAAGGCTCGGCCTTACAGCGAATCGGGTCACACTCTGTCAGGTGGTCGCCTTTTCTGTTTCTGCCATCAGGCGCGGGTCTGCGTCATCCGCGACACACTGACCAGTGCGGCCACGGCGGCAAAGCTGCCCGCCAGCAGCAGTGAAGCGTGCGTCCCGCGTTCATCAAACAGATTAAACATCAGCGCGACCAGTGCGGCACCCATACTCTGGCCCAGCAGGCGCGCGGTGCCCAGCATGCCGCTGGCGCCGCCGCTGCGATGACGCGGAGCAGAGGTGACAATGGTGTGGTTGTTGGGTGACTGAAACAGCCCAAAACCGGCACCGCACAGCATCATGCGCCAGATAATATCGCCATCACCCGGGTTGGCCGGAAGCCAGGCGAGCAGAAACAGCCCCAGGGCGAACATGGCCAGCCCGATGCCGCCCAGCAGCCCGGCATGCACCCGTTCAATCAGCCGACCGGCAATCGGCGCAAACACCATAGTTGCCAGCGGCCAGGGCGTCAGCAGTAAACCGGTTGCCACCTCATCACGCTGCAGGACGTTTTGCAGAAAGAAGGGCAGCGACACCATCGCCAGCATCTGCGCGCAGAACGAACAGACCGACGTTCCCATCGACAGGCTGAAAATCGGGATACGCAGCAGATCAACCGGCAGCAGCGGCACCGCCATGTTTAACTGACGACGAATAAAGAACCAGCCCACAACCAGCAGAGCAATGACCTCCGACAGCACCAGCAGATGACTCTGTCCCTGTGCAAACCCGCTCAGCGCAGAGATGATCAGACCAAAGAACAGGGCGTTCATGATTGCGCTGGGAACATCAAATTTCTGCGCCGTCGCTTTCTGCGGATTATCAGGCAGCGTGCGCAGCGCCAGCCAGAGCGCAATGGCACCCAGCGGGACGTTAATCAGAAACAGCCACTTCCAGCTTGCCACCGAAAGAATCGCTGCGGCGACCGTCGGGCCTGCCGCGGTTGAAACCGCCACGACCAGCGAGTTGATCGCCATGCCGCGTCCCAGATGACGCTGCGGATAGATAATGCGTATCAGCGCGGTATTCACACTCATCAGCGCTGCACCTCCTAATCCCTGCAGCACGCGGGCGAAAGTCAGCATGGTCAGGGTGGTGGAGAAGGCGCAGAACAGCGAAGTGGCAATAAACAGCGCCAGGCCCGCCTGATAGACGCGGCGATAACCCAGCATGTCGCCCAGAAAGGAGAGCGACAGCAGCGAGACGATAATCGCAATCTGATAAGCGTTCACTATCCAGATCGACTGCGCCGGGCTGGCATTCAGTTCGCGCGAGATAGTAGGCAGGGCGACATTGGCTATCGCGCCATCCAGCACCGCCATGGTCAGGCCCAGCGCGATAGTGACGATTGCCATATAGCGCTGACGCGCGGGTAATCCATCCTGAGGAGGAGAGAGTGTCATAAATTAATTACTAAAGAGGGTGAATATCATCATGCTAATGAAATTAACGCTGAAATACAGCGATTGGACGGATAAAAACTGTCTTTAAATATGACGTCATGGTTAAAGCATTGCTGCCTTCGTATGCCTCACTCTATACTGACAGTCCGTTCCATTTTTTTTGAAACAGGTTTAACAAGGTGCGCGATGTCCTCTGCTGAAAATGATAAACAGCCCGATTCCGTCTCTTCGGTACTTAAAGTGTTCGGCATTCTGCAGGCGCTGGGTGAAGAGCGCGATCACGGTATTACTGAGCTCGCGCAGCGCGTGATGATGTCAAAAAGCACCGTTTACCGTTTCCTGCAGACCATGAAGTCGCTGGGTTATGTCACGCAGGAAGGTGAGAGCGAGAAGTACTCACTGACACTGAAGCTGTTTGAACTGGGCGCTAAGGCGCTGCAGAATGTCGATTTAATCCGCAGTGCGGATGTGCAGATGCGTGAGCTTTCGCGTCTGACCAAAGAGACCATTCACCTGGGGGCGCTGGAAGAGGACAGTATTGTCTACATCCACAAAATCGACTCCCTCTACAACCTGCGTATGTATTCGCGCATTGGCCGCCGTAATCCGCTGCATACCACCGCGATTGGGAAAGTTCTGCTCGCCTGGCGCGATCGCAGCGAAGTTGAGGAGATCCTGCGGGATGTCGAGTTCAAACGGAGCACGGCCAATACGCTGTTAAGCGCGGAGGCGTTGATTACGGCGCTGGATCAGGTAAGAACGCAGGGCTATGGTGAAGATAACGAAGAGCAGGAAGAGGGCTTACGCTGCCTTGCCGTGCCGGTATTTGACCGTTTTGGCGTGGTGATTGCGGGACTGAGTATCTCTTTTCCCACCATTCGCTTTTCAGAAGATGCCCGCCAGGATTATGTGGCAATGCTGCATCGGGCGGCGCGCACGCTCTCCTCAGAGATGGGCTATCACGACTATCCGTTCTGAAAACAGCGGGCCATGTGGCCCGCTGTTTTGTTAATTATCGATCACTTCTCCGCTTTTCTTCAGCAACGGACAATCAGTCACGCCCACCACGCCACTGTCAGTATGCAGATACTGCGCACTGATCACACCGCGAGCGGTCAGATAGCTGCACTGCAGGCCAAGGCCGGCGGCATTTTTAGTACTGCCGGTTAATACGCCATAGCCGGTAAACAGCATCGCCAGCCAGATCACCGCCAGCAAGCCTACCGTACGAATAAACAGTTTCATTATGTCTCCTTGTGAAAGATAACTCAGCGCTCCACCTGGTGCCGCCGGTTATGATGATATCAGCATGCCTCGCTTTTCTGGTGGGATCGATCAGAGATAACTGAAACGGCAAATTCTGCATTGATGTTAACCCCATTATCTTTTGCGATGGCGACAGGTAGAATGGGCGGTTGCCATGTTCTGGCGTTTCCACTTAGTTTTACGAGGCAGTTATGAATGAGTTAGCCGCAAATTCGGGCCCACTGGTCAGCTATGGCCTGCTGGTCATTATTTTGATTGTGGCGTTTATCGCCTGGTTCTTTGTCAACCGCGCCAGCGTGCGCGCCGGTGAGCAAATCCGCTTACTGGAATCTTTGCTGGAAGAGCAGAAGAAACAGAATCAGCTGCTGCGCCGTCTGATTGAGATGCAGCCAGGGGCAGAGAGTAAAAAAACCGATGACGATCGCGACAAACGCGACTTTATCCGGTTGATTCCGGAACGATAATCACAGCAGAGAGGCGGGATGGTCTGGAAAAATCCGTGGTATGACAGCAGCAAAGCGCATCACACGCCCGAGGGATTCTGCAATCCTGAACCGGAACGGCGCAAGCCGGGCGATCTGCAGCGCTGGCGCAGGGAGCGCAAAGCGCAGGGGCTGCCGCTGCCACCGCAGCAGGGCTACAGGGCTTTCACCGAACAGTGGTGGCAGCCCGCCGATATCAGCGGCAGTGACGATCGCATCTGGTGGCTGGGACATGCCGCCGTGCTGCTGCGGCTGAACCAGCAATATATTCTGATCGATCCCGCACTCTCGTCACGCGCCTCGCCACTCTCTTTTGCCGGGCCGCAGCGAAAAACGCCAGCACCGCTTAGCATCGCTGATCTGCCGCGTCTGGATGTCGTGCTAATTTCACATAACCATTACGACCATCTTGATCGGCCGACGGTTAAAGCGATCGTCCGGCGTTTTCCGCAGGCGACCTTTATTGTGCCGCTGGGCCTGGCAAAATGGTGCAGGGCTCGGGGCGTGAAACAGGTCCATCAGCTCGACTGGTGGCAGCAGCTTACTGTCGGCGACTTCTGTTTTGATGCGGTGCCGGCACGTCACTGGAGTATGCGAACGCCGCGCGATCGAAACCGTTCGCTCTGGTGCGGCTGGGTCGTGCGTTCTGCCTCCATGCGTTTCTGGTTCTCGGGCGACAGCGGCTACAGCGACAGCCTGCCGGAGATTGCGGCCCGACTTGGCCCGTTCAGCCTGGCGGCTTTGCCGATTGGCGCTTATGCACCTGAATGGTTCATGGCGGGACAGCATATGAATCCCGATCAGGCGGTGGCGCTGTGGCAGGCAGCAGGCAGGCCGCTGACGCTGCCTATCCACTGGGGCGTGTTCGAACTGGCTGATGAGTCGCTGGATGCGCCACCCAAAGAACTGGCGGATGCGCTGCTGCGGGCAAACGAGCAAAAGGGCGGTTTCGCACCGTGGCGAATAGGCGAAAGCCGCGGGCTGAATAAGGATAACCAGGAATTATCCTAAAACCTCAAAGATAAACAAAAGCCCGATTTTTATTATCTGATATCAATTTTTCAAATCAAAAGTTAAATTCTTAATAAGTAAAATCGGGCTCAATGCTTTTATTTGGAGCAGGACGACTGTCTGGCTCCTGCTTTTGGTGCAAGAAAAGTGTTATCTGTACGAAATAAAAGGCGCTGTACAGGATTGAAGCCGGATTATTGATATTTTCAACTTTTCGCGCTTCGCTTATTCATTCTGTTATTGCCATATTTGTGAAATATTAATTTCTTATGGTATCCATTGGGTTAGACCCGGCAACAGAGGCCGGAGAGGGGGATAGCCAGAGAGCGTGCTTAATTTGCATCGGCATTTGTAAACGCCACAGAACAGGCAATGTGAGCCTTCTGGCAATTGTGTGCGCAGGCTGGCTGAGGCCCTTAAAAATGGCTTGCCATTGTTTTTAGGATATGTGATAACAAATCCTGAGTTAAACGAGGTACAGTTCTGTTTATGCATGGCATCTTCTGTAAAGAAGTCTGTAAAGAAGAACGAGTAAAGACGTTGACGTTGAATACCGCTTCCTTGCCGAACCTTAATTAGTGCCTCATGCAGTAATGTCTCTGGTTTTTCTGTACGACAGCCTTCGGGCTAAATAAACATCTAAAGGAATTTGCAAAATGGCAAAGATTAAAGGTCAGGTTAAGTGGTTCAACGAGTCTAAAGGTTTTGGTTTTATCACCCCTGCTGACGGTAGCAAAGATGTGTTCGTACACTTCTCCGCTATTCAGGGCAATGGTTTCAAAACCCTGGCTGAAGGCCAGAGCGTTGAGTTCGAAATTCAGGACGGCCAGAAAGGCCCGGCAGCCGTTAACGTTACGGCTATCTGATTCAACTCCGCCTCGGTGCATTGCACCCTGACATGAAATCTCAAAGCCCTGGCTTCTCAGCCGGGGCTTTCTTTATGCTTCCGATGCGTAAACGTTAAGGTTACACTGCGCCGCGTTATCTGATGCCGGAGCACCCTATGTCCCTGATTTGCCCTCTTTGTCACTCTCCTCTCGCCTTTACTGCGCGCAGCTGGTGCTGCGAGAATCGCCATCAGTTTGACCAGGCGAAAGAAGGGTATGTCAATCTGCTGCCCGTTCAGCATAAACGGTCACGTGAACCGGGTGACAGTGCAGAGATGATGCAGGCAAGACGCGAATTTCTTGAGGCAGGCTACTACCAGCCGCTGCGTGATCGGGTCGTCAGCCTGCTTGCGCCCGCGCTGAGCCAGCCGGAGTGCAAAATCCTGGATATCGGCTGTGGCGAAGGTTACTACACCGCCGCACTGGCTGACGCAGCAGGCGAGGCCGGGCAGGTCTATGGGCTGGATGTCGCCAGAATGGCGATCCGGCTGGCAGCAAAGCGCTATCCGGCGGTGCGCTTCTGCGTCGCCTCCAGCCAGCGCTTACCCTTTGCCGATCACGCCCTGGATGCGGTTGTCCGAATTTACGCACCCTGCAATGAAGCGGAACTGGCCCGCGTGCTGAAGCCGGGTGGCCTGGTACTGACCGTGACTCCGGGCCCGCATCATTTGCAGCAGTTCAAGGCGCTGATTTACCGCGAAGTGCAGTTGCATGTGCCGGAGCAGAAAGCGTATCCCGGATTCCATCAGGTGGCGCAGCATGCGCTGCGTTACCCGATGGCATTAACCGGTGCTGCCGCGACGACCCTGCTTCAGATGACGCCGTTCGCCTGGCGGGCGCGTGAGGAGGTCTGGCAAACCCTGAAACAGAGCGAGCAGTTCAGCTGTGATGCCGACTTTACCCTGACTGTGTGGCAGCGCGACTAGCGCGCCTCGACCAGGGTGTTGTAGATGCGTTCCAGATCGTCGAGTTGCTGCACTGCGATCAGCAGCCGACGCTGTTCCAGCTGAATCACCAGAATGCCATCCTCAGAGAGATTCATGCCCTGAATTCGCCGGTAATCGATCCAGACACCGGCGTAAAACAACCCCTCACTTTTCATCAGCAGCGTTGGCTTTCGCAGCCAGAATAACCAGAACGCCAGAAAACTCAGCACCATCAGCAGTGAGGTGGTGAGCTGCGGGCCGTGATGGCTGACGTTGTTCCACAGCAGGATCAGCAGCAGGCCGATGAAAATCAGGCTATCCAGCTTATGCTGCCTGCGCAGCGCAACCCGTAAGCGGAGCGGACCGTGGCGACGCGGCAGAATCGCCTCATGATAAACGGCAAACCCCATCAGGGCGGCAATACAACACGCAATCAGCGCGTCGGTTAATGACATCACATCTACCTCAAACAGGGTGAGCTCAGCCGGTTGTGGCTCAGCTCACCACGCTTAAAAGCCGGGAGCACAGGCTCCCGGCCGGGTGAAATTACAGACCGAGCAAGCCGATCCAGTAACCAAAGATACCGATGGCAAAGAAGCCAACGATTATCCACAGCGCGTTCACTTTACGGCGCAACAGCCACATACAGCCAAAGGTCAGCAACAGCGGCACCACGCCCGGCATCAGCTGATCGAGGATCGACTGTACGGTGGTGACGGTGGTTTTACCGGTCGAGTCGGTAATACGTGACACCACCAGCGGGATGTTAACGTGTGTCCACTTGTTGACCAGCGCCCCCATGACAAACAGGCCGAGAATCGACGCGCCCTCCGTGAGTTTCTGCAGAAAACCGCCGCCCATATCACTGACGATATCGATCCCTTTGCGATAGCCATAGGCCACGCCGTAGTAGCGGGTCAGCAGGCGTGCCAGATTAAACAGCACAAAGAAGAGTAGCGGACCCAGCAGACTGCCACTCATGGCGATACCAGCTCCCAGCGCGGCAAACACCGGGCGCACCGTACCCCAGAAGATCGGGTCGCCGACACCGGCCAGCGGTCCCATCAGGCCGACTTTAAGGCCGTTAATCGCGCCATCGTCGATCGGTGCGCCGTTAGCACGCTGCTCTTCCATCGCCATAGTCACGCCCAGGACTGGCGCGGCCACATAAGGATGGGTATTAAAGAACTCCAGATGACGCTTGATTGCCTGCTTACGCTCATCATTGTTCTCAGGATAGAGACGGCGGATCACCGGTACCATTGAGAAGCAGAAGCCCAGCGCCTGCATGCGTTCAAAGTTCCATGAACCCTGGAACAGATTAGAGCGCAGAAAGACGGCGCGAACATCACCGGGTGTCAGTTTCTTTTCGACTTTCGTAATATCAACCATGTGCTCACCTGTTCCTTAATCGAGTTCGTTATCAAGATCGTTTGCGGTCGCTGCACCTGTTGGTGCTCCCGCCACACGGTTGTATTTCGGGCTAAGCTGAATGTAGAGCACCGCCATGACCACGCCAATGACGCCCAGCGCTACCAGGTTAAAGTTGGTGAAGGCTGCGGTGACGAAGCCCAGGTAAAAGAACGGCATCAGGTAGCCTGCACGCATCATGTTGATGACCATCGCATAACCGACCACCACAATCATGCCACCGGCGATATTCAGGCCGTTGGTAACCACGTCCGGAATAGAGCTGAGTAAGGCGTGAACCGCACTGGTGCCGACCGAAATCGCCACAATCAGCGCCGGGATGGCGATACGCATCGCCTGTAACAGCAGGGCAGAGACGTGGATCCAGGAGATGGCCGTGAGATTACCTTTCTCTGCAGCTTTGTCAGCCGCATGCTGGAAGGCGACGGTCAGCGTACGCACGATAATGGTCAGTACCTGTCCGGCGGCGGCCAGCGGAATTGCCAGCGCAATACCGGCACCCACACTTTGACCGCCAGCGATGACCAGGATGGTCGAGATAATGGAGGCGAGGGCGGCATCAGGAGCAACGGCGGCACCGATGTTCATCCAGCCCAGCGCAATCATCTCCAGCGTACCGCCGATAATAATGCCGGTTTTCATGTCACCCAGAACGATACCAATCAAGGTACAGGCGACCAGCGGGCGGTGAAACTGGAACTCATCCAGAATCGACCCCATACCGGCAATACAGGCGACAATAAAAATCAAAATAATTTGTAGCGAGGTTATTTCCATCATACTTCTTGTCCTCAGCAGGATAACCAGGAGCCCGGAAACGCAGGCGCATAAGTGCTTCTGTTACGCGTTAACTTTCGCGATCAGATCCATCATTTTCAGTTTCTGGTCACTGGAAACTTTACGCACTTCCAGTTCAATATTGCGTTCATGGAGTTTGCGGAATGCGGCAATATCTTTTTCATCGACCGAGACCGCATTATTGACCTGGGTTTTCCCCTGGCGGAACGCCATACCGCCGATGTTGACGGTTTTAATATCAACACCCTGTTCCACCACGCGCAGTACATCGGTGGGGTTGGTAAACAGCAGCATCACGCGATCCTGACCATACTTCGGGTTGTTCCACACCCGCACCATCTTATCGACATCCACCACATGAGCCGTGACGCCGGGCGGAGCGACCTGTGTCAGCAGGGTTTTGCGCACATGATCGTTGGCCACTTCATCGCTGACGACGATAATGCGCTGAACGTTGGTCTCTTTTGTCCAGCGCGTCGCCACCTGCCCATGAATCAGACGGTCATCAATGCGTGTCAGCCCGATTTTCATGTGGTCACCGGGCGCCATCGGCTTAGCCGGTTGCGCCGCAGCGGCCGGTTTTGCCGCGGCTGGCGCCGGCGCTTCTTCTTTGGCTTTCAGGGCTTTGACCCCTTCACGGCCGGTCTCCACCGCCACGGCGACCAGCTCGTCAAAACCGGGATTGTCATCGCGCGCCATCAGGGTTTCCACCAGCATCGGGATATTGACCCCGGCGATGACCTCATACTGGGGTTTGTCGACCACGATGCGGCTGGCCGCATTAAACGGACTGCCTCCCCAGGTATCAACTAAAAACAGGACTCCCTGCGTTGTATCAAGTTCTGCCAGTCGTGCCTGATATTTTTCTATCAGCGTTTCTGCATTTTCACCGGGGACAAAATCTATCCAGCCGACATTGTCCTGCTCGCCCAACAGCATTTCTGCTGTTTTCAGCAGTTGTTCCGCTGCCCAGCCGTGTGTACCAATTACTATCGCAATGGTCACGTGCTACCTCCGTTCGCTAGAGATGCTCATCTGAGTCAATGAACTGTATTGAATTGCTTTGATGATCTGTTTAACCGGATGATTCGAATTATCGGTATAGCGTCGAAAAAACATGGGTTAACTACGTCAAGGCGGTAAAGTCGCGATTTATTTTAGTGATCGAAAAAATAAATTATGTGATGTCTGTCAGCTATTCATCCTGTGAAGCGGCCAGTAACCCTTTTTATGCGCCTGATCATCCGTCAGGCAGATTGTAAAAATAAGAAAATTTTTTGACGCAATTCGCCGACCTGATACATTAACGTTCTGTTTATTACTCAGGAGTAACGGGCTTCAGCCCACCTTTATGGATCGTCACCGACGTCGCTTAATCTGTTCTTTGCGCCTGCTGGCGCGTCACCCTTCGCCTCACGGCGTTTTCACCGCTTTCCCGACTACCTGCCTGTCACGCTTTGCTGCGCTGATAAGCGGCACCGCGTTCTGTTCCCTGTTCTGGAGTCATAAATAATGGAATTTTTATTCGACCCCTCAATCTGGGCGGGTTTACTGACGCTCGTGGTGCTGGAAATCGTACTCGGCATTGATAACCTGGTGTTTATTGCCATCCTGGCCGACAAACTGCCGCCGAAGCAGCGTGATAAAGCACGCCTGATTGGCCTGTCACTGGCGCTGGTCATGCGTCTGGGTCTGCTGTCGCTGATCTCCTGGATGGTGACGCTGACGACGCCTCTCTTTAGCGTAGGCGGTTTCAGTTTTGCCGGTCGTGATTTAATTCTGCTGGCCGGTGGTCTGTTCCTGTTGTTTAAGGCGACCATGGAGCTGCATGAGCGGCTGGAGAACCGGCAGCTCGACGGGTCCGGTAATCGGGGATATGCCAGTTTCTGGGCTGTCGTAACGCAGATTGTGGTACTGGACGCGGTCTTCTCGCTGGATGCCGTCATTACCGCCGTGGGTATGGTGAACCACCTGCCGGTGATGATGACCGCCGTGGTGATTGCGATGGGTGTGATGCTGCTGGCATCTAAGCCGTTAACCAACTTTGTTAACGCGCATCCGACTGTGGTGGTGCTCTGCCTGAGCTTCCTGCTGATGATCGGTCTGTCGCTGGTGGCAGAAGGCTTTGGTTTCCATATTCCTAAAGGCTACCTCTATGCGGCGATTGGCTTCTCGATTCTGATTGAGCTGTTCAACCAGGTTGCACGTCGTAACTTTATCCGCCATCAGTCAAATCGCCCGATGCGTGAACGCACCGCCGAAGCGATTTTACGCCTGATGGGGGGCCGCAACCGTGCCCAGACCGCCAGCAATGGCAACACCAGCAGCAGTGAAGAGGCTGCGCTGGCGGAAGCGATGCCGCAGGAAGCGTTTAAAGATGAAGAGCGCTATATGATTAATGGCGTGCTGACGCTGGCTTCCCGCTCGATTCGCAGCATCATGACGCCGCGCGGTGAAATCTCCTGGGTCGATGCGAATCGTCCGGTAGATGAGATTCGCGGTCAGCTGCTTGATACGCCTCACAGCCTGTTCCCGGTCTGTCGGGGTGAACTGGATGAAATTGTCGGCGTAGTGCGAGCCAAAGAGCTGCTGGTGGCGCTGGAGCACGGTGTGGATGTGGCGACTTTTGCGGCCAATACACCCACCATCGTGGTGCCGGAGACGCTGGATCCGATCAACCTGCTTGGCGTGCTGCGTCGTGCCAAGGGCAGCTTCGTGATTGTCACCAATGAGTTTGGTGTGGTTCAGGGTCTGATTACGCCGCTGGACGTGCTGGAAGCGATTGCGGGTGAATTCCCGGATGAAGATGAAACGCCCGATATTATTGCGGATGGTGATGGCTGGTTAGTGAAAGGGGGGACCGATCTGCACTCGCTGCAGCAGTTGCTGGACTTCCATGAGCTGGTCGACCCGACAGAAGACCACGCCTCGCTGGCGGGCCTGCTGATTGAGCAGAAAGGGCAGTTACCGCTTCCTGGCGATGTAATTGATATCACTCCGCTGCACTTCCAGATTATCGAAGCGACCGACTACCGTATCGATCTGGTGCGTGTCACTAAAGATAAACCGCATGACGAGGATGAAGAGGGCTAATCGTTCTCGTTGATGCAGAGGCGCTGCCGGGTTTACCGGCCGCGCTGAATTCTCCGACAGCCGCTGGCTCATTGCCGCGGCTGTTTTTTTGTCTGTGGCGTAAGGTCATCAGGCAGGGCGAAACGGGGCTCAGGCTGCTGTCACTTGCGGGCATCAGCCTGATGCTGCGCCAGCCACGCCGGGAAATCCTGCAGCGGCATCGGGCGGGCAAAATAGTAGCCCTGCAGATGATCCACGCCGCGTTCGCGCAGATAGGCCGCCTGCTCAGCCGTCTCCACGCCTTCGGCCACCAGACTGATATTCAGGCGCTGGGCCAGCGAAATCACCATATCCGTCACCGTGGCATTAATCGCGTCAGTGCCGATGGCTGCGGTGAAAATCTTGTCGATTTTCAGCACATCTGGCTGCAGATCTTTCAGGTAGGAGAGCGAGCTGTGACCGGTGCCAAAATCATCAATCGCCAGCCGGACACCGATGTCATGCAGTTGCGCAATCACCGACTGGTCCACGACCGGCAGGGCATCGCGCTCGGTGAGCTCTACTACCAGTTTCGGCACCGGATTGGCAGGCCACCACAGGTTGTGCAGATCTTCCAGAATGGCGTGGTCGCGGAAGTGGCTGGCGGCAACGTTAATGGCGATATGGAATGCGGGATCGTCGGGTAGCTGCGGTAACTGTCTCACCACCTCATTCAGTACAAAGCGCGTCAGCGGTTTGATCAGGTTCTGTCGCTCGGCAAGGGGAATAAAGACATCCGGTGCAATCCAGCCCTGACGGGGATTATGCCAGCGCAGCAGTAACTCAATACCGTCGCACTCACCACTTTTGGTGTTGATCAGCGGCTGGCAATAAACCATAAATTCACGGGCCGTAATGCCATAACTGATTTGCCAGCTCAGGCTCATGCGATTTGCGGTCGCCAGCCAGACGATGTAACCCATAAGCAGACTTAGCAGCAGCGCCAGCGGGAGCTGTGAGGGAAGCGTCGCCAGCGCCAGGCGGGTCGGGGAGGGGCCATAGAGGGTAAGCGTAAACGGATAGCGCAGCGATCCCTGCTCATAGCTCACTTCATCATCTGCCGGCACCGTTGACTCGATAAGCGGATTGCCATACTCCAGGCTCTCCCCGTTGACGTTAAAGACGGCGCGTTCTACCCAGGGCAACTGCGGCTCCAGCAGATAATTGCTCATCATTTCGATGTTTATCACCTGCAAAATCCCGGAGCGGTTATCCAGGCTCTTTGGCGTCCACAGCAGTAAAATGGGCGAGCCTTTCAGCAGATACTCATCGGTTGCCAGCGTCATGCGCTGACTGTTAAAGGCTAAGTCAGGGTAGGTCTGGCTAAAGGGGATGGTGCGCGGCCCGTAAATACTGGAGCAGTAGAGTACGTCGTTGTCCACCAGCAGGATCGCCCGGACCGTCTGCAGGGAAGAGATTTTTTCGATGAGTGGAAAGCGAACATCCTGACAGGGAACGCCGACCAGACCCAGCGTATTATTGGCTGAAACCTCCAGCGGTGAAAACATCCGGTCAAACCGCATAATCGCTTTATCGGCGAAATCCATCGCCTGCTGCTCGATACGTGACTTCTCTTCGATATAGCGAAAGGCCAGGGTTAATATCAGCACCACGGTGGCGATCGACAGCGCTATCAGCACACGCTTGCGTCTGAATTGTCCAACATATTGCTGGGCCATAAACATCTGTATCCACCTTCCCAAAAAGCCAGTAAAAAGCAAAACACAACGGGGTGAGTATCGGCACGCTCAAATCAACATTGAGGCCGGAATGCAGAAAAGCGGGTCTGGAAAGTTGCGTAAGCCGGACGGCTGCGCGGAAATCACTCTACCGGTTAAACCTGCGCTGAGATAGCGCAGGATGCGGATTTTATTATGTTTGCACGTTTTTTAGTCAGTCAATCGTTTCGCTTAATCACACTGAACTTTAATCGCCAGACCGCCACGCGAAGTTTCACGGTATTTAGCGTTCATATCTTTGCCGGTTTCATACATTGTCTCGATAACCTTATCCAGCGAGACGCGGGGTTCGCTGGTGCGCCGAAGTGCCATGCGCGCCGCGTTAATCGCTTTAACCGAGGCGATAGCGTTGCGCTCGATGCAGGGCACCTGAACCTGACCGGCTACCGGGTCACAGGTCAGTCCAAGGTTATGCTCCATGCCGATTTCAGCCGCCACGCAGACCTGCTCCGGACTGCCGCCCAGCAGTTCAGCCAGACCGGCCGCGGCCATAGAACAGGCGACACCCACTTCACCCTGACAGCCCACTTCCGCGCCTGAAATAGAGGCGTTCATTTTGTACAGCACGCCGATGGCGCCAGAGGCGAGGAAATAGCGCAGGAAAATGTCAGGTGTCACTGGTTCAATGAAGTGATCGTAGTAAGCCAGCACCGCAGGCACGATACCGCAGGCACCGTTAGTTGGCGCGGTCACCACGCGGCCTCCCGCGGCGTTCTCTTCGTTAACGGCCAGCGCATACATATTGATCCAGTCGATTACAATCATCGGATCGCTGGAGTGCTTGTCAGAGGAGGTCAGCAGACGACGCAGGGAGGCGGCGCGACGCGGCACGCGCAGTGGCCCTGGCAACACGCCTTCGGTATTCAGACCGCGGTCGATACAGGCCTGCATCGTCTGCCAGATGTTAGTGAAATAGGCATGGATCTCATCGCGGCTGTGCAGTGCCAGCTCATTTTTCATCACCAGACCTGAGAGTGACAGGCCGGTTTCACGACAGTGAGCCAGCAGATCTTTGGCGGAGTGGAACGGCCAGGGCACAGAGACTTCATCCAGTGCCGACTGTCCGAAGTGCTCTTCATCAACAATGAAACCGCCGCCAACGGAGTAATAGGTTTTTGACAGAATCAGCAGGTCGCCCGCAAACGCGAGCAGGCGCAGGCCGTTTTCATGCAGGGAGAGGTTTTCACTGCGAAATACCATGCCGCCTTCACGCGGGAAATCCACTTCGTGTGCGCCTTTCGCCAGCAGCAGTCGCTCACGCTGCTCAACATCTTTAATAAAGGCGGGGATCGCATCGATATCCACCGTATCCGGCGATTCACCCGCCAGACCCATAATAATGGCGATATCAGTGTGATGGCCTTTGCCGGTCAGAGAGAGAGAACCGTAAACATCCACGGCGATGCGGGTGACCTCCTGCAGCTTTTCCTGTTCGCGCAGCAAATCAACAAACTGTTTACCTGCTTTCATCGGGCCGACAGTATGCGAACTTGAGGGGCCGATGCCCACTTTGAACATGTCAAAAACACTAATCACAGGTGACACTCCTCACAATTATTCTCAGTCTGCCGGGGCAGTTTATGGCGCCCATAGTAATGGTCATGCACCAGGAAAGAGCAGCTTTTCGCATGAAATAAACTTATCAAAACTTATAGAAAAAATTATAGTGCAGCGCGCCAGTAACCTGACGGGCCGGAGAGAGAAAAACGAGAAAGGTTTCAGAATGCGATCTGAGTACTCAGTGAGCGGATAATACCCGCGGTCATGCCCCACACCAGATAATCCTGATAGCGCGACAGCCAGACCGGGTGGCGAACACCAGCCCGATGCACTTCCAGCGCGCTGTAGCGGCTGAGCTGCAAAGCCTCGGCCAGCGGCATCTCAAAGGCGCTGCTCACCTCATCCGGATTAATCGTTAACCGCAGATCGGCCGGAATGATCCCCAGTACCGGCGTCACCTGAAAGCCGGTGCTGCTGGTCACGGCGGGCAGTGCGCCTAATACCTCGACCTGATGCGGCTCAATGCCAACCTCTTCCTGTGCTTCACGCAGTGCTGTGGCGATGAGCGATGCGTCAGTGTCATCCTGCATCCCGCCGGGAAAGGCGACCTGTCCGGCATGTTTGCGCAGGGCGTGTGAGCGCTGCGTCAGCAACAGACCGGGTTCAGGACGTGCCACAATCGGCACCAGCACCGCCGCATGGCGCCCGGATAGCAATTGTGTGCTGCGGGCTGGCTGCTGCAACAGAAAACGGCTGCGGAAATCATCAAGCGTCAGGGCCAACTGAACCTCCGGTTTGTTCCAGTGCCGGTAAGATCCGGCTGACTTTGTCGAGTGTTTCCTGATACTCCGCTTCGGGATCGCTGTCTGCAACAAGCCCGCCGCCCGCCGCACAGTAGAGCTGCTGACCTTCAGCGATCAGCGTGCGAATGGTGATGCTGGTATCCATCCGGCCACACAGGCTGAGATAACCGATGCTGCCGCACCAGGCATTGCGCCGCTGCGGCTCCAGTTCATCAATAATCTCCATCGCCCGAATCTTGGGCGCACCGGTAATCGAGCCGCCCGGAAAACAGGCGCGCAGCAGATCGGTGGCCTGGAGGGTATCAGGCAGCTGCGCCCGCACCGTGCTCACCAGGTGGTGTACGGCGGGGAAGGGTTCAACCACAAACAGTTCAGGCACCGTGACCGAACCGGGTAGCGCCACACGGCCAATATCGTTGCGCAGTAAATCGACAATCATCAGGTTTTCGGCCCGATCTTTTTCTGCATGGCGCAGCGACTCAGCCTGTTGCGCATCCGCAATCGGATCGTCACAGCGTGGCCGGGTACCTTTGATCGGTCGTGTTTCGATCTGCTTATTATTCAGCGACAGAAAGCGCTCCGGCGACAGGCTGAGGATCGCGCTCTCCGGCAGACGCAGAAAAGCGCTGAACGGCGCGCGGTTAGCCGAATTGAGTATACTGAACGCCTGCCACTCATCACCCTGGTAACCGGCCTGAAAGCGCTGCGCCAGATTAACCTGATAACAGTCACCCGCCTGAATATAGGCCTGAACCGCCGCAAAACGCGCAGCGTAATCTGCATAGCTCAGGTTGGAGCGCCAGCGGCTGGTCAGTGAAAAGGGCACGGCCTCACGTGCGGGCCATTGCGCCAGCCAGGCTGCGCGTTCTTCCGCGTTCTTTAACGCCACCAGCGTCAGGGTCTGCTGATGATGATCGGCAATCAATGCCCAGTCATAGATACCCACCGCCATGTCAGGCGTGGTGAGATCGGCTGCGGCCTGCTGAGGCAGTGACTCAAACCGGCGGCCCAGATCATAACCAAACAGGCCCAGCGCACCGCCCTGAAACGGCAGGGCATCGCTGGCAGCCGGCGTCACGCCCAGCGCATCACACTGCTGCTGCACCAGCAGCAGGGGATCGGCGGTTGATTCTGTCGTGCTGGTCGGGTCGCTGAGCGTTGTCATCGCACCGCGGGTCACCAGGGTGGCGCGGGGATCGGCGGTCAGAATATCAAAGCGGTTGTCGCTGTGGTTCGCCTGCGCGGAGGAGAGCAGCATCGCCCATGGCAGATGGGCAATCGGGGCAAAACGCTGAGTCAGCGCATCCGGGGTATAATCAAGACTGAGGGTTTCAACAATCATCGGGCAGAGAAATCAGAGAGCAAAGAGGCGGTCAGACTGCCATATTTTTTCCTGACTGGCACCTGTTAGTTCCGCGTGGGATACTGTCTGCCCCAATGCAGGAGTGAAACATGTTTATAGGAATACCGGCTCTCTCTCATGAGCAGCAGCAGCAGGCCGTCGAACGTATTCAGGAATTGATGGCGGGAGGTTTGTCGAGCGGTGAAGCGATCACCCAGGTGGCGCAAGAGATCCGACAAAATTTCAAGGGCGAACGGATTCGGGCGCTATTCGAAGACGAAGATGAAGAAAACGAAGAGGAATAACGCCCGGCGTTTTAACGTGCAGCGATAATTTTAATTTCGATTTTGTACTTCGGATTCAACAGCCCGGCCTGTACCGTGCAGCGCACCGGCGCATTACCTGGAGAGACCCATGCGTCCCATGCGCGGTTCATCGCGGGGAAATCGGCCTTATCCACCAGAAACAGCGTCGCATCAAGGATTTTGCTTTTATCGCTACCGAGCCGTGTCAGAATCGCATCAATCACTGCCAGCGCATTGGCTGTCTGCGCTTCTGCGTCGGCATCCAGATTCTCAGGCACACTGGTGTAATAGATCGTGTCGTTGTGGATCACGGCTTCGGACATACGGTGTTCCGGGTCAATGCGGGTAATACTCATCGGTTTCTCCCTGGTTAATTGCGCATTAGCCTGGCACACTCCCGACATCGCTGTCACCTCTTACGCTTTACAGGCAGCGCTCAACAATCGCCTGTCTGTCCGCCATCACCTGAGGCGCCATCCTGAAAGTCGTGAAATATTTCACCTCAGCCCCTTTTCGGCGGGGCGACACATCCGCAAAAATCGAATCTTCCCAGGTAAAAACGCTGATCTCGCTGCCGTTGGGCTGGGTGTGGGTGGTGTTATCTCTGGCAATGACGCTGGTGGTGGACCAGCCGCGATAAATACAGTCGCTGAGCTGAGGGACGGTGCGGGTGCTTTGACCCTGAAAAACAGGCTGCTGCAGACGAGCCTGATCAGGCGTGGGTGCCTGGCAGCCGCAGAGCAGCAGCACGCCAGCCAGAGAGCCGATGCGGAAACAGTTCATACATTCCTCCGCCTGAGTCAGGCAGTCGGGTTAAGGCCATCTGTTTAACACCGCCTGAACGGCAATGTTAAACCAGTCTCAGCACGTCAGCCTACGGGTGCCACATCCCAACGGTAAGCTGATTTAATCATTATAATCCGGGCGTTTGTTTCCTCGCTCCGTTCCTCTGCATTTGCTAACTGCATCACACTGTCTGCATCATGATAATGAGCCGCGGACGCTGTCACTGTTGCAGCCCTGCTGTACTAAAGCAGCATAAAGCGTGGAAAGAGCGGGAGAAGTGAGGGCATGCGCGGCAGAAAAATGTTATAAAACAGCAGATAAATCGCGCTACGGATAAGGATTCAGGCATGGCGAATACGCAGTATCTTTTTTGGGTGATGGTCGGCGCACTGACGCTGCTGTTTATTGTGGTTTCGGCGTTTGTTGGATTGTCCCGTGGCAGTAAGCAGGGCTTTATTACCTTCGCTCTCCTGTTCATCGTTATGCTGGCGGGCGCGTTGTACGTCCGCTTATAACTAGTTCGTAGCAGCAGCGTCGTGCACTATCCTGATATCAGGTCATCAGCCAGAAACAGATAAAAGCCCTGTACCAGAATGAGCCATATCTGGCTGAGCGACCTGCTTTATTTGCCGCTTTTTATCTGGCCGGTGTCGAATAAACCCTGTTTATTACTGCTCAAAAATTGATAATGCAAGGGTAGCGCTTACAGTGAAAACTGGCTGTTATAATGATGGTGAGATCCTGCTGCGCCCAATCTGAAAGTCCTCTGCCTTATATTCCTGTCAGGATTACCCGCTAGCGGGTCGATATGTCACCCCGCCTGAACGTCAACCTGTCCAGGCGGCGAATATCTGATAAAAGGGAATCCGAGCCGCAGGCATAAATAACGTTATTTTTTTACTAGCCGCTGGCTTCTGAAGTAAAGATGTAATAAGCGACATCAGCGGGTGCGATTCCTTCAACACGTTTTTGGGCAATACCCTGTTTTACAGATTCTGGAAAACGCAGGTAAATGCGATGGTCTTCACTGAATAAGGCCTTGTCTATTTCTTTGCCGTCATCTTTGAAACAGGATGCATAGGTGTCCCTGAATATTTTGCTGACATTATCGATATCTCTGCTGAGTAAAGTGACTTCATTTTTTCTAAGATAGTTGCTCTGAATATTTTGACTTGCTGCAGGATGAATTAAAAATGTTGCGCTGGGTAATGTTTCCCTTTTCGCACCTGCACAATAGATGAGCGTGGCCGCTGACCCCGTCATGGCTGCATTGATGGTTTTTATTGGAATTTTTGATCCTCTGACGGCCTGTCCTCCCATATAGCCTGCTTCCATATCACCGCCAAAACTGTTTATGTAAAGTGATATTTCTTTCACTGCAGGGTAACTTGCATTAATATCATCGATGCCTGCCATCATCTCTGCCACTTTATTGCCATTAATGTCGCCGATGTAAACAATTTTTGCCGATTTTATCTCTTGCGCTTTCAGGGTGTTATTCATCACCACTGATGTTTTTGCCATGCAGCTGGCGGAAGTGATTCCTAATATCAGGAAAGTGAAATAGCGCACCATAAAAAACTCCATTGATGGGTAGGACGCTGTTAGCCTAAGCGTCAAAAATGTTTGAAAAGAAAATAGCCGGTCGTCATTTCAATCGTGATGACATAAAAGAGAATTACGATCAGTATCAATAGCAAACTCGCTCTGGCGTAGTTTTTCTTTGAACGTTTAGTGCTTCGGTTTAAGGACCAGTAAAGCAGCATGAAAAAATTTAATACTGGGATGCCGGTTAAAATTAATGTGACAATCCAATCCCCCAGGGAGACATCATCGACGTGTTGATTATTTTCCACAGTTTTTTTTACGCTATAGTAAGTGGTTGAGTAACGACGCTAGCCGTCAGGACGGGCAGATCATTTTCTGACTGCTGGCGAATTTTTAAAGATTCGTTGAGGATAAACGTCAGACCAGTCTGGTTGATCGCCGGACATAATAGCCCGACGCTGTGCAGGGCTGATCCCCTGGTTTATGTGCGGCATGACAGGTTCACTATGTTGACCGACTGGGTTAAGTTTGGCCTCATCGTTGGTAACGCAACCGCTCAGCGTCAGAATTACTAAGCTGTACCTGAGTAATTTAGGGATCAATGATATTTCTCCTTGTTGATTTAATGGTGTCCCGATTTAGAGATAGATGCAACAGGGCAGCAACAGCCAGATTACATTCCACTTAACTTATAATATAAAACCCGGATTCATTTACATTAACGGATATCTTTAGCAAGATAGTCTCAAAACGGAATTTTATAGAAGCTAATTACCGCGGCTCATCATTTTTATTGCAATGTGACTTTTCCAGCTATAAGTACTTATTGCCTGTGAGAGATAACGACACTCCTGGATGTTTAATTGCGTAACCACCAGCTCTTAAGTCAGCGTGACTGAATCAGGGAAAACATTCAATCCGCTAATGCTGGCAGGATCCGTTTAAATTCTGTCTCTTTTATATCAGGGATTTTTTCTTATAACAACAGAACGATGTTTAATGCTGTTCCTGTTGAGTATTTATTTAATGTAAATTTTCCCTGTGCGTAATTGTGCTTTGAATCGCATTATTAACTGTTCGTGAAGATATATTATATGCAGTTAAGTTCCGGACTTTGATTCATTAAACAAGTAAGAGGTTTTTTGAAATCACAGGTTTTCAGCGGCGAATTATTAAAGCCGAGATCGGAATAACGTCAATGATAATGCGGCTGGGGGAGGCGAACGGGAATCGGATTAACCGGAACGTTATCAGCATCGGCTGTGACGCAAGGCTGTATCACGCAGTGGCGAAGCAGAGTCTGCGGCAGCGCCCGCACTTCTGATATCTTTTGCGAGGCGTACAAAACAGATGGCAGGAGTAAGCTACACTAAAAGGGCATAGCAAAATTGCTATCTGACACCGGAGGAAATTATGTCTGAACGTCCTGATTACGATGAACCGCTGCCCGATGACGCTGAGATTTATCCTGAAGAAGAGGAAGAAGATGAAGATGAGGAACCATTAGAAAAGGATGTTTAGCGTCACCTGCGTAGTCTTTTATGACGCGTTATCGCGTTGCACCGCAAAACCGCCTGCGTGCAGTTTTGCGGTTTCTTACGTCACCTGAATTTATTGCAAAAATGTCCCTCCCGGCTCGTTTCGACGATCAAAATGATAAATAAAGAAAAATGAAAATCTTGTTATTCATTCAGATTGAGATCAACCCTTTTTGAAGTGCTTAAAACGTAACGTTATAATGTTTGTTAATCAAATTAACATTCATTGGAATTGTAAACTCTTTATTCGTTCTGATTTTGATTTTACGCATTTTGCCACCTTGCTGACTCAGCATTGAGCGGAATAGTATCCCTGCCGCAAATTAGATTATCTTGTAAAGCAGGGATAAAAATGAAATCACCAAAAATGTTAAGTCTGGTTGTGGCGCTTTCTACCCTTAACGTAGCCGGTGCGGCGGAACCGCACTGGACGTACGAAGGCAAAGCTGGCCCGGAACACTGGAGCGAACTGACCAGCGACTTCCACATCTGTCACGAAGGTAAGTCCCAGTCGCCAATCAATATTAAAGATCCGATTGAGGGACATTTACAGGCACTCGATCTGGCTTACCATACGTCGGCTGAGAAGGTGATCAACAATGGCCACACTATTCAGGTGACCGTTGATGAAGAAGATGATTTTGTACTGGATAGTGAAAAGTTCACGCTGCGACAGTATCACTTCCATACGCCGAGTGAGAACCAGATCAATGGGCACACCTTTCCCCTGGAAGCCCACTTTGTACACAGCAAAGAAGATGGTGATCTGGCCGTGGTCGCGGTGATGTTTGAGGTCGGTAAAGAGAATCCGGCGCTGACACCTTTGATTGACGCTATGCCGAAAAAGGAAAACCAGCAGGTAAGTATTAATCGCCAGGTAAATTTACGCGATCTCTTTCCGGAAGATCTGCACTATTATCGCTTCAGTGGCTCCCTGACGACGCCACCCTGCAGCGAAGGGATTCGCTGGCTGGTGCTGAAACAGCCGGTTACGCTCTCTCAGGCGCAGCTCGACGCCTTTAAACAGGCGCTGAAAACCACCAATAATCGTCCGTTGCAGCATCTCAATGGGCGCATGATTGTAGAGTAGTCACAGCGATTTCTGCTGCCTTTCGCGGTGTGACTTTTCCATCAGGTATCCCGGTGCTGCGAGCGCTTCTCTTCAGGCGGCCACGTGCCGCCTTTTTCCCCATCTTTCAGACGCGATCCAGAGTCTTTAGCTGCCACGCTCCCAACGGCTGAGAATAGATAAACTATTGATAATTATCAATTTTGCTTTGTTGATCCAATACTGACATAATTACAGTGTTTTTGCTGTTCTTAGTGAGGGTATGTGGCAGACGATTTTGCAGTGGATGGCGCGCTGGCGCTGGCGATCGCAGGTTTTAAGCCGCGTGAAGCACAGCGTGAGATGGCGCAGGCGGTATCTGAAGCCGTAAAACAGCAGGGTGAACTGGTGGTCGAGGCCGGTACCGGCACCGGAAAAACCTATGCCTACCTGGCTCCCGCTTTGCGGGCCGGTAAAAAAGTGATTGTCTCCACCGGATCCAAGGCGCTGCAGGATCAGCTCTATGGCCGCGATCTGCCTACGATGATCAAGGCGCTGGATTTCAAAGGTAAAACGGCCTTGCTGAAAGGACGCTCCAACTACCTTTGCCTGGAACGCATGGAACAGCAATCGATGGCGGGCGGCGATCTCACCGCGCAGGGGCTGACCGATCTGGTGACGCTGCGTAGCTGGTCATCGCAGACGGAAGATGGCGACATCAGCAGCTGTGCGGGCGTGACCGAAGACAGCCCGGTCTGGCCGCTGGTCACCAGCACCAACGATAACTGCCTCGGCACTGACTGCCCGCGCTATAAAGAGTGCTTTGTGGTCAAAGCGCGTAAGCGCGCGATGGACGCCGATGTAGTGGTCGTGAACCACCACTTGTTTCTTGCTGACCTGGTGGTGAAAGAGGGCGGCTTTGGCGAACTTATTCCCGAAGCTGATGTGATGATCTTCGACGAAGCCCATCAGCTGCCCGATATCGCCAGTCAGTATTTTGGTCAGCAGCTCTCCAGCCGCCAGTTACTCGATCTCGCCAAAGATATTATTACCGCTTACCGCACCGAGGTGCGTGATGCTCAGCAGCTGCAGAAATCCGCTGACCGCCTGGCGCAGTGTGCGCAGGATTTTCGCCTGTCATTAGGCGATCCCGGCTATCGCGGTAACCTGCGTGAACTGCTGAGCGATAACAACATCCTGCGGATGTTTACGCTGCTGGATGATGCGCTTGAGCTCTGTTACGACGTTATCAAACTCTCACTGGGCCGTTCAGCCCTGCTGGATGCTGCCTTTGAGCGTGCCGCACTCTACCGTGGCCGGTTAAAACGGCTGCGGGCGATTAACGAGCCGGGCTACAGCTACTGGTATGAATGTACCTCACGTCACTTTATCCTGGCGCTGACGCCGCTCTCGGTGGCAGAACGCTTCCGTGAAGTAATGGATAATCGTAAGGCTGCCTGGATCTTCACCTCAGCCACCCTGGCGGTGGATGAGAAAATGGCACACTTCGCCGAACGGCTGGGTGTGAATGCAGCAAAAAGCCTGATTCTGAACAGCCCGTTCGATTTTGCGAAGCAGGCGCTGCTCTGCGTTCCGCGCAATCTGCCTGAGCCTAACCGTCCGGGTGGTGCACGCCAGCTGGCCGCAATGATGAAGCCGCTGATTGATGCTAATAAAGGCCGCTGCTTCTTTCTCTGCACGTCGCACCTGATGATGCGTGAGCTGGCCGCGGAATTTCGCGCCTCAATGACACTGCCCGTGCTGGTGCAGGGTGAAACCAGCAAGGGTCAGTTGCTGAAACAGTTCATCGATAAGGGCAATGCCCTGCTGGTGGCGACCAGTAGTTTCTGGGAAGGCGTGGATGTGCGGGGTGATGCGCTGTCGCTGGTGATCATCGATAAACTGCCGTTCACCTCACCGGAAGATCCGCTGTTGAAAGCCAGAATGGAAGATTGCCGGATTCGTGGCGGCGATCCCTTTACGGATGTGCAGCTGCCGGATGCGGTGATCACCCTGAAGCAGGGCGTGGGACGTTTAATCCGCGATACCGACGATCGTGGCGTACTGGTCATTTGCGATCAGCGTCTGGTTTCTCGTCCTTATGGCGCGCTGTTTCTCAATAGCCTGCCGCCGACGCCGCGCACCCGTGACATTGCCCGCGCCATCGCCTTTATCCGCCAGCAACCCGAACCAGACGCGTAATTTTATGCTAAGATGCGCGCCGTTTTCTTTCTTCTGAGGTAGTCATGTCAGCCCGAATTTTAGCGCTGGATACGGCGACAGAAGCCTGTTCAGCCGCCTTGCTGAATCAGCAACAGATTGATGCCCGATTCGAAATTGCCCCGCGCGATCACACCCAGCGTATTTTACCGCTGATCGAAGAGCTACTGCTGGCACAGCAGCTGGAACTGACCGATCTGGACGCGCTCGCCTTTGGTCGCGGTCCTGGCAGTTTTACCGGCGTGCGGATTGGCATTGGCATTGCGCAGGGACTGGCACTGGGCGCTTCACTGCCGATGATCGCGATTTCCACGCTGGCAACGCTGGCGGAAGGCGCATGGCGTCTGCACGGTGCTACCCGCGTATTAACCGCTATTGATGCGCGGATGGGCGAGGTCTACTGGGCCGAATATCAGCGTGATGAACAGGGTGCCTGGCAGGGTGAGGCCAGCGAAAGCGTGCTGTCGCCCGAAGCGGCACTGGCCCGGATGCAGGCGCTCTCTGGCGAATGGATGACCGCAGGCACCGGCTGGCAGGCTTATCCTGCCCTGCAGCAGGGACACGAGCTTACCCTGAACGCCAGTGACGTTACGCTGCCCGCTGCAGAAGATATGCTGCCGCTGGCGACCCTTGCGCTGGCGCAGGGGAAGACGCTGCTGCCGGAAACGGCGGAGCCCACTTATCTGCGTAATGAAGTCGCCTGGAAAAAATTACCTGGCCGGTAAAATGCACGCAACTTATTGTTATGCGTCCAGTCTAACTCTTTACCTAACGGGAGAACGTCTATGTCGTCAATGTGTGGTAAAGGGCTTTCAGGTCTGCTGCTGACCTGTGTGCTGGCGTTAACCGGTTGTGTCTCAATTCCTGACACGCTGCAGGGCAGCTCACCTCAGCCGCAGCAGGATCTGTTGCGGGTCATGAGCGATCCTTCGCTCTTTGTCGGGCAGGAATCGCGCTTTGGCGGCAAGGTAGTGAATGTCACTAACCTGAACGGCAAAACCCGGCTTGAGATTGCTGCGCAGCCGCTGGATGATAGCGCCAGACCGCGTCTGGGTGCGGCCTCGGTCGGTCGGATTTACGCGGATATCCGCGGCTTTGTTGATCCGGTGGATGTCAGAAACCAGTATGTGACGGTGCTGGGTACCCTGAAGGGGACGGAGCAGGGCAAAATTGGCGAGGCAGATTATAAATTTGCGGTCATCGATGTGCGCGGTTATCAGCGCTGGCGACTTACCCAGCAGGTGACAGCACCACCCCAGCCGATGGATCCCTGGATCTGGTATGGTCCGACCCGCCATCGCGGCGGATACTGGGGCCCGAATCCCTACTGGGGAATGATGAATAGTGGGCCGGCAGAGGTGCAGACCATTCTGACCGAATAAGTGCAAAAACATTTAACTATCAGCCCGGTCGCGGTGCCCGCTGCCGGGCTTTTTATTTGCCTGTTTTATCAGCACGAAATTTAGTGATGCACTTCGCAACCTCAACATGCCAAAACAGGCAAACTGGTACAATCAGTTAAAATATTGTTAACAAACCAGATTGGCTGAGGCAGCGATGGAAATACAACATAATTATCGGGGTGGATCCTTGAATAAGGTTTGGCTGAAACGCTACCCGGCAGATGTGCCTGCCGAAATAAGTGCAGATCGTTACACCTCGCTGGTGGATCTGTTTGAGCAGGCCGCAAAACGCTACGCCGATCAACCCGCGTTCCTGAACATGGGTCAGAAGATGAGTTATCGTCAGCTGGAAGAGAAGAGCCGCGCTTTTGCCGCCTATCTTCAGCAACAGCTGGGCCTGAAAGCGGGTGACCGTGTGGCGCTGATGATGCCGAATTTACTGCAGTATCCGGTGGCCCTGTTTGGTGTGCTGCGTGCGGGTATGGTGGTGGTCAATGTGAATCCGCTCTATACGCCGCGCGAACTGCAGCATCAGCTCAATGACAGTGGGGCCAGTGCGATTGTCATTGTCTCGAATTTTGCGCACACGCTGGAAAAAGTGGTGGCGAAAACCGCTGTGCGGCACGTCATCCTGACCCGGATGGGCGATCAGCTGGCGCCAATAAAAGCGACGCTGGTTAACTTTGTCGTTAAGTATGTGAAGAAGCTGGTGCCCAAATACCATCTGCCGGGGGCAATCTCATTTCGCCACGTACTGGAAGTCGGCGAAACGCTCAATTATCAACGCCCGACGGTCTCCAATGACGATCTCGCCTTCCTGCAATACACCGGTGGCACCACCGGCGTAGCCAAAGGGGCGATGCTGACCCATCGTAACATGCAGGCGAATCTTGAGCAGACCCGCGCGACCTACGGTAAAGTGCTGCGCGACGGTAAAGAGTGTGTCGTCACCGCGCTGCCGCTTTATCACATCTTTGCCTTAACGGTGAATGGCCTGCTGTTCCTGGAGCTGGGCGGTCAGAATCTGTTGATCACCAATCCGCGCGATATTCCCGGCTTTGTTAAAGAGCTGGGGAAATTTCCGTTTACCGCCCTTACCGGCGTGAACACGCTGTTTAACGCGCTACTCAACGATGAGCAGTTTAATAAACTCGATTTTTCAACGCTGCGTCTTTCCGCCGGTGGCGGAATGGCGGTGCAGAAAGTGGTGGCGGAGCGCTGGGAAAAACTGACCGGACACTATCTGCTGGAAGGCTATGGCCTGACAGAGTGTTCTCCGCTGGTGTCGGTCAATCCCTATGACATCAGCTGTCATACCGGCAGTATTGGTCTGCCGGTGCCCTCGACCGATGTGCTGATTCTGGATGACGCCGGCAATGAAGTTCCTCCGGGTGAACCGGGCGAACTTTGCATCAGCGGCCCGCAGGTGATGCTGGGCTACTGGCAGCATCCGGAAGCGACAGCGGAAGTGCTGAAAAATGGCTGGCTCCACAGCGGTGATATTGTTACCGTTGACCAGGAAGGCTTTATTCGCATCGTTGACCGCAAAAAAGATATGATTCTGGTATCAGGTTTTAATGTCTATCCGAATGAAATCGAAGACGTGCTGATGCAGCATCCTAAAGTGCGTGAAGCCGCGGCTATCGGTGTCCCCAGCGATCTTTCTGGCGAAGCGGTAAAAGTCTGCATCGTGAAAAAAGATGCATCGCTCACCAAAGAAGAGGTGCTCGATCACTGTCGCCGTCAGCTGACTGGTTACAAGGTGCCGAAAATCATTGAGTTTCGTGATGAGTTGCCTAAAACCAATGTCGGCAAAATCCTGCGGCGTGAGCTGCGCGACGAGGCGAAACCCGGCGCGAGCTGAATCCGGGCAGAAATTGAGGTTGAACGCCGGCATGTCCGGCGTTTTTATTGTTTTTAACATGGAGCGCCGCGCGTTGTTGGCTGCGGTGGAAATCAGACGTGAACTATTCCCTTATCGACCAGGATGATCAACTGGCAGACGTGTGTCAGAAAGCGCGTCAGCACACGGCGGTGGCCCTGGATACCGAATTTGTCCGCACCCGCACTTACTACCCTCAGCTTGGCCTGATCCAGCTGTTCGACGATCAGCAACTGGTGCTGATTGACCCGCTGAATATCCGTGACTGGTCACCCTTTATTGCCTTGCTGACCGACACCAGCGTCACCAAATTCCTGCATGCCGGGGGTGAAGATCTGGAAGTCTTCCTGCACCGTTTCGGCGTGCTGCCGACGCCCATGATCGATACCCAGATTCTGGCGGCATTCTCTGGCCAGCCGCTCTCCTGGGGTTTTGCCTCAATGGTGGCACATTTCACTCAGGTCGAACTCGATAAAAGTGAATCACGCACGGACTGGCTGGCACGCCCTCTGACCCAGCGTCAGTGCGAGTATGCGGCGGCGGACGTTCACTATCTGTTGCCGATTGCGCGTCAGCTGATGATCAATACGGAAGAGGCCGGCAATATGGCGGCGGCCCTCAGTGAGTGCGATAACCTGTGTCAGCGTCGTCTGGATAGCCTGTCGCCGGATGAAGCCTGGCGGGATATTACCAATGCCTGGCAGTTGCGCCCGCGTCAGCTGGCGGCGTTGCAGCGACTGGCGGCCTGGCGTCTGAAGCTGGCGCGTGAAAAAGATATGGCCGTTAACTTTGTGGTGCGTGAAGAGCACCTGTGGAAAGTGGCGCGCTTTATGCCGGGCTCACTGGGCGAGCTGGATCATCTGGGGCTGTCAGGTCACGAAATTCGTTTCCACGGCAAAGCGCTGGTGGCGCTGGTGGCAGAAGCTGAGGCGCTGGATGAGAGCGAACTGCCAGCTCCGCTGGGCAATCTGATTGACCATCCGCACTACAAGCCGGTGTTTAAAGCGATGAAAGCGCTGGTGCAGCAAGTGAGCGAGCAGAGTGGATTCAGTCAGGAGCTGCTGGCGTCACGACGTCAGATTAATCAGGTATTAAGTCAGCACTGGGGCCTGAAGCCACAGGGACGTCAGCCGGAGTTACTCACCGGATGGCGGGGCGAACTGCTGAAACCCGGCATTGAGGAGATTCTGGCGGGTTGTTAACCGGTTAAATTTCCCCTGCCAGAGCGCAGGGGAAATTCAGCAAACGGTCAGCGTCATTTAGTCACTTCATCCGTTTCCGGCAGCGTCACGTTCAGCTCCAGAATTGAGATATCATCACCTTTCTGGTCGAGCTGCACCGTTACCATTTCTGGATCGATCTTCACATATCTGCAAATCACTTCCAGAATGTCGCGCTTAAGTTGCGGAAGATAGTGGGGCTCACTGTCGCCCCTTCTCCGTTCTGCCACGATAATCTGCAGCCTTTCCTTGGCTATGTTGGCAGTGTTCTTCTTCCGGGATAAAAAGAAATCAAGTAATGCCATGGTTTATCCCCCGAACAGGCGTTTCAGGAAACCCTTCTTCTCTTCTTCAATAAAGCGGAAGGGGCGTACTTCACCGAGCAACCGTTCTACGGTATCGGCATAGGCTTTGCCAGCATCAGATTCGCCGTCAAGAATCACCGGTTCGCCCTGGTTAGAGGCACGTAACACCGATTGATCTTCAGGGATCACGCCGACCAGAGGAATGCGCAGGATTTCCAGCACATCTTCCATGCTCAGCATATCGCCACGGTTCACCCGGCCAGGGTTATAGCGGGTCAGCAGCAGATGCTCCTTCACCGGATCCTGACTGTTTTCAGCGCGACGGGATTTTGATGAGATGATGCCGAGGATGCGGTCGGAGTCGCGGACAGAAGAGACTTCCGGGTTGGTGGTAATAATGGCTTCATCGGCAAAGTAGAGCGCCATCAGTGCGCCCGTTTCAATCCCTGCCGGTGAGTCACAGACGATGAAATCGAACTCCATCTTAGCCAAATCGTTCAGTACTTTTTCGACACCCTCTCGGGTCAGCGCATCTTTATCACGGGTCTGCGACGCAGGCAGAATGTAGAGCTGCTCCGTGCGTTTGTCGCGAATCAGCGCCTGGTTCAGTGTGGCATCGCCCTGGATCACATTAACGAAGTCGTAGACCACACGGCGCTCGCAGCCCATGATCAAATCCAGGTTACGCAGACCGATATCAAAATCGATCACAACTGTCTTTTTGCCTTTCTGCGCTAAACCGGTGGCGATGGCCGCGCTTGACGTGGTCTTACCAACGCCCCCTTTACCGGATGTAACTACAATAATGCGTGCCATAAATGTTGATTTCCTTAACAAAAGAAAAGGGGCCTAATTAAGTGTCTGGATAGTCAGCGCGCCATCCTGCAGGCACAGGCGCGCAGCTTTACCAAAAAAATCTTGCGGGATCTGATCCATGATCCAGTACTCTCCGGCAATCGAGACCAGCTCGGCAGCCAGGTTGGTACAAAAAATCTGGCAGTTGCGATCACCGCTGGCACCTGCCAGGGCGCGACCGCGCATCATGCCGTAAATGTGAATATTGCCATCGGCGACCAGTTCGGCGCCGGCGCTGACGCTGCTGGTGATGATCAAATCGGCGTCACGCGCATAAATCTGCTGGCCCGAGCGCACCGGAGTGTTCACGATGCGGGTTTTCGTTGCTACCGTTTCGGTTACAGCCGGCAGAGGTTCTGGTATCGGCTGCGGCGCGGCGGCTTGCGGTCTGGCCTCTTTACCTTCTGCCAGCACGGGCAGGCCGGCACGGGCAATCATACGTTTCAGCGCTTCGTCTTTGCAGCCGCTTACGCCGACAATGCGTAAACCGGTGGCGAGAACCGCCTGTTGCAACAGTTTCCAGTTAACATCGGCACTTAATGTCGAGACGTTAAGTACCACCGGCGCGTTTTTCAGGAAATCTGGAGCCTGGTCAATCTTGTCCTGGAGTGCCTTGCGAATCACCGCAGGGTCATGGTGATGCAAATGGACGACAGACAGGGTGAAACTGCTACCTTTGAATTCGATTGGCGTTTGCGACATCTGTCCCGACTCAGTCCTGTTTTCACTACCGAAAGCCTGGCGATGATAAAATCATCGTTGAAGCGCTAACGGTGAATATTCGAAGTTCTGCAAGCATGTTATAGTTACAGCTATATTCAGACAAGCCTCAACGCCGGTTAATTCGAGTAAAAAATATGTTTTGTGTGATCTACAGAAGCCCGTTACGTGACCAGACTTATCTCTATGTTGAAAAAAAGGACGATTTCTCGCGCGTTCCGGAAGAATTGCTGAAAGGCTTTGGCAAGCCGCAGCTGGCGATGGTGCTTAAGCTGGCGGGGCGGGACAGGCTGGCTAATGCGGATATCAATAAAGTTAAGCAGGGATTGAGCGAGCAGGGCTATTATTTACAGCTCCCTCCGCCGATTGAAAGTCTCCTCAACATTCATTTACAGGCCGATAAAAAACTTTAACTCGGATTCTTCTGTAAATATAAATCCTGTCGGTGCGATCCTGGCAGGATAATATTGCCCTTATGCTGCGCAAAATTAACGGCGCAGCTTATCTGTTTCACCCCTTTTTAAATTTCCTGCTCAATTTTTTCTCCTGATTTGTACGATTATTCAGCACTTCAACGCCTGCATTTACGCTTTCTGACAAATTACGCACCCCGGACCGTTAAAAGGATCTTATTATCACGCTATGAGGTTGGCATTTCGATCAACGCATGAGCAAACATCAACCCGCCAGCAGCGCTGGCATCACACCTAACCTGAACAGGGGATGAGCATGTATCAGCATCGTAACTGGCAAGGCGCTCTGTTAGATTTTCCGGTCAGCAAAGTGGTTTGCGTCGGGAGTAATTATGCAAAGCACATTAAAGAGATGGGCAGCGCAACCCCAACCGAACCGGTGATCTTTATCAAGCCGGAAACGGCGCTGTGTGATTTGCGTCAGCCGCTCTCTATTCCCGACGCGTTTGGCGAGGTCCATCATGAAGTTGAACTGGCGGTGCTGATCGGCGCGACACTGAAGCAGGCGACCGATGCGCATGTGGCTAAGGCGATTGCAGGTTATGGTGTGGCGCTGGATCTGACACTGCGTGACCTGCAGTCCGGGCTGAAAAAAGCGGGCCAGCCGTGGGAAAAATCCAAAGGCTTTGATAACGCCTGTCCTGTCTCTGGTTTTATCCCGGTGACGGAATTCAGTGGCGATCCGCAGAATGTCGAGCTTAAATTGCTGGTGAACGGTGAAGTGCGTCAGCACGGCAACACCGAAGACATGATTCATAAAATCCTGCCGCTGATTGCCCATATGAGCCACTACTTTACGCTGCGTGCAGGCGATGTGATTCTGACCGGTACGCCAGAAGGGGTAGGCCCGATGCGCTCGGGTGATCAGCTTGAAGTTTCACTGGCGGGTCATGGCATCAGCACGCGCGTACTCTAAAAACTTGCATCACCGCCGCATAGGCTTTATAAGGTGCGGTTTAGGCACAATCCGGACAAATCATCATGACTGACACCCCTTTCTGGCAACAAAAACGCCTGGCACAAATGAGCGATGAGGAATGGGAATCCTTGTGTGATGGTTGTGGACAGTGTTGCCTGAACAAATTGCAGGACGCCGACACTGATGAGATCTACTTCACTAATGTCGCCTGCGATCAGCTCAATATTAAAACCTGCCAGTGCCGTAACTATGAGCGCCGCTTCGAGCTTGAAGAGGATTGCATCAAGTTAACGCGCGAAAATCTGACGACCTTCAACTGGCTGCCGCGCACCTGCGCCTACCGGCTGCTGGGTGAGGGCAAAGATTTACCCGTATGGCATCCGCTGCGGGCCGGTTCGAAAACAGCGATGCATGCGCAGCGTATTTCGGTGCGGTATATTGCGGTGCGTGAGAGTGAAGTGCGGGACTGGGAAGATCACATCATTGATCGCCCCGATCGCAACGGCTGAGTGCCGCGCTATCAATCGGAACAGAAAAAAGGCTGCCAGTGCCATAATGCTGGTCAGTTAAGCGACAGGTGATAACGCAGTCTGGTGCCGGGCAGGGGCTGGCGGTCCTCGCGCCGCTGCGCGGTTCCTTCACTTCATTCCTCTGCCTGACGGACCGCCGGGGATGGCACATCCTGTGCCGCCCCGCCTTTCGCCCGCGTCCTGCGGGCTCTCCTGGCAGACTCATTCTGTTCAGCGCTGCGGATTGCCTGCCCCTGCCCGGCCCCGGCCTGCTCTGAAACTTCAGTGTGTATTTTTAAAAAGGGCACGAGAGTGAAGGCCTGAGCGCCTCTGCTGCTGAAAGGGCTATCCGCAGCGCTGAGGCGTGACGGCGGGCCAGAAGTCCACGCCGGGAAGCGTGGACAGTTCGGGGCCGGCCAGGGAGGGCCGATCCCCGAACGGTTCGTCGGCACGCCGTCAAAGCCGAAGGTACCGCGTGAGCGGCGCGAGGACGGCCCGGCAGCAGCAGAGGTGCGCTGGCCCGCACTGCGGCTCGCTCGCCCGGAAAAAAAGCTGCCACGTTTGACCGTGACAGCCTTTTACAAATCTAATCTTCAATGACCAGCATTATGCCAGTGGCAGCCTTTTTTGATCTCAGCGACCAAAGAGATCGCGGCGTTTAGGTTTCAGCGGCTGGGCTATCAGCACCAGCGCCGCGACCAGCAGATAACCGGCGAAGACCACAATCATCCACTGCGGCATGCTGAGCGTCAGGAAAGTCCAGCTGCGTTCTGCACAGTCACCGCTGGCAAGAAACACCGACGGCAGCCACTTATCCAGCGGTAAGCCGCTGGGGAAGCGGGCAGCAAAATCACAGGTGGTGAAGGGGTTAGGGTGCAGCTGAATCATGGTATGTTCATAAGAGAGACGCAGACCTTCCCAGGCACTGTAGATCCACAACGCCAGCGCCGCCAGACGCAACGGCGATTTCGGCGCAATCGCACCAACCAGACCCGCGCCCAGCACACCAAACAGCGCATTGCGCTCATAAATACACATCACACAGGGCTTCAGGCCCATTACGTGCTGAAAAAAGAGTGCTGTTAATTCCAGTGCAAGTGCAGTCAGTGCCAGTAGTAACCAGGCTCCGCGACCACGTGAGCATTGATTCAGATATCGCAACATATTGCATTCCCTGTAAACGTTAATGCCACGCAGTGTAAACCAAAAGCGTTTGCAAACCAGCCAGGGGCAGGGAAAAATCGTGTGCAAACATGACCTGATTCTGATCCAGAGCAGGTTAAATGAGGATAAGCCGGACCTTATCTGCAGAACGACCGTCAGTGAAGAGCGGGGAGAGCCGCAGTGGCGACAGGGGCGATCGCATGCGGCAGGAGGCGAAACGGCAGGCGCGGGTTATATGCTGTCAAAGTCCTGCGCTTTCAGGGTGGCTGAACGCTGACACTCAGCGGTGCTGTGGCACGCGCCATTTCAGCGCAGAAAGTCGTTCAGCCCGCCCGTGATCCTGAAGCCGCTGATACTGCGGTCAGGCATGCTGAAATATGCGCCTGCGCCCGGTTTTAATGGTTACGCAGGCTATATCCGCTATAGGGCGTCTGGTATGATGAGTGCCCATCATGATTAGAAAAGCAACGAGAACACATTGCTATGGTTATAAAGGCTCAGAGTCCAGCGGGATTTGCTGAAGAGTATATTATTGAAAGCATCTGGAACAGTCGCTTTCCGCCAGGGTCGATTCTTCCTGCTGAGCGTGAGCTTTCTGAATTGATTGGGGTGACGCGCACCACCTTGCGTGAAGTGCTGCAGCGCCTGGCGCGCGATGGCTGGCTGACTATTCAGCACGGTAAACCAACACGGGTGAACGATTTCTGGGAGACGTCCGGCCTGAATATTCTGGAAACGCTGGCCCGTCTCGATCACGACAGCGTTCCGGTGCTGATCGACAACCTGCTGTCGGTACGCAGCAACATTTCATCGATCTTTATCAGCCGTGCGCTGCGCCATCATCCGGAGAAAGCGCGCGAAGTGCTGGAAACGGTCAGCGCGGCTGCCGATCAGGCTGATGCCTATACCGAGCTCGATTACCGGGTGTTCCGCGGTCTGGCGTTTGCATCAGGTAACCCGATTTACGGTCTGATCCTGAATGGTCTGAAAGGGCTCTATACCCGCGTTGGCCGCCACTACTTCTCTAATCCGGAAGCCCGCCAGGTCGCGCGCGATTTCTATCTCAAACTGCTGGAACTGTGCGACAAAGAGCCCGGACAGGATGAGATTGTGGACGTGGTGCGTAACTATGGCCGCCGCAGCGGTGAAATCTGGCACAGTATGCAGAAGAATCTGCCTGACGATCTCGGCAGTAAGCGTTGAAAAAAAACCGGACATCGCGTCCGGTTTTTTGTTTTTATCCCATCAGAGTGATGAACCACGTGGTGGATTACGATCCAGCAGCTCTACGCTGCCATCCTCGTTCTGCTGTTCCAGAATCACATCAAATCCCCACAGACGATGCACATGTTTCAGCACCTCGCGACGACTCTTATCCAGCGGCGTGCGGCTCTGCGGCACATAGCGCAGGGTCAGGGAACGGTCACCGCGCAGATCGACGTTATAGACCTGAATATTCGGTTCGAGATTACTCAGGTTGTACTGCGCGGAGAGCTGCTGGCGAATCGCCCGGTAGCCCGCCTCATCGTGGATCGCGGCGATTTCGAGATAGTTGTTGCGATCATCATCCAGTACGGTAAACAGGCGGAAATCGCGCATGACTTTCGGCGACAGGAACTGGCTGATAAAACTCTCATCCTTGAACTCGCGCATCGCAAAATGCAGCGTTTCCAGCCAGTCGGAACCGGCGATATCCGGGAACCAGTAGCGATCCTCCTCGGTCGGCGACTGACAGATACGCTTGATATCCTGCATCATCGCGAACCCTAAAGCATAGGGGTTGATGCCGTTATACCACTGACTGTTATAGGGCGGCTGAAACACGACGTTGGTGTGGCTGTGCAGGAACTCCATCATAAAGCGTTCCGACACTTTGCCTTCATCATAGAGGTGATTGAGGATGGTGTAGTGCCAGAACGTCGCCCAGCCTTCATTCATTACCTGGGTCTGTTTCTGCGGATAGAAATACTGGCTCACCTTGCGCACAATGCGCAGGATCTCACGCTGCCATGACTCCAGCAGCGGGGCGTTTTTCTCCATAAAATAGAGCAGGTTTTCCTGCGGCTCAGAGGGGTAGCGCGCGGCTTCAAAAGTCACGGCCTCTTTCTCACGTCGTGGCAGCGTTCGCCACAGGGTGTTCACCTGACTTTGCAGATACTCTTCACGGCTTTTCTGCCGCGCTTTCTCCTCCTGCAGAGAGATCTTCTGCGGGCGTTTATAGCGATCGACGCCATAATTCATTAAGGCATGGCAGGAGTCGAGCAAGCGCTCTACCTCTTCGACGCCATAGCGCTCTTCGCAGTCACTGATATAGTTTTTGGCAAATAACAGGTAATCGACAATCGACCCGGCATCCGTCCAGCTGCGGAACAGATAGTTATTTTTAAAGAAAGAGTTGTGGCCATAGCAGGCATGCGCCATCACCAGCGCCTGCATGGTCATGGTGTTCTCTTCCATCAGGTAGGCGATGCAGGGATTAGAGTTGATGACAATCTCATAGGCCAGACCCTGCTGACCATGCTTATAGCGCTGCTCGGTCTCGATAAACTTTTTGCCGAATGACCAGTGTGAATAGTTGATTGGCATGCCGACGCTGGAGTAGGCATCCATCATCTGTTCAGAGGTAATCACTTCGATTTGGTGCGGGTAGGTATCAAGCCGGTAGAGTTTAGCCACCCGGTCGATCTCGGCTAAGTAGACATCAAGCAGTTCGAATGTCCAGTCTGGTCCGTCATTGAGTCGTTTGCTGTCTCTGATGGCTTCGTCAAAGATTGTCGTCATAGCGCACCTCTTTTTTGCAAACCGGCTGACCCGAAAGACAACCCGTTCTGGTTATTTAAGGCTTCATCCTGAAAAAGGGAACCCGAAAAAAACTGAGCGAACACAACAATGATAGCCCACTGTCGCTTATCCGAAATGCGAACTCAAACGAATTCTTTGGCACAAAATCATTAAGAGTGGTGCGGCAGAGAATTTAATAGCCTTTAATACTGGCTTTATTATAAATTGCGAAATCTAATCCTGTTTATAACCGGAATGTATGGGGTTGAATGAATCTCCTGCAACAGGCAGATTTAACTGCCTTCGTTGTCATTTATTTCTGTGTTTAAGGATTAAGACGCATAAAGCGCTGAAATTGGCCGCGCGACAAGATTTTAGTTACCTGAAAAGTAAAAAAGATGTGAAATGGATGGTGAAATTCTGTGGTGGTGTCCGCTATGTAAATCCGCTGACTATCATCAGTTGAACAGTGAATTATGCTTTTACAGGTCGGGTGGGGGAGCTATGCACGTTGTAATTCTTGGAAGTGGTGTGGTCGGGGTGGCAAGTGCCTGGTATCTGGCGCGTGCCGGACATCAGGTGACGGTCATTGATCGTCAGCCCGCCGCAGCGATGGAGACCAGTGCGGGGAATGCCGGTCAGATTTCACCGGGTTATGCCGCACCCTGGGCAGCGCCCGGCGTGCCATTGAAAGCGGTGAAGTGGATGTTTCAGCGCCACGCGCCGCTGGCTATCCGGCTGGATGGCAGTAGTTTTCAGCTGGAGTGGATGTGGCACATGCTGCGCAACTGCGACATCAATCACTATCAGCAGAACAAAAGCCGCATGGTGCGGATTGCCGAATATAGCCGTGACTGTCTGAAAGCGTTGCGCAGTGAAACCGGCATCGCCTATGAGGGCCGTCAGGGCGGGACGCTGCAACTGTTCCGTACCCAGCAGCAGTTCGACAGCGCCAGCAAGGATATTGCGGTGCTGCGCGACGCGGGCGTGCCGTATGAGCTGCTACAGGCGCATGAACTGTCTCGCGTTGAACCGGCACTGGCGGCAACCCAGCATAAACTCACCGGCGGATTACGCCTGCCCAATGATGAAACCGGCGACTGTCAGCTCTTTACTCAGCGGCTGGCAAAAATGGCCGAAGAGGCGGGCGTGGTCTTCCGCTTTAACACTCCGGTCGACCACTTGCTGCGCGATGGCAATCGCATCTATGGCGTAAAGTGCGGCGATGAGATTATCAAGGCAGACAGCTATGTGGTGGCCTTTGGTTCCTACTCGACCGCGCTGTTAAAAAATGTCATCGATATTCCTGTCTATCCGCTGAAAGGCTATTCACTCACTATTCCGATTAAAAATCCTGACGCCGCACCGGTTTCAACTATCCTGGATGAGACCTACAAAGTGGCGGTGACGCGGTTTGACGATCGTATTCGTGTCGGCGGGATGGCAGAAATTGTTGGTTTTAACACCAAACTCACCGAAGCGCGGCGGGAAACGCTGGAGATGGTGGTCAGTGATCTCTATCCTGAAGGCGGTCATCTCGCGCAGGCGAGTTTCTGGACCGGTCTGCGTCCGATGACGCCAGACGGTACGCCGATTGTGGGTGCCACACCCATCTCTAATCTCTGGCTCAATACCGGTCATGGTACGCTGGGCTGGACGATGGCGTGTGGTTCTGGTCAGTTGCTGGCCGATCTCATCTCCGGTAAAAAGCCGGCCATTGCGGCGGATGACTTAGCGGTGTTCCGCTACTTACCCGGTTTCGCGGCGACCTCATCGCCGCTGCGTAACGCCAACGCAACTCGTTAAGTATTCAGGGAGAGAGAGGATGTCACGTCCGATTGTCGCTACCATCAACCAGCAGGCGTTACGTCATAACCTGACTGTTGTTCGCCAGGCGGCACCCGCCTCCCGCGTCTGGTCAGTGGTGAAAGCTAATGCTTATGGCCATGGCATTGAGCGCGTGCGCGAGGCGTTATCTGCCACCGACGGCTTCGCGCTTCTTAATATGGAAGAGGCGATCCAGCTGCGCGAGCAGGGCTGGAAAAAACCGATTCTGCTGCTGGAGGGTTTCTTCCAGCCAGAGGATCTGCAGTTGATTGACCGTTATCGTCTCACCACCAGCGTACACAGTAACTGGCAAATCAACGCGCTGGCCAGTGCCAGACTCGCAGCACCGGTGGATATCTATCTCAAAATGAACAGCGGGATGAACCGACTGGGTTTTCGCCCGGAACAGGTCAACGGCGCATGGCAAAAGCTGCGGGCGCTCAGTACGGTAGGTGAGATGACGCTGATGGCCCATTTTGCCGATGCGGAAAATCCGCAGGGTCTGATTGCGCCACTGCAGCGCGTAGAGCAGGCGGCTGAGGGGCTGAACTGTCCGCGATCGCTCTCCAACTCCGCCTGCACCCTGTGGCATCCTGAAGCGCACTTTGACTGGGTTCGTCCCGGCATCATTCTGTATGGCGCGTCGCCCAGCGGTGACTGGCAGGACATTGCAGGTAGTGGCCTGAAACCAGTGATGACCTTAAGCAGTGAGATTATTGCGGTCCAGCAGCTACAGGCGGGCGATGGCGTGGGTTACGGCTACCGCTATCACGCCAGTGCAGCGCAGCGAATTGGCGTGGTGGCCTGTGGCTACGCGGATGGCTATCCACGGCATGCCCCGACGGGTACGCCCGTCTGTGTCGATGGCGTGATGACTCAGGTGGTTGGTGCGGTTTCGATGGATATGATCACCGTCGACTTGACCCCCTGTCCCCAGGCCGGTATTGGCTCAGCCGTGGAGCTGTGGGGTGAGCAGGTGAAAATCGATCAGGTGGCAAAAGCGGCCGGAACGGTAGGGTACGAGCTGATGTGTGCGCTGGCACCCCGCGTTCCGGTCACGGTTATTTAAGCGCGGTCAGGCTGCCGCGCATCTTTCTGCTGCAGCGCCAGGCGATAAAGGCCAGCGCTGCACCCAGCAGCATCATCAGACTCAGCGACAGCTTCTCCGCCACCGGCAGCGCCACGATCACCAGGCTGCCTGACGCGCCACCGGCCATCTGAATGAATCCCTGCAAGGCGGACGCCACGCCCGCCTGTTGCTGATAGGGCTCCAGCGCATAGCTGGTGGCCGGTCCTACCGTAAAGGCCAGCCCGGCAACTGAAACGGCCACCGGGAACATGTAGAGCGCCCAGTGCGTCTGCATCTGCGCCGGGAAGATCTGCATCCCCGCTACCAGCAGCACCGCGCCCAGCAGCATAGTGAAAAACCCCATCGCCAGGCAGAAAGGGCGACCCGCTTTGCGAATCGCTTTATTGACGAACATGCTGACAAACATGATCCAGAAACCGTTGGCGCCAAAAGCAAAAGAGAACTGGATTGGCGTCAGCCCGCCTTCGGTCATTAATACCTGCGGTGCCAGCGACACGTAGGTCAGCACCATGCCCAGTGCACCGGCATTGGCGAACGCGAACGCCAGAAAGCGCGGCTGACGCAGGATCGCGGCATACTGTTTAATGGGTAATCCTTTCACCCGCAGGGTATCCGCCGGACGCGTCTCTGGCAGCCAGATAATCACCAGCAGCGTAATCAGCACGCCGTAGGCGCAGAGAAACCAGAAGGGCGCGCGCCAGTCAAAGGCGCTGGCCAGCAAACCGCCCAGCAGCGGAGCCAGGGCCGGGACGATGTTTAATGCGCCATTCAGAAAGCCATATGCACGGGCGGCATCATCACCGCTCAGGCGGTCACGCACGCCGCTAAAGGCCACGACCGCGCTGCAGCAGACGCCACAGCCCTGCACCAGGCGGGCAAGGACGAACAGCGGGAATGAGGTAGCGGTGGCGGCGATGGCACTCCCCGTGATGTAAAGCGCCAGGCCCAGCAGGGCAATCGGCTTACGGCCATAGTTGTCCACCAGCGGGCCGGTCACCAGTTGTCCCAGCCCCATGACCAGCAGAAACAGGGGAATGGTGGTCTGCACCAGATTAACCGGCGTATCCAGCCCTTCTGCGATTTGTGGCAGCGTGGGCAAATAGAGATCGATGCCTAAGGGTGCCAGCAGCACCAGGCTTAATAACAGCAGAGTAAATTTTTGCATAACAACCAGAGGGTAAGCGTTCTGTTAAAAAACGATCGCAGAGGGTAATGATTCAGCGGCAAAAAAGATAGAGGAAGTCGTGCGGAAAGTGCGATGCCTGCTGTAAACAGGCATCGCAGAGGTCTGATTAGTAAGCGCCGTCGCGACGTAACACCACGCCTGCGGTTTTGAACAGGATCGCAATATCGGTCCAGAGCGCCCAGTTTTTGACATACCAGGAGTCAAAATAGACGCGGGTGTCGTAGTCGATATCGTTACGTCCGCTGACCTGCCACAGACCGGTCATACCCGGCTTGGCCATCAGGTAGTAGTCAACATCACCGGCATAACGCTCCAGCTCAGCTTCAATCACGGGACGCGGGCCAACCAGGCTCATCTCGCCACGAATCACGTTCCACAGCTGCGGCAACTCGTCCAGGCTGGTTTTACGCAGGAAACTACCAATCCGGGTCACGCGCGGGTCATTCTTCAGTTTGAAATCTTTGTCCCACTCAATCCGGGCCTCTTCGCTGGTCGCCAGTAATTTCTCCAGCACCTCTTTGGAATTGGTCACCATGGAACGGAATTTCAGACATTTGAATTTTTTGCCATTCTGGCCCACACGCTCGTGACCATAAATGGCATTGCCGCCATCATGTTTCACCATATAGCAGAGCAGGGCGAAGATTGGGCCGAGGAACAGCAGCAGCATCGACGCCACCACGATATCAAAGGCGCGCTTCATGAAACGGGAGGAGTGTTTCGCCAGGTTGTTGCTGACGCGCAGAATCATTACTTCATGGCTGAAGATAAAGGACATGTCCGTGCCGTAAAGCGGCACGCCGCGCAGCGTCGGGATCACTGAAACTGAACGGCAGTTCATCTTCGACAGGAATTTCAGCCAGCGATCGCGCATCGGCTGCTGCTCATACTCCATAGCCACAATAAACTGCACGTTGTCACGGTCAATGGTCTGCCAGTTGATATCTTTCCAGGTGATCACCGGCACGCCATTCACGCTCTGCTGAGCCGGAACATCATCGACCGAGATAAAGGCCTGTACGTTGTAGCCCAGAATCTCTTCACTCTGCAGCGCCGCGTAAGCTTCGGTGGCGTTTCTGCCGGAGCCAATAATGATGGTCTCTTTCTGCCACTGACCCGCCTTGTGAATGGCGCGTTTAACCAGAGCACGCATCAGCGGCAGCAGCAGCAGGGCATATGTCCAGCTGAAGACCCACACCATGCGGGAGAAATCCCATTTAGAGAAGGCGATCAACGCAAGGTCGAGCAGCGAGAAAACAAATAATGTTTTAATGATCTCTTTCAGCTCAAACCAGAAGGGTTTGCGATAGGTGTAGTGACGCAGGCGCACCCAGAACCAGCCGGTACACATGACGGACATAATAAACTGTGCCACAAAACGATATTCAATTTGATGGGGTGGAATAAAGGTATCCAGCTCGCCCCAAATACCCTGTATCGTCGCGGCAGATAAAAACAGTGCGAGATTAAGTGCAATCAGATCGGAAAAGCTCAGGGCGAATTTCACGATGATATTTTTACGCGTGCCGCTCCACGAGCGGCTCGGGCTATTCATTATCAATGTACTTGCCATAAAACCTGCTCTCTTTCTCAAGTAAAAGATGGCCTGACCAGAATCATGTACGCGCTCAGGGGTGGGCTTCTGAAAAATTAAAAAATAATTTTCAGTCTGTTGCAGTCAGTAAAGCCAGTGCAGCTGCAAAAAAGATAACGGCTAAAGCGTGATAGTACTCACGAAATGTTGCAGCATTGAGAATGAGTATGCAGGAGTTATTTGACAGAGTTAATACGGAAAAAATCTGAAAACATCAAAAGTGATTAAAGTTTTAAATGGCTAAGTTTTGGTTTTTACTGGATAAAATAAGGCGGGGGTTGGTTATAACCAAACTGTTTAAGACGCTTTTTAGGAATTACCGCCAAATCTTACGACTGGCGGTAGTGATAACGGACTCAGGCAGGTTTTTTTAAAATCCAGCGGTCCTGCTGTTTATCGTAATGACCAATCTGCAGATCCACCGGTTCTCCGTCAATCCATGCCGGAACGCTGGTATCGCGATCCCAGCCATCAAGTTGGGTAATTAAGCCGGGATTGGTGTGACAGGGGATGCTGACGGTGTCGAGGTTCTCACTGTCAAGATCGGCATCAACAATCTCATAACGACCAATTTTAACCACGTGTCCCATTCATTTCTCCCGTTTTTGCTGGCATAGACTTTTAAGCTTAGCGTATCGACAGAAAATAACGTGGCTGAATGATTAGGATTATTCCTTCTCTTCAGCCGGACGGACACCAATCTTCACAATACGGTTATCCTCTTTCTCCGCGACGGTCCACGTCAGCTGATTCCACTCAACCTGATCGCCAACCACCGGCGCGCCGCCCAGCATACTCAGCACCAGTTGTCCCAGCGACTGCTGATCGTTGGTGTTCTCATCCAGTTCCAGTCCGTAAATCTGCGCAATATCGCGCAGGCGAGCTTCAGCATCCAGAATAAAGTCACCAAAGAAACGCTGGTCGAGGGAAACCGGCGGCGACTGGCTGAACATCTTACCCAGCGCCGGCAGATCGCGCTCACGGCCAATCACGCAGATGACGTCGTTCTCCCTGAGACGCGTCCCATCATTCGGATGCATCAGCACATTGTCACGGAACAGGGCGGCGATGCGGGTCTCACGCGGCATCTGCAGGTCACGCAGTGCGGCGCCGACGCACCACTTGTCAGCGCTGAGCTGGTAGACAAACTGCTCCCACGGATTTTCGGGGTGGATATCCAGACCGATACGGCTGATAGGCGATGCGGTAGGCGGCACCACCACTTTGGCTTTTTTCGCTGCAAAGCCCAGCGAGGTGCCCTGCAACATCAGGGAGACCAGCACCACAAAGAAGGCGATATTAAAATAGAGCGACGCGTTTTCTAATCCGGCCATCATCGGGAAGACCGCAAGGATAATCGGTACCGCGCCGCGTAAACCGACCCAGCTGATAAAGACGCGTTCGCGTGTAGTAAAACTGCGAAACGGCAGCAGACCAATAAAGACCGACAGTGGGCGCGCCACCAGAATCAGCCACAGTGAGAGGATCATCGCCGGAACTGCGATATGCCACAAATCAGACGGGGTTACCAGCAGTCCCAGCACGATGAACATGCCAATCTGACTCAGCCACGCCATGCCGTCAAAGGTCTGCAGAATACCGTGACGGTTGCGAATCGGCCTGTTGCCCAGTAAAAAGCCGCACAGATAGACCGCCAGGATGCCGCTGCCCTCTAATACCGTGGTCAGGGCGAACACCAGAATGCCGCCACTCAACGCCAGCAGCGGATAGAGCCCACCGGCCAGACTGATACGGTTAATCAGCTGTTGCAGCGCCCAGCCGCCGCCCAGGCCCAGCACGATACCCAGACCAAACTGCTGCACCAGATGCACCAGGAACATCCAGTCAAGGCCGCTGCGGCCCTGTTCGATCATCTCAATCAGCGTAATGGTCAGGAACACCGCCATCGGATCGTTACTGCCCGATTCAATCTCCAGCGTGGAGCTGACGCGCTCATTCAGACCTTTGTCACCCAGCAGGGAGAAGACGGCGGCGGCATCCGTGGAGCCGATGATCGCGCCAATCAGGAAGCCCTGCATCATATCCAGGTTAAACAACCAGGCGGCGACCACACCGGTTAAGCCTGCGGTAATCATGACCCCGACGGTCGCCAGCGACAGCGCTGGCCCCAGGGCAACTTTAAATGAGCTGGCTTTGGTCCGCATGCCGCCATCCAGCAGGATAATCGCCAGCGCCAGGTTCGAGATTAAGTAAGCCGCCGGATAGTTATCAAAGGCGATGCCGCCGATACCATCAACCCCAGTCAGCATGCCCAGGGCAAGGAAGATCACCAGAATGGGGATGCCCAGTCTGGATGAGAAAGAGCTGAGCAGAATGCTCGATGCGACCAGCACGGAACCGATGATAAACAGACTGTAGACAATAGTGTGGTTCAAACCCGATCTCCTGAGATATGACAGTGCGGTGCAGCGACTGGTGACAAATATCCATGCTATCTCTGAAAGATAATGTTTTATCAAGGAGTTGTCATTGTGAAAATGATCATTATACGAATTGCTTAACAGCGTATGGAATCAGATTAATGTGAAGAATGAGGGGGTTGGCAGGCAAGCGGCAGAAAACAGACTGTTTTAGCAGGTTATTCGGAAGATAAAAAAAGCCGGCGATTAGCCGGCTTAGTGCATCAGGCTTCCGTTGCCTGTTTATGGAACAGCGATCGGAACACCGGGTAGATATCTTCCGGCTCACGAATGTGTTCGATAGCAAAGTTATCGAACGTCGACTGCAGATGCTCATACTCGCGCCACAGCGTCTGATGCGCACGGCGGGTAATCTCGATATAACTGTAATAACGCACCACCGGCAGAATATGCTTCGCCAGGATCTCGTGACAGAGCGGTGAATCGTCGGCCCAGTTATCGCCATCCGACGCCTGTGCAGCATAGATGTTCCACTGCGCCGGGTCATAGCGCTCTTTCACCACCTCATCCATGAGTTTCAGTGCACTCGAAACGATGGTGCCACCGGTCTCCTGGGAGTAGAAGAACTCCTGTTCATCCACCTCTTTGGCCTGCGTGTGATGACGAATATAAACCACATCGACATTCTTGTAGGTGCGGCTCAGGAACAGGTAGAGCAGGATATAGAAGCGTTTCGCCATATCCTTGGTGGCCTGATCCATGGATCCGGATACATCCATCAGACAGAACATCACCGCCTGGCTGGAAGGCTCCGGCCGTTTCTCAAAGTTTTTGTAGCGCAGGTCGAAGGTGTCGATAAAAGGCACCCGTTCGATACGCGCCCGCAACTCGGCGATCTCTTTGCGCAGCCGCTCCTCCTCCAGAAGCTGAGCCGGTTCAGAGTTCTCAATCTCCAGCAGCGTTTCTTCCAGTTCGTGCAGCATCCGGCGTTTACCCGCCGTCATCGCCGTACGACGCGCCAGCGAGTTCTGCAGCGAACGTACGACGCTGATATTGGCTGGCACACCATTGGAGGTGAAGCCGGCACGGTGGGTCTTATACTCATTCAACTGACGATGCTGGTTCCGGCGCAGGTTAGGCAGGGCGAGATCTTCAAACAGCAGGTCCAGGTACTCATCTTTCGATATCTGAAAGACAAACTCATCCTGACCTTCACCATCCTGACTGGCATTGCCCTGGCCACTGCCGCCGCCGCCGCCACCCTGCGGTCGCTCGACCCGGTCATTCTGCACAAAATGGTCGTTGCCCGGATGGACCCGATGGCGGTTGCCGCCGCGTCCCTGATGGAAAATTGGCTCATTGATGTCGTCAATCGGGATAGAAACAGACTCACCGCTGCTTACATCGGTCACCGAGCGTTTATTGATGGCCTCGGAGATCGACTGCTTAATTTGCGACTTATAACGGCGCAAGAAGCGCTGGCGGTTTACCGCGCTCTTGTTTTTGCCGTTGAGTCGGCGATCGATGAAATAGGCCATGGTATTCCCCCAAACTACATTGTAAGCAGGCCGGGCGAACCCGACCTCGTCAGACCGGTATCACTTACCGGCAAGCTTACAGACTCTTATCAGGACGATTTACGCACACGCAAATACCATTCGCACAGCAGGCGAACCTGTTTGCGGGTATAGCCTTTTTCCATCATGCGATCGACAAAATCATCATGCTTTTTCTGCTCATCGGTAGAGGTCTTGGTATTAAACGAAATCACCGGCAGCAACTCTTCCGTATTCGAGAACATTTTCTTCTCGATCACGGTGCGTAATTTCTCGTAACTGGTCCAGTTCGGGTTGCGACCGTTATTGTGTGCCCTGGCGCGCAGCACAAAGTTGACGATCTCGTTACGGAAATCTTTCGGGTTACTGATGCCCGCAGGCTTCTCGATTTTCTCCAGTTCCGCGTTGAGCGATTCACGATCAAACAGCTGTCCGGTATCGGGATCGCGATACTCCTGATCCTGAATCCAGAAGTCGGCATAGGTCACATAGCGGTCAAAGATGTTCTGACCATACTCAGAGTAAGACTCCAGATAGGCGGTCTGAATCTCTTTACCGATAAACTCAGCATATTTGGGGATCAGATAGCCTTTGAGGTGCTCAAGGTATTTCTCGGCCTGATCCTGTGGGAACTGTTCGCGCTCAATCTGCTGCTCCAGTACATAGAACAGGTGCACCGGGTTGGCCGCCACTTCGGCGTGGTCAAAGTTAAATACCCGCGACAGAATCTTAAAGGCAAAACGGGTTGAAAGGCCGTTCATCCCCTCATCCACACCGGCGTAATCATGATACTCCTGCCAGGACTTCGCCTTAGGATCGGTATCTTTCAGGCTTTCACCATCGTAGACCCGCATTTTGGAATAGATGCTGGAGTTATCCGGATCCTTGAGACGTGACAGGATAGAGAAGCGTGCCAGCGTTTCCAGCGTACCCGGTGCGCAAGGCGATGTCGCCAGCTCACTGTGATTAAGTAACTTGTCGTAAATTTTGATCTCTTCAGAGACCCGCAGGCAATAGGGCACCTTGACGATATAGACACGGTCAAGGAACGCCTCATTATTCTTGTTATTACGGAACGTCACCCACTCTGATTCGTTGGAGTGCGCCAGAATAATGCCGTTAAACGGCAGCGCCGAAATCCCCTCGGTGCCGTTGTAGTTCCCTTCCTGCGTCGCCGTCAGTAAGGGGTGCAGCACTTTAATAGGCGCTTTGAACATCTCAACGAATTCCATGATGCCCTGGTTCGCACGGCAGAGTGCACCGGAGTAACCGTAAGCATCAGGATCGTTTTGCGCATGGTTTTCCAGTTTACGGATATCCACTTTACCGACCAGCGCGGAGATATCCTGGTTGTTCTCATCACCCGGTTCAGTTTTGGCAATCGCCAGCTGTTCCAGGATTGACGGCCAGACTTTCACCACTTTGAAACGCGAGATATCGCCGCCAAAGTCGTGTAGTCGCTTAGCGGCCCACGGCGACATGATCGTGCCGAGATAACGGCGCGGCACGCCATACTCTTTTTCCAGAATATGTGCATCTTCCTGCGGATTAAACAGGCAGAGAGGGTGGTCATTAACCGGGCTGCGTTCTCCGTCGGCGCTCAGTACATAGATGGGCACCCGCTGCATCAGCGACTTAAGCCGTTCCGCCAGTGAGGATTTACCGCCACCTACCGGCCCCAGTAAATAGAGGATCTGTTTCTTCTCTTCCAGTCCCTGAGCGGCATGTTTCAGGTAGGAGACGATCTGTTCAATCGCTTCCTCCATGCCGTAAAACTCCTCGAACGCCGGATAGCGTCCCATTACACGGTTGGAGAATATTCTGGAAAGGCGTGGCTCCTGAGCAGTATCGACCATTACCGGCTCTCCGATAGCCATTAACAGTCGCTCTGCAGCGTTGGCGTATGCACTGCGATCCTGCTTACAGATAGCAAGAAATTCCTGCAGTGTGAACTCTTCGTCCTTGGCAGCTTCATAACGCTGACGATAGTGATCGAATATATTCATAGCGATGCCCGTCCTTTCGTTTTTAGCACAGGTAAGGAGCGTAATTAGAGGCTTATAGCAGCTCCCGGAAGATATTCTCTGTTGAGTACAGCAACCCTTATGCCAACCTGATCTTTCTTATCGGGATACACAACTTTTGTGGTTACTCTGCTCGTACAAAATGTCTGCTGTTACTTCTAACTGTAGATGGCTTCTAGGAAATTTCCTCCACGGGTTTGGGTTAATGAGGGGAAGATCAACTGTACAGCGGGTCTGTTGTGAGATGCGTTCATATGGGTGATGCTTTAACTTAACGTGTTTTTAACCTTTAATGCCACTTTCATCGGTTAGCCACTTAAAGGATTTCGATATAAGTTAATCCAGCCGTGAAAAAACGTTAGACTTCCTGTTTGATTGTTATATTTATGGAATGAATAAATTGTGAACCAATTCAAATTTAAGACGCTTGTTGCACTTCTGCCCTGTTATTTACTGGCCACGCACGCGAATGCCGCACCGCTTTCCATTGGTGCGTCGGTCATCTATGCCGAATCACCTTATCGCGGCGGCCAGGACCGGTATATCCCCGTTCCGGTTATCAATTATGAGGGTGAAGACTTCTGGTTCCGTAGCCTGCAGGGCGGCTACTACCTGTGGAAAGATCCTCAGAACCAGCTGTCACTGACGCTGCTGGGGTCACCGCAGGAGTACAAACCCAGCGACAACGACCTGGGCGACATGAAAGGGCTGGATAAACGCCGCATGACCCTGATGGGTGGTGCAACCTATCGTCACACTGCGGACTGGGGGATTGTCCGTACCTCATTACTGGGTGATGTGCTCAATAACAGCAACGGGATGATCTGGGACCTGACGTACCTCTATCGCTTCCAGATGGGTGACTTCAGCCTGACGCCGGGCATCGGGGCCACGTGGAACAGCGCCAATCAAAACCGTTATTACTATGGGGTATCCGGGCATGAAAGTGCCCGTACCGGCATCAGCCGTTACAATCCGGATGACAGCTGGTCACCTTATGTGGAACTGAGCGCCAGCTATCAGATTGCGCCACAGTGGAATGCCAGCGTCATGGGACGTTACGTCCGCTTCGACAGCGAAATCAAAGACAGCCCGATGATTGATAAAAGCGGGCAGGCGTTAATCTGGACGGGTGTCAGCTATACCTTCTGATAACGCACCAAAAGAGGGCATTTATTGCCCTCTGTTCTTTTACAGGGCCTCAGAATGGGGCGGGAGAGCAGAATGCGTAATACGATTAACTTTGCCGGTTTTAGCGATCTCCCTGTGATTGGTCAGGGCACCTGGTATATGGGTGAAAACCCGGCGCAGCGTGCTGATGAAGTCGCTGCATTGCAGGCCGGTCTTGAGTGCGGCTTGCAGCTTATCGATACCGCTGAAATGTATGCAGATGGTGGAGCCGAAGAGGTAGTCGGGCAGGCACTGCTGGGCCGTCGCGACCGGGCGCTGCTGGTCTCCAAAGTTTATCCGTGGAATGCGGGCGAAGTGGATGCCATTGCAGCCTGTGAGCGCAGCCTGCGACGTCTGCAAACCGATTATCTCGATCTCTACCTGTTGCACTGGCGCGGCAATATTCCGCTGGAAGAGACACTGCGCGCCATGGAACGCCTGCAGCAGCAGGGCAAAATTCGTCACTGGGGCGTATCGAATTTTGACACCGATGATATGGCCGAACTGTGGGATGAAGAGAAGGGCGAGGCCTGCGCGACCAATCAGGTGCTCTATCATCTGGCTTCACGCGGCATTGAATTTGATCTGCTGCCGGCATGTCAGCAGCGTGGCGTACCGGTCATGGCCTACTGTCCGCTGGCCCAGGCCGGACGGCTACGTGACTCACTCTTCACCGATCCTCAGCTGACTCAGATTGCACAGCAGAAGGGCATCAGCGTGGCGCAATTACTGCTGGCCTGGGTGATTCGTCAGCCAGGGGTGATTGCCATTCCTAAAGCCAGTTCCGTGGCCCACGTTCAGGAAAATGCGGCGGCGCTGGAGGTGGAACTGACCGATGAGGATTTGCAGCTCATCGATCGCGCCTGGCCAGCGCCACAGCATAAGTTGCCGCTGGATATTGTTTAGCCGTTAACGTTGTCGCTGGCTGCGGCTTTCTTTTTGAGGCGGAACGTCGTGGCCAGTCGTGCCGGTTTTTCTCCCGCGCTGCGTAACGGTTTGCTGATACGCGCCGTCTCCACACAGACCATGGTCTTATAGCCCTCATTCGCCATATCCGTCATGCTGCAGGAGAGTTCCACACCCGGATTCCACGTGACAACGTCACTATGATGATGGTGGTACACCTCGATCTGCCGCTCGCCCGCAGTATCATTAATCACTGAGCAATCTTCTGCTGCGGTAAAGATACGGTCGATGCGTCCAGGATAACGCTGTTTGCCGTCGCTGCTGGCCACCTCGCCGTTATTCACTTTGTCGATATAGCTATTGCCCAGACCCGAGACTTCCACACCGTTGATGTCGCTGACGGTAAAGTAGCTGTGCAGAGCCGCCGTCGCTTCAAAGTCACCATAGGCTTCCAGCTCAATCTCACAATGCTGGCCCAGCCGGAAGCGGGCAATCAGGGTGAATTCATGCGGCCAGAGCTTCAGCGTCTGGGCGTTGCTCTCCAGCACCAGCGTCAGCATGACGCCATCTTCATTTTCATCATGCGCCGTGAGCTTCCACGGCTGAACCCGTGCAAAGCCGTGTGCCGGTTCGCCCGCCGGGCCGAACCACGGCCAGCAGATCGGAACGCCGCCACGAATCGCCTTACCCGGTGCAAAGAGACTCTTATCACTCAGCCAGAGTACCGGCTTTTCGCCGCTGGGTTGCCAGGCGATCAGGTGCGCGCCCTGAAGCGTAATGGCTGCCCGCACTTTAGGGTGACTCACAACAATGGCGGGGAGTTCACCTATCTGGCGCTGGGTGAGGTAAGGGGAGATCTGCGTGACCACCGGCAGAGAAAACAGTTTATCTTGCATGTTCGATTCCTTCCTGAGCGGATCAAAAAAAGGGCGACCGAAGTCGCCCTTATTCTCAATGATGTCTGGCTGCCTTATTTAGCAGAAACCAGTGCAATCAGGTCGAGAACTTTGTTTGAGTAGCCAGTTTCGTTGTCATACCAGGAAACCAGTTTCACAAAGTTGTCGTTCAGCGCGATACCGGCTTTTGCGTCAAACACTGAAGTCAGGATTTCGCCGTTGAAGTCGGTAGAAACCACGTCATCTTCAACGTAGCCCAGAACGTCTTTCATCTCACCTTCTGCAGCCGCTTTAATTGCAGCACAGATTTCTTTGTAAGAAGCCGCTTTTTCCAGACGCACGGTCAGGTCAACAACGGAAACGTTAGGGGTTGGTACGCGGAATGCCATACCGGTCAGTTTGCCGTTCAGCTCTGGCAGAACTTTACCAACGGCTTTAGCTGCGCCAGTTGATGAAGGAATGATGTTCTGCGATGCGCCGCGGCCGCCGCGCCAGTCTTTATGAGACGGGCCATCAACGGTTTTCTGGGTAGCAGTGGTGGCGTGAACGGTCGTCATCAGACCTTCAACGATGCCAAACTTATCGTTAATCACTTTTGCCAGCGGTGCCAGGCAGTTAGTGGTACAGGATGCGTTAGACACGATATCCTGGCCATCATATTTGTCGAAGTTTGCACCACGAACAAACATTGGGGTGTCATCTTTAGATGGACCGGTCAGAACGACTTTCTTAGCACCTGCGGTGATGTGTTTACGCGCGGTTTCGTCGGTCAGGAAGATACCGGTTGCTTCAGCAACAACGTCAACGCCTACTTCATCCCACTTCAGGTTGGCCGGATCACGTTCAGCGGTAACACGGATTTTTTTACCGTTAACCACCAGTGCGCCATCCTGAACTTCTACTGTGCCGTCGAAACGACCGTGAGTAGAGTCATACTTCAGCATGTACGCCATGTAATCCGCGTCCAGCAGGTCGTTGATAGCAACGATTTCGATGTCAGAACGCTTTTGAGCAGCACGGAAAACGATGCGACCGATACGGCCGAAACCATTGATACCTACTTTGATAGTCATATATTCCACCAGCTATTGGTTAGTGAATAAAAGGTTGCCTGTAAAATTACAAAAACCTTACCAGGCGTCAAGCGGAATCGTGTCAATTGTTGCGACAGGTCAATTCGCCTGATAGGAATAATTCGATGCGCAACCGCTTGCGTGCCGCCAATGATATCGCGTTTCGTCTAATCAATCGCCGAATATATAGGGATGCCCGGGATAAAAGGTGATCGAAGTCACAAATACGCTTCGCGATGGACGGCATGAAAGGGTGAGCACAAAAAAAGACCCGGTAATGTTGATCATTTGTTAGAATAATAGTCGAATTTTTCAGAATGGCACTTCCCCGGAATCCTAAAATGGCTAAAGACACCGCACCCGAAGCAAAAATTGCACAGTTGACCGAAATGCAACGCTACGTCACTCAGCAACGCGGAACGGAACCGCCTTACAGCGGCGCACTGCTGCACAACAAGCAGGAAGGGATCTACCACTGTCTGATCTGTGAGGCGCCACTTTTTCTCTCTGAGACGAAGTATGACTCGGGCTGTGGCTGGCCCAGTTTCTACCAGCCGGTCAGTGACGATGCGATTCGCTATATTGAAGATGATTCACACGGTATGCAGCGTATTGAGATCCGCTGCGGCAGCTGCGATGCGCACCTGGGACATGTCTTCCCTGACGGCCCGCAGCCGACCGGCGAACGCTATTGTGTTAATTCCGCCTCGCTGAATTTCACCGACGAGCAGGGCGAACAGACCAAAGGGTAATGGCGATGAAGGAACAGCTTGAAGCAATGCTTGCATCGATGACGCCTGAAGTCTATCAGCGTCTTGCCACGGCGGTTGAGATTGGTAAATGGCCGGATGGTGTGGCACTGACCCAGGAGCAGCGCGACAATTGCCTGCAGTTGGTCATGATGTGGCAGGCGCGGCACAACGACGCGCCGCAGCACATGACCATCGGCAAAGGTGGCGAAATGGTGATGAAGTCGAAAAAAGAGCTCAAGGAAGAGTTTGGAATTGACCCTGATGTGACCCGCATCCATCTGCATTAAAAAAAAGCTGGCGTCATGCCAGCTCCATTTTAAATCAGAATTGCACCCTGAGCCGTCATCTGGGCAAAGGCAATTTCACTGTCTTCGGGATTCAGATTGACGCCGCGGCAGCCCTCTTTAACCACCTCAACGTGGTATCCCAGCTCCAGCGCATCCAGCACGCTATATTTTACGCAGTAATCCGTCGCCAGCCCCAGCATCACCAGATGGGTGATCCCACGCTCACGCAGCCAGCTGTCCAGCTCGGTCTTACGGCGATGGCCATTGTCAAAAAAGGCGCTATAGCTGTCGACATCCTGATCCTGGCCCTTATGGAACGTCGCATCGAACAGTGAGCGATCCAGACCTGGATGAAAATCAGCGCCAGTCGAGCCCTGAATGCCGTGATCGGGCCACCAGATCTGGGCCAGACCATTTAACTCGCCCAGCGTGTAAACCGGTTCGCCGGAAACCGAGGCAAAACTGCCGTGATCGTCCGGATGCCAGTCCTGCAGCGCCAGTACGCATTCACCGTTTTCACGGAACAGTCGCGCATAACGATTCGCCACCTCGACCGTATGGTCACCCTCATGGACTGCCATCGGGCCGCCGGGGCAAAAATCGTTCTGAATATCAATAATGATGAGTGCCCGCTTCATTACATATCGCTCCGTTTCAGTCTTCAGTCAGTTCGCCGCGCAAATTCTGCTGCATTCTGGCTCGGATTTGATCGGCCGAAAGATCCTGGCTGAGTAAAAAGTGTAGCTTTGTCAGCGCCGCTTCCACGGTGAGGTCAAATCCGCTGATGACACCAGCATGTTCCAGCGCATTGCCGGTAGCGTATCCGCCCATATTCACTTTGCCGGAAATACACTGGGTGAGATTTACCACCACGATGCCACGCTCGCTGGCCTGCTGCAATTCTGCCAGAAATTCCTTGTTCTGCGGTGCATTACCCACACCATAGGAGCGCAGGATCAATGCTTTGACTGGCTGACGCAGAAAGTTACGCACAACGTCGGCTGAAATGCCGGGATAGATGGTGACCACACCGATGGGCTGAGGCGTAATGGTGTGAACCTTCAGTTCGCCCTGACCGGCTGGGGCAGGCGGTGTATTGAGGCGACGAATATGAATGCCCGCTTCCAGCAGCGCAGAGAGGTTGGGCGAAGCAAAGGCGTTGAAGCCGTCTGCATGTGCCTTGGTGGTCCGGTTACCGCGATAGAGCGTGTTATTGAAAAACAGCGACACTTCGCTGATCGGATAGTTGGCCGCCACATAGAGCGAATTTAAGAGATTCTGCTGACCATCTGAACGTAATTCCGCTAACGGAATCTGCGAGCCCGTGACGATAACCGGCTTGGCCAGATTTTCCAGCATAAAGGAGAGTGCTGAGGCGGTAAATGCCATGGTATCGGTGCCATGCAGGATGACAAAACCATCATAGCGATCGTAGTTCTGACGGATATCTTCTGCGATAGACTGCCAGTCCTGCGGGGTCATGTCGGAAGAGTCGATCAGTGGCTGATACTCATGAATAGTGAAATCAGGCATCTCAGGGCGGTGGAACTCCGGCATGTTAGCCAGCTGTTGCTGCAGGTGTCCCGATACCGGAATATAACCCTGCGCCGAACGCTGCATACCGATCGTCCCGCCAGTGTAGGCTACGTAGATGTTTTTCTTTTGCATTAGAGAACTCAGACTCGCCATAAAACGCGCAGTATAAGGGGAATAGCGGGGAAAAGCAGCCCGACCAGCGGCCGGGCTGCGAGGTTTATCGCACTTCGCCGCAGTTCAGGCAGAATGCATAACGGTTCTGAGGATCGTTCTGCTTGTCGAACAGACCAGGCTGGGCTTTCATGGCACTCATCACATCCAGCATCGGTGCTGGCAGCCAGGCTTTCAGCGTATCAGGCAGGACAGCCTGCACTGACGCGTTCATCTGGCTCAGCATCATATCCAGAAAGCTCGGGTCATCCTGATACCAGCTCAGCTGCGGCTTGCTGACTTTTGCCAGCTCGCCCGCCTTCTTCACGGCATCATCGAAATCACCCAGCGCATCAACCAGCCCATTGGCTTTCGCATCGCTGCCGGTCCATACGTGGCCCTGTGCAATGGCATCAATCTGCTCTGGCGTTTTGTGACGCGACTTCGCCACCAGACCGACAAAGTTGCGGTAGCCATTTTCGATGGTCAGCTGCATCAGCTGCTGAACTTCCGTTGGCAGCGCTTTGGTGGTTGAGATATCTGCCAGTGGTGAGGTCGCAACACCATCGGTGTGCACGCCAATACTGTCCAGGCTGTTCTCCAGCGTATTGATCACGCCGAAGATGCCAATCGAGCCAGTCAGCGTGCTGGGGTTCGCCACAATGTAGCTGGCAGGCGTTGAGATCCAGTAACCGCCGGACGCCGCCATGCCTCCCATCGAGACCACAATTGGCTTACCGGCCGCCTGCGCTGCCGCCAGCTCTTCACGAATCGCTTCCGAGGCGGTGACGCTGCCACCCGGGCTATTCACCCGCAGAATAATCGCTTTGATTTTCGGATCGAGACGCGCATCGCGGATCTCTGCCGCCGTCGTGTCGCCACCGACGTTGCCCGGCGTCTCTTCACCATCCATGATGGCACCGCTGGCCATCACTACAGCGATGTTGCCATCCTGCTGCGTGGAGGTGGTTTTCACGCTGTAGTCATAGATGCTGACGCTACGGTAATCGTTGCTCTGCTTATCCAGACCAAAGGTTTTTACCAGCTCCTGATCGGCTGCCGCACGTGAACCCAGGGCATCGACCAGCTTGTTATCCAGCGCATATTGCGCGGTATCGCCTTTAACGGCGTTTAATCCGGCAATAATCGCAGCAGCACCGGGGAAGAGTTGCTCCGGCGTAATCTGGCGGTTCGCTGCCACGGTGTTCAGGTAGTTCTGCCACAGCTGACCGACCCAGCGGCTGTCAGCATCCCGTGCGGCAGGGGACATGTCGTCACGCAGGAACGGCTCAACCGCTGATTTGTAGGTCCCGACACGGAAGACGTGTGAGGTGACTTTCAGCTTCTCCAGCAGGGTTTTGTAATAGAGTCCGTTAGTAGCGAAACCATGCAGATCTACGGTGCCCTGTGGCGACAGATAGATTTTGGTGGCGTAGCTGGCAAGGTAATACTGCGCCTGGCTGTAGCTGTCGCCCAGTGCATAAATCGGCTTGCCGCTGTCGCGGAATTCGCGCAGCGCTTTACCCACATATTGCAGTGAAGGCTGATCGCCACCGGCAAATTCGCGTAAATCGAGCACCATGCCTTTAATGTTGCTGTCATCTTTTGCCTGACGAATAGCGTCGACCACATCAAACAGCGAATTTTCCTGTAAGCGGTCACTGCTGGCACCCAGCAGCTGGCGGCCAATTTTGCTCAGACGGTTGCTTACCGACGGTTTATCCACCAGCACGCCGCTGAGATCCACTTTCAGTGCGCCTTGCTGAATCGGCGCTGAACTGCCGCCCGACCCGCTGACCTGCAGCCAGATCCCTACACCCACCACAATCAACAAAATCAGGAAAATATTCAGAATAAATTCCCTGATAAAATTCAGTACCCGCCAGCTCCAGCGGAACAGACCTGCAATTATTCGCCACAATGTGCGCATCAGACTCTCCATAAATATGTAGCAGGAAGTGGCCGCCGCGCGGACCAGACTTCCCCGACGAGCTCATCCTAAAGAGCGGCGTGTTAAAAGTCAGCAGGAAATCACTGCGCACTGTTACAAAAAATCTGCCTGTGCCAGGATAACTGCAACATTACAGAGATCGGGAGAGAAACATGGACGCACTGGAATTACTGGTCAACCGACGTTCGGCCTCACGCCTGACTGAGCCGGCACCTGCGGGCGACGCACTGGAAAATATCCTGCGGGCCGGCATGCGCGCCCCGGATCACGGCACGCTGCAACCCTGGCGCTTTATCATTGTGGAAAATGAGGGTCGCGACCGTCTGAGCCAGCTGCTGGAGCAGGCAGCACGCGATAAACAGCTGGATGAAAAAGCGATTAACAAAGCGAGCCAGTCACCGTTTCGGGCACCGATGATCATTACGGTGGTGGCACATTGTGAAGAGCACCACAAAGTGCCGCGCTGGGAGCAGATCGCCTCGGCCAGCTGTGCAGTGATGGCCATGCAGATGGCGGCCGTCGCTCAGGGTTACAACGGTATCTGGCGCAGTGGTCCCTGGACCGATGACGAGCAGGTACGCCAGGGGTTTGGCTGCCGCGAACAGGATGCCATCGTCGGCTTTCTCTATCTGGGCACCCCGCAACTGAAATCCAGCACTACGGTGCTCCCACCTGACACGGCGCCCTTCGTCCGTTACTTCTGACTACAATGCTTGTCCGGTTCCGGCAGGGTGCATTTCAGCCCTGCTTTTTGCACGGTTCCTGTGCGAACGATCGCTAACGCCGCGCATCACACTTACGCCAGCGGGCCTGCCAGGCTAACATAGCCCTAGTATTCAAACCGACAGCGGACAACCGGTTATCACTGCGTTCCCCCTGATGTTAAGGATTACCTGATTCAATGCGTTTGTTTATTGCGGAAAAACCGAGCCTGGGGCGTGCTATCGCAGATGTGCTGCCGAAACCGCATCGACGCGGTGATGGATTCATTGCCTGCGGCAACGATCAGATCGTCACCTGGTGTGTAGGCCATCTTCTGGAGCAGGCGCAACCCGACAGTTATGACAGCCGTTATGCGCGCTGGTCGCTGGCGGATTTACCGATCATTCCGGAAAAATGGCAGCTAAAACCGCGTCCCTCGGTCGCTAAGCAACTGAAAGTGGTTGAGGGCTTGCTGGCGCAGGCGAATGAAGTGGTGCATGCCGGTGACCCGGATCGGGAAGGGCAGTTGCTGGTGGATGAGGTGCTCGACTACCTGAACCTGCCGGCTGAAAAACGCAGCAAGGTGCAGCGCTGTCTGATTAACGACCTCAATCCTCAGGCGGTGGACCGGGCAGTGAACCGCCTGCGTGAAAATCGCGAGTTTATTCCGTTGTGCGTTTCGGCGCTGGCCCGCGCCCGTGCAGACTGGCTCTATGGCATTAACATGACCCGCGCCTGGACGCTGCTGGGACGCAATGCAGGCTATGATGGCGTACTGTCGGTGGGCCGGGTGCAGACGCCGGTGCTTGGGCTGGTGGTCCGGCGCGATGAAGAGATCGAAAACTTCGTGCCGAAAGATTACTTCGAAGTGAAGGCGCACATCCTCACGCCTGATGGCGCCCGATTTATCGCCAGCTGGATCCCCAGTGAAGCCTGTGAACCGTGGCAGGATGAAGAGGGCCGCCTGCTCAAACGCGCGCTGGCCGAGCATGTGGTGGCGCGTATTACGGGCCAGCCAGCGATCGTCACTGCTTACAGCGATAAGCGCGAAAATGAGGTGGAGCCGCTGCCCTTTTCCTTATCCAGCCTGCAGATTGAGGCCGCTAAACGTTACGGGCTGAGTGCGCAGACGGTGCTGGATACCTGCCAGCGGCTGTATGAAACCCACAAACTCATTACCTATCCCCGTTCGGACAGCCGCTATCTGCCTGAAGAGCATTTTGCCGGTCGTCATGCGGTGTTAAAGGCGATACAGGCGCATCAGTCACAGCTGACCCCACCGGCAGATTTCGATGCCGATCGCAGAAATCGCTGCTGGGATGATAAAAAAGTGGATGCCCACCATGCGATTATTCCAACGGCTCGTTCCAGCGCGGTGAAGCTCAGTGAAAACGAGCAGCATATCTATGAACTGGTAGCGCGCCAGTATCTGATGCAGTTCTGCCCGGATGCGGTATTCCGCAAATGTGTCATCGATCTTGATATTGCTGGCGGAAAATTCGTGGCGAAAGCGCGCTTCCTGGCGGAAGCGGGCTGGCGTGCGCTGCTGGGCAACAAAGAGCGGGATGAAGAGAACGACGGCATGCCGTTGCCGGTGGTAGCGAAAGGGGATGAGCTGCTGTGTGAGCGTGGAGAGGTGCTGGCGAAGCAAACCCAGCCGCCTCGCCCGTTTACCGATGCCACTATTCTTTCTGCGATGACCGGCATTGCCCGTTTCGTTCAGGATAAAGAATTAAAGAAAGTACTGCGTGCGACCGATGGTTTAGGAACGGAAGCCACACGCGCCGGTATTATCGAATTACTGTTTCGTCGTGGATTCCTGGTGAAGAAGGGCCGTTATATCAATTCTACGGATGCCGGACGCGCCCTGATTCACTCCCTGCCCGATCTGGCAGCACGCCCGGATATGACGGCGCAGTGGGAATCGACACTGACGCGTATCAGCGAAAAGGCCTGCCGCTATGATGAATTCATGCAGCCGCTGGTGCAGACCTTAACCGGTCTGATCCAGCAGGCGCGACAGCAGCCTGCGGCGCATGCATTTCGGGGATTACCGTCCACCGGACAGAAACGTCCGGTGCGCAAAACCAGGCGTAAAGTGAAGGAGACGGAATGAGGCGTTATTCAGTATTACTGGTCGTGGCCCTGTCGCTGGCGACCAGCGTGGCGCAGGCCAACAGTCGTTATCAGTCGATGCCACAGCAGGGCAGCAACGGTGGCAACACCGATGTCGTGGTGGATATGCCACCCGAGGCATGGACACAGGCAGAGAGACGTCAGCCAGACTGTCTCCGCTGCTGTATCTTTGAAAACCGTAACTACACGGAAGGCGCGGTGGTGAAATCAGAGGGGGTGTTGCTGCAATGTGCCCGTGATGAACACTCCATCGGCACCAATAATCTGATCTGGAAAATAGTGAAATAGCCGTCGCGTGGCGCTCTGCCACGCGACCGTCAGTTAAAAGCGGAAGGTTGACCAGATGGGTGCGTGGTCAGATGGTTTTTCCATGCCCCGGATCTCATAATCAATGCCGGTCTCAACGCAGTGCGACGCCAGGGTTTTGCTCGCCAGCACCAGATCGATGCGTAACCCGCGATTATCATCAAACCCTTTCGAACGGTAATCGAACCAGGAAAAGCGATCCGCCACCTCCGGATTGTGCTCACGCCAGGTATCAACCAGTCCCCAGCCCAGCAGGCGGTCCATCCACTCGCGCTCTTCCGGCAGGAAGGAGCATTTGCCGGTGCGCAGCCAGCGCTTGCGGCTCTCCTCACCAATACCAATATCCCGATCGGTGCTGCTGATATTCATATCGCCCATAATCAGAACCGGCTTATCAGCAGGCAGATCCTCGGTCAGCAGACGTTGCAGATCGCGATAGAATTTCTCTTTAGCCGGAAACTTAGTGGGATGGTCGCGGCTCTCGCCCTGCGGAAAATAGCCGTTAATTACCGTGATGTCGCCAATCGGGCTGGGAAGTTCCGCGATGATCAGGCGGCGCTGGGATTCTTCGTCATCACCCGGGAAACCCCGGCTCACTGACACTGGCTCAGCTTTGGTTAACAGGGCAACGCCGTAGTGACCTTTCTGTCCATGATAGAAGACGTGATAGCCGAGCTTTGACACCTCTTCCAGCGGGAACATGTCGTCATGGACCTTGGTTTCCTGCAGACCGATAACATCGGGCTGATGCTGTTCGACAAGTGCCTGAAGCTGATGCGGGCGGGCACGCAACCCATTGATGTTAAATGAAACAAATTTCATGAGATCGACCGTTGTTCAGAAATGTCAGGCGGAGATGGTAGCGATTTTTGCTGAAAAAGTCATGGCGGAACAGGCTGAGATTGTGTGATAGCGGGCAGGAATGTGGGGGGCGAACAGGAAGCTTAGGTATTATTTTGGGGATGATGTGCAACATGCGAGATGGTGGTGGGAGAAGGATTATTCGGCGCGTTGCGCCTCACCCTGCGGGCCCCGCTGAAGCGCGTTGTCTCGCGATGCTCGACCCGAACCTTAATCGAAGGTTCTCATCCCTCTCCCCGCAGAACAGGAAGCTTAGGTATTATTTTGGGGATGGTGTGCAACATACGAGATGGTGGTGGGAGAAGGATTATTCGGCGCGTTGCGCCTCACCCTGCGGGCCGCGCTGAAGCGCGTTGTCTCGCGATGCTCGACCCGAACCTTAATCGAAGGTTCTCATCCCTCTCCCCGCAGAACAGGAAGCTTAGGTATTATTTTGGGGATGGTGTGCAACATACGAGATGGTGGTGGGAGAAGGATTCGAACCTTCGAAGTCTGTGACGGCAGATTTACAGTCTGCTCCCTTTGGCCGCTCGGGAATCCCACCTGGGATAGTGATGTGGCTTAAGATGATTCAGATTCAGATGGTGGTGGGAGAAGGATTCGAACCTTCGAAGTCTGTGACGGCAGATTTACAGTCTGCTCCCTTTGGCCGCTCGGGAATCCCACCATGGCCTGAATCTTTCTCTCTTAAAGCGGGGCGCATCATACCAAATGCGATAAGGGTGTAAAGCGCCCACTGGCAAAACCGCAACTGTTTGCCCACTTTTTACGCGTAGCGCTGAATCTGCAGACAATTCAGCGCACTGGCTGATTAAAGAATAATCGTGCGGTTGCCGTAAACAAACACGCGCTGCCCCAGCACTTTATACAGTGCGTTGCTGAGGACATTCTTTTCTACGTCGCGACCAGCGCGCATCATCTCATCGGCGGTGTAGCTGTGATCAACGTTTATCACATCCTGCATGATGATTGGGCCTTCATCGAGATTGTCATTCACATAGTGCGCGGTGGCACCGATGATCTTCACGCCACGTTCATAAGCCTGATGATAGGGACGGGCACCGATAAAGGCGGGCAGGAAGGAGTGGTGAATATTGATAATCTGGTTCGGATAACGCTGCACAAAGGCGGGCGTCAGGACGCGCATATATTTCGCCAGCACCACGTAATCGGGCTGATAGCGGTCAATCTCTTCCACCATGCGGTTATCGTGCTCTTCCCGCGTCAGTCCCTCATGGCTCACCAGCACAAAGGGAATATCGAAACGCTCAACCAGCGAACGCAGGGTGTCGTGGTTACCCACAACCGCCGCAATTTCCATATCCAGGCCGCCAAACGCGCTCTTCATTAACAGATCGCCCAGGCAATGCGCCTCTTTAGTGACCAGAATCACCACGCGGCGACGACCGGCGCTGTGCAGTTCCCGGACTGAACCCTGGGGCAGGGCGCTGTCGAGGTCGGCGAGCAGGGTATTGTCGTTGAAAATCCCTTCCAGCTCGGTACGCATGAAAAAACGCCCGGTGCGATGATCAACAAACTCATTGTTCTGCACGATATTAAGTTCGTGCTTGTAACAAATATTGGTGATTTTGGCGATCAGACCTTTTGCATCGGGACAAATGGTTCGTAAAACTTTTCTTTGCATGGTTTGCGCTTGCATCTCAATCAGAGTCCTGTCAAAGCATTAGGGGTAAAACCGCTGGGGTAGCCGTCAGCTTAACCACAACATTTTTTGTATTTTTTTTCACTGCCGCACGGGCAGCGATCGTTACGCCCCACGGGCGGTGCTGTACCGTCAACATAGTACCAGCGTTGATCCTCGCGAAGAAAGCGTGAACATTCATGAATGGCCTGAATGTTGGTTTTCTCGCGGTATCGCGCAAAAAAGGTAACGAAAGCTTCGTTCTCATGGCTTCCATGATTACAACGGGTTACATTCAGGCTGAGCCAGTCGGTTCCTGGAAAACTTTCAGATAAAAGCCCTGACAGCGCCGGATGACGCTTCTCAGGATGCCAGGTCGCAACCAGATAGTCCGCATTATGCTGCACATAAGCGCAATAACGGGATCGCATAAGTTGTTCAGCTGTAACAGGAATCTGGTTACCCTGAAGAAAGGGCTCGCAACATACGCTATACTGCTCTCCGCTACAACATGGGCAGGTTTCTGACACATTATCTCCCGGGAATGATGGGTCGATTTTACAAGCGCGCTATGTTAGCTGACCCCGTGTTGTGATGCTACGTATTGACGGCAGGACCAGACAGAAATGAGAAAGGTAAAAATTGGATTGGCTCTGGGTTCTGGAGCGGCCAAAGGATGGGCGCACATCGGCGTGATCAACGCGCTGGAGCGTGCAGGTATTGAGATCGACGTCGTTGCAGGCTGCTCTGTCGGGGCATTAGTCGGATCTGCCTATGTGAATAACCGCCTGCCACTGATGGAAAAATGGGTCAGTGCATTTCGCTACTGGGATGTTATTCGCCTGATGGATGTCTCCTGGCAGCGTGGCGGACTGCTGCGCGGTGAGCGGGTCTTTAGCCATGTTCGTCAGCTGATCCCCAATGACACGTTAGAGCACTGTCATAAACCCTTTGGCGTGGTGGCGACTAACCTCAGTACCGGTCGTGAACTCTGGCTGACAGAGGGCGATCTGCATCAGGCAGTACGCGCTTCATGCAGTATGCCAGGTTTATTACCGCCGGTGGGCTACAATGGGTATTGGCTGGTGGATGGTGCCGTAGTCAACCCGGTGCCGATTTCACTTACCCGTGCCCTGGGGGCAGACATTGTTATCGCCGTTGACTTGCAGCATGACGCGCATTTAATGCAGCAGGATCTCTTTTCCGTGACACCACAGAATAGCGAAGAAGAAGCCGCCGCAGCGGCATTGAGTTGGGGTGGGAAGCTGCGTCAGCGTCTGGTGAATTTCAGTCAGCGCCGTGCGTCTCAGTCACCTGGCGCGATGGAGATTATGTCCACCTCTATCCAGGTGCTGGAAAATCGCCTGAAGCGGAATCGCATGGCAGGCGATCCGCCCGATGTTTTGATTCAGCCGGTCTGTCCGCAAATTTCGACGCTGGACTTTCATCGTGCTGAGGAAGCCATTGAAGCAGGCAAGGCCGCCGTAGAGAAGAAAATGGATGAACTATTACCACTGGTCCGTGGCAGATAATCAGGTTGTTCATTCAAAGCGGTGACTTCAGCCAATTCTTAAAGGCGCAACTGCGTTTTATGAACCACTATTGAAATATCTGGTACGCAGGGGGAAAGAATGGAAAAACCACTACTCGGCAAAAAGATACTCATTGTCGAAGATGAGGCTGTTTTCCGTTCGTTGCTGGACCAATTTTTGTTATCGATGGGTGCTGTGACGTTACAAGCGGAAGATGGTCTGGAAGCAATTGCACAACTGCAACAGCATACTGTCGACCTGATTATCTGCGATCTGGAAATGCCCCGCATGAGCGGCATCCAGTTCGTTGAGCACATTCGTACCCGCGGCAACATCGTGCCGATTTTAATCATCTCAGCTACCGAGAACATGTCGGATATTGCGCATGTATTGCGTCTTGGGGTGCAGGATGTGCTGCTTAAACCACTTAAAAACTTTGAGCGCTTCCGTGAAGCGGTCTATGAGTGTCTCTATCCCTCTATGTTCACTTCGAAAGTGGAAGAGGATGAACAACTGTTCCAGGACTGGGATGCGCTGGTTCGTGATCCTAAAGCGGCTGCCAAGCTGCTCAAGCAACTCCAGCCACCGGTGCAGCAGACTATTGCCAACTGCCGGGTTAACTATCGTCAGCTGACGATGGCCGAGCAGCCTGGGCTGGTGCTTGATATCGCGGCGCTCTCCGATAAAGATCTGGCGTTCTACTGTCTGGACGTGACCCGTGCCGGTGATAATGGCGTGCTGGCAGCGTTGCTGCTGCGGGCGCTGTTCAATGGCCTGCTGCAGGAGCAACTGACCGGGCAGAAACAGCGTCTGCCGGAACTTAATGGGCTGCTCAGACAGGTCAATCTGTTACTGCGCCAGGCGAACCTGAGCGGCCAGTTCCCGTTACTGGTTGGGTACTATCATCGCGGATTAAAGAACTTAATTCTGGTTTCGGCCGGATTGAACGCCACACTCCATGTTCATGCCCATCAGATTCAGCTCAGCAATGGTGTCCCCCTTGGCACTATGGGCAGCACCCATCTTAACCAGATCAGTCAGCGCGCAGAAAACTGGCAATGCCACGTCTGGGGCGCGGGCGGGCGCATTCGGCTGATGCTATCGACGGAAGAATAAGCCGTAAAAACAGAGGAATTCTGGCGCTGAGGACAGGGCCAGAGTTTAGCTTTACAGTTGGGTAATAGTCTTAATTTCGACGGTTTGGTACCTTCCAGGATAAATCCGTTCGATACTAACTGATATACTCATTTCCGATTTTAAACCGACATATCAAGTATTAACTTGAACGGCCTATAAGAGAGGTATCTTAATGTCTGCCAATAATACCAAAGTAAAAAAAGCGGTAATCCCGGTAGCGGGTTTGGGTACGCGTATGCTCCCGGCTACCAAAGCGATTCCTAAAGAAATGTTACCGCTGGTTGATAAGCCGTTAATCCAGTATGTCGTTAACGAGTGTATCGCTGCTGGCATCAACGAAATTGTGCTGGTAACGCATTCATCAAAAAATGCCATCGAAAACCACTTTGATACCAGCTTCGAACTGGAATCAATGCTGGAAAAACGCGTTAAGCGTCAGCTGCTGGATGAAATCCAGTCAATCTGCCCGCCACACGTCACCATCATGCAGGTTCGTCAGGGCATCGCTAAAGGTCTGGGTCACGCTGTAATGTGTGCACACCCACTGATCGGTGATGAGCCGTTTGCGGTTATCCTGCCAGACGTCATCATCGACGAATATGAATCTAACCCAACCAAAGATAACCTGGCAGAGATGCTGAGCCGTTATGAAGAGTCTGGCCGCAGCCAGATCATGGTTGAGCCGGTTGCCGATGTGACTGCATACGGTGTTGTCGATTGCCAGGGCGCAGAACTGAACCCAGGCGACAGCGCACCAATGGTCGGTGTGGTTGAGAAGCCTAAAGCGTCAGAATCCCCATCAAACCTGGCCGTTGTAGGTCGTTATGTTCTCTCTTCAGAGATCTGGCCACTGCTGGCTAAAACGCCTCCAGGTGCAGGCGGCGAAGTTCAGCTGACTGACTCCATTGCAATGCTGATGGAAAAAGAGACAGTTGAAGCATATCACCTGAAAGGCGTCAGCCATGACTGTGGTAACAAACTGGGCTACATGCAGGCTTTCGTTGAGTACGGTGTTCGTCATCCGGTATTGGGCAAAGATTTTTCTGAATGGCTCGATGGCGCAGTTGGCAACAAAAAGTAATTCATAAACACAGGATAACTCGATGAAAGTCACTGTATTTGGTATCGGCTATGTCGGTCTGGTTCAGGCTGCGGTGTTAGCCGAAGTCGGACATGACGTTCTCTGCATTGATGTCGACGAAAACAAAGTCGAAAATCTGAAAAAAGGCATCATTCCTATTTTCGAACCAGGTTTAACGCCGCTGGTAATGTCCAATTACGAAGCGGGTCGTCTGAAGTTCAGCACTGATGCTGAGATGGGCGTAAACCATGGTGTTATGCAGTTTATTGCAGTTGGTACTCCACCAGATGAAGACGGCTCTGCCGATCTGAAATATGTGACCGCCGTAGCGCGCACCATTGCGCAGCATATGAACGATCACAAAGTGGTTATCGACAAATCAACCGTTCCGGTTGGCACAGCAGACAAAGTTCGTGCGGTAATGACGGAAGCGCTGAAAGCGCGTGACGCCAACATCACTTTTGATGTGGTATCTAACCCGGAATTCCTCAAAGAAGGTGCTGCAGTCAATGACTGTATGCGTCCAGAACGTATCGTTGTCGGTACTGACAACGACGACGTGGTAGAACTGTTACGCGAGCTCTATGAGCCGTTTAACCGTAACCACGATCGTATGATCATGATGGATATCCGCAGCGCAGAGCTGACCAAGTATGCAGCAAACTGCATGCTGGCCACCAAAATCAGCTTTATGAATGAGATGTCTAACCTGGCTGAACGTTTAGGCGCGGATATTGAAAAAGTACGCCAGGGCATCGGTTCCGATCCCCGCATTGGCTACCACTTTATCTATCCTGGCTGTGGTTACGGCGGCTCCTGCTTCCCGAAAGATGTGCAGGCGTTAATCCGTACCGCTGAGTCAATTGGCTATCAGCCACGTCTGTTGCAGGCCGTGGAAGATGTGAATGACAACCAGAAAAACAAACTGCCGACCTTTATCAAACGTCATTTTGGTGACGATCTGAAAGGTAAAACGTTTGCGCTCTGGGGCCTGTCATTTAAGCCGAACACTGACGACATGCGTGAAGCCTCCAGCCGTGTGCTGATGGAAACGCTGTGGGAAGCTGGCGCATCTGTTCAGGCGTTTGACCCGGAAGCAATGGATGAAGCACAGCGCATCTACGGTCACCGCAGCGATCTTAAGCTGATGGGTACCAAAGAAGCCGCACTGCAGGGCGCTGACGGTCTGGTCATCTGTACGGAGTGGCAAAACTTCCGTGCGCCTGACTTCGACATCATCAAAAATGCACTGAAAGAAGCCGTGATTTTTGATGGTCGTAACCTGTATGATCCAGAGCGTATCAGCAAACGCGGTTTCGTTTATTATGCAATCGGCCGCGGAGCGTCTATTCAAACTGCATAATTAACGAGGGATTTATGAACTTTCTGGTCACCGGCGCCGCAGGTTTTATTGGTTTTCATGTCAGCCAGCGTCTGCTGGCCGCCGGTCACCAGGTTGTCGGTATCGACAACCTGAATGATTATTACGACGTAAATCTCAAGCATGCCCGTCTCAATTTAATTAAGGCCGATCCTGGTTTTACTTTTATTGAGATGGACCTGGCGGACCGTGACGCAATGGCGTCACTGTTCGATCAGCAAAAATTCCAGCGCGTTATCCATCTTGGCGCTCAGGCTGGTGTCCGGTATTCCATTGAAAATCCTCATGCCTACGCAGACTCCAATCTGACGGGTCACCTCAATATCCTTGAAGGTTGCCGTCATCATAAAATTGAACATCTGCTCTACGCCTCATCCAGTTCAGTCTATGGTCTGAATCGCAAGATGCCGTTCTCAACCGAAGATAGCGTTGATCATCCGGTTTCTTTATATGCAGCGACCAAAAAAGCCAACGAGTTAATGTCACACACTTACTCGCATCTCTATCAGTTGCCGACCACTGGATTGCGCTTCTTTACGGTCTATGGCCCGTGGGGCCGCCCGGATATGGCGTTATTCAAATTCACCCGCGCAATGATTGCCGGTGAAGCGATTGACGTTTATAACCAGGGCCAGATGAAACGCGACTTTACCTATATTGACGATATTGCTGAAGCCATTGTTCGCCTGCAGGATGTTATTCCACAACAGGACGACAACTGGACGGTTGAAACCGGATCGCCGGCAACCAGTTCAGCACCTTATCGTGTTTATAATATTGGAAACAGTCAGCCTGTCACGTTGATGAACTATATCGAAGCGATTGAAAAAGCCCTGGGCATTACTGCGAAGAAAAATCTGATGCCAATGCAGCCTGGAGATGTACTGGAAACCAGTGCGGATACCGAAGCCTTGTTTAAGGCAATTGGATTCAAACCACAGACCGGGGTGGAAGAGGGCGTTAGAAACTTTGTGGACTGGTACCGCGACTTTTACCGCGTCTGATTATCTGATTAAAAGAAAAAAGGAAGCTCCGGCTTCCTTTTTTATTGCGCATCAGGCTGCCAGGAAGGCAGTCACCCTGCGGGTTTTTACAGTAAAAAATCGTCCAGCTTTTTACCCTGTTCTTCCAGCGCTTTTTTAATCACGGCCGGTGTGCGGCCCTGACCGGTCCAGGTTCTGGACTCGCCTTTTTCATCGGTGTAGCCATATTTAGCCGGACGTACTGAGCGTTTACCTTTTGCCGCAGTCCGTGTGTCGGTCAGCGTGTTAATCAGTTCATTCGGGTCAATACCATCAGCCAGTAGCATTTCACGATACTGATTAAGTTTACGCGTGCGTTCTTCATTTTCTGCCTGAAAATGAGACTCTTCTTCGCGGCGCTCTTTTACTACTACGTCCAGCTTTTCCAGCATCTCTTCCAGTATTTCAACGGAATACTCTCTGGCCTGGGCGCGCAGCGTACGGATATTATTAAGAACTTTTAGTGCTTCGCTCATTGTCCTGGTCTCTGAATAAGGGAAAAGTTGTGTTGCCCGCTAATAGTAGTGGCGACATAAAATAACTGCAATCATAAAAATATGTATATCACTAATTACCCTGGTGACTAAAAATAATTTTCACCAGAAAATTGCACAGTTGTGCAGAATAAAAATATTTTCCTTTAGTCCGATATCAAATAAATTTAATGTATTCAGGTCAGCAACAAAAATGTCATTGCTTTTGTTGCGGGTAAAATAAGCAAAACTTATCCCGTTCAGCACTGCACATAACAAGCGCTGGAAACGGCATGCAGAGGAATAAACGTCCAGCCGTTACACTTTATTCACTCATCAACCGCAACGTATTGCCGCCGCTTTGTGGTAATATGCGCGCCATTCCATTCAGTCCTGATGAAGATACGCGCCGATGGCTCAACTCTATTTCTATTACTCTGCCATGAATGCAGGGAAATCAACCGCACTGCTACAATCCTCATATAACTATCATGAGCGCGGCATGCGTTCACTGGTTTACACCGCTGAAATCGATAATCGCTTTGGTGCCGGGCAGGTGAGTTCCCGTATCGGACTATCGTCACCGGCCTTGCTATACAACGCAGAGACATCACTCTACAGCGACATCGCTGCTGAACATGCCGTTCAGCCTGTCCATTGCGTGCTGGTTGATGAGAGTCAGTTCCTGACCCGTGAGCAGGTTAAAGCGCTGTCAGATGTCGTAGACGACCTTGATATTCCTGTGCTCTGTTATGGTCTGCGAACGGATTTTCGCGGTGAACTGTTTGTTGGCAGTCAGTATCTGCTGGCGTGGGCAGATAAGCTGGTTGAACTCAAAACTATTTGTCACTGTGGGCGCAAGGCCAGTATGGTTCTGCGACTGGATAGCGAGGGCAAACCTTTCAGTGAGGGTGAGCAGGTGGTGATTGGCGGTAACGAACGTTATATCTCAGTCTGCCGTAAGCATTATAAACAGGCGATAGAGCAGGGATCGTTGCAGGCGATCCATGGCGCTCAGACTCCGCTCAATTAACCCTATTGTTCAGGCAATAAAAAACCCGCCGAGGCGGGTTTTTTTATCAGACAGTCAGAACGGCACTATCAGACTTTTTTGGCTTTCTTCTCAAGCTTAATACCTTTTACCGGCTGCTCAGCAATGGCTTCGGCTACGCTTGAGAACGGTTCGACAAATTCACGACCGTAGTAGGTATCGAGCATAATCTGTTTCAGTTCAGCAATCAGCGGATAACGTGGGTTAGCACCGGTACACTGGTCATCAAACGCATCATCGGCCAGTTTATCGACTTTCGCCAGGAAGTCCGCTTCCTGCACACCCGCCTCACGGATAGAGGTCGGAATACCAAGTTCAGTTTTAATCTCATCCAGCCAGGCGAGCAGCTTCTCAATTTTCTGCGCGGTGCGGTCGCCCGGTGCGCTCAGACCCAGATGGTCAGCAATCTCGGCGTAGCGACGGCGCGCCTGAGGGCGATCGTACTGGCTGAAAGCGGTCTGTTTAGTCGGGTTGTCATTCGCGTTGTAGCGAATAACGTTAGAGATTAACAGGGCGTTGGCCAGGCCGTGTGGGATATGGAACTCTGAACCCAGCTTATGCGCCATTGAGTGACAAACCCCGAGGAAGGCGTTGGCAAACGCAATACCGGCGATAGTGGCGGCATTGTGTACGCGCTCACGCGCCACCGGATTTTTAGCCCCTTCGGCATAGCTGGCTGGCAGATTCTCTTTCAGCAGTTTCAGTGCCTGCAGCGCCTGTCCGTCAGAGTATTCATTCGCCAGTACTGAAACATAAGCTTCCAGCGCATGGGTCACGGCATCCAGACCGCCGAAGGCGCAGAGTGAACGCGGCATATCCATCACCAGATTGGCATCGACAATCGCCATATCAGGCGTCAGTGCGTAGTCAGCGAGCGGATATTTCTGGCCCGTCGCATCATCGGTCACTACAGCAAACGGCGTGACTTCAGAACCGGTACCGGACGTGGTGGTGATGGCAATCATGCGCGCTTTGACACCCATTTTCGGGAACTTGTAGATACGTTTACGGATATCCATGAAACGTAACGCCAGCTCCTCGAAGTGAGTTTCCGGATGTTCGTACATCACCCACATGATTTTCGCGGCATCCATCGGTGAGCCACCGCCCAGCGCGATGATGACATCCGGTTTGAAGCTGTTCATCTGCTCAGCACCTTTACGCACGATGCTCAGCGTCGGGTCAGCTTCAACTTCAAAGAACACTTCCGTTTCAATGCCGTGGGATTTCAGCACGCGGGTCACCTGGTCGGCATAGCCGTTATTGAACAGGAAGCGGTCAGTGACGATAAAGGCACGTTTCGCGCCATCCGTTGCCACTTCTTCCAGCGCAATTGGCAGTGAACCCCGACGGAAGTAGATGGATTTAGGAAGTTTATGCCACAACATATTCTCAGCTCGCTTGGCGACAGTTTTGGTATTGATCAGATGTTTTGGACCGACGTTCTCTGAAATAGAGTTTCCGCCCCACGAACCACAACCCAGCGTCAGAGACGGCGCCAGTTTAAAGTTGTAGAGGTCGCCGATACCGCCCTGCGAGGCGGGGGTGTTGATCAGAATACGCGCGGTTTTCATTTTGTCGCCGAAGTAGTGAACGCGTTCGGTCTGGTTGTCCTGATCGGTATAGAGACAGGAGGTGTGGCCGATACCGCCCATGGCGACCAGTTTTTCTGCTTTCGCGACCGCATCCTGGAAATCTTTCGCACGATACATCGCAAGGGTTGGTGAGAGTTTTTCATGAGCGAACGGCTCAGACTCATCCACCAACTTCACTTCGCCAATCAGAATCTTAGTGCTCGGTGGCACGCTGATACCGGCCATCTCCGCAATTTTGAACGCTGGCTGACCTACGATGGCCGCATTCAGGCCGCCGTTTTTCAGAATAATATTCTGCACCGCACTCAGTTCGGCGCCCTGCAGCATATAACCGCCGTGGCTGGCGAAACGTTCACGTACTGCGTCATAGACTGAATCGACCACAATTACCGATTGTTCAGAGGCGCAGATAACCCCGTTATCAAAGGTTTTCGACATCAGAATCGACGCAACCGCACGTTTCAGATCGGCGGTTTCATCAATCACGACCGGTGTATTACCCGCACCGACACCAATCGCAGGTTTACCGGAGCTGTAAGCCGCTTTCACCATGCCCGGACCGCCAGTGGCGAGAATCAGGTTGATGTCAGGGTGGTGCATCAGTTGATTTGACAGCTCAACGGAAGGTGCGTCGATCCAGCCGATAATATCTTTTGGCGCACCGGCAGCCACCGCCGCCTGCAATACGATATCTGCAGCTTTGTTGGTCGCATCTTTGGCGCGTGGATGAGGAGAGAAGATGATGCCGTTACGGGTTTTAAGGCTGATTAATGCTTTGAAGATGGCGGTTGACGTGGGGTTGGTCGTCGGGACGATACCGCAAATCAGGCCAATAGGTTCGGCGATGGTAATGGTGCCGAAAGTATCATCCGTGGCTAACACACCACAGGTTTTTTCATCTTTATATGCGTTGTAGATATATTCTGAAGCAAAATGGTTTTTGATCACTTTGTCTTCGACGATGCCCATACCGGATTCGGCAACGGCCATCTTGGCAAGCGGGATTCGGGCGTCTGCGGCGGCGAGGGCGGCGGCACGGAAGATAGCGTCGACCTGTTGTTGAGAAAAGTTGGCATATTCACGCTGGGCTTTTTTTACACGTTCAACCAGTGCATTAAGTTCGGCGACATTGGTTACGGCCATGGTGTTCTCCTGAAGGAAGTTAAACTTTTTTAGTAAACAATCCTGCGCCCTGAGTATAGTCACGTTGCCATAAGGCGCTGGACTGGATTAGAACGCCCGGATTTTCAACTGTTTACTGAACTAGTCTTCTGTTGCAGTCAGTGAGGTTTTCTTCGCTGCTGCTACTACTTCCGTTGCGAAAAGATTACCTGGTTTGGGGTAGGGCAATTTTGATGCAGATCAATTTAACCGCAAGCTGACACCTTTCAGCTCGCCTTTACGCTCTTCGTTTATCAAATTGGTTACCTCTTCACGTCATCAGCCTGGTAGCGGCTAAATCCAGTCACTTTTTAATCTCTGGGGTAAAGCGCTGGATGCTCCGTCATTCAACAGTATAAATAGCTGAGTCAGCATCTGGCGTCCGTGCCTGTTTTCACATACATTAGGCGCGTTTTCCCCCCCCTGTGGTACGGAGTAAAGTCGTGAACCCTGCGCTGTTAGATTTATCAGGCTATATAAAATTTTTTGTCGGGCTCTTTGCGCTGGTCAATCCGGTGGGAATTATTCCGGTCTTCATCAGCATGACCCGCTATCAGGGGGTGGCTGAGCGTAACAAAACCAACCTCACTGCCAATCTGGCGGTTGCTATTATCCTCTGGACGTCACTGTTCCTTGGTGATGCGATTCTGCATGTGTTTGGCATCTCGATTGACTCCTTCCGCATCGCGGGTGGGATCCTGGTCGTTACCATTGCGATGTCGATGATTAGCGGCAAGCTGGGCGAAGATAAGCAGAATAAGCAGGAGAAGTCAGAAACGGTGATTCGTGAAAGTGTGGGGGTTGTACCGCTGGCGTTGCCGCTGATGGCAGGGCCGGGCGCTATCAGCTCGACCATTGTCTGGAGCACCCGCTACCATAGCTGGATAAATCTGCTGGGGTTCACCCTGGCGATTGCCATCTTTGCATTCTGCTGCTGGTTACTCTTTCGGGCCGCGCCGTTAATGGTGCGTATTCTTGGCCAGACCGGTATCAACGTCATTACGCGTATTATGGGTCTGTTACTGATGGCACTGGGCATCGAATTTGTTGTCACCGGCATGAAGTCCATTTTTCCCGGCTTACTCAATTAAACACTCACTTATTTCAGAGAGTGAAGTGAAATAATGATCCGTAATGGTGCAGGAGGGGCATTTTATGCACCATTACGATGCAATTATTCGTTGTGCTTAACAGAATCAGGCAATTATAAATTTCATTACTGCGCGCTGGCTCACAGACTTTTTTCTGCGAAATAATGTCACTATTTTCACACGATATTCTGCTCTCTATTTTCGTGTAAGCCTCACAAACTGCCAGAATAATCACGCTATCTTAAATTTCATCACGCTGAAGCCAGATTACCCAATATAAGTGCCAAAAAAGAGGCTGTTTGTCGCTGCTTTCCGCTCTTCAGAGGGGTTTCCAGCTAAATAGTCTATTTTTCATATCGATATGATATTTTCAGGACGAAAATTAACACTTCCGCTGCCTGACTTCTCATGATAAAAGAGAATTAGTTAACATTTTAGCTATTTTGCTTTGGCGCGCCTTCACGGCTTCTGATAATTTTTGGCCCAACGTAAAATTTTTTCTCCGAAAGCCCAAAGTGAGAACGCTTTTTGCTTAAGCCTGTCGGGATACTTAATTTAAGGTTGGCGTTTCGCATGATTGGGATGAAGAATTTGCAGCAGCAGCGGTCAAAACTCGCAGTCGTTTTGTTAATGGCATTTTCTCCGGCCTATGCCGCCACGGTGCCGCCGGGGACAACACTGGCCGCGCAGCAACAGATTGTGATCAATAACGGCAGTGAAGTCTCCTCGCTGGATCCGCATAAAACCGAAGGCGTGCCGGAATCCAATATTATTCACAACCTGCTGGACGGCCTGGTCAATACCGATAACAGCGGGCAGGTCGTTCCTGGCGTCGCTAAAAGCTGGGAAAACCCGCAACCCACCGTGTGGATTTTTAATCTGCGGGAGGATGCGAAGTGGAGCAACGGTGAGCCGGTTACCGCCGCTGATTTCGTCTACAGCTGGCGCCGTCTGGTGGACCCGACAACCGCGTCGCCTTACTCCAGCTATCTGCAGGCAGCCCATTTTGCCAATATCGATGCCATCCTTGCCGCTAAAGCGTCACCCGATCAGCTGGGCGTGAAGGCGCTGGATGTCCATCGGCTGCAAATTACCCTGAGTGAACCTGTTCCTTACCTGGTGGCGATGTTAGCGCATACGGCGATGAAGCCGGTTTATGCGCCAGCCATTAAGCAGTGGGGCGAAGCATGGACCCGCCCGGGTCACTACATCGGCAACGGCGCCTACACGCTGAGCGACTGGGTAGTGAATGAAAAAATTGTCGTGAAGCGCAATCCTCGCTACTGGGATAATACGCACACCGTGATTGAACAGGGGACATTCCTGCCGATCGCCTCTGAAAACAGCGATATTAATCGCTACCGCAGCGGCGGCACGGATATTACCAACAGTGCGGTGCCACCAGAGATGTTTGGCAAGCTGCGCAAAGAGCTGGGCGATGAAGTGAAGGTCAGCCCGCTGCTCTGCACCTTCTACTACGAGATTAATAACAAAAAGCCGCCGTTTACCGATGCGCGGGTGCGTGCCGCGCTGAAGATGACCCTTGATCGCGAGGTGATAGCCAATAAGATCATGGCCCAGGGGCAGATTCCGGCTTACAGCCTGACGCCGCCTTTCACCGCCGGTATCAAACTCACGCCACCTGCCTGGTTCACCTGGACGCAGGCGCAGCGTAATGAAGCCGCGAAGAAGCTGCTGGCAGAGGCCGGCTTTGATGCTGCCCATCCGCTGACCTTTACGCTGCTCTACAACACTTCCGATCAGAACAAACGGCAGGCGATTGCGGCCGCGTCGATGTGGCAGAAAAACCTGGGTGCTAAGGTGACACTGCAGAATCAGGAGTGGAAAACCATGCTGGAGACCCGTCATCAGGCGCAGTATGACGTGGTGCGCGCCACCTGGTGTGCCGACTACAACGAACCCTCAACCTTCCTGAACATGCTGATCAGCAACGCCTCGATCAACACCGCGTTTTACAGCAGCGCGACCTTTGATCGTCTGATGGCGGAGACGCTGACGGCGGACAGCGAGGCGCAGCGCGCCGGCCTGTATCAGCAGGCTGAAACACAACTCGACAAAGACTCACCAATTGTGCCAGTTTACTACCGCGTAAGTGTGCGCCTGGTGAAGCCCTGGGTTGGCGGCTTCACGGGCAAAGACCCGCAGGACATGACAGACCTGAAGTACTATTTCATCAAAAAACACTGATCTGATCGCCCGTTCGGCGAGACAGTCGGAAAACGCATCAGCAAACAGACCATTTTTTGGGTCAATCTCCCTGGTAACAGGCCAGGGAGCCCGTAGACGGGGGACGCCGGGGCAGAGCATCGCCACGGTGACGATAATAAAACTGGAGTGTAATAATGAACAACATCACGAAAAAAAGCCTGATTGCAGCGGGCGTTTTCGCCGCAGTGAGTGCGCTGGCAGGGAATGCGGCTTTCGCGGCAACGGTGCCTGCGGGCGTTGAGCTGGCCGCAAAACAGGAGCTGGTTCGCGGCAATGGCGATGAAGTCCAGTCGCTGGATCCGCACAAAATCGAAGGCGTGCCGGAAGATAACGTGGCGCGCGATCTTTACGAAGGTCTGCTGGTCAATGACAGCACCGGCAAACCGGTTCCGGGCGTGGCGGAAAGTTACGAAAACAAAGATTTCAAAGTGTGGACTTTCCACCTGCGCAAAAATGCAAAATGGTCCAATGGCGAGCCGGTCACTGCGCAGGACTTCGTCTACAGCTGGGAGCGCCTGGTCGATCCTAAAACCGCGTCACCCTACGCCAGCTATCCGCAATATGGTCATATCCTGAACGTCGATGACATCATCGCCGGTAAAAAGCCCATTACCGATCTGGGCGTCAAAGCCATTGATGATCACACGCTGGAAGTCACCCTGAGTGAGCCGGTACCCTATTTTGATAAGCTGCTGATTAACTCCGTCATGTCACCGGTCTACAAACCGGCGATTGAGAAGTTTGGCGATCAGTGGACTCAGCCACAGAACTGGGTCGGCAACGGAGCCTTTAAGCTGGACGCGCACGTGATTAACGAGCGTATCACCCTGGTGCGTAACCCAAACTACTGGGACAACGAACACACCGTGCTGAACAAGGTCACCTTCCTGCCAATCAGTTCTGAAGTCAGCGACGTTAACCGTTACTTCTCCGAGAACGGCAGCGACATGACCTATAACAATCTGCCGATTGAGCTGTTTAAAAAGTTACAGCGTGACAACGGTAAAGAGCTGCACGTCGATCCTTACCTCTGCACCTATTACTACGAAATTAACAATCAGAAAGCGCCATTTACCGATCCGCGCGTGCGCGCCGCCCTGAAGCTGGGCCTGGATCGTGACATCATGGTCAATAAAGTGCTGGCGCAGGGTCAGATCCCGGCCTACAGCTACACGCCGCCATCTACCGACGGCATGGACATTCTGCCGCCAGACTGGTTCAAATGGCCGCAGGAAAAACGTAACGCCGAGGCGAAAAAGCTGTTAGCTGAAGCGGGTTACACTGCCGACAAACCGCTGACCTTTAACCTGCTCTATAACACCTCCGATCTGCACAAGAAGCTGGCAATCGCCGCCTCGTCGATCTGGAAGAAAAACATCGGTGTGAATATCAAGCTGGAAAACCAGGAGTGGAAAACCTTCCTGGATACCCGTCATCAGGGTAACTTCGATGTTTCGCGCGCGGCCTGGTGTGCGGACTACAACGAACCGACCTCCTTCCTGAATACCATGCTGTCCAACAGCAGCAGTAACACCTCGCACTATAAGAGCGACGATTACGACAAAGTGGTGCGTGGCGCGATTAAAGCAGCCGATGAAAAAGCCCGTGCGGCGGAGTATCAGAAAGCCGAGCAGATCCTGGATAAGGACAGCACCATCGTACCGGTTTACTACTACGTGAATACCCGTCTGGTGAAACCTTATGTCGGCGGTTATAACGGTAAAGATCCGCTGGATAAAACGCTCGATAAAAACTTCTACATCATTAAACACTAATAGCATTCAGGCTATCAGCAGTGGCGGCGCGTCTGGCGCCGCCTTTTAATTTTTTTTATATGTTGTGAAGCAACAGCCTGGTAGGTACGGCAATGTTAAAATTCATCCTGCGTCGCTTGCTTGAAGCGCTCCCGACGCTGTTCGTCCTGATTACCATCTCCTTCTTTATGATGCGACTGGCACCCGGTAGCCCGTTTACCGGCGAGCGCACCCTGGCACCGGAAGTGATGGCCAACATTGAGGCGAAATATCACCTCAACGATCCTATCGGTAAGCAGTATGTCGATTACCTGGTGCAGCTGGCGCACGGCGACTTCGGCCCATCCTTTAAATACAAAGATTATTCGGTCAACTACCTGGTCGCGCATGCGTTCCCGGTCTCGGCCAAACTTGGCCTGGCCGCGTTTCTGCTGGCGGTGGTACTTGGCGTCACGGCCGGAGTTATCGCTGCGCTCAAACAGAACAGCTTGTGGGATTTTGCGGTGATGGGGGTGGCAATGACCGGCGTGGTGATACCCAGCTTCGTGGTCGCGCCGTTGCTGGTTCTGCTGTTCGCCATCACCCTGAAGTGGCTGCCGGGCGGCGGCTGGAATGGCGGGCAGTGGAACTACATGCTGCTGCCGATGGTGGCGCTGTCGCTGGCTTACATCGCCAGTATCGCGCGTATCACCCGTGGGTCGATGATTGAAGTGATGCACTCCAACTTTATCCGCACCGCGCGCGCCAAAGGGTTACCGCTGCGCCGCATTGTAATGCGTCATGCGCTGAAACCGGCGCTGCTGCCGGTGATCTCCTATATGGGACCGGCATTTGTCGGCATCATCACCGGGTCGATGGTGATTGAGTCGATCTACGGTCTGCCGGGCATCGGTCAGCTGTTTGTGAACGGCGCGCTGAACCGTGACTACTCACTGGTGATGAGCCTGACCATTCTGGTGGGTTTGCTGACCATCGTATTCAACGCGATTGTTGACGTGCTCTATGCCGTTATCGATCCCAAAATTCGTTACTGATTGCGGAGTTCGCCATGATGTTAAGTAAGAAAAACAGCGAAGCTCTTGATGCGTTCAGTGAGAAGCTGGAAGTAGAAGGGCGTAGTCTCTGGCAGGACGCGCGTCGTCGTTTTATTCATAACCGCGCTGCCTCCATCAGCCTGCTGGTGCTGTTCCTGATCACCCTGTTCGTGATCTTTGCGCCGATGCTGGCGCAGTTCACCTACGACGATACCGACTGGGCTATGATGTCCTCGCCGCCCGATACCACCTCTGGTCACTGGTTCGGCACCGATTCTTCGGGTCGTGACCTGCTGGTGCGTGTGGCTATCGGTGGCCGGATCTCGCTGATGGTGGGCGTGGCTTCTGCGCTGATCGCGGTGATTGTCGGGACGCTCTATGGCTCGATTGCTGGCTATCTCGGCGGCAAAACAGACTCGGTGATGATGCGTATTCTGGAAATCCTTAACTCCTTCCCGTTTATGTTCTTCGTGATCCTGCTGGTGACCTTCTTTGGTCGCAATATCCTGCTGATTTTTGCCGCCATCGGTATGGTTTCGTGGCTCGATATGGCGCGTATTGTGCGTGGCCAGACGCTGAGCCTGAAGCGCAAAGAGTTTATCGAAGCGGCCCATGTGGGTGGGGTATCGACCTGGAAAATCGTGGTGCGCCACATCGTGCCGAACGTGCTGGGCGTGGTGGTGGTTTACGCCTCGCTGCTGGTGCCGAGCATGATCCTGTTTGAATCCTTCCTGAGCTTCCTGGGCCTGGGTACGCAGGAGCCGCTGAGCAGCTGGGGCGCACTCCTCAGCGACGGGGCAAACTCGATGGAAGTGTCGCCGTGGCTGCTGCTCTGGCCGGCAGGCTTCCTGGTGGTCACGCTGTTCTGTTTCAACTTTATCGGCGATGGCCTGCGTGATGCCCTCGACCCGAAAGATCGTTAAGGAGTTTCCCGATGACTATTCATGAATTCCAGCCAGCAATGGCGGCCCGCGCGGGAAGCGAACAGCTACTTACGGTCAAAGATTTACGCGTTACCTTCAGCACGCACGATGGTGATGTTACCGCCGTTAACGACCTGAACTTCTCGCTGCGCGCCGGTGAGACGCTGGGCATTGTCGGTGAGTCCGGTTCCGGCAAGTCGCAAACCGCCTTTGCCCTGATGGGGCTGCTGGCGAAAAATGGCCGCATTGGCGGTTCGGCAATGTTTAATGGCAAAGAGATCCTGAATCTGCCCGAGAACAAGCTCAATAAACTGCGCGCCGAACAGATTGCGATGATCTTCCAGGACCCGATGACCTCGCTGAACCCCTATATGCGGGTGGGCGAGCAGCTGATGGAAGTGCTTAAGCTGCATAAAGGGATGAACAACGCGCAGGCGTTTGAAGAGTCGGTGAGAATGCTCGATGCGGTGAAAATGCCGGAAGCGCGCAAGCGGATGAAGATGTATCCGCATGAGTTCTCCGGCGGTATGCGTCAGCGCGTCATGATCGCCATGGCGCTGCTGTGCCGTCCCAAACTGCTGATTGCCGACGAGCCGACCACCGCGCTGGATGTTACCGTCCAGGCGCAGATTATGACGCTGCTCAACGACCTGAAGCGCGAGTTCAATACCGCCATTATCATGATCACCCACGATCTGGGTGTGGTGGCGGGGATCTGCGACAAAGTGCTGGTGATGTATGCCGGACGCACCATGGAGTATGGCCGTGCCCGCGATGTCTTTTATCAGCCGTCACATCCTTACTCGATTGGCCTGCTTAATGCGGTGCCGCGTCTGGATGCGGAAGGGGAAAGTCTGACGACGATTCCGGGTAATCCACCCAACCTGCTGCGACTGCCGCAGGGCTGCCCGTTCCAGCCGCGTTGTCCGCACGCTATGGATATCTGCACCCAGGCACCACCGCTGGAACCCTTTGGCGAAGGCCGTCTGCGCGCCTGCTTTAAGCCGGTGGAGGAGTTAGTATGAGCACCGTAGCTGAAAAAAGAGTGTTACTGGAAATCGCCGACCTCAAGGTGCATTTCGACATCAAAGATGGCAGGCAGTGGTTCTGGCAGCCATCAAAAACCCTGAAAGCAGTCGATGGTGTCAGCCTGCGTCTGTATGAGGGGGAAACCCTGGGCGTGGTAGGCGAGTCTGGCTGTGGTAAATCGACCCTGGCGCGCGCCATTATCGGGCTGGTCAAGGCGACCGAAGGTCGGGTCGCCTGGTTAGGCCGTGATCTGCTGGGGCAAAGTGAAGAGGAGTGGCGCAAGGCGCGAAGCGATATCCAGATGATATTCCAGGATCCGCTGGCATCACTGAACCCGCGTATGACCATCGGCGATATTATCGCAGAGCCACTGCGAACCTATCATCCAAAAATGGCGCGTCAGGAAGTGAAAGACCGCGTCAAAAATATGATGATGAAAGTGGGGCTGCTGCCTAACCTGATTAACCGCTATCCGCACGAGTTCTCGGGCGGTCAGTGTCAGCGTATCGGTATCGCCCGCGCGCTGATTCTTGAGCCTAAGCTGATTATCTGTGATGAGCCGGTCTCTGCACTGGACGTCTCGATTCAGGCCCAGGTGGTTAACCTGCTGCAGCAGCTGCAGCGCGAAATGGGCTTATCGCTGATCTTCATTGCGCACGATCTGGCGGTGGTGAAACATATCTCTGACCGGGTGCTGGTAATGTATCTGGGGCATGCGGTGGAGCTGGGCACCTACAAAGAGGTCTACAGCAATCCTCAGCATCCTTATACCCGTGCGCTGATGTCCGCGGTGCCGATTCCCGATCCGGACAAGGAGAAGAACAAGCAGATTCAGCTGCTGGAAGGGGAGCTGCCGTCGCCGATCAATCCGCCATCAGGCTGCGTGTTCCGCACCCGTTGTCCGATTGCCGGTCCGGAGTGTGCGAAAACCCGGCCGCTGCTGGAAGGCAGCTTCAATCACGCGGTCTCCTGTCTGAAAGTCGACCCGCTATAATGCAAAACGCCGGGCAATCGCCCGGCGTTTTCTTATCAAATCTGACGCTTACTCACGCCACAGGATATGACAGAGTTTGTGGTCTTTCTCGCGGCACAGCAGCACGCGAGCAAAGACGTCGGTGATCGGTTCACCGTCCGCTTCACCCAGCCCAATCACCACCTCGGCGAAGAAGTCCGGGTTCAGATCGAAATCGACATGATCTTTCCAGTCTTCAGACGGATCGAACAGCTCTGCGCCACCGCGCTCTTCGAACTGCAGATTGAAGAGAATGACGTCTGCCGGATCAAGATTGTCGACTGCCAGTTCGAGAAAAATATCGTAGGCTTGTTCCAGCGTTTCATCTTCGGTAAGGCGATTATTTAAATCCATAGTCTGTCCTGTCGGCCTGCGGCCATTTACACAATCTGGCTCGTTTTACAGTAAAGGACTGAAGAAGTAAAACAGTCGTTCGACGATGCGTTGCCACCAGGCACGTTTTGCCCAGCGCTTGCCATCCAGCAGGCGGGAACGGGCGATATAGTCATCCTGCACACAGGCGAGATCGCTGCCAAAACCCGCATCATCAACTACCAGCGTCACTTCAAAATTCAGCCATAAACTGCGCATATCGAGGTTCACGGTTCCCACCAGGCTCAGTTGTCCGTCGACCAGCACGCTTTTGGTGTGCAGCAGGCCATCTTCAAACTGATAAATTTTCACGCCCGCTTCCAGCAACTCACTGAAGAAGGAGCGGCTGGCCCAGCCAACCAGCAGCGAGTCATTGTGACGTGGCACAATCACGCTGACATTGACGCCACGCTGCGCCGCCGTACAGATAGCATGCAGCAGATCGTCGCTCGGCACTAAGTAGGGCGTGGTCATGATCAACTGTTCACGTGCCGAATAGACCGCAGTCAGCAGCGCCTGATGGATCATATCTTCCGGGAAGCCGGGGCCGGAGGCGATCACCTGCACGGTGTGGCCGCTCTCCTGTTCAAACGGCATAATGTTGCGATCGGGCGGCGGCGGTAAAATGCGTTTGCCGGTCTCTATCTCCCAGTCGCAGCTGAAAACAATCCCCATCGCCGTCGCCACCGGGCCTTCCATTCGCGCCATCAGGTCAATCCACTGACCGACACCCGCGCTCTGTTTAAAGAAGCGGGGATCGACCAGGTTCATGCTGCCGGTATAAGCGATGTAGTTATCAATGAGTACGATTTTGCGGTGCTGACGCAGATCCATCCGTCGCAGGAAGACGCGCAGCAGGCTGACCTGCAACGCTTCCACCACATCAATTCCGGCATTGCGCATCATGCCGACCCAGGGGCTGCGGAAAAAGGTAACACTGCCCGCAGAGTCGAGCAGCAGACGGCAATGAACGCCACGGCGTGATGCCGCCATCAGCGATTCCGCCACTTCATCCGCCAGACCGCCGGGATGCCATATATAGAACACCATCTCAATGTTGTGGCGGGCCAGCTGGATATCACGAATCAGCGCCTGCATCACGTCGTCGGCGCTGGTGAGCAGCTGGAGCTGGTTGCCCTTAACCCCGGCGATGCCCTGACGATGGTAGCAAAGCTCAAACAGCGAACGCGCAACGTCGCTGTGTTCGGTGGCAAAAATTTCACGGCACTGCTTAAGGTCAGTAAGCCAGCGGGCAGTGGATGGCCACATGGTGCGGGCGCGCTCTGCACGACGTTTACCCAGATGGAGTTCGCCAAAAGAGAGATAAGCGATAATCCCGACCAGCGGCAGAATATAGATAACCAGTAGCCAGGCCATCGCGGATGTCACTGCCCGTCGCTTCATCAATACGCGCAGCGTAACCCCGGCGATCAGCAGCCAGTAACCAAACACCAGCAACCAGCTGATCAGGGTATAAAAAGTGGTCATAAAGTGGACATCCCGTTCGCGCTTTCGTCCGGCAAGTTTACGTGCAGATGACGGCTAACGGAACCCTTTATCCCGGACATCCTCGATGAAGGATCCGATTTGGCATTACCGCAGAGATCTCTATAATGCCCTCGCGTATATCTCGTGTGTATGACGTCAGAGAGGAAGTGATGAAACGAAGCAGAAATGAAGTGGCGCGCTGGAGAATGTTACGGCAGGTGCATCGCCGCCGCTCACGCTGGCTGGAAGGGCAGTCGCGGCGGTATAAGCGTATCCACTGCATTCGCCATCAGCTGGCACAACAGCAGCGTCGTTCGATTCTGTTTATTACGCAGATAATATAGCGCAAGCCCGGTGAATTCAGCCTGTCGGACAAAGCAGGCTATTCAGACTTCAAATCAGGCTTCAAAAAAAACCGATTCTGCCATCGCCCGTCGCGCTATCAGGTGCTCCTGATGCGACGCGCCACGATCGCTGACTTCGCGCATCAGACATTCCATTGAGCTGCCCAACTCACTCGGCCTGTGGTAACCCACACGATCGTACCATTCGTAAGACCACTGACGCGATTTACGCTGATAATAGACAGTGAGCCACACTGAGCAATTAGCAGGGTAACCACTCATTACTTCTATTTTGGGGTCAACAATAGAAAGGAGCCGGGATAACAGCGGGTCGAGCAATGTAAGGGACTGGCCAGAATAAGTTTTATGCATAATGTGCCCGCGACTGTGCTGTGCATCCATTCAGAGGTTCAACTCACAAGGGGTAAATGTAGACAGCTCTGCGAGATAATTCCTCTTTAATACTAAAAAAAGGACGGAAAGATCATTTTTTAATAGTAAAACAGGTCATTCAGGCGCGGACTAAAGAGGGAATATCAACAGGATAAAAAAAGCAGGCTAAAAAGTTGTACAACTTTACAGTGTTGTAATGTGCTGTTATTTATGAGTTTGTTGTCTTTAAAACAAAACGATCTGATTTTTTAAGCTAAATATCTGTACAGATAGCTCGTTGTTGTATAACTTTATCGCATCGGTTATTAATCTTAAATGAATCCTATGAGGGTCAACCATGCAGACTAACGTTCGTATTCCCGCTTCAGTCTCTGACATCTCCGCGTATTTACACAGCGCCGCGCAGCCCTCACAACAGGCCATTCTTGGCTCCGTCGTGACGGAAATTATCAGTTCGGGTCGTAGTCTGAATCGTAAAGCGATCTGCTCAAAACTGATCGGCCGTTTACAGCATGTCACCAGCCCGGAAGAAGAACAGCACTATCATGCGCTGATTGGCCTGATTCTGGATCGCGGTTAACTCATCGCTGAAAATAGCCAGTGGCGGGATATTAAAGAGCGTGTATTACTGAAAGACCAGGCCGGTTTACTGCCGGTTTATTATCAATGTCGTTCAGAACAACGCTTTAATTTAATAAGATCAGTTGGTCGCTGCGTTTATTCGCGAGGCAGAATATTCAGACCGGCCGGTCGCTGCGACAGGGAGTTATGTGCTGCTCTGTCGCAATGAAACCTCAGGTCTGATTAACCAGCGAGACGTTGTGTCGTCATCATCAGCGTTACGTTCACCAGCTGCAGTGCCGCCGCCAGCACGATCAGCATGACAATCCACTGCTTTTTATTACGCCAGCCCTGAGTTCGCCAGAGATAAACCGCGCTGCCGATCAGTAAAGCGATAATGGCCAGTAGCCCCAGAATGATTATCTGCATCTTCCCTCTCTTAAACGATCAAAATAAAAATGGCTTCTGTGCCAGGCACAGAAGCCATTTTCAATGCTGAGTCACGATCAGAAGACGCGTTTAAACGGCTTAACCGAAACCTGCTTATAGACGCCCGCGGCGAAGTAGGGATCATCCTGTGCCCAGGATTGTGCTTCTTCTAATGACGGGAATTCAGCAATCACGGTTGAGCCGGTAAAACCCGCTACACCAGGATCGTTGCTGTCGACAGCAGGCATCGGGCCTGCAATGATCAGGCGTCCCTCTTCCTGCAGCAGTTTGAGCCGTGCCAGATGGGCAGGGCGCACGGCGTTACGTTTTTCCAGTGAATCTGCAGTATCTTCTGCATAAATGACGTAAAGCACTAAGGAACTCCCATTAACCAGAATTTCGCAACACGTTAAGGGATTGCCCCTCAGAGTGCAAACGAAACCTCAGAGTGGTGAATGGCTCAGCATAAAGGGCTAAAAAGCGCTTTTCTTCAGGCGGGATGGCGGGAGTTATTGAAACTGATTGCTATTTGCATTTAAAATCGCTGCTTCATTCAATCACTGCGACTGTTATGACCACGCTGACTATGCCATTACCTAAACGCACGCCTGTCTCCATGTTGTTGTCTGTTGCTTTGCATGGGGCCGTGATAGCCGGAATTCTGTATGCTTCATTCCAGCAGGTGATTGAGGTGCCCAAAGCGTCGCAGCCCATCAGCGTTACCATGGTTGCCCCTGAAGTTCAGCCTGAGCCTGCACCGGCCATCGTGGAGCCGCCTGCACCACAGCCAGAACCTCAGCCAGAACCTGAACCGGTGCCGGAACCTCAGCCCGTGCCCGAACCGCCGAAAGCGGAGCCGGTGCCGATTCCCAAACCTGAGCCTAAGCCAAAGCCCAAACTGAAACCAGAGCACAAGCGGGAGCAGCCTAAACGCGAGGTGAAGCCGCGTCAGGAGAGCAAACCGCAGGCCGATCCGTTTAAGCAGGAAGCCCCGGCGACGCAGAACAAACCGACCACGGCGCCAAAATCTACGCCGTCACCCACCTCATCGGCCTCAACCGGCCCAAAAGCACTGAACGTCAGTAAGCCTGGCTATCCACAACGCGCATTTGCACTGCGTGTAGAGGGGCGGGTACGGGTGAAGTTTGATGTGGACAGTGAGGGACGGGTGGATAACATCCAGATCCTCTCTGCTGAGCCGCGCAATATGTTTGAGCGTGAAGTTAAGCAGGCGATGAAAAAGTGGCGCTATCAGAGCGGACGGCCAGGGCAGGGTCTGACCATGAATATCGTGTTTAAGATTAATGGTGGGGCCAGCATAGAATAAAGCGTCAGGTCAGGCTGAAACAGCCTGACCTGTTTTTCATTCGCCGGGTTGCTGGTTAGCGCGACCGGCTGGCAGAGGACGGGAATTACCCTCATTGTCGACCGCCACATAAATAAACACCGCTTCCGTCGCAATGTAAGTTTGTCCAATCGGCTCAGACGACACTTTTTTGATCCACACTTCCACATTAATCGTCATGGAACTGTTGCCGGTACGAAGACAGCTCGCATGGCAGCTCACCACATCGCCCACCGCGACGGGCTTCATAAATGACATGCCGTCGACGCGAACCGTCACCACGCGTCCTTCAGCGATCTCTTTCGCCAGGATAGCGCCACCCATATCCATCTGTGACATCAGCCAGCCACCAAAAATATCGCCGTTGGCGTTGGTGTCTGCTGGCATGGCGAGCGTACGCAGCACCATTTCGCCTTTCGGCAATGTATGTTTTTCGCCCATTGCTTCCACTTCTATGCAGGTGAATGCTAAAAAAATGCCCGGCGGACCGGGCAGATGATTATTTTTGTTCCTGCTGCGGCATCTGTCGCCAGATGTAAAGCCCGCTGAGCAGGGTAAACAGTAAGGTCAGACCGGAGAGACCGAACACTTTAAAGTTAACCCAAAACGCCTGAGATAACCAAAAGGCGACATAGATGTTTACCAGGCCGCAGATAAAGAAGAACAGCGCCCAGGCAACGTTGAGCCTGCGCCAGACCGCGTCGGGCAGCTGCAGCTCTTTGCCCAGCATGCGCTGAATCAGCGTCTGCTCCATAAACCACTGGCTGTAGAGCAGGGCGGCGGCAAACAGGCTGTAGATAACCGTGACTTTCCACTTAATGAACTCATCGTTGTGGAACACCAGCGTCAGGGTGCCAAAAACCGCCACCAGCACAAAGGTGAAAATCGTCATCTTTTCCAGCTTGCGATAGAGCACCCAGCTGACAACCAGCGCCAGACCGGTCGCGACAATCAGCGCGCCCGAGGCGACAAAAATGTCATACAGCTTGTAGAAGATGAAAAAGACCACCAGGGGAAGAAAGTCGAGTAGCTGCTTCATAGTTTTTCCATTCAGAGTTGGCTGCAAATGTGCCCGAAGGCACATCGTCAATCAACGTAACAGCATATAGAGACGATAAAGATAGATAATCAACATCGCCGAAACCACATTGCCTGCCGCGGTGAAAATCACCGACGAGACATTCAGCGGTAAAACCGTCAGCGAAGAGAAGAACAGCATCACCACCACTTTGGCCAGCAGCCAGAGCAGAATAGCGGGGGCAATCAGCTTCACATTCTTCCACGCCATCCGCATGCTGGCCCGCATGGCGGCAAAGACACCCATCTTCTCACTGGCCACCATCACCGGAGCCAGCGACAGCAGAATCGTCAGCAGAATGCCTGGCACCACCAGCACCATAAAGCCCAGTTGCGCCACCAGCGTCATCAGGAAGGTGAGCAGCAGCAGCTTTGGCAGCAGGGGTGCTGAAGCACCAATCGCCCGCAACGCACTGACACGCTGGCCGGAAGAGACCATCGGGATCAGATAGAGCATTCCGCCAAGCAGCAGCGTGTTCCCCATCAGCGCAGCGAAGGTGCTGGCCGCCGAGGCGCGCAGCAGCACCTGCTGCTGTTCCGGTGACATATTCTGCACCATCTCAAACAGCGAACCGGCGCTATCGTCACCCTGTTGCAGGAGGGCCATCTGATCGGCACCCGGCGTCAGCACATGCACCAGCATGACGGTGATAAAAGCGGCCAGCAGCGACATCAACAGCACCGTAGCCAGTTGATGGCGCGCGAAATTTCCTGTGTCACGGTATAACGAGCTTGCCGTGATAGACATGTACACTCCTTTGAGGAACCGGGTTAATTAACCCGGCGATTGTACATGTTCTGGCAGCTCGCGGGCACCCGCTGCGGCATAACTTTCTGTCATGACAGGTAAAGATGGAGAAAAAAGGGCGGGAAGACCATACCGGGCGCGGGCGCGATCGCAGGCTTCATTGTGGATACCCGCTTCGCCCGACATCGAAAATTCCCGACAGGGCGTCGGACGTTGTTCGTAAATTCCACAGGAGACACAGCCGCCAATGTCGCCCTCAAGGGCAACGCAGCGCGGCGCGCGATCGTTCGTTCCACGCATATTGCGCATTAACAGGCTGAGCGGTTCGGTTAATGCGGTCGGCACCGGGCCGCCGGCATCATCGGCTTCGGCCCAGTAAAATGAGACGCGGAAATGGGCGCAGCAGGCGCCACAGCTGACACAAGGGTTAGTTATTTCACTCATTTGATCACCCGCCCCTCCCAGGGCATCGAACCAAAATCACCAGAGAAGATAAGCAAAATAGGCCTGGCGAAATTATTCAGCAAGGGGAATTTTGCTGCGCCAGCCTGAGCCGAAATTGATCTAAATCAATTCATTGTTTTTTAAGTAATTTATCTGAAGGGTACAGAGTGCAATTTTCTGTAAATCACGTTAAATATTTGCCAGCAAAAAGCGATGACGTTCGCGACATTAACATTAAGCAAAGGAGTGATGATGAAACTGGCAAAATGCGCGATGCTGCTGGCTCTGGCTTTCCCTCAGCTGTCGATGGCCCACGAAGCAGGCGACTTCTTTATGCGTGCCGGTAGTGCCACCGTCCGGCCCACCGAAGGTTCCGATAATGTGTTAGGGATGGGCGAGTTCAGCGCATCCAACGACACGCAGCTGGGCCTGACCTTTACTTACATGGCAACGGACAACATTGGTGTCGAATTACTGGCCGCCACACCGTTCCGTCACAAGGTGGGCCTGGGCCCGACCGGAACACTGGCAACGGTACGCCAGTTACCGCCTACGCTGATGGCGCAGTACTACTTCTTTGACAGCAAGAGCAAAGCGCGTCCTTACGTTGGCGTAGGTATCAACTACACCACCTTTTACGATGCCGATTTCAACCAGACGGGCCGCGATGCGGGCCTGACCGATCTCAGCGTGAAGGATTCCTGGGGTGTGGCGGGTCAGGTCGGTCTGGATTATCAGATTAACCGTGACTGGATGCTGAATGCGTCGGTGTGGTACATGGATATTGATACGGAAGTGAAGTTTAAAGCGGGTGGCGAGCAGCAGAATATCAATATGCGCATCGATCCCTGGGTCTTCTTCTTCGGAGCGGGTTACCGTTTCTGATGATAAAGATAATAAAAAAGCCGCTGAATCAGCGGCCTTTTTTTGTCTGTTAAGACGTTATTTGATCTGCATATTGTTAACAACGGACTTCACGCCCGCCACGCTGCGCGTAACCTGAACGGCACGGTTAGCCATCTGTGGTGATGAAACAAAACCGCTCAGCTGAACTTTACCTTTGAAGGTTTCTACGTTGATTTCAGTTGATTTCAGCGAGTCATCTTTCAGCAGTTCACCTTTAACTTTTGTGGTCACCACGGTGTCATCAATATAGCCACCGGTTCCCTCTTTGGTTGCGGTTGGCGCACAGGCACTCAGTGTCAGCGCAACCACGCCCGCCAGTACAGCACCTGTCAGCAGTTTAACGAATTTCATTGCTTTCTCTCCCTGTCACAAAATGGATGCGACGTTACCGTAACGGCGCATTGTCATTGTGGTGCAGATTTTGCAAAAAGGGCAAATGGGGGAATGAAAAAAAAGGAAACAAATCATGCCTTATCGCGCGATAAGGCATGCTGGCAGGATTAACGGCTGGCGGCTTTAAGACGGCTGACAAAGTTCTTCAGCTCGCTCAGCATCACCTCAGGCTCTGAATGATGTTTTTCGATGATTCTGACAATCGCAGAGCCGGAGATCGCGCCCGCAGCGCCCGCAGCGATCGCTTCCTTCACCTGTTCAGGCTCAGAGATACCAAAGCCCTGCAGCGGCGGGGCTGCATGGTATTCACGCAGCTTGTCGATCAGATGCTGCAACGGCAGGCTGGCGCGGTTTTCAGCACCGGTCACGCCCGCGCGTGACAGCAGGTAGGTGTAACCCCGTCCGTGTGAAGCGATCTCACGCAGCAGCTCATCGCTGGCGTTAGGCGGACAGATGAAGATGGGTGCCACGCCATGACGCAGCGCCGCCTGACGGAAGGGCGCGGACTCTTCAACGGGCACATCCGCCACCAGCACCGAATCCACACCCGCCTCTGCACAACGGGCATAGAACTCATCCACACCGTTGGTGAAGACCAGATTGGCGTACATCAGCAATCCAATCGGCAGATCCGGATACTTACGGCGGATAGTGGCCAGCATTTCAAAGCATTGGCTGGTGTTGGTGCCCGCCGCAAAGGCGCGTAACGTCGCATTCTGGATGGTCGGGCCATCTGCAAGGGGATCGGAGAAGGGAATACCCAGCTCCAGTGCATCCGCGCCTCCTTCAACCAGGGCATCAATCACGCGCAGTGAAAGCTCCGGTGACGGATCGCCCAGCGTAACAAAAGGCACGAAAGCCCCTTCGTTATTCGCTGACAGACGCGTAAACAGTTGATTGTAACGTTCCATCAGATTTCTCCCTGCGCTGTCAAAATGTCATGAACGGTGAAAATATCTTTGTCGCCGCGGCCAGAGAGGTTGACCACAATCAACTGCTCTTTTTCCGGCTCAGCCTGAATCATCTTCATGGCGTGCGCCAGGGCGTGGGATGACTCCAGCGCCGGAATAATACCTTCATCGCGACAGAGCTGTTTAAAGGCGGCCAGCGCTTCGTTATCGGTGATGGAGACATATTCCGCACGACCGATGCTGTTCAGGTGCGCATGCTGCGGGCCTACCGACGGGAAGTCGAGACCGGCAGAGATCGAGTAAGACTCCTCAATCTGGCCATCATGGGTCTGCATCATCGGCGATTTCATACCGAAGTAGATGCCGACGCGACCGTGCTTGAGCGGTGCGCCATGCTCGCCGGTCTCAATGCCGTGCCCCGCAGGCTCTACGCCGATCAGCTTCACGCTGGTCTCATCGATAAAGTCAGCAAACATGCCGATGGCGTTGGAGCCGCCGCCTACACAGGCGAGGATCGCATCGGGCAGGCGACCCTCTCTTTCCAGAATCTGCTTCTTAGTCTCTTCGCCAATCATGCGCTGGAACTCACGCACAATCGTCGGGAAGGGATGCGGACCCGCCGCGGTGCCGAGCATATAGTGTGATGTCTCGTAGCTGCCAGACCAGTCGCGCAGCGCTTCGTTACAGGCATCTTTCAGCGTGGCGGAGCCGCTGTGCACTGGGATCACTTCTGCGCCCATCAGACGCATACGGAAGACGTTGGGTGACTGACGCTCCACATCTTTTGCGCCCATGTAGATGCGGCATTTCATGCCCAGCAGCGCACAGGCCAGCGCTGAAGCCACGCCGTGCTGACCCGCACCGGTTTCGGCAATGATTTCGTTTTTGCCCATGCGTTTTGCTAATAACGCCTGACCCAGCACCTGGTTGGTCTTGTGCGCGCCACCGTGCAGCAGATCTTCACGCTTAAGATAGAGGCGGGTTTTGGTGCCTTTAGTCAGATTTTTGCACAGCGTCAGGGCGGTAGGGCGACCCGCATAGTTCTTCAGCAGGTCGGTAAACTCGGCCTGAAACTCAGGATCTTTCTGGGCGTCGACAAACGCCTGTTCCAGCTGGCGCAGGGCTGGCATCAGGATTTGCGGAACATACATTCCGCCAAATTCGCCAAAGTAGGGATTAAGTAACGTCATTTTTTATCTTCCTTTCTCGGGCCCGCCGTTGAGCAGGCCAGGCAAATCAGTAGGCTCGCAGTGTCTGAAACACAGCGGCAATTTTACGGGCATCTTTGATGCCAGGCGCGCTTTCCACGCCAGAGTTGAAGTCCAGTCCGGCACAGCCGAGCTGTGCGGCTTCAACACAGTTATCCGCGCTCAGGCCACCGGCCAGCAGCACGTTGTTGAGCGTCTGTCCCTGCAACAGTGACCAGTCGAAACGCTGTCCGGTTCCGCCGTCACCATTATCAAACACATAACGGTCAACATGAGGCCAGTCGCGCGCCGGTAAGGTGCCTTCAATGCGCAGCGCCTTCCAGATTTGAATCTCTGCTGGCAGAGCCGCGCGCAGTTCAGCCACAAACGCCGGCGTCTCGTTGCCATGCAGCTGCACCGCAGAGAGTGAAAGCGCACCGGCTTGCGTGACAACGTCACTTACAGCAGCATTGCGGAACACGCCAACGTAGCGCAGCGGCGCCGCAGCGATAACGGTCTGCGCCGTAGCGGTGTCAATCTGGCGCGGTGAACCTTCCGCGAAGATCAGACCGCCATAGATTGCACCGGCTTCATAGGCGGCACGCGCATCTTCGGCACGGGTCAGGCCGCACACTTTATTGCTGCCCAGCGTGACCCGACGCACCGCTGCGGTCAGGTCGGCTTCTTCCATCAGTGCAGAACCAATCAGGAAGCCGTTGGCAAAATGGCTCAGCTCGCGAATATCGGCATAGCTGTTAATGCCGGATTCGCTGATTACCGTGACGCCGTGCGACAGGCGCGGTGCCAGCTGACGGGTGCGGTTAAGATCGATAGAGAGGTCACGCAGATCGCGGTTGTTGATACCCACGACTTTGGCCTGCAGCGCGATAGCCCGCTCCAGTTCCTCTTCATTACTCACTTCAGTCAGAATGCCCATCTTCAGGCTGTGCGCCACGGCGGCCAGCTGACGATACTGCTCATCATCCAGCACTGACAGCATCAGCAGAATCGCATCCGCCTGGTAGTAACGGGCCAGATAGATCTGATAAGGGTCGATGATAAAATCTTTGCACAGCACCGGCTGGGTGATGGCCGCGCTGACAATCGGCAGAAAGGCGAAGTCGCCCTGAAAATATTTCTCATCGGTCAGCACTGACACCGCGGATGCGTAGTGGCGGTAGACCCCGGCAATGGCGGCTGGATCGAAATCCTCGCGAATAATGCCTTTCGAGGGAGAGGCCTTTTTACACTCCAGGATAAACGCGGTTCTTGCACCCTGCAGCGCGTCGTAGAAATGACGGCTGGCGGGTTCAATGCTGTTCTGAAAGGTAGAAAGAGGCTGCTGCTGCTGACGGGCTTCAACCCAAATCGCTTTGTCCTGAACAATTTTTTCTAACACGGTGCCTTTCATGATTATCCTCTTGCTGCCAGTGCGACAACACGCTCATAAGCCTGTCCGCTGCGGATGGCGTTAAGCGCCTGCTGTGCGTTTTCACGCAGATCTTCCTGACCAAATACTTTAAGCAACATCGCCACGTTGACGGCGACGGCCTCCTCATGGGCCTGCTGGCCATTACCCTGGAGTAAAGAGGTCAGAATGTCACGATTTTCTTCCGGCGTGCCGCCCGCCAGCGCCTCTTTGGGATGGAAGCCAAAACCAAAGTCCTCTGGCGAGAGCTGATAGCGCGTAATTTCACCTTCACGCAGTTCGGCCACATGGGTTACATCGTGCAGCGCCACCTCATCCATTCCGCCACCGTGAACCACCGCCGCGCGCTGATAACCCAGCACTTTCAGCGTCTGAGCAATCGGCATCACCAGTTCCGGGCTGTAGACGCCAATCACCGCCAGTGGCGGGCGTGCCGGATTGATCAGCGGGCCCAGCACGTTAAACAGCGTACGGGTCTTAAGCTGCTGGCGGACCGGCATCGCGTGGCGAAAACCGGTGTGATACTGCGGCGCAAACAGGAAGCAGACATTCAGATCGTCCAGCGCCTGGCGTGCCCGGTCAGCGGGCATATCGAGATTGATGCCAAAGGCGGCCAGCAGATCGGAGGAGCCCGATTTGCTGGAGACGCTGCGGTTGCCGTGCTTCGCCACCTTCAGACCGCAGGTCGCGGCGACAAAGGCGCTGGCAGTCGAGATATTAATGCTGTTACTGCCATCACCGCCGGTGCCCACAATGTCCGCAAACGCATAATCAGGGCGGGGAAAAGGTTTGGCATCTTCCAGCAGCGCGGTGGCGGCTCCGGCGATCTCTTCCGGCGTTTCACCGCGCACCTTCATGGCGATCAGCGCGGCAGCGAGCTGCGTTGGCTCCAGCTGTCCGGTAATGATGGCGCTGAACAGCTGATGACTCTCAGCCTGATTCAGCGTCTGCGCCTGGTAAAGTTTTTCCAGTGTCTGTTGCATGTTTATTCTCCCTGTTACTTTGCCAGCGCCCAGGCCAGCGTCTGCTCAAGCAGGCGCGCGCCCTGAGAAGTCAAAATCGATTCAGGATGGAACTGAAACCCGCATACGCGATCGGTTTCATGGCGAACGGCCATCACCATCCCGTTGTAACTGGCGTTCACCGTCAGCTCATCCGGCGTGTTGCTGCCCACCAGCGAGTGGTAGCGCGCCACCGGCAGCGGATTGCTCAGACCGGCAAACATCGCCTCGCCGTCATGGTCGATTGAAGAGGCTTTGCCGTGCAGGATCTCGCCTGCCTGGCCCACATGGCCGCCATAGGCTTCGACAATCGCCTGATGACCCAGACAGATACCGATAATTGGCAGACGACCACGCAGCACCCGCAGCAGCTCCGGCATACAGCCAGCATCTTTTGGCGCGCCGGGACCGGGAGAGAGCATCAGCACCGGGTTCTCCATCCGCTGCAGCTGTTCAATAAGCAGTTCGGCGGGCAGGTTGTTGCGGTAAATCACCACGTTGTGACCAAAGGTCCGCAGCTGATCAACCAGGTTATAGGTAAAAGAGTCGATGTTATCGAGCAGCAGAATATCGGCCATCAGAAGATCTCCTTGCAGTGATGGGCAGTCGCGATAGCGCGCAGTACGGCGCGCGCTTTGTTGCGGCTTTCATCAGCTTCAGCCTGCGGATTAGAATCCAGCACCACACCAGCGCCCGCCTGAACGGTGGCGACGCCATCTTCTACATAGGCGGAGCGGATAACGATACAGGTATCGAGATCGCCCTGGGCGGTGAAGTAGCCCACCGCGCCGCCGTAGCTGCCGCGACGGGTGCGTTCAGCCCCGGCAATCAACTGCATGGCGCGAACTTTTGGTGCTCCGCTCAGCGTGCCCATGTTCATACAGGCACGATAAGCGTGCAGCACATCGAGATCCGCGCGCAGCGTACCCACCACGCGGGAAACCAGATGCATCACAAACGAGTAGCGGTCGACTTTGGTCAGGTCAGCCACGTAACGGCTGCCGGGCACGCAGATACGTGCCAGATCGTTACGCGCCAGATCCACCAGCATCAGATGCTCAGCCAGCTCTTTATGGTCGGTACGCATCTCCAGCTCAATGCGGCTGTCGAGATCGCGGTCCAGTGAGCCATCAGCATGGCGGCCACGCGGGCGGGTACCGGCAATCGGGTAGATCTCAATCTGACGGGAGGTGGCGTCATACTTCAGCGAACTCTCCGGCGACGCGCCAAACAGGGAGAAATCCTGATCCTGCATGAAAAACATATAGGGGCTGGGATTGCTGTTTTTCAGTGTCTCATAAGCAGCCAGCGGCGACGGGCACGGCAGCGAGAAGCGACGTGACGGCACGACCTGGAAAATTTCGCCGATGCGAACCGCCTGTTGAAGTGTGCGTACTACGTCGCAATACTCTTCATCACTCTGGCTGGTGGTCAGCGTCATCTGTTCTACCGGCTGGACCGGCAGAGCCGGTGCCGGTTGCAGCATCTGGCCGTGCAACTGCTCGATGCGGCGCTGCAGGCGCTGGAACTCGCTGGTGGATGGGCAGAACAGGCTGGCCTGCAGACGCGCACTGCGGGTCTGGTGATCGATCACCAGTAAGGTTTCTGCCAGGTAAAAACAGTAGTCGGGGCAGCGTTGCTGATTATCCAGCTCCGGCAGGGTTTCAAAACCGGCAACCAGATCATAAGCAAACAGGCCACCCAGCAGTACGGCTTCGCGCTCATCGGCAGGGGAGTTGACCAGTTGTGGAATCAGACGCAAAGCATCAAACACCGACAGTGCCTTGAGGCGGGAATCTTCATCCTGCTGATGGTCGGTGCTCTGCGGGAAAGTCAGCTCGCGTCCATCGGGACGAACCTGATTGCTGACCGACGCAGGCAGGGCCTCATCCAGCAGCGGCAGCAGGGCGCGGCCATTTTCTGACAACGCCTGAACGGTGACATTGTTGCCCATTGCGCTGACGCGCAGCGCGCTGTCGACAATCAGCAGGCTTTTTAAGTTGCGCTTGCTGTCGATGTCAGCGGATTCAAGCAGCAGGGTTGCCGGACGTGCGCCGCACAGCTGGTGAAACACTGCGGCCGGATCTTCGCGGTAGGGTGCGGTGCCGGTAATCAACTTCACTGTAGGTTTCGCATTTGGCATGATGATTTCTCTGAATTTCGCTCAAAAAAAAGCCCGCTCGGTGGCGGGCTCAGGTATTAGCACAGCGTTTACGCAAAGTGTGCACGACCCTGTCGCCCGTTTTCGGGAACATTGCGCCAACCGTTTAAATGCGTGATTACAACAGCCATGATTGAATACCCGTTACGTGTGAACTTGTGTACTAGTTAACGGGTTCAGAGCGGAAATGTCAATACACTTTTTCACTGACCGTGAAAATCGTTATCATGCTGGCCGGTTTAGTTTTTGCAGGAGTTCTCTTGAGCGATATCGCCCGTTTCCCGGTTTATGATTTACACAGCCACACGCGTGCCTCCGATGGCTTACTGACGCCAGCCGCCCTGGTGCAGCGAGCGGTTGAGATGCGCGTCGGCGTACTGGCGATCACCGATCACGACAGCGTTGCAGGGGTAGATGAAGCGCAGCAAACGGCAATCGATCACGATTTACCGATAAAAGTGCTGGCAGGCGCAGAAATTTCCACCCTGTGGGAGAACCATGAGATTCACATCGTGGGACTGAACATTGATATCCGCCATCCGGCGATGGTGGCGTTTCTGGCCGGACAACATGCCTGTCGGCAAGCACGTGCAGAAGAAATTGGTGAGCGACTGGCGAAGGCACGTATCCCGGATGCGCTGGCGGGAGCGACGCGACTGGCTGATGGCGGCATCATTACCCGCGGTCACTTTGCCCGCTTCCTGATTGAACAGGGTAAAGCAGAGAATATGGCGCAGGTGTTCAAAAATTATCTGGCGCGTGGCAAAACCGGTTACGTGCCGCCACAATGGTGTACAATTAAACAAGCTATTGATGCTATTCATCATTCTGGTGGCTGCGCCGTGCTGGCGCACCCTGGCCGTTACGGTTTATCGGCAAAGTGGCTTAAACGGCTGGTCGCCCATTTCCGCGAAGCGGGCGGCGATGCGATGGAAGTCGCGCAGTGCCAGCAGCCACCTAATGAGCGCACGACGCTGGCGCAATACGCCAGAGATAATGAACTGGCCGCATCACAAGGTTCTGATTTTCATCAACCCTGTCCGTGGATTGAACTGGGCCGCAAACTCTGGCTGCCCGCGGCGGTTGAGCCGGTCTGGGAGCGCTTCCCGGATCTGGCTCCCGGCCTGGCAATCACGGAAAGGTGACACGAGGTTTCTATGAGTCAATTGTTTCATATTCATCCGGACAACCCGCAGCCTCGCCTGATTAATCAGGCGGTTGACTACCTGAACAAAGGCAGCGTCATTGTTTATCCAACCGATTCCGGCTATGCGCTGGGCTGTCGGCTGGAGGAGAAGGGCGCGATGGAGCGTATCTGTCGTATCCGTCAGCTCGACGGGCACCACAACTTTACCCTGATGTGCCGGGATCTCTCTGAGCTGTCGGTCTATTCGCAGGTGGGCAACTCAGCGTTTCGCCTGCTGAAAAACAACACGCCAGGCAACTACACCTTTATTCTCAAGGCGACCAAAGAGGTGCCACGCCGCCTGATGAATGAAAAACGTAAGACCATTGGTCTGCGCGTGCCCTCTAATCCCGTGGCGCTGGCGCTGCTGGAAGCACTGAATCAGCCGATGATGTCGACCTCATTAATTCTGCCGGGCAACGATTTCACCGAGTCCGATCCGGAAGAGATCCAGCACAGCATCGGCAAGCTGGTCGATCTGATTATCGACGGCGGCACGCTGGGCCAGCAGCCGACCACGGTGGTCGATCTCACCACCGATGCGCCGGAAATTGTGCGTGAAGGGGTGGGCGATACCCGCCCGTTCCTGTAAGCCCTCAGGCTCAGGCACCGCGTGTCGGTGTCTGGGCCAGATTCGACTCTAACCAGCTTTTGAACTGGCCGTAAGGAATATAAAGTGACACATCTTTCAGGATCACTTTGTTATTACGCCCATTTTTAATCGAGTCAGAATAGCCAACAATCACGCCGCCCAGCGTATCATCACGGTTATAAACGCCGCCGCCCGACATCCCCTGAACAACACCTGCATTGGAAGCCATGGCTATACAGGGACTTTTATTCCAGTTATTCCGAATAGCCGTACGGGCTAAATTAACTCCGGTGGATTCAACCGGCATCGCTGAAATAAAACTGTAGCCATACATTTTAACCGGATCGCCGATGTCGCTGCTGCGGAACTTAGTCAGCGTGCTGGCGTCATTCTTGTGATAAATAATCGCAAGGTCGCAATAAGGGTGATAAGACTTGACGCGCTGCACGGCAGTTTTGGCAACGTGCGCAGCTGTCAGGCTATATTCAGGCGTCAGAGGAATGCTGGTGCCCAGTGTGCCGAGACCGAGGATCGTCGGAATGCCAGTTACGCTCATATCTACGTGCTGCATCGCCGTACGACTGTACTCAGTATGGCCCACAGAACACCCGCTCAGCACCAGTGCAGCAAGCACCGGGCACAGCAACAGGTTTTTCATGATGGGTTTCTTTATTCAGGCATGTCGGGAAATCCCTGGTGAAGATTTTTGACATGCAAGCAAGGTTCATCACTGAACCGTATTAACGCAACAACTCCGGATGCGCCGGTTTATTGGATTAATCTAAAAAGACTATTTTTATAAACGAATAACAAAAGCCGGACTTCATTGTTGCAGGACCCCTCTATCGTGAGTCCTGCTTTTTATTGTGCTTCAGGGATAAATTATATCAGCTTAATAGTGTCGTACAATTTATTAAAGCTAATAAGAATCAAATGTCCTTGAAAATAAGGCCTTAAATAAATCTTCGTTAAGAAAAGTCTGACTTTTTTGTATTTACCTGGCGGTTATAATGGATTAAATCATTAAAACAGTTGTTTGTGCTGACTTTAATGTTTTTTTAAGAAGAATAAAAGCAAGGGAAAACCAGCGAAAGTGTAAGATAGTGTTAAGGTTTTTATCACCAGAACATTACGTTGATGAAACTGAAGTGGTTAGAAAATTTAATTGTCATCAGCTATAAAGTTTTTAATACATGCATTTTATTAATCTTATTCCTGTCAGATGCACGGGGATTATTTAAATCAGCGTCAGATATTATCAGATCTAAAACTATCAGAGGCTGACCCTTCTTAATTCGCTTCAGACCCACTCATAAAGCGCGTTACTTCAGGGGTAAATACCTGTATAATGGGGCCGAATTAATAGGTTAACCTGTTGATTCAGAAAGAATTATCACCCTACCGTGACGCCTGGGAAGGCGACAAAGAGGAAGCTCAATGAGCGAAAAGTTACAGAAAGTCTTAGCGCGTGCCGGTCATGGCTCGCGTCGTGAAATCGAATCAATGATTGCCGCTGGCCGTGTCAGCGTCGACGGCAAGATCGCCACCCTGGGCGACCGCGTTGAAAGCAGCAAATCTCTGAAAATCCGTATTGATGGCCATCTGGTCTCGATTGCTGAATCAGCAACCGAAGTTTGCCGCGTGCTGGCTTACTACAAACCAGAAGGTGAACTCTGTACCCGCAGCGATCCTGAAGGGCGCCCAACGGTATTTGACCGTCTGCCTCGTCTGCGCGGTTCACGCTGGATTGCCGTTGGCCGTCTGGATGTGAACACCTGTGGTCTGATGCTCTTCACCACTGACGGTGAACTGGCGAACCGCCTGATGCATCCGAGCCGTGAAGTGGAACGTGAATATGCGGTGCGCGTCTTTGGTCAGGTCGACGATGATAAGATTCGTCAGCTGAGCAAGGGCGTTCAGCTGGAAGATGGCCCGGCTGCCTTTAAAACCCTGAAATTTGGCGGTGGAGAAGGGATCAACCAGTGGTACAACGTGACCCTGACCGAAGGACGTAACCGTGAAGTGCGTCGTTTATGGGAAGCGGTCGGCGTGCAGGTCAGTCGTCTGATGCGTGTTCGTTACGGCGATATCACCTTACCAAAAGGCCTGCCACGCGGTGGCTGGACCGAACTGGATCTGCCTGCGGTTAACTACCTGCGTAACCTGGTGGAGATGGATGATGAAACGGTCACCAAACTGGTGGTCGAAAAAGATCGTCGTCGCACCAAAGCGAACCAGATTCGCCGTGCCGTGAAACGTCACAGTAAAGTGAGCAGCACCCCACGTGCACCACGCCGCAATCCGGCCAGCAAACGTAACTCCGGTTAATCACGTTGCCCGATCGCTAAAAACGCAGCCCCAGGGCTGCGTTTTCTTTTTCTGTTACCAGTCAATTCCCTGTTGAGCCTGTATCCCGGCATCAAAAGCGTGCTTAACCGGCCGCATCTCAGTCACCGTATCCGCCATCTCAGTCAGGCTGCGATGACAGCCACGTCCGGTAATGATGACGCTCTGATGTGCCGGGCGCTGTTGCAGGGCCGCTATCAGCTCTTCCAGTGGCAGATAATCCATGCTGACCATATAGGTGATTTCGTCGAGCACCACCAGATCCAGCTGCTCATCGGCCAGCATCCGTTTTGCATGCTGCCACACCGCCAGACAGGCAGCGGTATCCGTTTCGCGGTTCTGCGTATCCCAGGTAAAGCCGGTTGCCATCACCTGAAATTCAACACCGTGCTGTTCCAGCAGGTTTCGCTCGCCATTCGGCCAGTCACCTTTAATGAACTGGATAGCCGCCACGCGTTTGCCATGACCGGTGGCGCGGAGTGCGGTGCCAAACGCCGCAGTGGTTTTGCCTTTGCCATTGCCGGTAAAGACCATCAGGATGCCACGAACCTCCGTGGCTGCAGCAATACGCGCATCTACCTGTTCTTTTAACCGCTGCTGACGCTGTTGATGACGATCGTCAGCCATTATTCAGCGGCTCCCGGTTTTCTGCCTGGCTGGGCATCAAAGCTGATCCCGGTTTTACGACGGCTGTCATCACCCATCAGATAAAGGTAGAGCGGCATCAAATCGGCAGGGGTTTTCAGCTTATTGGCATCTTCCTGCGGGAACGCGCTGGCACGCATTTTTGTTCGCGTCCCGCCCGGATTAATACAGTTCACCCGCAGCGACTGCGTTTTATACTCATCAGCCAGTACCTGCATCATGCCTTCGGTAGCAAATTTAGAGACGGCGTAAGCCCCCCAGCCCGCGCGACCGGTTCGGCCCACGCTGGAGGTGGTAAACACCAGTGAACCGGCATCTGATTTTAACAGCAGCGGCAACAGCGCCTGCGTCAGGAAGAAAGTGGCGTCCAGGTTGATGTTCATCACCTGCTGCCAGACCTGTGGGTCAAGTTCAGCCAGCGGCACAATCTCACCGAGGATACCGGCGTTATGCAGCACGCCGTCAAGACGCGGAAACTGCTGTGCCAGCTGTTCGGCCACCTGCTGGCAACGTTCCGGTGTCGCTTCGGCCAGATCGAACACCACAGTGTGAGCCGGGCAGAGATTAAGTTGATTGATCGCCTGTTCGACCTGCTGAAGCTTCTCAGGGTTACGGCCCATCAGGATCACTTCTGCGCCATAGCGGGCATAAGTCAGCGCCGCTTCCCGGCCAATGCCATCTGAAGCGCCAGTGACCAGGATAATGCGATGATTGAGCAGGTCGCTTTTCGGTTGATAATGCACAGCGGGGTCCTCCAGCGAAAACAGCATGATTCCGCTTTATGCCTGAATTTACGAATGGGCGCAATCGCCAACCCACGCATTCTGTGCCAGCTGCTGGCATTTCAGGCGACGAAGCGGGGCAAAACGGCTAAACTGGCGAACTGTTTTTGATTCTCTGTTTACTAAGGCGACCTATGGATTTTATTTCAACGTATGGACTGTTTTTAGCGAAAGTGGTGACACTGGTGGTTGCCGTCGCTGTGATTGTCATGATTGTGGTGAATGCCGCGTTACGCAAACGGACACAAAACGGTCAGCTTCGGCTGACTCATCTGGATGATGACTATCAACAGATGAAAGAGGATTTGCAGCTGGCAAAAATGAAGCCTCAGGCACAAAAAGTCTGGCTGAAAAATCATAAGAAAAGTGAAAAGCTGAAAGCCAAAGCGGAAAAGCAGGCGGCGAAGCAGGGGCAGACAGACAGTGCGAAGCCCACGCTCTATGTACTCGACTTCAAAGGCAGCATGGACGCCCATGAGGTGACCTCACTGCGCGAAGAGATTTCAGCCGTGCTGGCTGTGAAACAGCCTGGCGATGAAGTGCTGCTGCGTCTTGAAAGCCCTGGTGGCGTGGTTCATGGCTATGGCCTGGCAGCCTCGCAGCTGCAGCGTCTGCGCGATCAGGGTCTGCGCATCACGGCGGCCGTGGATAAAGTGGCGGCCAGCGGCGGTTACATGATGGCCTGCGTAGCCGATCGTATTGTGGCGGCACCTTTCTCGATTATTGGCTCCATCGGCGTGGTCGCGCAGATCCCCAATTTCAACCGCCTGCTGAAACGGAACGATATTGATATTGAGCTGCATACCGCCGGACAGTACAAGCGCACGCTGACGCTGTTTGGTGAAAACACCGAAGAGGGCCGTGAGAAATTCCAGGAAGATCTCGACGAAACGCACCTGCTGTTCAAGCAGTTTGTCCACCAGATGCGCCCGTCACTCGACATCGATCAGGTGGCAACCGGTGAACACTGGTATGGCCGCCAGGCGCTGGACCTCGGACTGGTTGACGAAATCGGCACCAGCGATGATCTGATCATCCGTCAGATGGATAAGTTCAGCGTGCTCGGCGTGCATTATGCCCGCCGCCGTAAGGTGATGGATCGCTTTACGCAGAGCGCCGGCTCGGTGGCAGAGCGCCTGCTGCTGAAACTCTGGCAGCGCGGCGAAAAGCCCCTGCTCTGATGATGCGAAACCCGGCCTGCGCCGGGTTTTTTTCATTCCAGGTGGTATAGCGGCGACAGCACCACGGCAAGGTGTTTGAACACGTTAAACACCGCCGTGGTTTTAGCCGTCGGCACTCCATCGGCATCGAGAAAAAACGGTCCGCGAAATACCAGCACATCTCCCTGCTGAATCACCTCATCCGCCTGCATTCCCGCTAAATAATCATCATGTTCTTTGATCAGCGCATTGGCCTTTTCCAGCAACGCCTGGCGGGAAATAGCCTGAGTTGAACTCTGCATTTATTCACTCCTGTTTGACAGTACTCCAATCCTTTCTATATTACTGGCGAGTCACACGCTGTGACAAATCGGTGTAATCGATGAAAACCTGGCGTAAGTCCGGGCTGAGTGCTAATTAAGTTGCGTAACAGATTTTATCAGGTAGAGTGTGGGCGATTCCGATTTCAGGGATTTTGCACCAGGATGTGCGATGAGTTCAGATAGAAAAAGCACTCTTTATCATGCAGTTGCATAACGCCACATCATCTGATCTGAGATTGACCCCTCCGCCTTGAAATGTTAAACAGGCGCAGCAATATTGAACCCATTGGGTTTTTGGGCATCCAATCCTCTCCCGTTAAGCAGGATGTTTTCATTAGGTAAAGGTAAATATGGGTAAAGCACTCGTTATTGTTGAGTCCCCGGCAAAGGCTAAAACAATCAATAAATACCTGGGTAGTGATTACGTGGTTAAATCCAGCGTGGGTCATATCCGGGATCTGCCGACCAGTGGTTCAACCGCGAAAAAAAGTGCTGACGCCTCGACAGATAAGAAAGTCAAAGACGCTTCGACTGACAAAAAAGTCAAAAAAGTTAAAAAAGATGAGAAGGCCGCACTCGTCAGCCGCATGGGTGTTGACCCCTATCACGGCTGGGAAGCGGACTATCAGATTCTGCCCGGCAAAGAGAAAGTGGTTGCCGAACTGAAGGCGTTAGCCGCCAATGCTGACCACATCTATCTCGCAACCGACCTTGACCGCGAAGGGGAAGCCATTGCCTGGCACCTGCGGGAAGTGATTGGTGGTGATGACTCGCGCTTCAGCCGCGTCGTGTTTAACGAAATAACCAAGAATGCGATTCGTCAGGCGTTTGAAAAGCCGGGCGAACTGAATATTGATCGGGTTAATGCTCAGCAGGCGCGTCGCTTTATGGACCGCGTAGTGGGCTACATGGTCTCGCCACTGCTGTGGAAAAAGATCGCTCGTGGTCTCTCTGCCGGACGTGTGCAATCCGTTGCCGTTCGACTGGTGGTGGAACGTGAACGTGAGATTAAAGCTTTTGTTCCCGAAGAGTACTGGGAAGTTAATGCCGCGCTGACCACGCCGAAAGGCGATGAGCTGTCGATGGACGTGACGCACAAAGGCGATAAAGCCTTCCGTCCTGTCAACCGCGACGAGACGTATGCCGCCGTCGCGCTGCTGGAAAAAGCACGCTATGAGATCGTGGATCGTGAAGATAAGCCGACCAGCAGCAAGCCGGGCGCGCCTTATATCACCTCGACACTGCAGCAGGCTGCCAGCACCCGTCTCGGCTTTGGCGTTAAGAAGACCATGATGATGGCCCAGCGGCTGTATGAAGCGGGCCACATTACTTATATGCGTACCGATTCGACCAACCTGAGTCAGGATGCGGTCGCCATGGCGCGTGGCTATATCGAAAGCAATTTCGGTAAAAAATATCTGCCTGAAAACGCCATAACTTACGCCAGCAAAGAGAACTCCCAGGAAGCGCACGAAGCGATTCGTCCTTCTGATGTGGAAGTGGTGGCGGAAAAGCTGAAAGATATGGAAGCGGATGCGCAGAAACTCTATCAGCTGATCTGGCGTCAGTTTGTTGCCTGTCAGATGACACCAGCAAAATATGACTCCAGCACCATTACTGCCGCCGCCGGTGATTTCCGGCTCAAAGCGAAAGGCCGTATTCTGCGTTTCGACGGCTGGACCAAAGTGATGCCTGCGCTGCGTAAGAATGATGAAGATCGTACGCTGCCTGCGGTAAGCGTGGGTGATGTTCTGGACCTGCAGCAACTGCTGCCCGGTCAGCACTTCACCAAGCCACCGGCGCGCTTCAGCGAAGCGTCACTGGTGCGCGAGCTGGAGAAGCGCGGAATTGGTCGTCCATCCACCTACGCCGCCATTACCTCGACGATTCAGGATCGTGGCTACGTACGGGTTGAAAACCGCCGTTTTTATGCGGAAAAAATGGGTGAAATCGTCACCGATCGCCTGGAAGAGAACTTCCGCGAGCTGATGAATTATGATTTCACCGCCCGCATGGAGAGCAACCTTGACCAGGTTGCCAATAACCAGGCGCAATGGAAAGCGGTACTCGACCACTTCTTCACCGATTTTACCCAGCAGCTTGAACTGGCTGAGAAAGATCCTGAAGAGGGCGGGATGCAGCCGAACCAGATGGTGCTGACCTCGATTGACTGCCCGACCTGTAGCCGTCCGATGGGGATTCGAACTGCCAGTACCGGCGTCTTCCTGGGCTGTTCCGGCTATGCGCTGCCGCCTAAAGAGCGCTGCAAACAGACCATCAACCTGATCCCGGAAAATGAAGTTCTCAATATTCTGGAAGGGGATGATGCTGAAACCAACGCCCTGCGTGCCCGTCGTCGCTGCCAGAAGTGTGGCACGGCCATGGACAGCTACCTGATCGATAACGAACGTAAACTGCATGTCTGTGGTAATAACCCGGAGTGTGATGGTTACGAGATTGAGAAGGGCGAATTCCGCATCAAAGGCTATGACGGCCCGGTGGTGGAGTGCGAGAAGTGTGGTTCGGAGATGCACCTGAAGATGGGACGCTTTGGTAAGTACATGGCGTGTACCAATGAAGAGTGCAAAAACACCCGCAAGATCCTGCGCAGTGGTGAAGTTGCACCGCCGAAAGAGGATCCGGTTCCGCTGCCAGAGCTGGCGTGTGAGAAGTCAGATGCTTACTTCGTGTTGCGTGACGGTGCGGCGGGCGTTTTCCTCGCGGCCAACACCTTCCCGAAATCACGCGAGACGCGTGCGCCGCTGGTGGAAGAGCTTCAGCGCTTCAAAGATCGTCTGCCTGAGAAGCTGAAATATCTGGCCGATGCGCCAGCAGCCGATCCGGAAGGCAACAAAACGCTGGTGCGGTTCAGCCGCAAGACCAAACAGCAGTATGTCTCCTCAGAAAAAGAGGGCAAGGCAACCGGATGGTCCGCCTTCTATATAGATGGCAAATGGCAGGAAGCGAAAAAGTAATCCCTGAAGGCCAGCGCTCGCTGGCCTTTTTTCTGCCGACAGGGTCTATGCTTAGTGAATCCTGTAGCAGTGAATAAGCTCAGTGCGCAGGGAACCGGGGCAGAAGAGGAAAGCGTCCCGCGCCATGGATGGCGCGGGCCGAGCGACCAGGGATTGGCTTGAGCGACTTTCCGATCTGCCCCGGTTCTATGCGCAAGACAGGTCTCAAAGCAGGCCAGACCCGACTCTGTCATCATACTCAGGCCAGCGCTCGCTGGCCTTTTTCTGAGCCTTATATCAATCCGTTCTACTCTCTCACTTAAACTGATATAGTTGTTATAGCATTTCCGACCTTTCCTGATGCATAGCATCTTTTTACCCTCGCGACTATACGTCAACCGGGGATGCGACTCTGTAACTTACCGGGATGGAATAGATATGAAATTACAGCAGTTGCGCTATATCGTTGAAGTGGTCAATCACAATCTCAACGTCTCTTCGACGGCGGAAGGTCTCTACACCTCTCAACCCGGCATCAGTAAACAGGTGCGTATGCTGGAAGATGAACTGGGCGTGCAAATCTTTGCCCGCAGCGGTAAACATCTCACCCAGGTCACGCCTGCAGGGGAAGAGATTATCCGTATAGCGCGAGAAGTTCTCTCCAAAGTGGATGCGATAAAATCGGTAGCCGGTGAACACACCTGGCCTGATAAAGGCTCGCTCTATGTCGCAACCACGCACACCCAGGCTCGCTACGCGCTGCCTGGTGTGATCAAAGGATTTATTGAGCGCTATCCTCGCGTCTCTTTGCACATGCATCAGGGTTCTCCAACTCAGATCGCCGAAGCCGTCTCCAAAGGTAATGCAGATTTTGCCATCGCCACCGAAGCCCTGCATCTCTATGACGATTTAATCATGCTGCCGTGCTACCACTGGAATCGGGCGATTGTGGTGACTGCCGATCATCCGCTGGCAGGAAAAGGGCAGGTCACCATTGAGGAGCTGGCCGAATATCCCCTTGTGACCTACACCTTTGGCTTTACCGGGCGTTCAGAACTGGATACGGCTTTCAATCGTGCAGGTTTAACGCCACGCATCGTCTTTACCGCGACCGACGCCGACGTAATCAAAACTTATGTCCGCTTAGGTCTGGGGGTTGGCGTTATCGCCAGCATGGCAGTAGATCCGGTGGCCGATCCTGACCTGATTCGCATTGAAGCCGCCGATATCTTTACCAACAGCACCACTAAGATTGGATTCCGCCGCAGCACCTTCCTGCGCAGCTATATGTATGATTTTATCCAACGTTTTGCACCGCACCTGACGCGCGATGTGGTAGATACTGCGGTTGCGTTGCGCTCCAATGAAGACATTGAAGCGATGTTTAAAGATATCAAACTGCCGTTTAAATAGAATTTAACCTCCCCGCGTAAACATAAGGCTGCCTGGTGCAGCCTTTTTTGTCTCCAGGCTTTAGCGCCAAATGAGACTCAAAAGTTTTTATGATTTTTTTGTAAATGAAACATTGATCACATGTTTCCTCATCGGGCTTTCTTAAATGCGAATTACAACACATTTTTAACTATGTTACTTTGCGGCTTGCCAGGATTATTCCCATACTCCAGTTAAGAGCTGATGTGGGAAGCCAGTAAACATAAGGTTCTTAAGTTGTCTCTATAGTTTTAATTGGATCTGTTTTTAAATTAACTCAAATTTTTAAGCGGGTCTTTTAATTAAATATTGGTTCCGGGATTAATGATTTCTTACGTTATCTGAGCTCATTGATTAATACCGTTAATCGTTTTACTCAATAAAAATAACTGGATTTTTGGCCTTAACGCGTTTAGGATTCCTCCTAAATCTTAATCGATGTTATCAATCATTTTGTTGAGAGTGATTATCAAAAACTATGAATACACGACTGACTGTACAACCGGGTTTCCCGGCAAAAAGCACCAAGGTTGAGCGTACCGGCAACACTCGTCGCAAAGCCTGGTTAACCGTATTCGCTGCCTCTGCGCTGTTTTGGGTAGTTGTCGCGTTAATGATTTGGCGTATCTGGGGCTAAAGCCATGTGGGCAAATACACTCAGCCATAAACGTTCCCTGACCTCGGGTCAACACAAGACGGTCTCCTGTAAAGGAAAAGAACCCCTTGCAAAGGACGAAAAAGTGTCTATCCCCGATTCATGGGATTTGAGTGATAACCAGAGACTTTTTATTGAGTCGTTTCTGGACCCTAAAAACAAATAACGTTGTCAGACCATTTCTTCGTCACTGTTCTTTTATAACCGGAGTTTCCGGTGGGCCTTTAAATGCCCTCACCACATCCTGTACGACCAAAGGGTGTCGCCTCTTTCTATAAGGTGACCGCAAAAACTTTTACGCCCGATTCCGGCGAAGGAGTGAACCAAATGAATATTATTAAAATGTCCTGGCTCAGCGCGTATGCATTCTCCTTTGCGTTCTGGTCTGCGGCGGTGTGGATAACCCTGTAATTTGAATTAAAATCACCTTTTCATGATGCCTCGTGACTTCACGGGGCATTTTCGTTTGCGATCGATTGTAGCAATTTGTGTTGTAATCAAAACGTTAACGAAATTGTGGTCTATCTTTAACATAAACCTTTGTCTCTCTGAGGTTTAAAGACCATGAATGAAAGGAGGAGCTATGTCGTCTACCCTACGCGAGCAGAGTCAGGAAGTACTGCAGGTCGACACCAAAAAATATCACATCTTCAGTCTTCCCCATGCTGCTCAACACCTTGGCAATATCGATCGCCTGCCAAAATCCCTTAAAGTCCTGCTGGAAAATTTACTGCGCTATCAGGATGGTGACTCTGTTACGACGGAGGACATCCAGGCGCTGGTTGACTGGCAAAAAGATGCCCACGCCGATCGTGAAATTGCCTACCGGCCAGCCCGTGTATTGATGCAGGACTTTACTGGCGTGCCTGCGGTAGTCGACCTTGCTGCGATGCGAGAAGCAGTGAATCGGCTAGGCGGCGATGTGGCGAAAGTTAATCCGCTGTCACCGGTTGATCTGGTTATCGACCACTCGGTGACTGTCGACCATTTTGGCAATGATGACGCCTTTGAAGAGAACGTCCGGCTGGAGATGGAGCGAAACCATGAGCGCTACGTCTTTCTCCGCTGGGGCCAGAAGGCGTTTGATAAATTCCGCGTGGTGCCGCCTGGCACCGGTATTTGCCATCAGGTGAACCTGGAATATCTCGGCAAGGCAATCTGGCATGAAACCGTTGATGGTGAAGAGTATGCCTGGCCCGATACCCTGGTCGGTACGGACTCTCACACCACCATGATCAACGCGCTTGGCGTGCTGGGATGGGGAGTAGGGGGAATCGAAGCCGAAGCCGCCATGCTCGGTCAGCCTGTCTCAATGCTTATCCCGGATGTGGTGGGTTTCAAACTCACCGGCAAATTGCGGGCCGGCATTACGGCAACCGACCTCGTGTTAACCGTCACCCAGATGCTGCGTAAGCACGGCGTTGTCGGTAAATTCGTTGAGTTTTATGGTGATGGCCTGGCCGATTTGCCGCTGGCGGACCGCGCAACCATCGCCAATATGGCACCAGAGTATGGCGCGACCTGCGGATTCTTCCCGGTTGATGACGTCACGCTGAGCTACATGACCCTGACCGGACGCGATGCCGAACAGGTAGCGTTAGTGGAAGCCTATGCCAAAGCGCAGGGGCTGTGGCGCAATCCTGGCGATGAGCCGCGTTTTACCAGCACTCTGGCGCTGGATATGAACGAGGTGGAATCGAGTCTCGCGGGACCAAAACGTCCGCAGGATCGGGTGTCACTGGGCGATGTGCCTGCCGCGTTTGATGCCAGCAACGAGCTGGAAGTGAATCAGGCGCAGAAACCCCATAAAAACGTTGAGTATACCGACAGTGATACCGGGCTGACGCATAAGCTGACCGATGGGGCGGTGGTGATCAGTGCGATTACCTCCTGTACTAACACCTCCAACCCCAGCGTCCTGATGGCGGCCGGTTTACTGGCGAAGAAAGCGGTCGAGCGGGGTCTGAAACGTCAGCCCTGGGTCAAAGCCTCACTGGCACCCGGTTCTAAAGTGGTTTCAGACTATCTGGCCGTCGCGCAACTGACCTCTTATCTCGACGAGCTGGGCTTTAATCTGGTTGGTTATGGCTGCACCACCTGTATCGGTAACTCCGGCCCGCTGAAAGATGAGATCGAGTCTGCGATCAAAGCCGGCGACCTTACGGTGGGTGCTGTGCTGTCCGGCAACCGCAACTTTGAAGGCCGTATTCATCCGCTGATTAAAACCAACTGGCTGGCGTCGCCGCCGCTGGTGGTGGCCTATGCGCTGGCGGGTAACATGAAGATCAACCTGCAGACCGAGCCGCTGGGCCACGATCGTCAGGGCCAGCCGGTCTACCTGAAAGATATCTGGCCTTCACCGGAAGAGATCGCTACGGCCGTGCAGCAGGTCACCAGCGACATGTTCCACAAAGAGTACGCTGAAGTCTTCGACGGTACGCCAGAGTGGCAGGAGATTAAGGTGAGTGAAGCCGCGACTTACGACTGGGATGAGGGATCGACTTACATTCGTCTGTCGCCTTTCTTTGACGATATGGAGAAAGAGCCTAAGCCGGTGAAGGATATTTGCGGTGCGCGGGTGTTGGCCATGCTGGGCGACTCGGTCACCACTGACCATATCTCACCGGCGGGCAGCATTAAAGCGGAAAGTCCGGCCGGACGGTATCTGCTGTCACACGGCGTGGAGCGTACAGACTTCAACTCCTATGGTTCACGTCGCGGTAACCATGAAGTGATGATGCGCGGCACGTTCGCCAACATCCGTATCCGCAATGAAATGGTACCCGGCGTGGAGGGCGGTTATACCCGACACTACCCAAGTGGCGAACAGCTGGCCATCTATGATGCGGCAATGAAATATCAGGCGGAAGGCGTGCCGCTGGCGGTCATCGCGGGTCTTGAGTATGGCTCTGGTTCAAGTCGCGACTGGGCGGCGAAAGGACCACGTCTGCAGGGGGTCAGGGTAGTGATTGCGGAATCTTTTGAGCGTATTCACCGCTCAAACCTGATTGGGATGGGCATCCTGCCACTGGAGTTTCCGCAGGGCGTGACCCGCAAAAGCCTGGGGCTGACCGGTGAGGAGCGCATTGACGTGGAAAATCTTCAGGCACTGACGCCAGGCTGCAGCGTTAAAGTGACGCTGACCCGTGCTGACGGCAGTAAGGAAGAGCTGGACACCCGCTGTCGCATCGATACCGGTAATGAGCTGACCTATTACCGCAATGACGGCATCCTGCACTACGTTATCCGCAATATGCTGGACTGATAAACAAGCCGGGGAAGCCCGGCTTTTTTATGTAGCTTACAAGTCTGTAATAAGAAGCTGTGAGACCGTGGCTGCACAGGGAACACGGTCAGATCGGAAAGACGCAAAAGCCGTCATCCACGACATGCCCGGCCCGCGCCATTACGCACCTCATCCCTGAGGTGCGCCCGTACCGGGGCAACGCTTTGCGTTGTTCAAAAACGCTCCCGGCGTTTTTATCCGGGCGGCGGGACGCTTTCCTCTTCTGACCGTGCATCCTGCGCGTTGAGCTAATCCGTTGCTTCAGGATTCTCTCAGATTGGGCTTCTTTAAGGGTCAGATGCCAGTGAATCCCAGCTTATTTATGACTTCGGCAGCAGATGCCCCATCTTTTCCGCTTTCGTATCCAGATAGTGCGCATTCTTCGGATTACGTCCCACGACCAGCGGCACGCGTTCAACAATGTTGATCCCGGCTTCGCTGAGGATCTCCACTTTACGCGGGTTATTGGTCAGCAGACGCACTTCATTGACGCCCAGCAGTTTGAACATATCGGCGCACAGCGTGAAGTCGCGCTCATCGGCGGCAAAGCCCAGCTGATGGTTCGCTTCTACCGTGTCATACCCTTTGTCCTGCAACGCATAGGCGCGGATCTTATTCAGCAGACCGATGTTACGGCCTTCCTGACGGTGATAGAGCAGTGCGCCGCGACCCTCTTCTGCGATGGCATTGAGGGCGGCTTCCAGCTGAAAACCACAGTCGCAACGCAGGCTGAAGAGTGCATCGCCGGTCAGGCATTCAGAGTGAACGCGCGCCAGTACCGGCTCGTTATCATTAATATCGCCAAAAACCAGTGCAACGTGGTCATGTCCGGTTGCCAGTTCTTCAAAACCAACCATCAGGAAATCTCCCCATGGCGTGGGCAGTTTGGCTTCTGCCACCCGTTTAAGCTGCATGTGACTCTCCAGAACCTTCAGAGGATGCACTATCATCATGATAGTGCACAGGCCAGTGTGGCCCGACAAACGTGCAATATTGTGCCACAACCCGCAAGCGGGCTGGTAATCTCTGATACCAATTGCAGTGATAAAGCACAATTATCCAATCGGCAACGGTTATGTTATTCTTTTTTAAGCTAAAGTTATGCAATTGTTGTCTTTTGACGCCGGGATAAGGGAAGAGGATGTTTAAGATTTCACGTCGTACCACCTTTGGAATGCTGCTGCTGCTGATTATGCCAGTTGCCGTCTGGCTTACCGGTTGGCGCTGGCAGCCGGGTGAAAGCAATGCGCTGCTGAAAGGTCTCTTCTGGATGACTGAGACCGTCACCAACCCCTGGGGCATTGTCACCAGCGTGCTGCTGAGTGCCTGGATGCTCTGGTGCCTGCGCTTTCGCCTGAAGCCCGCCATTCTGCTGCTGCTGATCATGAACGCGACGATTCTGGCCGGGCAGTACACTAAATCCTTTATCAAAGAGCAGATTCAGGAGCCGCGTCCCTATGTGATCTGGCTGGAACAGCATCACGGGCTGGATGAGAAGACCTTCTACGAACTCAAACGCAAACAGCGTGGCGAGATGGTGACCTCGCTGATTGCCGATGAGACGCAGATCCCAGGCTGGCTGAAACGGCACTGGGCGTTTGAAACCGGTTTCGCGTTCCCGTCGGGACATACTATGTTTGCCGCCAGCTGGGCGCTGCTGGCATTGGGTCTGCTCTGGCCGCGTCGTCACTATAAAACCGTGGTGGTGATCTTTTTGTGGGCCACCGGCGTGATGGCGAGTCGTCTGCTGCTGGGCATGCACTGGCCACGCGATCTGGCGATGGCAACCATACTCTCCTGGCTACTGGTCACCATTGCCACCTGGCTGGCGCAGCGATTCTGTGGCCCGCTGACGCTGCCGCCGGAAGAGCAAAAAGAGGTGGCGCAGCGGGAGCCCTGATTGTAATTCACCCGTAAGACCCCATATTATTAGACGGGTCTGCGCAAAAGCGACCCGCCCGATGCTGCTGGGAGCAGCATTTTTGCTGGAGTTTTGGCATAATTCTACCCGACAACCTCACAACAGGATGCACTGTGAAATATTTGCTGATTTTTTTAGTGGTACTGGTCATTTTCATTATTTCCGTCACCCTGGGTGCGCATAACGATCAGGTCATTACTTTTAACTATCTGCTGGCGCAGGGTGAGTTCAGCATCTCGACCTTACTGGCATCCCTGTTTGGCGCAGGTTTCGTGCTTGGCTGGATCATCTGCGGTCTGTTCTGGTTACGGACCCGCGTCTCCCTGGCGAATGCCAACCGGAAAATTAAGCGTATGCAGACCCAAATCGAGCAGAGTACTGCCCTGGCGACCACGCCATCTTCTCCGGCTGGCCGGGAATAATCCCTGATGCATGAATTGCTGTTTCTGTTACTGCCGGTGGCGGCAGCGTATGGCTGGTATATGGGCCGTCGTAGCGCGCATCAGGATAAGCAACAGGAAGCCAACCGACTGTCACGTGAATATGTCGCTGGCGTAAACTTCCTGCTCTCCAATCAGCAGGACAAAGCGGTCGACCTCTTCCTTGAGATGCTGAAAGAGGACAGCGGCACGGTTGAAGCACACCTGACGCTGGGCAATCTGTTCCGTTCGCGCGGGGAAGTCGACCGCGCCATCCGCATCCATCAGGCTTTAATGGAAAGCGCCTCCCTGAGCTATGAGCAGCGACTGCTCGCCGTACAGCAACTGGGCCGCGACTATATGGCGGCGGGCTTATATGACCGCGCGGAAGATATGTTTAAGCAGCTCACCGATGAAACTGACTTTCGGGTCGGTGCGCTGCAGCAACTGCTGCTGATCCACCAGGCAACCAGCGACTGGCAGCAGGCGATTGAGGTTGCGGAACGGCTGGTTAAACTTGGCAAAGAGAAGCAGAAAGGCGAAATAGCCCACTTCTACTGCGAACTGGCTCTGCAGGCGATGAGCAGCGACGATCTCGATCGTGCCATGAGCCTGCTGAAGAAAGGGGAGTCGGCCGATCGCAACAGCGCACGCATCTCGATCATGATGGGGCGTATCCTGATGGAAAAAGGGGATTACGCCAAAGCGGTGGGCCATCTGCAGCGGGTGCTGGATCAGGATAAAGAGCTGGTGAGTGAAACGCTGGGGATGCTGGAGACCTGTTTCCAGCAGCTCAATCAGCCCGACGCCTGGTCAGAGTTTCTTCATCGCTGTGTTGAAGAGAACACCGGCGCAGCTGCAGAGCTCTATCTGTCTGACATCCTTGAGCAGCAGCAGGGGCCCGAAGCGGCCCAGAATTACATCAGCCGTCAGCTGCAGCGTCATCCTACCATGCGGGTGTTCCACCGCCTGATGGATTTAAACCTGCATGAGGCGGAAGATGGCCGCGCGAAAGAGAGCCTGATGGTGTTGCGCGACATGGTTGGCGAACAGATCCGCACCAAGCCGCGCTATCGCTGCCAGAAGTGTGGCTTTACCGCCCACGCACTCTACTGGCACTGCCCATCCTGCCGCACCTGGTCTTCAGTTAAGCCCATCCGTGGCCTCGACGGCCAGTAAACCGGCCGTTACAGCTGCACTGTTAATAGCCCATTATAGTTACAACATACTAGAGAGCAGGTTAGCTTACAGACCTCAGCGACAGTGAATAATTTGCCAGGCAGGAGGGCAATGGCGATTGTGATGGTCAGACACCGCAGGTAGAATGCTTGCCGTTTGTCTATTGCGCCTGCGGGCGCCTGTTGCAGAGGAAATGCCATGCCTTCACCCCAAAACGTGACCGCTTCGCCGATTCTGGTAGCGCTGGATTATCATGACCTCGACAGCGCACTGCGTTTCGTCGACCAGATCGATCCCCGCAGTTGCCGCCTTAAAGTGGGCAAAGAGATGTTTACGCTATTTGGCCCCTCGCTGGTTAACACTCTGCAGCAGCGCGGCTTTGAAATCTTCCTCGATCTTAAATTCCACGATATTCCCAACACCACCGCTCATGCCGTGGCGGCCGCTGCCGATCTCGGGGTCTGGATGGTCAACGTCCATGCCAGTGGCGGGGCTCGGATGATGAACGCGGCGCGTGAAGCGCTGCTTCCCTTTGGAAAAGAAGCGCCCCTGCTCATTGCGGTGACTGTACTGACCAGTATGGATGCAGAGGATCTCAAAGGGCTGGGCATTACGCTTTCTCCTGCCGAACAGGCAGAGCGACTGGCGAAGCTGACCCTGTCGTGCGGGCTGGATGGTGTGGTCTGTTCCGCCCATGAGGCTGTCCGCTTCAAACAGGTTTTAGGTCAGGAGTTTGCGCTGGTCACGCCGGGGATTCGCCCGGCAGGCAGTGATGCAGGCGATCAGCGTCGCATCATGACACCTGAGCAGGCGAAGCAGGCGGGTGTGGACTATATGGTTATCGGGCGTCCGATCACCCAATCCGCCGATCCTGCCGCCACTCTGCAGGCGATCCTGCACAGTCTGGAGACACAATAATGGCGAAGGATAATCCACTGGTTTACTCAACCGACAGCGGGCGCATTACCCAGCCGGAGCCAGCGAAGGAGCGGCCAAAAGGGGATGGCATTGTGCGCATCCAGCGTCAGACCAGTGGTCGCAAGGGAAAAGGCGTCTGCCTGATTACCGGTATCGACCTGGACGACGCGGCATTGACGCTGCTGGCGGCCGAACTCAAAAAGAAGTGCGGCTGCGGGGGTTCGGTGAAAGAGGGTGTTATCGAGATTCAGGGGGATAAGCGCGATTTACTGAAAAGCCTGCTGGAAGCTAAAGGCATGAAGGTCAAACTGGCGGGCGGCTGAATAAAAAATCGGGCTACCGAAGTAGCCCGATTGTTGTGTAGATGCTTAGCGTAGCCGATTATTCTTTTAATAAGGTCTTTAGTGGACCTGATGACCGATAATACCACCGACAGCGGCGCCACCGACTGTGCCGAGTGCGCTACCATTGGTCAATACTGAACCCCCAATCGCACCCGCGCCCGCGCCAATAGCGGTGTTGCGGTCACGTTTAGACCAGTTAGAACAGCCGCTCAGTGCAACAGCTAACGTGGTCGCCAGTACAACGGCAGTGATTCGTTTCATTGTTGTTGTCATACACTTCTCCTTTGATGTGCTCACAGAGGCAACACTCTTAGTATAGCTCCGATATTTCCTCAGCCCGCTTGTGTCGCATCATTGCCGCATCCGTGTCGGCATGGAAATGTGATCACCATGGACAAACCGTTTGTAGCGGGAGAGTCGCAATGCAAACCCGACAGGGCCACGCATTGCCTGAGAGGATTCTAAGCGTTCTGGTTAAATTCCGAAGATAGAAAATTCTGAAATCACGACACATTTTTGCATTCACAGCCATTCCTTCTGCGTTTATAGCCATTTGCTCCATAACCCTTTCGCGTCCGACTCCGCAAAATTCAGGGACGATTGTCAGCAGGAGAAAATAGATGCTGGAACACCTGAAACAACAGGTTCTGGAAGCGAATCTGGATCTACCCAAATACAACCTGGTGACCTTCACCTGGGGCAATGTCAGCGCTGTTGATCGCGAACAGGGTTTGCTGGTGATTAAACCTTCCGGCGTGCGCTATGAAGTGATGAAGCGCGACGACATGGTCGTGGTCGATCTGGCGAGTGGCGACGTGGTGGAAGGGGATAAACGCCCCTCCTCGGACACGGCGACACACCGCGCGCTTTACCTCGCCTGGCCGGAGGTGGGTGGCATTGTCCATACCCATTCGCGGCATGCGACCATCTGGGCCCAGGCAGGACGACCGATTCCTGCCTGGGGAACCACCCACGCCGATGACTTCTATGGTGAGATCCCCTGTACCCGGTCGATGCGCAATGAAGAGATTCAGCACGAATACGAGTGGAACACCGGTGAGGTGATTATCGAGACTTTTGCGCAACGTGGGTTGTCTCCTTCGGCGATCCCGGCGGTACTGGTCAACTCTCATGGCCCGTTTGCCTGGGGGAAAGACGCTCATGCTGCGGTACACAGCGCGGTTGTGCTGGAGGAGGTGGCGTATATGGGCCTGTTCAGCCAGCAGCTGACCGCTAATCTGCCGCCGATTAACCAGACGCTGCTTGACCTGCACTACCTGCGAAAGCATGGCGAGAACGCCTGGTACGGGCAAAAATAGCGAGCGGGACGCCACGGCGTCCCGTTTTTTTTAGTCTCATCTGAGACTGGTATGGCGATCTCCATCATAGTTATCAAAACAACAGGTCATTAAAAATAAAACAGCGTTTCATTTTATCGAGGCGATCACTGTTTTGATTACCTCAAGTCACTACTTTGCTTGCATCGCCTTCGGGCACTTCCTGCTCCACCCTCTGGCATAGCAAAGGTGACATCCATATGCATATCAAACGTGCTATAGACAAAATTCCGGGCGGTATGATGCTCATTCCGCTCTTTATCGGCGCACTCTGTCATACGTTTTCTCCAGGCGCCGGGAAATATTTCGGTTCTTTCACCAACGGCCTGATGACCGGCACGGTACCCATTCTGGCCGTCTGGTTTTTCTGTATGGGCGCGTCGATTAAACTCAGCGCCACCGGGACGGTACTGCGTAAATCGGGCACGCTGGTGCTTACCAAGATTGCCGTCGCCTGGGTTGTGGCTGCCATCGCCTCACGGGTGATGCCGGAGAATGGCGTAGAAGTAGGGATGTTTGCCGGGTTATCGACGCTGGCGTTGGTGGCTGCCATGGATATGACCAATGGTGGCCTTTATGCCTCGATCATGCAGCAATATGGTTCCAAAGAGGAGGCAGGTGCGTTTGTGCTGATGTCTCTGGAGTCCGGGCCATTAATGACCATGGTTATCCTGGGCACCGCCGGCATCGCCTCATTCGAGCCGCACGTGTTTGTGGGGGCGGTCCTGCCATTTATTGTGGGATTTGCATTAGGGAATCTTGATCCGGAGCTGCGCGACTTCTTCGGAAAAGCGGTCCATACGCTGATTCCTTTCTTCGCCTTTGCTCTGGGTAACACCATTAACCTGGGGGTCATTGCGGAAACCGGACTGCTGGGCATCATGCTGGGCGTGTCGGTGATCATCATTACCGGTATCCCACTCATTCTGACCGATCGGCTGATTGGTGGCGGAGATGGCACGGCTGGCGTGGCTGCATCCAGTACGGCAGGTGCAGCGGTGGCTACACCGGTGCTGATTGCCGAAATGCTGCCGCAGTTTAAACCGATTGCCCCTGCTGCCACGGCGCTGGTGGCAACGTCCGTGATTGTGACCTCCGTGCTGGTGCCAATCATCACGGCCATCTATTCAAAACGTGTTAAGCGTCTTCATGTTGCCGTGGAGCAGCGTGCCGCTATTAAGTAACCCGCCTAATCAATCCCCGACGCGCGAGTCGGGGATCACTCTGGATTTTGTGTTGTAAATCAATCTCTCATTTGGTCTGGCCTCACTCTGCATTACGCTGATGTGGCGTATTTAACGCATCAAATATAAACAGAGGATGAGACAATGACAGTTATTAACCAAGCAACGTGCAGATTATTTACCGAAGTCGGCAACACCACGCAGTTAGTCGCCTATTACGAAGAAGGGCGTCGTACTATGTGGATGATGTTGCGTGCACAACCCCGTCCGAGCTTCAACCATGAACTGATTGAGGAGATCATGAATCTGAGCTACGCCGCTCAGCGTTCTGGTCTGCCGATCGACTTCTGGGTTACCGGCTCTCTGGTGCCACAGATGTTCAACGCCGGTGGCGATCTGCGCTTCTTCGTCGAGTGCATTCGCAATAACCGCCGCGAGGCGCTGCGGGCCTATGCCCGTGCCTGCGTTGACTGCATCCATTCGGCAGCACGGGGGTTTGATACCGGCGCGGTGACGCTGGCGATGATTGAGGGCAGTGCGTTAGGCGGCGGATTCGAAGCGGCGCTGGCGCATCACTTCATTCTGGCGCAGAACAACGCGCGGATGGGCTTTCCGGAAATTGCGTTTAACCTCTTTCCCGGCATGGGCGGCTACTCACTGGTCGCGCGTCGCTCCGGCATGAAACTGGCAGAGGAGTTAATTTGTGAAGGGGAGTCCCACAGCGCTGAGTGGTATGAAACGCGCGGACTGGTGGATAAAGTCTTCCAGCCTGGCGACAGCTACCGCGCCACCCGCACCTTTATCGATACGTTACGTCCTAAACTCAACGGCGTGCGGGCTATGCTGAAAGCGCGTCAGCGCGTGCTGCAATTGTCACGCGCTGAGCTGATGGATATTACCGAAGATTGGGTCGATTACGCCTTTACCATCGAACCTAAAGACATTGCTTACATGGAACGCCTGGTTCAGTTACAAAACCGCCACAGCGCATCACTGCGTAAAGCGGGTTAATTGAATTAGCGTTAAACGCGGGCAGGATGCTTAGCCAGCCAATGCCCAAACTGTTCCGCGGGCATTGGTTTTGCGTAGTAGTAGCCCTGACGCCCATCGACACCACTGTTAAGGACAAACTTCTCTTCATCCGGGGTCTCAATACCCTCTGCAATCACCTGCAAATCGAGCGCCTTGGCGACGGCGACGATAGCTCGTACCAGCGATTGTGAGACGGGCTGTTTATTAATATCGCGGATAAAGCTTTGGTCGAGCTTGATGGCATTGATCGGCACACGTGCGAGCTGAGAAAGCGACGAATAACCGGTGCCGAAGTCATCCAGATGAACCTGTGCGCCCAGCTCCTGAAACTGCTTCATCAGCCGCAGGGCTTCAGCTTCATTCTCAATCAGGCAGCTTTCTGTGAGCTCAATATCGATAGGACAGTCGGTGATATTCGCCTCATGCAGTGCCTGTTTCAGGTCAGTATAGATGCTTTGATCAATCAGCTGACGTGCCGACACGTTGACGGCGACGCGCAGAAAAATGCCCTGCTGGCGCCAGACGATAATCTGTTTAAGCACATTGAGCATGACCCAGCGTCCCAGCGGCACAATCAGTCCCGACTCTTCGGCATAGGGAATGAAATCAGCAGGGGAGACCAGGCCGCGCTCGGGTGAGTTCCAGCGTACCAGCGCTTCGGCACTGCGGACTTCACCATCACTGTCGATTTTCGGCTGGTAATGCACCAGCAGGTGATCCAGCTCCAGCGCTTTACGCAGATTGGTGTCCAGCCACAGGTACTCAAAGACCCGCTGGTTCATCTCTGCCGCGAAGACACAGAACTTGCCACGACCGTTCTCTTTGGCGTGATACATCGCGGTGTCAGCATTGCGAATAAGGCTCTCGCGATCTTCACCGTGCAGCGGCGCGAAAGCGATCCCGATAGAGCAGCCGCTGTACACTTCGATCAGTCCGATACGGAAAGGCTGACGCAGGCGCTCAAGAATGCGTGAGGACATCGCCTCCAGCGCAGCCTGGCTGGTGTGCTCAGCCAGCACCACAAACTCATCGCCACCCAGCCGGCCCAGAGTCTGGTCTTTACCCAGACAGCTAAGAATCGCCAGTGAGACCGCCTGCAGTAACTGATCGCCGAACATATGACCGTAGGCGTCGTTCACTTTTTTGAAATTATCGAGATCGAGGTAGACCACGCCGGTCTCATCGCGCTCAGATCGCTCCAGCGCCAGGCTAATCTGTTGATGAATTGCGTTGCGATTAGGCAAACCGGTCACCGTATCGGTGTTTGCCAGCACCCGGAGGCGTTCCTGGGCGCGTCGCTCCTCGGTTATGTCGGTGCCAGAACAGATGAGGAAAATTTCATTTTTGCCACTGCCGCTGTGAACAAACTTATTACGAAACAGAAACAGTCGCTGACCTTTTTTGGTTTTAACCCAGCGCTCCACTTCATAGGAGTTACCGTCACGGAAGAAGCCCGCGATGTTACGTCGTGACTGAGAGGCCTCCTGTTTGGTCATAAAGAGCTGAAAGACGTTACGGCCGATAACCTCATGCTCATTCAGACCGGTATATTCTTCACTAAGACGGTTAAAACGCTGAATATTGCCGCGCTGATCGAGGATCACAATCACCGAGTTGGCTTCAGAAACCACCTGTTCGGCGAATGAAAGACCCAGGGTTAAGTCGCGGGCGACCGCTGAGGTATCGCCCCAGGCAGAAGCGGTTCCTGCCCAGGTCGCCTGGTTCACTTTGCGTCCGACAAAATGCATCGGAACATCAATGCCCTGCAGCGTCATGGTCAGATTGATGCTTGAAGTGATGACCGGCATCGCGCGTATCATGGCTGCCTGGCCGGGGGTTAACGGCAGGGCGATATTAGTTTGTGACGACTCATCTTCGGCAAAATGCAACGCATCGCTGTCCGCGGTCAGACGCCAATGAGGGCTGGTTGTACCGAAAAGGGTGTACAACAACGTTTGCCCTTGTTCATCGGTCATGGAAACTTCCTCCGGGAAGTGCTCTGCAGGCGTTATCTCATTATTTTAGCAACAGTATTCATCATCTGACGCCAGCACAAGATGCAAACCGAATATATTTTCCCATCCAGATAAGAATGGCACAAAAAAGCCCCGACGGTGCGGGGCTGTTTAGTGCGGTCAGCAGGGACATTTACCCAGTTTGCCTGCCTGGCTGGGGAAGCGGGCATCCAGACAGTAACGGTGGAAATCGCGCTCATTCATCGGCGGCTGATCGGGATGATGCAGTCGCATATGCTGCAGATATTTTTGATAATCCTGCACCCCGACCATTAAGCGAAAACACTGTTGCAGGCCGCGCCAGAATCCCCGCCAGCTGAATGCCTGTGGCTGTGGGGAGGCGGCAGGCTGGCAGCGGATAATCTGCCACTCTCCCTGCGGACGCCGGGACTGATGAATAGCATCAGACATGACGCACCTCCTTGTTGCGCAACGTCACAACGGACTCATGCGTAGTAGGAAGATCGCTGCGCAGCGCCCGGCGAATGACAAAGAACGCAGAGATCAGCATCGTGACCGCCACCAGCATAAAGAAGGCGCACAGGGCCGCATTAATCTGATTGCTGAAGACGATAGTCTGCATATCCGCCACGCTTTTTGCCGGGGCGATGATCACCCCTTCATCCAGCCCTTTACGGAACTTATTCGCCTGTGCCAGGAAGCCGATCGACGGTTTTTCATGGAAGATTTTCTGCCAGCCGGCAGTCATCGAGGTGATAAACAGCCAGACGGTTGGCAGGATAGTTACCCAGGCGTAACGCTGTTTTTTCATTTTGAACAGCACTACGGTGCCGAGGATCAGCGCCATGGACGCCAGCATCTGATTGCCGATACCAAACAGCGGCCACAGGGTGTTAATGCCGCCCAGCGGATCGACCACGCCCTGATAGACAAAGAAGCCCCAGCCCGCGACCGCCACGGTCGTGCCGGCCATATTGCCCAGCCAGGAGCGGTTATTCGCCATAGAAGGCACCACGGTGCCCACCAGATCCTGCACCATAAAGCGGCAGGCGCGGGTACCGGCATCGACCGCTGTCAGAATGAACAGCGCTTCAAACAGAATGGCGAAGTGATACCAGAACGCCATCATCGCCCGGCTGTTAAAGATCTCGGTAATGATGTGGGCCATTCCCACCGCGAAGGTTGGCGCGCCGCCTGCGCGGGACAGGATCGAGCCTTCACCCACGTCACGGGCGATGCCGCTCAGCATTTCCGGCGTGACGACAAAGCCCCAGCCGTTGATCACCTGAGAGGCGCTTTCAACGGTGGTACCAATCAGCGCAGCCGGGGAGTTCATGGCAAAGTAGACGCCCGGATCGAGTACCGAGGCACAAATCAGCGCCATGATCGCCACAAAGGATTCCATCAGCATCGCGCCATAGCCAATAAAGCGGATATGACTTTCCCGCTCCACCAGTTTTGGCGTGGTGCCGCTGGAAACCAGCGCATGGAAGCCGGAGATGGCGCCGCAGGCAATAGTAATAAACAGGAACGGGAACATCGCGCCGGAGAAGACCGGGCCGGTGCCGTCGATAAATTTGGTGACCGCCGGCATTTTCATCTCTGGCATGGCAAAGACAATCCCCACCGCCAGCCCGACAATCACGCCGATTTTAAGAAAGGTCGAAAGGTAGTCACGCGGAGCCAGCAGCAGCCAGACCGGCAGCACGGAGGCAATAAAGCCGTAGATCACCAGCACCCAGGTCAGTGAGGTGCCTTTCAGGGTAAAGAAGGGCCCCCAGTAAGGATGCTGGGCTACGTCACCGCCATAGATAATCGCCGCCATCATCAGCACAAAGCCAATCAGTGAAACTTCGGCGATTTTACCGGGCCGGATAAAGCGCATGTAGACGCCCATAAACAGCGCAATCGGAATGGTGGCCGCGATGGTGAACAGTCCCCACGGGCTGTTCGCCAGCGCCTTGACCACCACCAGCGCCAGCGCCGACAGGATAATGATCATGACGCCCAGCGCACCGAGCATGGTCACTACACCAGCAAACGCACCCAGCTCCTGCCGCGCCATCTCGCCCAGTGAACGGCCATCACGACGGGTTGAGATAAACAGGATCAGGAAATCCTGTACCGCACCCGCCAGCATCACCCCGACCAGGATCCAGATGGTGCCCGGCAGAAAGCCCATCTGCGCCGCCAGAATCGGACCCACCAGCGGGCCGGCACCGGCGATAGCCGCAAAGTGATGGCCAAACAGCACCCACTTATTGGTCGGGACATAATCGAGCCCGTCGCTCAGCCGCTCGGCAGGCGTCATCCGGCGGTCGTCCAGTTCGAAAATATTGCGGGCGATAAACAGGCTGTAGAAGCGATAAGCGATGCTGTAACAGGCGACAGCGGCTATCACCAGCCAGACTGCGTTGACGTGTTCGCCGCGGCTGAGGGCCAGCATGGCGAAAGCGCCCGCGCCGATTAACGCCACCACTAACCAGATCGCACTGGTTTTGACGTTTTTCATGACTAACTCCTTGTGAGGACCGAGAGGAAAGCGATCGAAAACAACGAGTCAAACTTAATGTAATGGAATGTAAGTGAAAGTTAATCAGTGGAGAAGTGTGAAGCGGGGTACAAATTTAACTTTTTTGCAATGCGGGCGGGGCGGAAACAGGCGGGATAACCGGAGTTATCCCGCCCGATTGACTGCTCAGAACATCACTACTCAGACGGCGGGACGCGCCACGACGCTGCGGGTTTCCATGCGGACTTCGGCGATAGTGACATCAATCACATCGGTCACACGGTAAACCACTTCGCCTTTGATCTGAACGCTGCCATTTTCCTGGCTGCAGACCAGCTCATCACGCACCGCGTGAATGAACGGCGCCGGGATAAAGGCGACCGCGCCAAACTCCAGCAGGCGAACACGCATGCCACCACGGGACACATCGATAATTTCGGCGCTGAAGCGACGGTCGGTTGCTGCAAACGGTGCCAGATAACGGGCATAGAGCCAGTCGCCAACATCACGTTCCGCCATGCGGTTCAGGCGGCGGCGCTCACTCATCGTCACCGTCAGCGCATCATCCGGACGAGCGATCTGCTCACCGCGAATAATCGCTTTCAGCAGACGATGGTTGACCATGTCGCCGAACTTACGAATCGGTGAGGTCCATGTGGCGTAAGCCTCAAGTCCCAGGCCAAAGTGCGGGCCAGGCTCGGTGCTGATCTCAGCGAAGGTCTGGAAGCGACGGATCCGGCTGTCGAGGAACTGGGTTGGCTGGGCATCAAGCTCACGACGCAGCACGCGGAAACCTTCCAGCGTAGTGATCGCCTGCGCATCCACGTTAATACCATGGTTGGCCAGCACGGCCGCGGCCTGTTCAGCATTGGTGGCATCGAAACCGGCATGGACATTGTAGATACCAAAACCGAGACGGTCACGCAGCACTTTCGCCGCGCAGACGTTGGCCAGAATCATAGACTCTTCGACAATGCGGTTAGCGATGCGGCGCGGTTCAGCCACAATCTCCAGCACTTCACCTTTTTCACCCAGCAGGAAGCGGTAATCCGGGCGATCTTTAAACACCAGCGCGTGGGTCTGACGCCATTCGCTGCGCGCCAGGCAGAGGCGATGCAGCAGGCGAATCTGTTCAGCAATCGCCTCACTTTCCGGCTGCCACGAGCCGCTGTTTTCCAGCCAGTCAGAGACGTCGTCATACGCCAGCTTGGCTTTGGATTCGATCCAGGCGGCAAAGAACTCAACGTCATCACCTAAACTGCCATCGGCTGCCACGGTCACGCGGCAGGCCAGGGCCGGACGGCGCACATTGGGGCGCAGCGAGCAGACATCATCAGAGAGTTCGCGCGGCAGCATCGGGATGTTAAAGCCCGGCAGGTAGTTGGTAAACGCACGCTGCGCCGCCAGCTTATCGAGCTGACTGCCTTCCGGCACATAGGCGGTAGGGTCGGCGATAGCGATAGTCAGACGCAGGGCGCCATCGTCCAGGGCTTCCGCAAAGAGCGCATCATCCATATCCTGGGTGCTGGCGCTATCGATGGTAACGAAATCCAGCGCGGTCAGATCTTCACGCGTCAGATTTTCATCCAGCATCTCGCCAAAACTGACATCGGGCGCTTCACGCTCAAGGTTATGACGCGACAGCGTCACCCACCACGGCGCCAGATGGTCATCAGCTTTGACAATAAAATCGGTAAGTTCGGCATAAAAGCCGCGATCGCCTTTTAGCGGATGGCGACGCATCTCCGCCACGGCCCAGTCACCATTTTCAAACTCATGGCTGACATCGCGCGCAGGGCGACACTGGATGGCATCCTTCAGCAGGGGATGATCCGGCACAATCGACAGGCGATCGTCTTTCTTCTGTACCCGGCCAACAAAGCGGCTCAGGAACGGCTCAACCAGGGTTTCCGGCTCAGCGCTTTCGCGATCTTTATCGCTGTGGATCACGGCGGTGATGCGATCGCCGTGCATCACTTTCTTCATCTGCGGTGGCGGAATGAAGTAACTTTTTTGCGCATCGACTTCCAGAAAGCCGAAGCCTTTTTCAGTGCCTTTTACGACGCCTTCAGCACGAGGCGTTTGCGAATGGAGCTTCTCTTTCAGCTGCGCGAGCAGCGGGTTATCCTGGAACATAATTTTTACGTTTCGTTGGCTGATTGCGGCTGACAGTTTTACGCGAATCGACGTCGCGCGGCAAGGCAAAAAGCCGGACGAGCCGGCTTTTTAGGGGAGAGAGAAAGGGCTGTCAGGCGATGCGCTGATCGGCCAGTGCCTCAGAGAGTTCCAGCTTCACCGGCACCGATTTTGAGGTCGGTGTACCACTGTCATCACCAAAGCTGTTCAGCGGCACCAGCGGGTTGGTTTCCGGATAATAGGCCGCCAGGTTACCGCGCGGAATATTGTAGGGAACCAGTTTGAATCCGCTGACGCGACGGGTAATGCCATCATTCCACAGCGTTTCGATATCGACATTCTGGCCTTCGGTAAAGCCCAGGTCTGCCATATCGTCCGGGTTGATGAACACCACTTCACGCTGACCAAACACGCCACGGTAACGGTCATCGAGGCCGTAAATGGTGGTGTTGTACTGGTCGTGCGAACGCAGTGTCTGCAGGGTAAAAGGCACGTCCTGATCAAGATTCGGGAACAGTGAGGTCGGCAGCGCCGAGGCGTTGAACTCCGCTTTCTGGCTCGGCGTATTGAAGCGCAACTCGGCTGCTGCGTTGCCCAGATAGAAACCGCCCGGGATGTCACATTTGGCGTTAAAGTCGGTAAAGCCCGGGATCGTCGCGGCGATGTGCTCACGGATCAGGTTGTAATCACCCGCCAGCTCGCGCCATTTCACTTTTTCATCACCCAGCACCGCCTCGGCGATACCGGCAACAATCCAGGTCTCTGAACGCTGCGTTTCCGCCAGCGGAATACCGATCCCTTCAGAGGCGTGCACCATGCTGAAAGAGTCTTCCACGGTAATAAACTGATTGCCGGTGGCCTGCAGATCGCGCTCGGTGCGGCCCAGCGTCGGCAGAATCAGCCCTTCGTGACCTGGCACCAGATGGCTGCGGTTCAGTTTGGTGCTGATATGCACGGTCAGACCACAGCGTGACATCGCCTCTTCGGTGCGAGGTGAGTCGGGTGCAGCGGCTGCCAGGTTGCCACCCAGCGCGATCAGCACTTTCACTTCATCACGCAGCATGGCGTTCAGCGCTTCCACGGTGTTGTGGCCTGCCGCACGCGGGGGCTCGAAATTGAAATGATTCCCCAGCGCATCCAGGAAGGCTTTCGCCGGTTTCTCATCGATGCCCATGGTGCGGTTGCCCTGCACATTACTGTGACCACGAACCGGGCAGAGGCCTGCGCCTTTTTTGCCCAGCTGGCCAAACAGCAGCTGCAGGTTGGTGATCTCGCGCACCGTGTCGACAGAGTGTTTGTGCTGGGTGATGCCCATCGCCCAGGTACAGATCACCCGGTCAGCGCTCTGGTAGATCGCCGCGGCTTCACGGATCTGCGCCTGCGTCAGGCCCGACTGCGCCACAATCTGCATCCAGCTGGTGTTATCCACAGCCTCGAGATACGCCTCAATGCCGTTGGTTTTAGCATTGATAAAGGTCTGATCGAACAGGCCGCTTTCGCCAGCCGCCAGACGCGCGCGGTGGGTTTCCAGCAGGGATTTCACCATGCCGCGCACCGCTGCCATATCACCGCCCAGGTTCGGCTGGTAATAGGAGGAGCTGATGTTACCCGCTTTCGAGGTTACCACTTCCAGCGGTTTCTGCGGATCGGCAAAACGTTCCAGACCGCGTTCACGCAGAGTATTAAAGGTGACGATTTTCGCACCGTGATCGGCAGCGTGACGCAGGCTGTGCAGCATACGCGGATGGTTAGTGCCGGGATTCTGACCGAAGACAAAAATGGCATCTGCATGGTCGAAATCATCCAGACGAATGGTGCCTTTACCGACGCCAATGCTGCGCTTCAGGCCGGTGCCGCTGGCTTCGTGGCACATATTGGAGCAGTCAGGGAAGTTATTGGTCCCCATCAGGCGACCAAACAGCTGATAGAGCCAGGAGGCTTCATTACTGGCGCGACCGGAGGTGTAAAGCTCCATCTGATCCGGATGATCCATCGCCTTGATGTGCTGCGCGATCAGCGCAAACGCATCATCCCAGCTGATGGGCTCGTAGTGGTCGGTTTCCGCGTTGTAGCGCAGCGGATGGGTCAGACGTCCCTGATATTCCAGGAAGTAGTCACTCTGGGTATAGAGCGTGGTTACGCTGTGTATAGCGAAAAAGTCGGTGTCGACCATTCGGCGTGTCGCTTCCCAGGTCACCGCTTTGGCGCCGTTCTCGCAGAAGCTGAAGGTACTTTTATTGTCATCACCCCAGGCGCAGCCCGGACAGTCAAAACCGCGTGCTTTGTTCATGCGCATCAGGTTGCGCATATTTTTCAGGGCCGCTTTGCTGTCAAGAACGAAACGCGTGGTGGCTTCCAGTGAACCCCAGCCGCCCGCTGCCGCGCGATAGGGTTTGATTTGGCGTTTAAATTTCATATTGAGTGCAGGCTTTTATAGTAGGAATTATTGTTTGGTGTTTGTTATCAGGTTATAGCCTGATGGTGAAAGGAAGTCTGCAGCTATCCTCATACCTTGTCTAATTGATTGACTTAATGGTGCGATAGCTGGCGTTTATCATGCATAAGCCAGAAATGTGATGCTGGTCAGATTTTACCCGCCTTTAAACTGCTGATAACGGGAGTTCTCCCGACAACAGGCTAATACTTGCTGTTCACAATCAGAGAGGGCGCGACTCCATGAAACAGCTGACCAGCCAGATTCATGCATTTGGCAAAGCGTTGATGATGCCAATCTCGGTCATCGCTGCCGCAGGTATCTTCCTTGGGCTGGCGGCGGCCATGCAGAACCCGGCGGTCACCGGCGATGCCTTTGCGCAGATGCAGGTGCCGCAGTTAATTATCGGTTTTATTCGCAAGGTTGCCGGAGCGCTATTCGCTAATCTGCCGGTCTTCTTTGCGGTAGCGAGTGCCATCGGACTGGCGAAAGCGGAAAAACCTACCGCCGCCTTTGCCGCGGTGATTGGCTATATCGTGATGAACGTCGGTATCAGCGCGACGCTGGCGGCCAAAGGGATCACCGCCGCCACCACCACGCCTGCAGCCCTGCAGCAGGCGGGGATGGATCAGACCACTGCCATGATGACCTCGGCGGAATATATCAACATGCTGGGCGTCTTTACCTACAACATGAGCGTACTGGGCGGGGTGATTGCCGGACTGGTAACGGTGGCGCTGCACAATCGCTTTTATACCCAGCAATTACCTACCGCGATCAGCTTCTTTGGCGGACGGCGTTTTGTGCCGATTGTGACCGTGGTCTGTCTGCCACTGATTGGGGTCTTGCTGGCGTTGATCTGGCCGACCATTGGTGACGGTATCGCCTGGATTGGACAGATGATTGGCAAAAGCGGGCAGTATGGCGCTTTTCTGCTGGGAGCCTTTGAGCGCATCCTGATCCCCACCGGCCTGCATCATATCCTCAACGAAACCGTGCGTTTCACGCCTATTGGCGGCATGGCGGTGGTCGATGGTCAGACCGTTGTTGGCGCACTGAACATCTTCAACGCGTCACTGACTCATCCGGGATCGATCCCCGATGAGACGCTGCGCACCGCCACGCAGTTTCTGGCGCAGGGCAAGATTCCGGTGATGATGTTCGGCCTGCCCGCCGCGGCGCTGGCGATCTATCACACCGCCCGACCCGAGCATAAACAGCGGGTCAAAGCACTGGTCATGGCGGGGGCGCTGACCTCCTTCACCACCGGCATCACCGAACCGCTGGAGTTCTGCTTTATCTTTGTCTCGCCGGTGCTCTATCTGCTGCACGCTTTCCTGACCGGCCTGTCGTTTATGCTGATGTCGATGCTGCATCTGATGATTGGCAACGTGCAGGGCGGTGTTATCGACCTGGTGGTGTTCGGCATGCTGGGCGGGGCAAAAACCCACTGGTGGTGGACGCTGGCGCTGGGCGTGATCTATGCGCCGATCTACTACTACGCTTTCCGGCTGGTGATCAGCCGGATGAATGTTGAAACGCCGGGCCGTGAATCGGAGGATGAGAAACCGCAACAGGTCGCCGCGGATGAACGGACTCAGGTCATTATCAGCGGGCTGGGCGGGCAGGCCAATATCGAGGATGTCGATTGCTGCTTTACCCGACTGCGCGTACGGGTCAAAGAGATGAATCAGGTGGTCGATCAGACGCTGATGAGTACCGGTGCCAATGGGGTCAATCGCGTCAGCGAGCACGACATTCAGGTGATCTACGGCCCGCAGGTCGAGAAGATCGCCAACGAGGTAAAAATGGCGCTGGGCGTCGCTTAACGGCAGTCTGTTTCACTCTTAGTCATGACGCTAACCGCCCAACACTCGTGGGCGGTTAGCCCCTGTTCGCCAGGGCACTCTCGCCGCTGCCGTTCCGCTTATTGTAACTAAAAAAAGCCCAGCCCTAATGGGCCGTACCTTTCTGCCGATATAGCGACTAATCCTCTTACTTTTCGGAACACCGCGATGTCGTTAAAAAAATCCTCCCTGATTATCTTCTCCTTCCTGCTGGCGCTGTTTCTTACCAGCGTGGCAATCAGTACCTGGCTGCTGATCCAGAGCAATCACTCGCTGAATGCGGTTAATAAAGAGATCCGTGTGGTGCTCTCGGTGATTGACCCAATCAACCACAGCCGCACGCTGCGTGTGCGTCTGATGGAGTACATGAAGGAGATTGAAGGCAGTGACGCAAACAATCCCGCCACGCTGGACAGCGTTCGGACCGTGGCCGGCAAAGCGGATGCTGCATTTCAGGCCTACATGAACGCGCCGCGTCTGCCGGGCGAAGAGGCAGAAGCCGACGCCTATAGCAAGGCTTATCAGGCCTATCGTCAGCAGGGTTTACAGCCGTTGATTGAGGCGGCAGAGGCGCACGATCAGGTGCGCTTTAAAAATCAGATTGCCACCGTGGTTCGCCTTGATCGACAGTATGAAATCATACTGGACCGGGTGCTGGCTCAGCATGAAACCTATGCCAAAAAGCTTAACAGCGATGCACAGAGTCACTTCACCTCCGGCATTACCCTGCTGGGGCTGTTTGGGGTGCTGTTTTTCGCCATCATCGTCGCCATTTACATCTTCATGAAGCGCTATGTGCTTTCGCCGATCAATGATGCGCAGGAACACTGCAAGCTGATTGCGGCGGGCGTCCTGGACACCACGGTGCCGGTCAAAGCCGGTTCGCGCAGTGAGATTCAGCTGCTGATGGGCTCGCTGGAGCAGATGCGCAGCGCGCTGACCGCCATTATTCTCCAGGTGCGCGATTCAACCCGCTCAGTCTCCACCGCCTCTCAGGAGATTGCGGCGGGCAACATCGATCTCGCCTCGCGAACCGAACAGCAGGCCGCCGCGCTGACGGAAACCGCTGCCAGCATGGAGCAACTGGGCGCAACGGTGAAACAGAACACTGAAAACGTCTTTGAAGCCTGCCGCCTGACCAGTGAAGCGGTGAAAAACGCGGAAAGCGGCGAAAAAGTCTCGCAGGAAGTGGTGACATCGATGGCGCTGATTAATGCCAGCTCGAAGAAGATCGAGGAGATCACCACCGTGATCGACAGCATCGCCTTCCAGACCAATATTCTGGCGCTGAACGCGGCAGTCGAAGCCGCCAGGGCGGGTGAACAGGGTCGCGGTTTTGCGGTGGTGGCAGGGGAAGTCCGTAATCTGGCCCAGCGTAGCGCTACCGCAGCCAAAGAGATTGAGGGGCTGATTGCGGAATCTGTTTCGATCATCCACGCCGGTTCCGATCAGGTCAGCCGGACCGGTGAGGCGATGAGCGCCATTATCTCCTCTGTCAGCCGCGTGAATCTGCTGATGGAGCACATCTCAACCGCTTCTGATGAACAGAGTCGCGGTATCGGTCAGATTGAGCAGGCGGTTACCGAGATGGACAGCGTCACACAGCAGAACTCGGCGCTGGTGCAGGAGTCTGCCGCAGCATCTGCCTCGCTTGAAGAGCAGGTGCAGTATCTGACGCAGTCGGTCTCCACCTTCCGTCTGGCAAACAGTTAATCAGAGCTCTCCGCGCTGAGTTTATGCAGCGCGGAGTCCTGAGTCCTGATGCTGAGCAATGCCCGACAGAGAAGGGAGAGTTTGATGCAGTGCCTTGTGGCGCAGGGCTAATCGGCGGATTATAAGGCTTTCCAGTAAATATGGGGTGGTCATGCTAATCAGCACGGAAAGTGCCCGTAGCAACAGCGCGGATACCCGACTGGCCTGTACGCTTGCCGCTGCCGCAGGCGCACTGAATACCGCAGCCTTTGAGATCGTCGGTTTTTTTTCAGCCAACATGACCGGGAATGTCTCGCTGCTGTCCGATCACCTGGCAAAAGCGAATCTGGGGCCTGGCCTGTTTTTTCTGTCGATCGTTCTTCTGTTTATTACGGGTTCCATGTGTTCAACGCTGATCATCAATGCCGGGCACCGCAGAAATATCCGCACCATCTATGCCTTTGTCATCCTGATCGAGGGCAGCGCGCTGATTGCACTGGGGGTGATTGAAAATCACTTTCCGCCGCAGTCGCCCGGTGTGGTGTTAATTATGAGCCTGAGCTTTTTAATGGGGTTGCAGAATGCGGTGGTGACGCGTATCTCCAATGCCCGCGTTCGCACTACCCATATCTCCGGCACGGCGACCGATATCGGGATTGAGCTGGCAATGCTGTTTGAGGTGCTGCGGCGCACAGCGTCACCGAAAGAGGCACCGCTCTATCTGAGCCGGCTGCTTAGCTACGATTTCCTGCTGCCAGTAGGGTTCGGGTTAATCTGTCTGGCGCTGAATGCCATCTTTACTAAGCCAGCAAAACAACAGGGCGCGATGATTTAAGTGCGCTACCCTCACTGATGCGTAAACCAGGGCGGCGCGGAGTCCTGATTTCATCGATCCGCCTGTGCAAATGAACCGTGCGGTTAAAACATCCGAGCCTGCGCGGGGTAACATTCAGCCTTATACTCTGGTTGATCCTGCGAACGAGACAGTAATGCGAACAGCCTTCAACCTGCTGATGGATAATTAACATCGACATTAAACAACTCATTTACTTGTGTAACCTGGAACGTGAACGCCATTTCGGGCGGGCCGCGGAAGCCAGTTTTGTTACGCAGCCAACCCTCTCTATGCGCCTGAAAAATCTTGAGCGCGAGCTGGGCCTGCCGCTGATTAACCGCAGCAATAACTTTGCCGGATTTACCCCAGAGGGCGACCGTGTGCTGGCGTGGGCGCGGGAAATCGTTTCGGTCTATCAGGGGCTGAAGCTGGAAGTGGAATCGCTGAAACATGGGGTGAACGGTACGCTGCGGGTTGGCGTAGTGCCGCAGTGCAGCATGGCACTGCCGCTGCTGCTGAAAGCGGTGCAGGCGCGTTATCCTCAGCTCGACTATCGTATTGCGGTGCTGAGTGCTGACCAGTTGCTGGAAGCGCTCAACAGCCACACCGTGGATGTCGGGATCGGTTTTTTCGAGATGGCAACCCTGCGTGAACTCCATTTTCAGACCGAGATGCTGGCAGATCGGGGCGTTGAAGCCATATTCCATCCCGACCATTTCCCTGAGCTGGTGGGGGAAACCGCGCTGACGCTTGATGAAGTGGCACAACAGCCGCTCTGCCTGGCGGAGCCGACGCGTTATTTCCGGCGTTATCTTGATATGGCTTTTCGCGAGGCGGCGCTGGTACCCCGGGTGATCGTGGAGAGCGCCTCTGTCATGCAACTGATGCAATGCGCGCAGGTCGGTCTCGGGCTGCTGGTGTCGCCGGTCGGTCATCTCCTATCCGCTTCATTACAGGGGCTGCAGCAGCGCGCTATTACGCTGCCGCCGATGGCGCGCCAGGCGGCGCTGGTAATTGCCGAACCGGGCCGAGCCACACCGCTGGCGCAGCACTTTTTCGATGAAGCACGGGGCCTGCTGCCGGTGTAATTCCAGTTACTGCGCCTCGCCCAGCGCATAAAACAGGCGGCTGTTCCAGTTGCCTATCGCCACGCTCTGTATCAGCGCGAACAGCGCATCAGCTTCCCAGCCCGCCTCCATTAGCGGCTGCAGATGGGCCGCGCTGAAACGCTCTGGCGAACGGGTCAGCTGCGCCGCCAGCGCAATAATCTGCTGCTCTTCCTCTTTTGCCCCCGCGTCATCTACGCCCTCAATTAAGATCTCATTTCCGGCCAGCAGCCGGAACGCCCAGCGACTGCCCAGAATACGGGCGGCCGTCGCTTCTGCCAGAGTATTGTCCTGAGTGAGATGCTGACGCAGTTGCGCCCAGCCATAGAGCACTGAGGGATCGTGGGCCAACAGCCATACCGCGTCCTGCATTCCCGGCAGCGACTGACAGCGGGTAATGGCAGCGAGTTGCTCAGCACTGGCATACCGCAACTCCAGCGGTTTCAGCACGGGCTGCCACTGGGCAGGCTGATCAAAACCTGTGGCCTCAGCATCCGGTGGTGCAGTGCTGCCGGGCAGCCAGCGTACCGGCTGGGCCTGCAGCGCCTGTAAACCGGCGACCACCCGCGCCTGATAACTGACAAAGCCGATCACCTGATTCAGCGTCACAATATCGGGCTCTGTCAGGCCGACCGCATCCAGGGCGGTGATTGCGCTGGCGCTGATCAGCTCAGGCTGCATCGCCAGCTGGCGTGCATACTGCGTAATCTGGGTCAGGCGATTATTACTTTCACGTGAGGAGTCGGGCCCGGGCAACGGATTGAGGCGGGCAGAGTAGTGATTACACAGCCGCTGTACACCCGCCACCTGTGCCACCGTCAGCGCCGTGCTGAGGCGATCGTAAAGCGTTAAGGTATGCGTGAGCGAGGTGACGACGCGGTCGGGGAACAGCAACTGTGCCAGATCGCGCGCCGCCAGCAGGGCGGGCTGATTGGTGCGCAGCAGTGACTGCACCACGTTGTCATCGGCGTAACATCCCAGCAAAAAACGGTCATCGATATGGGCGGCCTCGGGCACCAGCGGTGCGGCCTGTGAGGTACGTGGACTGGTCTGGCTCTCGTAAAACCAGTGGTTATGGCCCGGATAGCGGCGTTGTTCCATGATCAATCCTTTTGCAAATTCGGGTTCGGTATGCAGGCGGCAGAATCTGAAAATGTGCATAAACCGAAGGGCAGGCTTATCGTCGCTGATGGCCAGTCCGGGGCAAAAGATTGATCGGTGATAATTAATAGCGTTACGGTATAACGGCAGCGAAATCAGGCAGGAAGGGCGAGGCGGGAGAAAGAGAAGGGCGAGCCAGGCTCGCCCTTGCAGAACTTATTTCAGTTCCAGTTCGTTCATTGCGGCGATGCTGAAGCCGCCATCAACGTGTACCACTTCACCGGTGATGCCGCCAGCCAGGTCAGAGCAGAGGAATGCTGCTGAGTTGCCGACATCTTCGATGGTAACGGTACGGCGAATCGGGGTGACCGCTTCGCAATGTGCCAGCATCTTACGGAAATCTTTGATGCCTGATGCTGCCAGGGTGCGGATTGGACCGGCAGAAACGGCGTTAACACGCACGCCTTCCGGGCCCATGGCGTTTGCCATGTAGCGCACGTTGGCTTCCAGCGACGCTTTCGCCAGACCCATCACGTTGTAGTTCGGGATCGCGCGCTCAGCACCCAGGTAAGAGAGGGTCAGCAGCGCAGAGTGTGGATTCAGCATCTCGCGGCACTCTTTGGCCATCGCGACGAAGCTGTAAGCACTGATGTCATGCGCGATTTTAAAGCCTTCGCGGGTAACGGCGTTCACGTAGTCGCCAACCAGCTGCTCGCCAGGGGCGAAACCGATAGAGTGAACGAAACCGTCAAATTTCGGCCAGGTTTTTGCCAGTTCAGTGAACAGAGATTTGATGCTCTCATCTTCAGCTACGTCACATGGCAGCACGATGTCTGAACCCAAATCTTTGGCAAACTCTTCCACACGACCTTTTAATTTGTCGTTCTGGTAGGTGAAAGCCAGTTCTGCGCCCTGTTTGTGCATCGCCTGTGCAATACCGTAGGCGATGGAAAGTTTACTGGCAACGCCAGTAATCAGAATGCGCTTACCGGAAAGAAAACCCATAGCTGTAATCCTTATGGTCATTGTAGTTGGCGGCCGCATGGTTAAAAAGTAAGCGACCGACGTTAATCGACGTGCGGATTCTAGCACGTCTCTCATAAATCAGGTAAATCGGCCCGCAATTTCCGCGATATGCAGCAAAAATCAACGCTCGCGCCGCCAGGCTTCGGCACTCAATGCTTCACCAAAGTGGCTGCTGATCAGTCGTCGGGTCAGATCGTGTAGCGGGGAGGCCAGTACATCAGCGGTGCCGCCGCGCTCGACCACTTCGCCCTGATGCATCACCAGCACCTTATCGCTGATGTGCTTCATCATTCCCAGATGCTGGGTAACATAAATGTAAGCGATCCCATGCTTCTCCTGCAGTTCCAGCATCAGATTCACCAGTTGGGAACGCATCGTCATATCCAGCGAGGCCAGCGCTTCATCAGCGACAATAACTTTGGGTTGCAAAATCAACGCGCGGGCCAGACCCAGACGCTGCTTCTGACCGGGTGCCAGCATGTGCGGATAATAGCCGGCGTGATCGCGCAGTAATCCCACCTGACGCAGGGTGGCGATAATGCGTTTCTCTCGATCCTCCGCGCTGAGATCGGTATTGAGCCGCAGCGGGAACTCCAGAATCTGGCTGATACGCTGACGCGGATTCAGCGAGGTTGAGGGATCCTGGAAAATCATGCGGATGCGCTGACTGCGATAGCCATAATCGCCAAAGGTCAGCGGATGATCGTCTATCAGAATCTCACCTTCGGTAGGGGCGACCATGCCGCTGAGCATCTTCGCCAGCGTGGACTTGCCGGAGCCATTTTCGCCGATAATCGCCAGCGTCTGTTTTTCACGCAGGGTAAAGCTGACCGACTTCACCGCCTCAACGTGCTGACGGCGGAACAGGCCCGTGCGATAGCGAAAAGTTTTACTCAGGTTGCGCACTTCCAGCAGGGTCTCCATGCTACTGGCCCTCCATATTCAGCGGGAAATGACAGGCGTAGAGATGCGTTTTGCTGCCGGTAAGCCGGGGCGTTTCAATACATTTGCGCTGCGCATAAGGGCAACGTGGCCCCAGACGACAGCCAATTGGCAGGCTCTCCAGCGACGGGATCGCCCCTGACAGGGTATTGAGACGGCTTTTGTGCGGCAGGGATCGTCCAAAATCGGGCATCGCCCGAATCAGCGCCTGAGTATAAGGATGGTGCGGCGTACTCATTAAATCTTCGCTCTGGGCGGTTTCTACCGTCTGACCGCAGTACATCACGTTGATACGGTCCGCCCACTGGCTCATGGTGCGCAGGTCATGACTGATCAGCAGAATGGTGGTGTTGTTGTTCTGGTTCAGACGGCTCAGCAGGCGGAAAATCTGCGCCTGCGTCGTGGGTTCCATGGCGTTCGTCGGCTCATCGGCAATCAGCAGACGCGGCTGATTAGCCAGCGCAATCGCGATCATGACTTTCTGGCATTCACCTTCGGTCAGCTCATAGGGAAAGCTACGCATAATATCTTTGTGATCTTTAATGCCGACGCGATGCAGCAGTTCGATGGCGCGGGTTTTGCGCCAGAACCAGAAGCGTTTCAGCCACGGACCTTTATAAGTCCAGCGCGGGATCACCTGCATCAGCTGACGACCGATGCTTTCAGAGGGATCCAGACAGGATTGCGGCTCCTGAAAAATCATCGAGACATTATGCCCGATAATGCGGCGGCGCTCGCGCGACGACAGGCGCAGCAGGTCAACATCATCAAACACCATGCGATCGGCGGTGACACGCCAGTTATCGTTAGTTACGCCGCAGATCGCCTTGGCAACCAGACTCTTACCGGAGCCGGACTCACCGACCAGGCCACGGATTTCACCTTCGCCCAGCGTCAGATTGACGCGATCGACCGCTTTGACCGGTCCGTCAGCGGTCATAAATTCAATGGTCAGATTACGGATATCGAGTAACGGCATTTATTCCACTCCCGCTTCGACGGCGCGACGGATGCCGTCACCGAGCAGGTTAACAATTAATACGCTGACCATCAGCGCCACACCCGGCAGCATAACGGTCCAGGGGGCGACGTAGATCAGCTCCAGCGAATCACCCAGCATCGCTCCCCATTCGGGCGAAGGCAGCTGCGCGCCCAGATCGAGAAATCCGAGTGCGGCAATATCCAGAATCGCCATCGACAGCGCGCGGGTAATTTCGGTGATCAGCAACGGTAAAATGTTAGGCAAAATGGCGTAGCGCAGGATGTTGCGGCCTCTGGCACCATCCAGACGTGCCGCCACCACATACTCTTTTTCCAGCTCATCATGCACGGCACTGTAAATCTCGCGCACCAGACGTGGGATCAGCGCCAGCCAGACCGCCAGCAATGCATGCTCGAGTCGTGGTCCGAGAAACGCCACCACGATAATCGCCAGTAACAGCGACGGAATAGAGAGCAGGGTGTCCAGCACGTGGTTCATCACCGCCGAGCGTATGCCATGCGTCATGCCCGCCAGTACGCCCAGCACCAGCGCGCCGAGCGTGGCGAACAGCGTCACCAGAATCGCCGAACCCACCGTCGGGCCCGCACCGCTCAGCAGGCGGCTCAGCACATCCCGACCCAGATCGTCAGTGCCGAGAAAGAAGGAGACATCGCCGTAGTGTGACCAGGATGGCGGCAGCAACTGATAACCCAGGAACTGCTGATCGATATCGTATGGCGCTATCAGCCCGCCAAACAGACAGAGCAGCAGCAGTGCGCCAAAGCCATACAGCCCGACCATCGAAATCGGGTTGCCATAGAAATGGTGCCAGCTCTGACGAAACGCGCTGGGCAGGCGTTTTTCGGCGTAGATATTATCGGAGGGCATACGCTTTCACTTTATTGTGCTTGAGTTCGGACAACGTTTCTTTATAAAAATCACTCATATCAGAGGGTTATCCTGAGGACATGCTTTATGTTTCTTTATCATGGCTGACTCTGAATAGCGTTAATTTATGTGTTTTGTGTACACCTCTGCGCAGACGCAAAGAATATGTACACATTGCAGACAGACACTAAGCTCAGGAAAGCGCTGGGTAAGCGCCGCGACAAAGCAGAGGTTATCTTCGACTCGTCCGGACTGAATGTCAGGCTCTCCATTCGAGGCGGCGTGACATTTTTCTACCATTATCGCTGGGAGGGTTAGCCCGTCAGCTGACTACAGGGGATTATCCGTCGATATCCCTGTTACAGGCAAGGAAACGGCGTCAGCAATTTCGACTCTGGATTGCAAAGGGTTATGATCCGCGTCGGCATATCGTCCTGAACAGACTGAAAAAAGTCATATTCACCTCCAGATAACAGGCAATAAAAACCGCCCTGTTGGGCGTAATGCCAGTCAGTTAAGCGACAGGTGATAACGCAGTCTGGTGCCGGGCAGGGGCTGGCGGTCCTCGCGCCGCTGCGCGGTTCCTTCACTTCATTCCTCTGCCTGACGGACCGCCGGGGATGGCACATCCTGTGCCGCCCCGCCTTTCGCCCGCGTCCTGCGGGCTCTCCTGGCAGACTCATTCTGTTCAGCGCTGCGGATTGCCAGCCCCTGCCCGGCCTCAGCCTGCTCTGAAACTTCAGTGTGTATTGTTAAAAAGGGCACGAGAGTGGAGGCCTGAGCGCCTCTGCTGCTGAAAGGGCTATCCGCAGCGCTGAGGCGTGACGGTGGGCCAGAAGTCCACGCCGGGAAGCGTGGACAGGTCGGGGCCGGCCAGGGAGGGCCGATCCCCGAACGGTTCGTCGGCACGACGTCATAGCCGAAGGTACCGCGTGAGCGGCGCGAGGACGGCCCGCACTGCGGCTCGCTCGCCCGGAAAAAAAGCTGCCACGTCTGACCGTGACAGCCTTTACAAATCTAATCTTAACTGACCAGCATTACCTCTGTTGGGCGGCGGAGTAGATTTTAGCGGATGCTACGCTGGCCGGACCCTGGCCTTTGTCGGGTGTCCATCAGGCCCATCGTCATGGGTGTGGTCAGGATCCGGCTCAATGATCACGATATAATCTTTACCTATCCCATCGCGCGTTAACGTCACTAAATCTCCGGCAACAGGTTTGGTGTCAAACTCATGTTCCTCTTCAACGCCGGTATCTTCAAAAATTACAGCGAATTTCATTTTTCGTCCTCTTTCTGATAAACCGCGTCGTTACCGCGAGGTTTGTTGCTGACGCCTACTTAAAGAATTTTAGACTATCCTGAAAATATCAGGCATCTCAGTGAATTACCTGACTCCGATATTATGCGTGACTACCGGCTGGCTTCAGGTGTCCCGGTGTTCAGACCGCTGTGGACGCATACCCGCCTGGCGGTTTCAGGTGCAGATGCTATGCGCGAATGGCTCACTACTGAAACCCTGCCGTAACCCGCACCGGAAATCGTTCATGATGCTGCATGAGTAATACACCGTAGATCATCCACGGAAGACGGATAATCCAACACCTAAGACATTCGCCTCAACAGAGATCACTTTTTGTGCAACATTGACAGATTCTTCATCATTTCCTGATTGTTCATTGATGACTTTGAGGGATAGTCGCGTCCTGAGAGGGAGATCTTTACCAAAGGAGATAAATCAGTGGCGAGAATAAAATGAAAGGAGCTTAGATAAAGTAATTGCAAACGATCAATATAGAATTAAATTTTGTGTGACAATGGATTTTAATTAAAAGAGACCGCAAAAAACGCAAAAGGGGGATGGCATGACAGATAAAAACTTCTTTAATGCATTAACAGAATGGATTGATGATCATGCGGATGAAAAAATAAGCCTGGATAAAGTGGCTAAAAAAAGTGGATATTCAAAATGGCACCTTAACAGAATGTTCACAAAACATTGCGGAGTCAGCCTCGGGAAATATATTAATAACACCAGAATGCAGGCGGCCTCGCTGAGTTTAAGGTTTACTGAAGCCACTATTGCAGAGGTAGCTGATCAGTTCAACTACGACTCACAGCAAACGTTCACGCGCGCCTTCTCGCGACATTTTGGTATGCCTCCTGGCATCTGGCGAGTCACTGATGCTGCAAAAAAAATCAGATAAAAACTCTCTCTGCTTCCCCAGCGATGACACCATTTTCAGGCAGAGGTTAATAGCTTACGTAATGCCGTAGGTTTACCGGATTGTATCCGCAGAAAATTATTATCTACAGGACGGCGGGGAAGGACAGTGATGCATAAAAATTAAAACCGGCCCTGAGATTAAACGTTTTTTTTAACACCCTTCATTGATGCCTGGCATTTCAGGATTCGGCGGTTTTGTGCTTATTTCCAGCCGCTCCGATGCAGAAAATAAGCCAGCCTCTCCTGAAAGATTAAAAAATTGTTTTCCCCGTGGAGTGCGCATCCGCCCAGCGAAGCTTATACGTCCATTCTTTATCAAGTGAACCGATTGAAAGCCTCATCTCCTTGCCCGTCTGTTTACAGAAGTCCCTTGCCGCACCAATGTTTTTCCACATAAGTAAACTTCCCGGGCTAAGGTCCGAATATTTCATGTTAACGCCGCCGTTTGGCACATCAAAATAGATGATGTGTTCACTCTCAGCCATGAAGAGCAGATCCATCGCGCATGGCTCGTTCCCAACAAAAAGAATATAGCCGAAGAGCATCCTTTTTATGGCAATAATAAGCGTGATCAGGTTCTCTCTGGAATAACAGGTTATGCTGTCAGAGAAACGGGATTTAAAAAGGAAGATATAATAGTCTGCCAGCTCTTCAGGGCTGAATTGATTCATATCACAGCAGCGGCCACCCGCACGTGTGAACCGGTTGTATTCGTTGCGGCGATTCTTTTCTGTTTTAACTGAATAGCTCTCTTTTACAAAGCACACTTTATTTTTTCGGGCAAAAGAAAAGTTAAAATTTATGAAATTGTGCTTGTTGAAATGTGACATTTTATTGGTTTTTTCAGGGAAAAGCATCGAGGCATTTTTAGCCGCCGGCACCATGATCTCATCATAAGATAGCGGGAATTTTTTCCATTGATCGACACCTATTCGTGAATGATCCAGCAGGGCATACGCGGCAATATAGCCACCTTGCTTTTCTTTATGAAAATACGTTGCTTCATGACCTGTGCGAGATGAGAAAAACCTGATCACGTCAGGATGCATATTAACACTCCCGCCAAAACGGTTAAAACAGTGCTCATAAATGCCAGCGTCGGATTGTTCCCAGCCGTAAAGCATTCTTTTGAAGTGGCTCATATAAATGTTAAACCTGATAGTTGTTCTGATAAATCGAGTTAAAAAGATGGCTCCTGAATGTCAGCCACCCTATGCTATTTTTTCCTGTCACTAATTCCGGACAGATGGTCTCTGTTGTGACATTTAATCAGGGCATTATGTATTTTTTTTATCAACGTAAAGGCAAGGAAATATCAAGAATCTATCAAGCGATGTCGTTTTATTGCTTTATATTTGTGAGGGCTGCCTGACATTTATATCAAGTTTATCTGAGTCACCCGCGTAATAGCCTGACCGGGTGACTTCATTCTCTCTCAAACAATCCTCTGGCTCTGCTCCCGGCGATGTTTGTGATAATCCTCATCACACTCGCTTGAACAGAAAGCCGTTTCAGCCACTACGGACTCATCTTTACACCAGATGCATAAGCCGTTTGGGCTTTTGAGTTTGGCCTTACGAGCTGCCAGAGAGGCAGCGAGATGCGCTTCTTCACGCTCCTGTGCCAGATCAACTTCATCCATAAATGTTCATCACCTCATCAATTTTTACGCTTCGAACTTAAATCGGTCTCTGCAGGAACAATATTCGTGTACATCAATACCTGCTTTCAGCACGACTTCTGAAAGACAATATCCATATGTATATTTTGTGTTTGCCTTAGCGCCCTGAGCGTTAGCGCAGGGCATACCATTCCTTATGTTTCAGCGGGTTCATGGCCGCACCAATCACGTCAGAAATCACATTTACCAGAATCACCAGCCCGCCAATCACCATCACGCCAGCGGAGATCGCCGCGTAATCCTGCTGGCGAATCGCGTTGATCAGCCAGCGCCCCAGACCCGGCCAGTTAAAGACCATCTCGGTGATCATCGCCAGCGTCAGCATGGTGGAAAATTGCAGACCCAGACGCGGGATCACCGGCGGCAGCGCATTATGCAGCACGTGGCGGCGGATCACGGTAAACGGCGAAAGACCCCGCGTGGCCGCCGCTTTGACATAATTTTTGTCCATCACGTCGCTGGTGCTGTTGCGCAGCAGGCGGATCACTTCCGTCGTCGGCGCCATCGCCAGCACCAGCACCGGTAAAATCAGGTGATTCAGGACGCTGATTATCATCTCATGTCGCCAGGGCGAAGGACTCATCCAGGCATCTATCAGCGCAAAGCCAGTGACACTCTGCACCGGATAGAGCAGGTCGTGACGACCGGACACCGGCAGCCAGCCCAGCGTCAGCGAGAAGAACAGCGTAAGCAGCAGCGCCAGCCAGAAAATTGGCGCAGAAAAGCCAATCAGCGCCAGCGCACTGATGGTTTTGTCCTGCCATTTATTGCGCATCACGCCGGCACAGATCCCCAGCGGGATGCCGACCAGCAGCGCGAACAGAAACGCCAGGATGCACAACTCCATGGTGGCCGGGAAAACCTCACGCAGTTGCAGGCCAATCTCCTGACCGTTGGTGCTGGAGACGCCGAAATCAAACTGCAGCATCCCTTTAAACCAGAACCACCAGGCGTCCGAGAGCGCCGCGCCTTCCAGCGGGGCGTCAGGCGTAAAGTAGCTCAGGCTGAAGCTCACCAGCGACAGCAGAAACAGGGTAATGATCAGTAGCAGCAGGCGCCGCAAAATATAGATAATCACTTACTTTTCCTTATCGCTTTCACGATAAACCCCGGCAAACGAGGCGTTGCCAAACGGACTCAGGACCAGCCCTTTAATATCATGACGAAACGCCTGCAGCCGCAGAGAGGATGCCAGCGGCAGCACCGGCAACTCCTGCGCGAGAATCTGCTGCGCTTTGTCATAACTGTCGATGCGGCCAGAGAGTTGTTGTGATAACAGCGCATTCTGCAGCGTTTCGTCAAAGGCCGGCGAGCACCAGTGCGCGTAATTGGTCTGCGAGCGAATCGCCGCACAACTGAGCAGCGGCCGGAAGAAACTGTCTGGATCGTTACTGTCGGTGGCCCAGCCTGACAGTGTCAGATCATGATTCATCGCCATCAGCTGCGCCTCCTGAAAACGCCCCTCTACCGGCACAATGGTCAGCCGGACGCCAACCTGCGCCAGATCCGCCTGCAACAGTTCGGCGGTTTTCAGCGGGCTGGGATTCCACGACTGCGACGCGGCAGGCACCACCAGCCGCAGATGCAGATCGCTGATGCCCAGAGCCGCCAGTGCGGCACGGGACTTCTCCGGATCATAGCTGGTGATGCGCGCATCATTATCATATGCCCATGAGGCGCGAGGTAATATCGAGGCGGCGGTTTCGGCGGTGCCGTAATAGATTGACTCCATCAACCGCTCATTGTTGATCGCCAGCGCCAGCGCGTGACGCACCTCAGGGCGGTCGAGCGGCGGCTTGCGGGTATTAAAGGCCAGATAGGCGATGTTCATGCCGGGACGCAGCGTCATCCGCAGGCGCGGGTCATCGCGCAGGATGGTGAGCTGGCTGGCCGCGGGATAGGCAAGCACGTCACATTCACCGGTCAGAAGCTTGGAAAGCCGCCCGGTGCCGCCCGAGCCGAGATCGATCACCGCCTGTTGCAGACGCGGCACCCCTTTCCAGTAGTGAGGATTGCGCGCCAGGCGGATGTACTGACCGGTGCGGTATTCACTGAGCTGATAAGGACCGGTGCCAACCGGTTGTCTGTCCATCTCTTCCTGCCGGCCCTGCGCGGTGAGCTGGTCGGCATACTCTTTCGACAGCACTGGCGCATAGTGGGTCGCCATGTGCCACAGGAACGACGCATCCGGGCTGTTTAACCTGAACTCAACCGTCCTGTTATCGATTTTCTTCACGCTCTGCACGGAGTCTGAAAATTGCAGACTGTCAAAGTAGGGATAGTTGCCGCCGTTGACGTTGTGCCAGGGGTGATTGCGGTCAAACATCCGGGCGAAGCTGAACACCACATCGTCGGCGTTCAGCGCCCGGGTGGGGCGGAACTGATTCGTCTGCTGAAACTGCACGCCGCTGCGCAGATGAAAGCGATACGTTGCGCCGTTATCGCGCACTTCCCAGCTGGACGCCAGATCGGGCTTGAGACGATAGGTGTAAGGATCGACATCCAGCAGGCGGTCATAGAGTTGTGCCGCCAGCGTATCGACAGTCAGCCCGCTGCTGGCCATCTGCGGATTAAAGGTGTTCAGCGTGCCGCTGACGCAATAGACGAAGCCGGTCTGGCGGATATCACCCGCAGGCGCTGACCACGCAGGGGCACTCAACACGCTGAGACTTAGCAACAGCGAACATAATAGTTTTGACATAGAACTCAACGATTTTGAGGCATTAAACAGAGTGTATCGCAAAGCGGGCATTGTCCCAAAACCTGCAACCGCTGCCAGACTGATTTTCATCATCGCGGCGGTAAAAAGAGCGTACAGAAGGTGTGGTAATGAGAAAAATTCTCAATAACTTGTTTACAGATGATAATAAGAATGATTATTATTCATCTGCACTTCGACGGTGGCTCTGCCGTAGAAGAGCACGACATTGCTCACATTGCTTCCAGTATCGTTGCCCGCCTGTTGGCGGGCTTTTTTTTGGCTTATGCAGAGTGGCATGCCTGCCTGGACGGGGAAGGGATTGCAAGCAAAGGGGATCAAAGTGGTGAAGCGGTGAGGAAGACCGGGACGGAATAGGGCTCCTCGTTGATGCGAATACCAGGCAAATTGTGGAAAGCGAAAATCTCGCCGTTTATCGTCAAATATACCGCCTTATCCCGAACCCGAGGAAAGACGTCACCATCTGAGGTGATCAGGAAAGGCTTTAGGTCGTCGTTCAGACTTTCTTTAAAAGATTCATCGCTTCGGGATGCATCATAAAGATAAAAACGGTATGAGAAGGCAGTTGTGGCACCCGCACTGGCTTCGGTGATGTAAAGGTTAATCCGGCTGCTGACGTTAACTTTCCTGATGATCGACTGTTCAAGCGGTGATAACTGCGAAAGTCGCCAGCCTGCAAAGACAATAGTCATCAGCATCAGCATCAGCATCAGAACCAGCGTGCGCTTTTTAAAAACCGGAACGTTTTGCATAATCTATCCCTGCTCTTATCCAGTATTGATCGTCAGGGTCATCTCCAAAAGGCGCTGCGCCATACCAGACATCAAATTCCTCTCTGCGGGTTCCGGCCCGGTTTTGCGCCCAACCGGCTGCGCGAAGAAGAACAGCGTCTTTTATTCCAGCGGCATGCCCCACAGCACCATAATGAAAATTACCAAAATGTTCATATTGGCTCCCATGTTGAAATTTATAATCCCATGGGCCATGTCCTTTAACCTGGTTATAAAACCAGACATATGTCAGGGCTGAGGGTCCCCTGTGAAAACGTGCAACCATCATATTGTTTATCAACGAAACTCCAGCTGGAGTAAATGATAGAATATCATAAGGAGGAGATGGAGATGCCGCTAAGGCAGGATATCTCATGATTTATGCTTTTTCATTCCAGCTATCTGAAAAAATGATGTTACCATCACAATGCTTCCAGGTTATTTTCGCGTAAGCAAACTCAACGCATTCAAGATGATTATGTTTTTCTTTTTCAGGGTCTTTAGTGCCATGCATAATGGGCGAGATACCGACAATTGTGACATTTTCAAGTAGTATGTTGAAGTATTCTTCTTCCTGACCTGCGTAGTTGATATTGTACCATCTGAACTCTGCTGACCTTAATGTTTGTCCAGTTGCCACTGCTTTATAAAGGTAGGGCGAAGATGAATCGAATTCTTTTTGAACGATGATGGGTGCATGTTTTCTTGTCCCTGTGGGCTTGCCTGTCATATAATCAGTCGGCAGTCTTAAGTTATGAGAAAAACCCGTAACTTCAATGCTTCCCTCTCGGTCTTTAACATCTACTGAACCATTGATGCTCGCACCACCATCATCTTTCAGCCAAAGATATGCTGGAATAGCCATATTAAAAATCCTTTAATGGGTTAAGTTATATTCCTTTTGGAGGATAGTTAATGCTGGCTTCGCATAAACCTCAAGTGCATATTAAAAAAATCGAAGGCATAATGATAAAGATCAATATTTAATAATTTCATATGTAATGGCTGGGTTTTTCCACACCATGGTTATGTAGTGCGAAATGGATTATTCAATTAATTGCTGTAAATCTGATTAAAAAGCCACTTCAACTATTAACGGGTATTGGTATCATTAGTTTAGTTAAGATTCAAACCAGAAGAGTAAATCATGTAATCCCTTAAATTATAGATTGTGTTTATATCCGCATGCATTCGATGTATCTGACGCTGGAAAGTGTAATATCGCGCTTAACTTTTACAAAAACGCAGGTACTATAAGCTCATCTTCTGGTCACCCACTTCCTGGCAATGAATAAATTCCAAAAAAACGTTCAGGCTTTTCAGCATACATCCTTTCGCTATCTCTTTTTTGGACGCCTGTTCACCGTGCTGGGCAATGGGATTGCACCCATTGCGCTGGCTTTTGCGGTACTGGATATTGGCGGTTCTGCCTCTGATTTAGGGATAGTGGTTGCGTCCCGTTCACTGTGTAACGTGCTTTTCCTGCTGGTGGGCGGTGTTGTCGCCGATCGCTACTCACGCAGTCGGGTATTAGTTTCATCGGCAGTAGTTGCCGCTGTTTCTCAGGCTATCGTCGCCTGGTCTGTGCTTGATGGCTCTGCAACCGTCATTAGCCTGACTTTGCTGGGTGCTCTGAATGGTGCGGCGGCAGGCATCGCACTGCCTGCATCGTCTGCGCTGGTTCCGCAGGTGGTTCCTGCAACGGATTTGCGTCAGGCTAACGCGTTAATTCAGCTGGGGATTTATGGCGGTACGGTAATGGGGGCATCGCTGGGGGGAATTATCACCAGCGCTGTCGGGCCGGGCTGGGGGCTGGCAATTGATGCGCTGGGTTTTGCCGTTTCCGCGCCGCTCTATTTCCTGATCCGTGTGAAATCGAATAAAGCCGCGGCTTCGCAAGGCAATATCCTGCGCGATATCAAAGAAGGCTGGGCAGAGTTTGCCGGACGAAGCTGGATTTGGTCGATAGTCCTTCAGTTCGCCATTATCAACGTCGCGTTCAATGGCATTGTGGTGGTACTTGGCCCGATGATTGCCGATGCCTCTTTCGGACGGGCGCGATGGGGAATTATTGTGGCCGCCCATAGCGCGGGTTTAATTGCAGGTTCATTTCTGGCTATGAAATGGCATCCACGTCGTGATCTCTTTATTGGCGCGATGCTGGCAGGTCTTTACGCACTCCCAATATTTATGCTGAGCCAGAATGCGTCAGCAGCACTACTGATAGTAGGGTTCTTCATTGCTGGCATGTCATTGGGCCTGTTCGGCGTAACCTGGGCGCACTCATTACAGACTCATATCCCACCGGATAAGCTGGCTCGCGTTTACGCTTATGATGCGATGGGTTCCTTTATCGCCATTCCCTTTGGACAACTGGTCGCGGGTCCGCTGGCAACACACTTTGGTATGAGTGTTGTATTACTGATGTCAGCGCTGGCCGTGGTGATGGCTACCGCTGGCGTCGGTCTGGTTCCTGCCATCAGGCAACCTGAAAAAATGGGGCCTAAGTCGCCCAACACGTAATGGATAGGTGGCTCAACGTGAAAAACAGCCCGGTTTATACCGGGTTGTTAATTCACAAAGCAGAGAAAAATCATAGGTTGGGGTGGTGTTAATTAACTCTCTGCTTTTATATCGTGCTTCTTCATCATTGCGCGCAACTGATGATAGGTGACGCCTAATAAGCCAGCCGCACGGCGTTGGTTATAACGTGCCTGTTGCAGGCTGGCTTCCACCAGATCCCGCTCCTGCTGATTCTGCCATTGACGCAGATCCAGCGGCAGGGCAGGCAGCGCGCTGCTATCCGCGTCATGACTGGTCCGGATGACAGCAATCGCTTCAGGGCGTGTAGCAAACGGGTTGATAATGACATTATCCAGTGGCTGCTCGCTGCTGTTATGACGATAGACCGAGCGCTCCACCACGTTTTTAAGTTCGCGAACGTTGCCGGGCCAGTGATAATCAAGCAGAGCCTGCTGCGCCCGTGGGGTAAAGCCGGGAAAAAGTAACAGACCAAGCTCGCGACACATCTGGATAGCGAAATGCTCGGCCATCACCAGTATATCGCTGCGTCGTTCGCGCAGTGGCGGTAACTGCACCACATCAAAGGCCAGACGATCCAGCAAATCGGCGCGGAATTTTCCCGCCGCCGCCAGCGCGGGCAGGTCTTCGTTGGTCGCACAGACCAGTCGCACATTTACCTGCAGGGAGTGATTGCCGCCGACCCGCTCCAGCTGTCCATATTCAATTACCCTGAGCAGCTTTTCCTGAACCAGCATCGGTGCCGTTGCCAGCTCATCCAGAAACAGCGTGCCGCCGTCAGCACGTTCAAAACGGCCAAGATGGCGCTTCTGCGCGCCGGTGAAGGCGCCAGCCTCATGACCAAACAGTTCAGAATCAAGCAGGTTTTCATTCAGCGCGGCACAGTTCAGCGAGATAAACGGCCCCTGCCAGCGGTCAGAGAGATAGTGCAGTCGGCTGGCGATCAGCTCTTTGCCCGTTCCACGCTCGCCAATCACCAGTACCGGTTTCTCAAGGGGAGCCAGTTTGGAAACCTGCTCCAGCACCTCAAGAAAATTGTTCGACTCCCCCAGGAGATTATCGCTAGTGCCTGTCATGATGAATTTCGCCACCCCTTAATCATTTTGACTATCTTAAAACAAGCGGGAAAGGCTGTAAAATTTAAAATATGATAATAATCAATAAATTATAAAATTGGCACGCATTTTGTATTAACTCAGCAGGACTTCACGTTTTAAAACATTAAAAGAGGAACATCATTATGGGTATTTTTTCTCGTTTCGCCGACATCGTTAATGCCAACATTAATTCTCTGCTGGAGCGTGCGGAAGATCCGCAGAAACTGGTCCGGCTGATGATTCAGGAAATGGAAGACACCTTAGTTGAAGTACGCTCCACCTCTGCACGCGCACTGGCTGAAAAGAAACAGTTGTCACGCCGTATTGAGCAGGCGGAGATTCAGCAGGCTGAGTGGCAGGAAAAAGCGGAACTGGCGCTGCGAAAAGATAAAGATGATCTGGCCCGATCAGCGCTGATTGAAAAACAGAAACTCACCGATCTTATCGCCTCCCTGAAACAGGAAGTGGGTCATGTTGAAGAGACGCTGGAGCGCATGAAAGGCGAAATCAGCGAGCTGGAGAAAAAACTGAGTGAGACACGTGCCCGCCAGCAGGCGTTGACGCTGCGTCATCAGGCGGCCTCTTCATCACGCGATGTTCGTCGTCAGCTGGACAGCGGTAAGATCGACGAAGCAATGGCACGGTTTGAATCTTTTGAACGTCGCATCGACCATATGGAAGCGGAAGCAGAAAGCCACGGTTTTGGTAAACCAAAGACGCTGAACCAGGAGTTTACTGACCTGAAAGCGGACGATGAAATCAGCGAGCAGCTTAATGCGTTGAAAGCCAAAATGAACCGCAGTGAGTAATCATCGACGTTGCGATAAGTGATTAAGGAGAGTCAATGAGCGCACTTTTTTTCGCCATACCGTTAACGATCTTCGTGTTGTTTGTCGCACCGATCTGGTTATGGCTGCATTACAACAACAAACGCAACGGCGGTTCGGAACTGTCGCAAAGCGAAATCCAGCGCCTGCAGCGCGTGACCCAGGACGCGCAGCGGATGCGCGAACGTATTGACGCGCTGGAAGCGATTCTGGACGCCGAACATCCAAACTGGAGGCAGCCATGATTAAAGGACGCAAGTTGTGGCGCAAGCCAGACGAAGGGAAATTTATGGGTGTCTGCGCAGGCCTGGCAGAGTATCTCGATATTCCGGTTCGTCTGCTGCGTGTCATCGTGGTGTTATCACTGTTCTTTGGCCTGTTTCTCTTTACGGTGATCGCCTACTTTGTGCTGGGTTTTGTGCTGGATGTCAAACCCGCCTCTGCCTCCCGGACTGAGCGCCAGCCCAGCGCCAGTGAACTGCTGGATCAGCTGGAGAGCACCCTGCAACGGGATGAGCGCAGCGTGCGCGACCTGGAACGCTATGTGACGTCTGAAACCTTCAGCGTGCGCAGCCGCTTCCGCCAGATTTGATTCTGCTACTGTTATTGCCGGGCCTGTCTCAGGCCCGTTCGCTCACTCAATGGAGGTGTTGATGTCTTTTTCGCGATCCACTGCTTTTCGTCACCGCGCGGCACCTGCATTGAAGTCGGCCGCTAAATTCATCATTATTAATGCTGTTACCTACGGTCCCGCCGGTGTCACTGGCTGGGCAGTGAAATCGGTAGCGCGACGCCCGTTACGTCTGCTGCTGGCTGTGGCGCTTGAGCCATTGCTGAAACGCGTGATGAACCGGCTGGCATCGCGCTTCATCAGGGAGAAAGATGAAAAGACTGCAAACTGAATTGATGGCGTTGATGAACCGTGGCGTTGATCGCCACCTGCGGCTGGCGGTAACCGGATTAAGCCGTAGCGGCAAAACCGCCTTCATCACCTCACTGGTTAATCAGCTTTTAACCGTTCACAGCGGCGCGCGTTTGCCGCTGTTTTCCGTGGTGCGGGATGAGCGCCTGTTAGGCGTAAAGCGGGTGCCCCAGCGTGACATGGGCACGGCCCGTTTCACCTATGACGAAGGGCTGGCACAGCTCTACAGCACGCCGCCTGCCTGGCCCACCCCCACACGCGGCGTCAGCGAAATGCGACTGGCGCTGCGTTACCGCCCCAATGATTCGCTGCTGCGTCACCTGAAAGAGACCGCGACACTCTATCTGGAGATTGTCGACTATCCAGGCGAATGGCTGCTGGATCTGCCGATGCTGGCGCAGGATTATCTCGCCTGGTCCCGGCAGATGAACGGTCTGCTGCAGGGCGATCGCGCTGAGTGGGCAAAGCCCTGGCGAACCCTCTGCGAAAAACTCGACCCGCTTGCACCCGCCGATGAAACCCAGCTGGCAGAGATTGCCGCTGCCTGGACCGACTATCTGCATCGCTGCAAATCTGAAGGCTTACACTTTATTCAGCCCGGTCGCTTCGTGCTGCCTGGCGATATGGCAGGCGCTCCCGCGCTGCAGTTCTTCCCCTGGCCGACGGCTGATGAAGCGCAACTCACTAAGCTGGCGCAGGCGGACAAGGGCAGTAACTTCAGCATGCTGCAGCAGCGGTTTAACTACTACTGTCAGCATGTGGTGAAAGGTTTCTATAAAAACCATTTCCTGCGCTTTGACCGCCAGATTGTGCTGGTTGACTGCCTGCAACCGCTTAACAGCGGACCCCAGGCATTTAACGACATGCGGCTGGCACTGACGCAGCTGATGCAGAGTTTTCATTACGGTCAGCGAACCCTGTTTCGTCGGCTCTTTTCACCGGTAATCGACAAATTGCTTTTTGCCGCCACCAAGGCGGATCACATCACCAGCGATCAGCACGGCAATATGGTGTCACTGTTACAGCAGCTGGTGCAGGATGCCTGGCAGAACGCGGCGTTTGAGGGGATTAGCATGGATTGCATCGGACTGGCGTCGGTGCAGGCGACGCAGAGCGGGCTGGTCGATCACCGCGGCGAGAAGATCTCGGCCCTGCGCGGAAACCGGCTGGATGATGGTGAGCCGCTCACTGTCTATCCGGGCGAAGTCCCGCCGCGTCTGCCCGGTAATGCCTTCTGGCAGCAGCAGGGTTTTCAGTTTGAACAGTTCCGGCCGCAGCAGCTTGATGTCGATCGCCCGCTGCCACATATCCGCATGGATGCCGCGCTGGAATTTTTATTGGGAGATAAATTGCGATGAGTGATCCGCTAAAGCCGCGTATCGATTTTGCCCGTCCGCTGGATGAGAGCAGCACCACGCCGCTGCGCCCGGCGCAGACTTTTGAAGCGGAAGCGCAGGCGGCGTTTCTGGCGGTGCAGGATGAAGAAGTCGCTGTCGAAGAGGAGGGCGCTGGTGAACGGGCGGTGGAAGCTGCGCTGAAACCTAAGCGCAGCCTGTGGCGCAAACTGGTGACCGCTGGCGTGCTGCTGTTTGGCGTCAGCGTGATTGCGCAGGGTGTCCAGTGGACACATGACGCCTGGCTGGCCCGCGACTGGTTTTCACTGGGCAGCGGCGTGGCGGGTGGTCTGATCGTCCTGGCGGGTGTGGGCGCGCTGACCACCGAGTGGCGTCGTCTCTATCAGCTGCGTCAGCGCGCCGAGGAGCGGGATGTGGGCCGTGAGTTGCTGCACAGTCATGGCATCGGCAAAGGTCGGGCATTCTGCGAAAAACTGGCGCAGCAGGCAGAGCTGGATCAGGCGCATCCGGCCCTGCAGCGCTGGCATGCTTCGCTGCACGAAACCCACAATGACAGTGAAATTGTCCGCTTATATGCGCAACTGGTGCAGCCGGTGCTGGATCGGCAGGCGCGGCGCGAAATCAGCCGTCATGCTGCGGAAGCCACGCTGATGATTGCGGTCAGCCCGCTGGCGCTGGTGGATATGGCGTTTATCGCCTGGCGTAATCTGCGGCTGGTCAATCGCATCGCGGCTATTTACGGCATTGAGCTGGGCTACTTCAGCCGCATCCGGCTGTTCCGACTGGTGCTGCTCAACATGGCCTTTGCCGGGGCTTCCGAACTGGTGCGGGAAGTGGGTATGGACTGGATGTCGCAGGATATCGCCGCCCGGCTTTCCACGCGCGCCGCGCAGGGCATTGGCGCAGGTTTGCTGACCGCAAGGCTGGGCATCAAAGCGATGGAGCTGTGCCGTCCACTGCCGTGGCTGGAGCAGGATAAACCACGGCTCGGCGATTTCCGTCGTGAGCTGCTGGGCCAGTTGAAAGAGGCGTTGCAGAAGGGCGGCAATAAGTCAGCCTGACGCTCTCGTGACAAATTAAAGGCGGCATTGCCGCCTTTATTCTTTAGTGTGGCTGGCGCAGCACTTGTCGGGAGTCGATGACCAGACACTCACCCGGACAGCCCGACTCATCAGTGATAACCGGATCCGCCGGCAGCGTGTAGGCCATTCCATTTTTCTCCCTGATAAAATGCGCCATCCCGGCAAACATTTGTGACCACTCATCAGGATTTTCTCCGGCAGTACAAAAGTCCGCCATACGCGTCGGAGCTGTCAACTTTTCCTGACAGATCCCTTTCTGCAGGTGCGCGACTTAGCGTATTATTGTCTTATCTGAACCTGATTAAGGCGAACGCAATGCGTCTGGAAGTGTTCTGTCAGGACCGACTCGGTCTGACGCGTGAACTGCTCGATCTGCTGGTGGCACGCAACATTGATTTACGCGGTATCGAAATTACTGCGCTGGGCCGCATCTACCTGAACTTTTCTGCACTGGAATTTGACGCCTTCAGCAATCTGATGGCTGAAATACGGCGTACACCGGGCGTAACAGATGTGCGCACGGTAGCGTACATGCCCTCTGAACGCGAGCATCGTGCACTGAGCGCCCTGTTGGTGGCGATGCCGGATCCGGTTTTCTCCATCGATCTGAAAAGCAAGGTTGAACTGGCTAATCCGGCCGCACAGAACCTGTTTAATCTCGATGAAGAGAAGATGCGCAATTTCAGCGCCGGTAACCTGATTAACGGCTTCAACTTCATGCGCTGGCTGGAGAGCGATCGGGTTGAAGCGCAGGCGCAGCATGTGGTCATTGAGGGCCGCGATTTTCTGATGGAAGCGCGTCCTATTTATCTGCCGGGCGAAGAGGGCCAGAACGACAGGCCGGTGGGGGCGATGGTGATGCTGAAGTCGACAGCCCGCATGGGTCGTCAGTTGCAGAATCTGGTGGTCACCGATGAATCGGAGTTTGACCATATCATTGCTGTCACGCCGAAAATGCGTCAGGTGGTGGATCAGGCGCGTAAACTGGCGATGCTCGATGCGCCTTTGCTGATTGTTGGCGACACCGGCACCGGGAAAGATATGCTGGCACGCGCCTGCCATCTGCGCAGTGCCCGTGGCAAGAATCCCTTCCTGGCGCTGAACTGTGCCTCTCTGCCCGACGACGTCGCCGAAAGCGAGCTGTTTGGTCATGCCGCCGGAGCCTATCCGAATGCGCTGGAAGGTAAGAAGGGCTTTTTTGAGCAGGCTAACGGCGGCTCTGTGCTGCTGGATGAGATTGGTGAGATGTCGCCGAGAATGCAGACCAAGCTGCTGCGTTTTCTCAATGATGGCACCTTCCGCCGCGTCGGTGAAGAGCATGAAGTGCATGTCAATGTGCGGGTAATCTGCGCTACGCAGAAAAACCTGATTGAACTGGTGCAGCGCGGGGAATTCCGCGAGGATCTCTTTTACCGGCTCAATGTGCTGACGCTGCAACTGCCGCCTTTGCGCGATCGTCCGCAGGATATTCTGCCGCTGACCGAGATGTTTGTTGCCCGCTTTGCGGATGAGCAGGGAATGGCGCGTCCGCGACTCTCGCCGCAGCTTAACGCTTTTCTGACCCGCTACGCCTGGCCTGGCAATGTGCGTCAGCTGAAAAATGCGCTTTATCGGGCGTTAACCCAACTGGAAGGTTACGAACTGCGTCCGCAGGATATCGTGTTGCCTGAACAGGCACTGGATGTGTCACTGGGCGATGAGGCGCTGGAAGGGACGCTGGATCAGATCACCAGCCGTTTCGAACGGTCTATTCTGACGCGACTCTATCTCTCCTATCCCAGTACCCGAAAACTGGCAAAACGGCTTGGTGTGTCGCATACGGCGATTGCGAATAAATTGCGGGAGTATGGTCTGGGGCAGAAGCGCACCGAAAGCGAGTAAACGGCAAACAGAAGATGAGAAGCGGATAACCTGGTTATCCGCTTTTTTTATTACTTCAGCGCGGTCAGCGCTGCGTCATAATCAGGCTCAGTAGTGATTTCATCAACCAGCTGGCTGTAGATCACTTTATCGTTCTCATCCAGCACAATTACGGCACGTGCGGTCAGACCTTCCAGCGCACCATCGGCAATTTCTACGCCATAATCATATTTAAACTCCGAGCCGCGCAGCGTCGACAACGTCACCACGTTGTTCAGGTTTTCTGCGCCACAAAAGCGCGACTGGGCAAACGGCAGATCGGCAGAGATGCATAACACCACGGTGTTATTCAGTTCGCTTGCAGCCTGATTGAACTTGCGCACCGATGAAGCACAGACACCGGTATCTACGCTCGGGAAAATGTTCAGAATTTTGCGTTTTCCTGCATACTCAGAGAGCGCGATATTGACCAGGTTTTTTGCTACCAGCGTGAAAGCTTTGGCTTTATCGCCAGCCTGAGGAAACTGACCAGCAACCGGTACGGCGTTACCCTGAAAATGAACAGTCTGAGACATAGTGATTCCTTTTAATGATAAAAAAGATCTGACACAAAACGGCTAAAGATAGCCGTTGTTTATGACATAAATGTTAAGGGTTTACGAGTTCAATTGTGGAATTTAACGTGGCGGTCTGCCACTGCGTCGCACATTGTGGAGTGGAAATGAGAACGGTAAAAAGTTATCCCGAAGCCTGGCCGTTGCATACGCCGTTTGTCATTGCCCGTGGAACCCGGACTGAAGTCAAAGTGGTGGTGGTTGAAATTGAGGAAGACGGAGTAAAAGGCGTTGGCGAAGCGACGCCTTATGCGCGCTATGGTGAAAGCGAGGCGTCGGTACTGGCGCAAATCGCCGCGCTGCTGCCCGCGCTGCAACAGGGCATGACGCGCGAGGCATTACAACAGGCGCTGCCCGCCGGGGCTGCGCGCAACGCCATTGACAGCGCTCTGTGGGATCTCGCCTCACACCAGCAGCAGAGCAGCCTCTGGCAGCTTAGCCGCGTGACTGCACCTGAGGATGTGGTGACCGCGCAGACCGTCAGCATTGATACCCCCGAGGCGATGGCCAGCAGTGCGCTGGCGCTGTGGCAGCATGGTGCAACCCTGTTGAAGATTAAGCTGGATGATAATTTCATTACCGAACGGCTGATGGCGATTCGCGCCGCCGTGCCGGACGCGACCCTGATTGTGGATGCCAATGAATCCTGGCACGCCGAAGGTCTGGCGGCGCGCTGTCAGCTGCTGGCGGACATCAATGTGGCGATGCTGGAACAGCCTCTGCCAGCGGGTGAGGATGCGGCGCTGGAGAACTTTATCCATCCATTACCGATCTGCGCCGATGAGAGCTGTCACACCCGCGAAAGTCTGGCGGCGCTGCGAGGCCGTTATGAGATGGTCAACATCAAGCTGGATAAAGCGGGCGGGCTGACCGAGGCGCTGGCGCTGGCCGATGCGGCTCAGCAGCAGGGTTTTGCGGTCATGCTCGGCTGCATGCTCTGCACCTCGCGGGCGATACGCGCCGCACTGCCGCTGGTGCCGCAGACCCGCTTTGCCGATCTCGACGGACCGACCTGGCTGGCGGTGGATGCAGAACCGGCGATTAAAGTGCGCAACGGTCAGCTGATCATTGCTGCCAGCGCAGCAGATTAACCATCATCTCCAGGTAGGTTTCAGTGGCTTCATCCACTGAAATCACCGGCATTTCAGCGGTCACGCAGGGCAGGCTGAGATCTTTACACCAGCTGCCGAATGAGCCTGGCGTGTCATAACCAACGCTGCTGACTCGCGGAAGGCCAGTGTGGCTGGCCAGCCAGCCACCAATCTCTGCCTGATGCGGGTCGTCAATACAGCCCAGCGGTTCATGCCATGAGACGATCCAGCGTGGTTTCAGCTGATGAATCAGCGCACAGAGCGCCTGGGTTTCCGGTTCAGAAGCCGGATGAGTGCCGGTCGAGAGCGCCACATCACGATCATCGGCAGCGCTGTTCCAGCGATACACCGTCTCGCCTGACTGCCAGTTCGCCGCCGGAAAGTTGCGGTTGAGATCGACGCCGTTAGCGTTCGCGCGCAGTCCGAGCTGACAGCCATCAGGATTGACCGCTAACACCACGTGGTGCCGCCGCATTCCATCAGGCAGCGTCCGTAATGCGGCGGAGAGGGTGGCGATGGCCGCATTCTCATCACCGTGGGTACCCGCCAGAATCAACCCGCTCTCGGGATCGCCCAGCGGCGCCGGAAACCAGAGCAGCGGCGCACCCAGCACGGAGCGGCCATACTGCTGATAGGGGACGTCCAGTTTGCCGCGCATGGGACGTGGATGGAGTGGCGACATAGTTATTTCCTCAAAGGGTTTTACTAAAAGTAGCGGAAAAGCCGTGTGCGGAAAATAGCTATTTATCTGTCAGCCATTTGCGCTAAAGTGCCCTGCACAAGTTGCATCGGCAACAGACTGATGCAGCGCTTCTTTGGGGTAAAGGAGTGATAATGGTCAAGACCTTTCGCATGACGCTGGCAGCAATCAGCCTGAGCAGCATCATCACACCCGCCATCGCGGCGAATCCACCCGCTGGCGCACAGCTGGCTGAACAGCAGCAGATCGTTCGCCATATTAAAGATGAACCCGCTTCGCTCGATCCGCTTAAAGCGGTAGGACTGCCTGAGATTCAGGTGATACGCGATCTGTTTGAAGGACTGACCAATCAGGACGCGCAGGGCAAAATCGTGCCGGGCGTGGCGCAGAGCTGGAGCAGCAGCGATAACAAAACCTGGGTCTTTACGCTGCGTAATAACGCGCGCTGGTCGAACGGTGATCCGGTCACGGCTCAGGATTTTGTCTACAGCTGGCAGCGCCTGGTCGATCCAAAAAACAGTTCAGCCTTTGCCTGGTTCGCGGGCTTAAGCGGTATTCAAAATGCGTCAGCGATTACCAAAGGCGAAATGACGCCCGACAAACTGGGTGTGGTCGCCCAGAGTAAAAACCAGCTGAAGGTGACGCTGGATCGTCCGGTGCCGTGGTTCCCGGCGCTGGTGGCTAACGTGGCGCTTTTCCCGGTGCCGCAGAAAATTATTGCGCAACAGGGTGACAGCTGGACGTCACCCGGCAAACTGGTGGGCAACGGGGCCTATCAGCTCAGCGAACGCGTAGTGAACGAAAAAATCGTACTGACACGTAATCCTCACTACTGGGATGATGCCCATTCGGTGCTGACGAAAGTGACTTTCGTGCCGATTAATGAAGAGTCGAGCGCCACTAAACGTTATCGATCCAACGATATTGATATCACCGAATCCTTCCCGAAAAACATGTATGCGCTACTGAAGAAAACCCTGCCCGGAGAGGTCTACACACCTGACCAGTTAGGCACCTATTACTACGCGTTTAACACGCAGAAAGGGCCGACGGCCGATGTGCGGGTTCGCAAAGCGCTATCCTGGTCTATCGATCGGAAAGTGATTGCTGAAAAAGTGCTGGGCACCGGTGAGAAACCGGCGTGGCACTTTACGCCAGATGTGACAGCAGGCTTTAAGCCACTGCCCACGTTCATGCAACAGCACGATCAGAACAGCCTGAATGCACAGGCCAAATCGCTGCTCGCTGCTGCCGGTTACGGTCCCGGCAAGCCGCTGAAACTCAAACTGCTCTACAACACCTCTGAGAGCCACCAGAAGATTGCGATTGCTGTGGCCTCGATGTGGAAAAAGAACCTCGGTGTGGATGTCAAGCTGGAGAACCAGGAGTGGAAAACCTATATCGACAGCCGTAACAGCGGAAACTTCGATGTAATCCGCGCCTCCTGGGTCGGTGATTACAATGAACCCTCCACCTTCCTGAATCTGCTGACGTCGGGCAACAGCAGCAACATCGCGCGCTTTAACAACGCGGATTATGATGCAGTTATCGCCAAAGCCAGCCGTGAGACCAGCGATCAGGTACGTAACAGCGATTACAACCGTGCCGAGCAGATCCTGGCTGAGCAGGCTCCGATCGCCCCCATCTATCAGTACACCAATGGCCGCCTGATTAAACCCTGGGTCAAAGGCTATCCCATCACTAACCCTGAAGATGTCGCCTACAGTCGCGAACTGTGGATTGAAAAGCACTGAGAGCAGGTGGCCGGTCACCCGGCCACCCTCTGACATCTTTCTACACAGCCCGGAGATTGCAACTCAACACCGTCACGCTAGACTGTATCGTATTGATTTTAGTAGTGAGGCGACGGTGTGGACGTAATTGAAGGAAAAGCTTTACAGGTTTCAGATGCCATAATTTCCTGCCAGCTGGATGGCAAGGGCGGGATGATCCCGATTGCTGAAGACGAAGTCATCCAGTGTGAGCAGCCCTGCTGGCTCCATCTGAACTATACCCACCGTAAGAGCGCGGAATGGCTGCAGTCGACGACACAAATCCCTGATGCCGTGCGTGACGCCTTAGCGGGCGACAGTATGCGTCCACGCGTCAGCCGGCTGGGCGACGGCTTTATGATCGTGCTGCGCAGCGTCAACCACAACAGCGATGCGCGTCGTGACCAGCTGGTGGTGATGCGGATGTTTATCAACGATAAGCTCATCGTCTCGACCCGGCGGCGTAAAGTTTCTGCCGTCGATGAAGTCCTCACGGATTTGCAGAATGGTAATGGCCCGATTGACTGCGGCAGCTGGCTGGTTGATATCTGTGATGCTCTGACCGATCACACCAGCGAATTTATCGAAGATTTACATGACAAAATCATTGAGCTGGAAGATGCGCTGCTTGACCAGCGGATGCCGGCACGAGGCGAACTCGGCCTGCTGCGCAAACAGCTGATTGTGATGCGGCGGTATATGGCACCGCAGCGGGATGTCTATGCGCGGCTGGCCAGTGAAAAACTGGCCTGGATGGATGACACCGAACGCCGCCGGATGCAGGAAATCGCCGATCGGCTGGGACGCGGGCTGGATGATCTGGATGCGGGCGTGGCGCGTACCGCGATTCTGGCTGATGAGGTTGCTTCTGCGATGGCGGAGTCGATGAACCGTCGTACCTATACCATGTCACTGATGGCGATGATTTTTCTGCCAGCCACCTTCCTGACCGGCCTGTTTGGTGTCAACCTGGGCGGTATTCCGGGCGGCGAATGGCGATACGGTTTCTCTATCTTCTGTCTGCTGCTGGTGGCACTGGCTGTCGGGGTAGCGGGGTACCTGCGCAAACGGCGCTGGCTCTAGCGTTATGCGTAGCGTATCGGCTATCTGCGCTGAAAATCCAGTTAAGGACGCAAAAGCTGATCGACATCAAGAACCCATTGTCGCTGCTGACGCAAACTCTCTCCCGCAGGTGAATGCAACGTCAAGCGATGGGCGTTGCGCTCCATATTGTCTTACTTCCTAATTTAGAATTAATGCATAGCACATTTAATTCGAAACATGCCGGCCCGTGTGCCGGCTTTTTTTTTGCCCGCCTGGCTGTAACGCCGTTCCTTACCTAAGCTTAAAGTCCATTCGCAACAAAAGGAGTACGGCATGAGCGCGATTCTTAACAGCGAGCCGATCCCCACGGATCCGATCCCGATTCCTGAGCCTATTCCTCAGCCACAACCCCAGCCTGATCCGCCGACAGATCCGGAATTTCCGCCGATAATGGATCCACCACCGCACCGCAATATATAAAAAAAGGGCGTGCTGCCAGCAGCACGCCCTTAACCTTTCCAGCACTTATTTAATCTGAATCACATCCAGACGCGCGCTGGTATCCGGGGCATCTTCTTCATCAGCCCGCCAGCCAACAGGCTGCAGCGGCAGGGTTTCCCGGTCAAAGGCGAGATCCCCGCCGTCAACCACCGCATCGCCATGCTTAATGCCTTTAAAATCGAACAGGTTGATATCCGCCATATGTGACGGCACCACATTCTGCATCGCGCTGAACATGGTTTCGATACGGCCAGGATAGCGCTTATCCCAGTCACGCAGCATATCGGCTACCACCTGACGCTGCAGGTTCGGCTGAGAACCACAGAGGTTACACGGGATAATCGGGAACTGCCGGGCTTCAGAGAAGCGGATGATATCTTTCTCGCGGCAGTAAGCCAGCGGACGGATCACAATCTGCTTGCCATCGTCGCTCATCAGCTTTGGCGGCATGCCTTTCATTTTTCCGCCGTAAAACATGTTCAGGAACAGCGTCTGTAGAATGTCATCGCGATGGTGGCCCAGCGCAATTTTAGTACAGCCCAGCTCAGTTGCGACGCGATAGAGAATGCCACGGCGCAGGCGCGAGCAGAGTGAGCAAGTGGTTTTGCCTTCCGGGATCTTATCTTTGACGATGGAGTAGGTATCTTCTTCGATAATCCGATACTCAACGCCCTGCGATTCAAGATATTCCGGCAGGATATGCTCAGGGAAGCCCGGCTGTTTCTGGTCGAGGTTAACGGCAATCAGACTGAAGTTGACCGGCGCGCTTTTTTGCAGACTGCGCAAAATTTCCAGCATTGTGTAGCTGTCTTTGCCGCCCGACAGGCAGACCATGATGCGGTCGCCTTCTTCAATCATATTAAAATCTGCGATGGCTTCGCCGACGTTACGACGCAGACGTTTTTGCAGTTTATTAAGGTTGTACTGTTCTTTCTTGTCAACCGTTTGATTATCTTGCATTTTTACCTATCTCAAAATCCAGAAAGCATCGCTAAAGGGCAAATTGCCGTGCGCGTTCAGCCAGACACTTCACTGCGGTGTCACGAATATGCAGCGTATGGTACGGATTGTTGCCGCGAATGCCAGTACTGGAGTGAAGTAATCAGCGGATAGCCGCCCGGGGAATCCCGCAGAGACTACCCGTTAAGGGATTCAGCGACGTAAATCGATGCGGCGGTACTCAGTGAAACAAAGAGGGCAGGCCTTACCAGGTCATCACCCAAAAACTGCGGGCTGATGTGTCACGGATAGAGTTCAACTATGCGATGTCAGCTGGCTGGCACATCTTTCCACTGACAATCGATTTCATCATTGTGCGCAGAACAGGATGGCAGTGATGCCTGGTAAGCATCAGCCCGCGCATTCTCTTTTTTTGCCGCACAACCCGCAGTCATAAAAATGATTGAGATAATTAACAGATATTTCATCAGAGCGACCACTAAGCAAAAAAAACAGCATGCACCGTTATTAATCAATCATGCATAAACGGAGTTCTGTTTATGCTTATCTGATTTGAAATTTTCCTTCGAATTGTTGCTGCAAATTCGCAGGGAGTTAAATATCCTGATGCACTGTTAATTTCATTAACGCCTGAATCTGAAAAACGCTGCTGTTGAATATGCGTTGACACTGCCGGGTTATAATTGGGAATACGTAAGATGCACAGGCATCACTGTTTTTTTGTATCCCATTAAATCTGAATCGATTTTACTGGCACATATCGCCACGTCCAAAACTGTTGCTTTTCAAAGCAGACGAGTGAAATTAAAGCCATTAAAATGAATATGAAAGTTAAAAAGGGCGGCTTTAATTTTTACACTCATAACTGTTTTTCCTGAGAGACCAGCTGTGACTTCATCGTTCCGCACATCATGGTAATGCGGGCAGCGAAACAAATCGTTAAATTGCTGGCTATATATGTGAATAAGGACGGAGCAAACTTTAAATTCGATGAGACATCCGGTAAACACTCACGATATAAAAAATTATGGTGTCCGATTTATATTGACGCTGATACTCTTTTTACTCTGCTATGTTGCAGTCATGTATTGCGGCGTTTTGTTGCTGGTAAACCGACACGGATTACTGCATTTCCTGCTGCACTGAATTTATTATTGCTAGCCACAGGCTTTACTGAATTTATTATTGCTAGCCACAGGCTTTAAAAATCCAGCGATAAGCATGATGTAAAAAATGTCTGAGCACTTCCAGGAAACTTTCAGCGCCTTCCCCCACCAGACACTGTCCGGTCTCAAGCGCATTATTTACGGAATTACGATGATCCAGGATCATCATGATGGTCATAGCGCCAGCAATCAGCGTAAAGATAAGCATGCTCAGTACCGGCCAGCTACTTTTACGTACAGAAGCGGACAGGGTTTCGTCACGATGGTCAGAGTTCTGGCGCATTTTTCCCCGGATAAATTGTTACCTTAATAAACAATCACGGATTATGACATTAATTCCCGGCGGGCTCTATATCTCAGGTCAGGCTGCATGATTATGATAATAGATGAATCTGGTGCAGAGGGCAGAAGGCAGTGCGTACCGATAACTCCCTTCTGCAACGTCCTGGCGCTGAACGGCCTGTGTTCAGCAGGAATGATCTTTATGTAGAGGGATTTACATCATCTCCAGCGACTGAACTCCTTTGATCTCCATGACCTTATCGTAGAGATGAGCATCGTTTGACTTGCGGGACAGCGTCACCTGAACGCTGAGCTCACACAGTCCACTCTCTTCATCCCGATTAATCACCGTCACATTGCCGTAGCGAATGCCTTCCCGCTGCATGACCAGCAGCACCAGCGGCACACTTTTGGGCTTAAGAAAAACCAGCAGCGTATGATGTTTACCGATGAGAAAATGGCTCAGGCGGCGGAAGACCTCAAGCACCACCAGCGCCAGCACCGTGCCATAAATGCCGATCTCATACATGCCGCTGCCAATCACCAGACCAATCGCCGCAGTCACCCATAATCCTGCAGCCGTGGTTAAGCCTTTCACCACCTGCTTCTGAATCATAATGGTGCCCGCGCCAAGGAAACCCATGCCGCTGACCACCTGGGCCGCAATACGGCTGGGATCCAGTGCTACATGTTCGCTATTGAGCATATCGGCGAAGCCATATTTCGATACCAGCATAAACATCGCACTGCCGATACCGACCAGAATATGGGTACGCAGTCCCGCTTCTTTGGCCCGCATCTGGCGCTCCATGCCGATCAGGCCGCCGAGAATACCGGCCAGCGCAATGCGAATTAACATATCCATTAACATGGCTTTACTCCGAATTAATAAGGGCCGAAAAAGGGTGACAGTTCAGCGATAACAGGTAAACAAGATAATTCTGCTTGCAAATGACGCCGGAGAATTTTGTAAAAAGCTGTTTCACCTCTCGACCCGTTGTGCTGCCTGACATATGCTGAGCCAGCCTTTTCCCCCACTTCCCGGAGTCCGACTGATGAAAGCAGCCACCTTTTTGCTGGCCGGTGCCGCGTTATTACTCTCTGCCTGCAGCAGCAACAGTGATGATAACGAGCCACCACAACAAGCCACCGCCGCCCACATCCAGCCACGGGTGGTGATGTCTTCCCTGGCAGAAAGCACTTGTTCGAACGCGGGCGGAACGCTGGCATTTTCGCATCAGCTGGATGGATCGAGAGTGGGGATGTGTCAGTTAGTGAATGGCCGTCGCTGTGATGAGCAGGCATTAATTGGCGGGAATTGCGCGCGCTGATGATCAGGCCGGATTGCTCCGGCCCGCATAGTCAGGCAGAGAGTCGGTTCGGGCAGTTTTCACCGCGGTCGAGCTGGCTGAGATTATTCAGTGTCGTTTCAGAAATAGCGGTCAGCGCTTCGGCGGTTAAAAACGCCTGATGGCCGGTGAACAACACGTTATGGCACGCCGACAGACGGCGGAACACATCGTCCTGAATCACATCATTCGACTTATCTTCAAAGAACAGATCGCGTTCATTCTCATAAACATCCATGCCGAGCGCGCCGATTTTCTGCTGTTTCAGCGCGTCAATCGCCGCCTGTGAATCAATCAGGCCACCACGACTGGTGTTGATAACCATCACCCCATCACGCATCTGTTTAAACGCGTCGGCGTTGAGCAGATGATGATTCTCCGGCGTTAGCGGACAGTGCAGCGTAATGACGTGGGATTCAGCAAACAGCGTCTTCAGATCAACATATTCCGCGCCCAGTTCCAGCGCCTGCTCACTCGGGTAGGGATCATACGCCAGCAGCCGCATACCAAAACCTTTCAGAATCCGCATCGTTGCGATACCGATTTTACCGGTACCGATAACACCCGCGGTTTTGTTATGCATGTTAAAACCGGTCAGGCCGTCGAGCGAAAAGTTTGCGTCACGGGTACGCTGATAAGCGCGATGAATACGGCGATTCAGGGTCATCATCAGGCCGATAGTATGTTCAGCGACCGCTTCCGGTGAGTAGGCCGGCACGCGCACCACCTCCAGACCCAGCTCTTTTGCAGCAGCCAGATCAACATTATTGAAACCGGCACAGCGCAGCGCGATGTATTTCACACCCAGTCCGGCCAGCTCTTCCAGCACCGGGCGGCTGCCGTCATCGTTTACAAAGATACAGACGGCATCGCAACCCACAGCGGTTTTAGCGGTGCTTTCAGAGAGTAAAAAGTCAAAAAACACCAGTTCAAAGCCGAACTGCTGATTGACCTGCTCAAGGTATTTCTGATCGTAATGTTTGGTGCTGTAAACCGCGATTTTCATCGTTGTGCTCCTGCAGAGGTGATAGAGCAAGGATAACGTTTTCTGACTGACTTTGCTGAAACAGCTGACTTGTGTCCGGCGCAGACCTTCACCTCTGGCAGATTACATGCCATCATCGTTGTCAGGATACTGTAAGGAAAAGGATTATGGCTTTTATGCCACGGATGTTCCGGCGACGGCTGGCCGCCATTCTGGCGCTGATTCTGCTGCTGCTCGGCCTGATCTTGACTGTAACGCAATGGCTGCCGCGGCTGGTCGGCATCTGGCTACCTGAAGATACCCGCATTGAGCTGTCGGGCGCACCGCGCTGGCGGGAGGGTGGCCTGTGGTTGCCACAACTTCGCTATCTCGCAGGGGATTGCTCCCTGGCAACGGTAAAGGCGGTATCGCTGGGCTGGCATCAGTCGCGCTGGAAACTGAATGCGTCAGAGCTGACGCTGGATAGCACCTGTCTGCAAAAATTACCTGCCAGTGATGGCAGCACGGCAGCCCCCAAAACGCTGGCCGAATGGCAGGCAATGCTGCCTGGCGCCGACGTTCATCTGGGCAAATTAATCGTTACGCCGTGGCAGACGTATGCGGGCGCGCTGGATCTGACGCTGGAAAAAGATCGCCAGCAACTCAGTTACCAGGGCGATAATCTGCAGCTGGCGGCAACGCTGACTGGTCAGCAGCTCGCTATCAGTCGCCTGACGCTCACCCATCCCGCACTTCCTGAACCCGTCACGCTGAGTGGTCATCTGGCGTTACCCACTTTTGCCACTGATCTGCCAGTGAATGGCGAGGTGACCGGACAGCTGGCGCTGGACGCGCTGCCGCATCCCCTGAAGCTGACGCTTAACTGGCAGCAACAGCAGGGCGAGTTACGCGTGGCAATGGCCGAAGTGACCAGGCCGCTTCTCAGACTGCCGTGGCAGATCAGCCGCGATCAGATTCGGATTGAAAAGGGCGAATACTTCTGGCCGCTGGAGGCTCAGCCGCTATCAGGGTTTGTTAACCTGACGCTGGATAACTGGCAGTCTGGCCTTGAAAGTAGCCAGATTAGCGGTCGCGTTAACCTGCTGACCCAGGGACGCGGCGGCAAGGGTAACGTGGTGCTCGGCGTTGGTCCCGGCAACCTCAGCCTGACCAACAGCAACCTGCCGTTTCAGCTAACCGGCGAAAGCAAGCTGGCCGACCTGCAACTTTACGGCTCCATTCCGGGCGTGCTCAGCGGCTCGATCCTCGATCCTCAACTGGTGCTGCAACCTAAATCGCTGCTGCGCCTGCGGGGCCGGTTGCTGTCAACGCTGGAAGTGGACGAAGCGCGCTGGCCGCTGGCGGGCGTACGACTCTCCTCGCAGGGTATTGATGGCCGCCTGCAGGCCATTCTGAATGCGCACGATGCCAGTTTTGGCCGCTTCCGGTTGCATCTCGATGGCCGCGCCAATGATTTCTGGCCCGATAAGGGCGAATGGAACTGGCGCTACTGGGGAGGTGGCGAGATGCTGCCGCTGCAGGCGCGCTGGGATGTTAAAGGCACGGGCGGCTGGCACGACACCCTGATCCATCTGGATACCTTGTCCACCGGTTTTAATCAGCTGGCGTATGGCAGTGTCAACGTTGCAAAACCGCGTCTGACACTGACTAAACCGGTAAACTGGCAGCGTGATGCGGCGCATCCGGCGTTCAATGGGCATTTCCGCCTGCAGGCAGGAGAGACCCGCTTCAGCTATGGCGGACATCTGGCAGACTCCACGCTCGACTTTGAGGCTAAAGGTCGTGATCCCGGCTATTTTATCTGGCGAGGCAGTTTACAGGCGGGCAAGGTTGGCCCGCTGCGGGTTAACGGCCGCTGGGATGGCGAACGGCTGCGCGGCCAGGCCTGGTGGCCGGCACAGTCGCTGACGGTGTTTCAGCCGTTGCTCAGCCCCGACATGAAAATGCAGATCCAGGGCGGCCGTTTGCAGGCACAGGTCGCTTTTTCCGCCGCAAGTGAACAGGGTTTCCAGGCGGGAGGCCACTGGACGGTAAAACAGGGCAGCATCTGGACGCCTGACAGCCAGGTTAACGGTATCGACTTCTCGCTGCCGTTCAGATTCCATGAGCAGCAATGGCAGTTTGGTCAGCATGGCCCGGTATCACTGCGCATTGCCGAGGTTAAGAACCAGTTTGCGATGCAGAATATTCGCGCTGACCTGCAGGGTAACTGGCCGTGGTCCGAACAGGCGCCGCTGACGTTGCAGGATGTCAGCCTTGATCTGCTGGGCGGACAAATTACGCTGCCCGCTTTGCGCATGCCGCAGCATGAGCCAGCCCGGGTGTCGCTGCGCAATATCAGCCTTAGCGAGCTGGTGACGGCGCTGAAACCTAAACAGTTTGCCATGTCGGGCAAGGTCAACGGTGAGCTGCCGCTGTGGCTCAATAATCCACACTGGCTGGTGGAGAAAGGGTGGATTGCCAACAGCGGTCCGCTGACCTTCCGGCTGGATAAAGATATGGCGGATGCGATTACCCGCAATAACGTGGCGACGGGCGCCGCGCTGGACTGGTTACGCTATATGGAAGTCTCCCGCAGCTGGGCCACGATCAATCTGGATAATCTTGGCGACCTCACCATGGAGGCGCAGGTGCAGGGCGTCAGCCAGTTCAGTAACCGTCGTCAGACGGTTAATCTCAACTATCATCATCAGGAAAACCTGTTTCAGCTCTGGCGCAGCCTGCGCTTTGGCGATAATTTGCAATCCTGGTTAGAGCAACATGCGAATTTGCCATCCAACAAGGACACTTCACCATGAGCCTGAGGGCATTACTGGTTCTGGCAGCCGGACTGCTGAGCATCGGCTGCGTGCCGCGCATTGAAGTCACGGCACCTAAAGATCCCATCACCATCAACATGAACGTGAAAATCGAACATGAGATCCACATCAAAGTCGATAAAGACGTGGAAGCGCTACTGAAAAACCAGAGCGGTCTGTTCTGAGGAGAGCAACGATGAAACGCATAAGCGCGGTGCTGTTCCTCGCCCTGACGATGGCGCAGCCTGCCTGGGCACTGACGCTGGATCAGGCGCGGCAATCGGGGCGGGCAGGTGAAACGCTCTCTGGCTATCTGGCGGCACGTGCGCAGGATAGTGAAACGCTGGCGCTGGTGCAGCGTATTAATGCCGGACGTCAGCAGGAGTATCAGCGACTGGCAGAACAGAATAATCTCTCCACGGCCGATGTCGCCAGTATTGCCGGACAGAAGCTGGTGAGCCGTGCGGCAGCGGGGGAGTATGTGCGCGGCATTAACGGTCAGTGGCTGAGAAAAACGGCAGAGAGCAGTCAGTAACCGGCGAAAAAAACCGGGCGCATGGCCCGGTCTTTTAGAGCGTCATCCTGAGATGAGTGAGACTTATGCCGTCACGATCTGCTTGATAGCGTCTTTCGCTTCAGCGGTCGCTTTGCTGGCCACTTCCGGACCGTAAGCGATGCCTTCAGCAAACACGAACTCAACGTCAGTGATGCCGATGAAGCCCAGGAACAGCTTGACGTAAGGGGTCAGCAGGTCAGTTGGGGTATCTTTATGAATGCCGCCACGGCTGGAGATAACGACTGCCGTTTTGCCTTTAACCAGACCTTCCGGGCCTGCTTCGGTGTAGCGGAACGTCACGCCAGCACGGGCAATCAGGTCGAAATAGTTTTTCAGCTGCGTCGGGATGTTGAAGTTGTACATTGGCGCGGCAATCACCACTTCATCATGAGCCTGCAGTTCTGCAATCAGTTCATCAGACAGGTCCAGAGCCTCCTGCTGACGAGGTGACAGCGGGGTATCAGAGGGACGCATTGCACCCACTAACTCGCCATCCAGTACCGGGATCGGGTTAGCCGCCAGGTCACGTACGGTAACCTCTTTACCCTGGGCCTTTGCCTGTTCGATGTAGAAGTCAGCGAGCTGGCTTGATTGTGAGTAGCCTGCAAGAATGCTTGATTTCAGAACTAAAACTTTGCTCATGGTGGTTTCCTGTCTGTTACGCGGAAGACTTTCCGCTCAATGGTTTACACTCTACGGTTATCGATGGCGCGGTGAAAGCGCAATATTTCGAGACCCATGTTCGAATTTATTGAATAAGCGTAACCGGGGCCAGCCGCCGGAACAGTTCAGAATGTGCTATGATGCGCGCAATTATTTTTTATTGAATCAGCTGGTTATCCCGGCTTGCAGGGCGCTGCTTCAGGCAGCGACACCGTCTGAGTAAGGTACGTCACTATTATGTCATCTCCCGATACTTCCCCACTGGCAGCGCTCTGGTCACGCCTCGACGGTGTAATGCTGCGCGATCGCCAGCGGTTACAGCGCCGTTTACAGGGTGCCAGAAAAGCTAAAAATCCCGAGGCACAGCAGGGCATTGCCAGCGAGCTTGAGCAGGACTTTATTGCAGCCGAACAGCGCGTGGCCCAGCGCCGTGCGGCCACGCCAGCCATTACCTTCCCGGACAATCTGCCGGTCAGTCAGAAGCAGCAGGATATTGCTGAGGCGATTCGCGATCACCAGGTAGTGATTGTCGCCGGTGAAACCGGCTCGGGCAAAACCACGCAGCTGCCGAAAATCTGTCTGGCGCTGGGACGTGGTGTGACGGGTCTGATTGGTCATACGCAGCCGCGCCGTCTGGCCGCGCGTACCGTGGCGAACCGCATTGCCGATGAGCTCAGCACTTCGCTGGGCGGCTGCGTCGGCTATAAAGTGCGGTTTAACGACCAGGTCAGCGACCTGACGCAGATTAAACTGATGACCGACGGGATTCTGCTGGCAGAGATCCAGCAGGATCGTCTGCTGATGCAATATGACACCATCATTATTGATGAAGCGCACGAACGCAGCCTGAATATCGATTTCCTGCTCGGTTATCTGCGAGAGCTGTTGCCGCGTCGCCCCGATCTGAAAGTGATTATCACTTCCGCCACCATCGATCCACAGCGTTTCTCGCGTCATTTCAATAATGCGCCGGTGATTGAAGTCTCAGGCCGGACCTATCCGGTTGAAGTGCGCTATCGGCCGGTGATCGAAGAGGCGGATGATGGCGATCGTGACCAGCTGCAGGCGATTTTTGATGCCGTAGATGAGCTGGGCCGGGAAAGTCGGGGCGATATCCTGATCTTCATGAGTGGTGAGCGTGAAATACGTGATACCGCCGACGCGCTGAACAAACGCGATCTGCCGCACACCGAAGTGCTGCCGCTCTATGCACGGCTGTCGAACGCCGAACAGAACCGGGTGTTTCAGTCGCACAGTGGCCGTCGTATCGTGCTGGCGACCAACGTCGCGGAAACCTCACTGACGGTGCCAGGGATTAAATATGTGATCGATCCCGGTACGGCGCGTATCAGTCGTTACAGTTTCCGCACCAAAGTGCAGCGCCTGCCGATTGAACCGATATCACAGGCGTCTGCCAACCAGCGTAAAGGGCGTTGCGGCCGCGTTTCAGACGGTATTTGTATCCGTCTCTACGCGGAAGATGACTTCCTGAGTCGTCCGGCCTTTACCGATCCTGAAATCCTGCGCACCAACCTGGCGTCAGTGATCCTGCAGATGACCTCGCTGGGCCTCGGCGATATCGCTGCCTTCCCGTTTGTGGAAGCGCCCGATAAGCGCAATATCCAGGATGGCGTCCGCCTGCTGGAAGAGCTGGGCGCGCTGACCCTGAACGAAGAGACCGGTCACTATAAGCTCACCGGTTCCGGGCGTCAGCTGGCGCAGTTGCCGGTGGATCCCCGCCTGGCGCGGATGGTGCTGGAAGCGCAGAAATTTGGCTGCGTGCGTGAAGTGATGATTATCACCGCTGGCCTGTCGATTCAGGACCCGCGTGAGCGTCCGGCAGATAAAAAACAGGCGTCCGATGAAAAGCACCGGCGCTTTGCCGACAAAGACTCCGACTTCCTCGCCTATGTGAACCTCTGGAACTATCTGGCGGAGCAGCAGAAAGCGCTGTCCGGGAATGTTTTCCGCCGCCAGTGCAAAAGCGATTTCCTTAACTATCTGCGCGTGCGGGAATGGCAGGATATCTACACCCAGCTGCGGCAGGTGGTGCGTGAACTCGGCATTCCGGTTAACAGTGAACCGGCTGAGCTGCAGCCCGTCCACTGCGCGCTGTTAAGTGGTCTGCTGTCGCATATCGGGCAGAAAGACACCGATAAGCAGGAGTATACCGGCGCGCGCAATACCCGCTTCGCGATCTTCCCTGGCTCCGGGCTGTTTAAAAAGCCGCCGAAGTGGACCATGGTGGCGGAACTGGTCGAGACCAGCCGCCTGTGGGGCCGCACGGCAGGCCGTATTGAACCGGAGTGGATTGAGCCGCTGGCACAGCATCTGATCAAGCGCAGCTACAGTGAACCGCACTGGGAGAAATCGCAGGGCGCGGTGATGGCCACCGAAAAAGTCACGCTCTATGGCCTGCCGATTGTCGCCGCCCGTAAAGTTAACTATGGCAGCATCGATCCCACCCTGAGCCGTGAACTGTTTATTCGTCACGCGCTGGTGGAGGGCGACTGGCAGACCCGACACGCCTTCTTCCGTGCAAACCAGAAGCTGCGCAGCGAAGTGGAAGATCTGGAACACAAATCCCGTCGTCGCGACATTCTGGTCGATGACGAAACGCTGTTTGCTTTTTATGACCAGCGCATTGGCAAAGAGGTGGTCTCGGCGAAGCATTTCGACAGCTGGTGGAAACTGGCCAGTCGCGAAAACGCAGAACTGCTGAATTTCGACAAGCAGATGCTGATCAAAGAGGGTGCGGATAAAGTCAGTCAGCTCGACTACCCCAACTTCTGGCATCAGGGCAACCTCAAACTGAAGCTGAGTTATCAGTTTGAGCCGGGCGCAGATGCGGATGGCGTGACGGTACATATTCCGCTGCCGCTGCTGAACCAGGTAGAGGATAGCGGTTTTGAGTGGCAGATCCCCGGTGTGCGCCGTGAACTGATCATCGCACTGATTAAGTCGCTGCCCAAGCCGCTGCGCCGTAACCTGGTGCCTGCGCCTAACTACGCCGAGGCGTTCTTAGGAAGAGTGAAAGCGATGGAGATGCCGCTGCCTGATGCGCTGGCGCGGGAATTTCGCCGCATGACCGGCGTCACGCTGGAGCGGGAAAACTGGCAGTGGGAACAGGTGCCCGATCATCTGAAAATGACGTTCCGGGTAGTCGACGAGCACAACCGTAAACTGCTGGAAGGTAAAGATCTCACTGCGCTTAAGGCACAGCTGAAAGACAAAGTGCAGGAAACGCTGTCGAAAGTGGCGGATGACGGGCTGGAGCAGAGCGGGCTGCATATCTGGAGTTTTGGCGATCTGCCACGCAGTTATGAACAGAAGCGCGGCAGCTACCAGGTTAAAGCCTGGCCTGCGCTGGTCGACGAGAAAGAGAGCGTCGCCATTCGTCTGTTTGACAGCGAGCAGGAGCAGCAAAAAATGATGTGGCGCGGTCAGCGTCGCCTGCTGCTGCTGAATGTGCCGTCACCGGTTAAATATCTGCACGAGAAGCTGCCGAACAAAGCCAAGCTCGGACTCTACTTTAACCCTTATGGCAAAGTGCTGGAGCTGATTGACGACTGCATCGCCTGTGGCATCGACAAGCTGATGGGGGAAGCGGGCGGACCGGCCTGGGATCAAACCTCTTTTGAGCAGTTGCGTGACAAAGTGCGCGGCGAACTCAATGAAACCGTGGTGACCATCGCGAAGCAGGTCGAGCAGATCCTGACGGCCGTCTTCAACATCAATAAGCGTCTGAAGGGCCGGGTCGATATGACCATGGCGCTGGCGTTATCTGACATCAAAGCGCAGTTAAGTGGCCTGGTTTATCGCGGCTTTGTCACCGGCAACGGCTGGCAGCGACTGGCCGATACGCTGCGTTATCTGCATGGGATTGAGCGCCGACTGGAAAAACTGCCTGCCGATCCGCACAGCGATCGTGCGCGGATGTTAAAAGTACAGGCAGTGGAACAGGCTTATCAGGCGTGGCGCAACAAGTTGCCGCCGCAGCGTCAGGATGATGAAGAGGTGCAGAGCATCCGCTGGATGATCGAAGAGCTGCGAATCAGTTATTTTGCTCAGCAGCTGGGTACGCCTTATCCCATCTCAGATAAGCGTATTCTGCAGATGATGGAGCAGATAGCGGGTTAAACGCCGGGATGCGCGCCGTAACAGGCGCGCATCCGATGATGGCGAGTGAGAGTGCGGACTACTGCGCGAGGGATTCCAGCTTATCTTTAAACGAGGTGACCGAAATCGCACGGTTATCAGCCAGGTAGCGATCTTTCGCTGCCGGTGCTGAGCTTTGTACCGCGATTAACTGCCAGCCTTTATCGCTGTTGAGCAGCAGTGGCGAACCACTGTCACCCGGCAGGGTGTCACACTGATGCGACAACACGGCGCGCTGCGCCCAGCCGGTGATCAGGCAATCGCTGTGAGAGTAAAGCGTGTCCAGATGATCAGCCGGATAGCCCGCCTGCGTCACTTTGCGTCCGGTCAGCTTCAGCGCCGCAGTGAGATCGCTGCGTGAGCCATCGAACAGCGGAATAGGCGTAATCGCTGAGGGCGGATTGCGTAAAATCACGATGCCGTAGTCATAGGGTGCTGCACTGCTCGGCACGATCCAGCCTTCACCGTCCGCTTTTAACTTTGACGCCAGCGAGGGTTCAACCCGCGCATCAATATCATGAAGCTCGTAGCGCCAGCCTTTATCGCTGGCCATAAATCGTAGCGCAACCGGCTTATCGAAATTACCCGGAGGGGCAAGCAGGCAGTGTCCGGCGGTCAGCGCCAGATGCGGAGAGATGAGCGTGGCAGTACAGAGGTTGCCGCTTTCGGTTTCCAGCTGACCAATGGCATCCCAGGGGGCAGCGGTAATATCGGTGATTGCCTGGCGATGATCCTTACCGAAAAACAGCATCTTAATTTCAGCAGGAGTAGGCGAGTCATCGTCATCATCGGCATGAACCGTGGTGGCAAAGCTGAGGAGTCCAACCATTAACAGGGTAGCCAGGCGCATAGAAATCTCAATGGCGAGAAAAAATTAACGTTATTGTTATTACGTAAGTACGGTAACTATAGTCGGTGAGCGTTGAAAAAGGGAGTTTTATTGGTTAATCAGTACGCTACAGCGGTTAAACAAAAAAGCTTGCTGCAACAATGCCACACAGGATCATCACCAGCAGAATAATTTCGAAGCGATAGCGACGCACCATATCATCCACTCCAGTAAAGAAACACCCGGCAGAACCGGGTGTTTTTAATCATCATCTCGTGGCCGTGCGCTGAAGGCGACCTTAGTTTTTAGCTGCTGGTTTCACAACTTTTTTGTGGTGAACTTTTTTAGCAGCCTGCGCTTTCTGTGCAGCTGGTTTAGCTACTTTTTTGTGGTGAACTTTTTTAGCAGCCTGGGCTTTCTGAGCGGCTGGCTGAGTGGCTTTTTTGTGGTGAACTTTTTTAGCGGCCTGGGCTTTCTGAGCAGCTGGTTTAGTGACTTTTTTGTGGTGAACTTTTTTAGCGGCCTGGGCTTTCTGTGCAGCAGGTTTAGCTACTTTTTTGTGGTGAACTTTTTTAGCAGCCTGCGCTTTCTGCGCGGCATCTTTTTTCACAGCTTTTTTGTGGTGTTTCTTAGCAGCCTGCGCTTTCTGAGCCGCTTTATGGTGTTTCTTGTGCGCAGTTTTGTGAACGGTTTTAGCCGGTGCTGCAGCGGTAGTAGTGGTTGTTGCGGCTGGCGCAGCAGCTGGAGCAGCTGTGGTGTCAGCAGCGAAAGCAACAGAAGACATACCCATAGCAGCGGCGACAACCAGTGCAAATAATTTTTTCATTGCAAATCCCTCGAAGACTATTTTTTCATGTGTAGCCCACTGCGGGGCCGGTGAAGAGACTATAGGGATATCAATGAACGGTGTCCGTGGGTGTTTGGTATCGGCGTGTAACCGATTGTACAAAGGCGGGAAAGGGCGGTCAGCTGACCGCCCGAGAGCTTAGCTTTTCAGGTAACGTTGTTCAAGGTGCTGGCGGAAGAAAGCCGGATTCAGCGCTTCGCCGGTGGCGTTGATCAGCAGCTGGTCGGTGGAGAAACGGCTGCCGTGCTGCCAGATGTTCTGTTGCAGCCAGTCGAATACCGGCTGCAGCTCACCGTGCTGAATCAGCTCGCTGAGCTGAGGAATCGCAAGATGTACCGAGCGGAACAGCTGTGCGGCGTACATCGCGCCCAGCGTATAGGTCGGGAAGTAGCCAAAAGCGCCGTCGGTCCAGTGGATATCCTGCATACAACCATCGCGGTAGTTACCCCGGGTATCCAGACCCAGCGACTGCATCATTTTCTCATCCCACAGCGCCGGAATATCCTCAACCTCAATCTCGCCTTCAATCAGCGCCTGTTCGATTTCATAACGCAGAATGACATGCGCCGGATAGCTGAGCTCATCGGCATCAACCCGGATCAGGCCAGGCTTAACCTGCTGGGTCAGGCGCACAAAATTATCCGCCTGCAGGGCAGGCTGATCGCCAAAGGTGGCGATCACCTGCGGCAGAATGCGCTGCAGGAATTCGTGGCTGCGACCGAGCTGCATCTCCATAAACAGGCTTTGTGATTCGTGGATAGCGGTGGAGCGCGCCAGCGCCACCGGCTGGCCGCGCCACTGCTGCGGCAGATTTTGCTCATAGCGGGCGTGGCCGGTTTCGTGGATCACGCCCATCAGGGCACTGAGAAACTCATTCTCGTTGTAACGGGTGGTAATGCGCACATCTTCCGGCACGCCACCGCAGAAGGGATGCGCACTGATATCCAGACGGCCATGGTTGAAGTCGAAACCCAGCGTTTCCATGATGCTCAGGCCGAGCTGACGCTGAGCAGGCAGGGCGAACGGCCCCTGCGGCGTGACAACAGTCTGCTGCGCCTGTTTTTCCACGACCTGCTGTAACAGATCGGGCAGCCAGGTTTTCAGTTCGCCAAAGGTTTCATCCAGCCGGGCGCGGGTCATCCCCGGTTCATAAAGATCCAGCAGCGCATCGTAACGCGAGCAGCCAGTGGCGTCGGCGCGGCGCTGGGCCTCTTCGCGGCTCAGACGCACCACCTCTTTAAGATTGGCGGCGAAGCCCTGCCAGTCGTTGGCGGGACGCTGAGTGCGCCATGCATGTTCACATACCGAACCGGCGATTGATTTGGCTTCAACAAAATCATCAGGCAGCAGGGTGGCCTGCTGGTAAGCGCGCTGCATCTCGTTGAGATTGGCCCGCTCAACATCGTTGAGTGACTGCTGCTCTGCGGCCCTGAGCCACTCACCAACCTGAGGGGCAGTGAGGATCTGGTGCTGCAACACGCTCATTTCGGCCAGCGCTTCACCACGCGCCTGACTGCCGCCCGGCGGCATGGTGGTTTGCATGTCACATCCGGCGATGGCCGTGACGTGGCTGAAACGGGAAAGGCGCTGGAACGTCTTGGTAAGTTGTTGATACGCTGAGGTCACGTAAGACTCCTTGTGGTTTTTAACGCAGCGGAATTTCCCGCAAGGTTAGATCAACCGGCCAGCAAAAGCGAACGCTGGCGCCGCCCAGCGGACTGGATTCAATCGTCACATTGCCGCTCAGCGCCTGGGCAATAGAGTGCACAATCGCAAGTCCCAGTCCGCAGCCGCCTGTAGCGCGATCGCGGCTGGGGTCCAGCCGGACAAAGGGTTCGAAAACCCGTTCACGCTCTTCAGGCGGAATGCCTGGACCGTCATCTTCCACCTGCAGACACCCTATCGGACCGTCGAACCACAAACTGACGCGCAGCCGCTGTTGCGCATAACGCAGCGCATTGTTCACCAGGTTATCCAGTACCCGCTCCATCAGGCGGGTATCAGAAATGCCGATGTTTTCACGCTGCGGCAGCTCAAGGTCGAGCCGCACGTCGGGATTAATGGTGCGGAAATCGTCAAGCCGCTCGCGCAGCCAGTTGGCCAAATCCAGTGTTTTCAGATTGAGATCGACGCGCGGCCGGTCAAGACGTGCATAGGTCAGGAGCTCCTCAATCAGGCTTTCGAGCTGGCCGATGTCGCGATTCAGCGCCACCCGTTCGCCATCCGTGAGGTTGTCGCTCATCTCCAGCCGGTAACGCAGGCGCACCAGCGGTGTGCGCAGCTCATGCGCAATACCGTCTATTAGCTGCTTCTTACTGGCAACCAGCGTATTGATGTTCTCAGCCATCTGGTTAAAGGCGATGCCGAGCCGGAACAGGCTGGAGGTGCTGTCGAAATGGGTGCGAACGTCCAGCTCGCCACGGCCAAAGCGCTGTGCCGCTTTTTCCAGTCGCTGCATCTCCTGCCAGTGGGGGCGCAGCCAGATAAATACCGGCAGCGCGAGTGACATCCCTATAAAGATCAGCAGGGCAATATCCAGCAGTCGCATCTGATGCAGATAGAAGAGATAGGGAATCGGCCCGACTGACAATACGTAGTGGCTGCGCGGAATGTGCTGCAAAAAGGTGTATTGATCGTCGAGCGCCACGATCTCTCCGGCGCGCAACCGACGCATGTTGCCTTCATCAAGCTGATATTTGTTCATCGGCTCGATGTGCAGATCGAACGACAGGCCGAGATCGAGACTCTTGATGGTTTTATTCCAGTCGCGTGGCGGGATCTCGCGCAGTTCGCTGCGGATCAGGTAGAGCGAACTGGCCATCAGGTCATTCATCGACTGGCGGCCCGCACGTTCAGCGGTGAACTTGTAGACCAGCCCCACCAGCAGCGCCATCACCAGAAAGCAGACAAACAGCAGCAGATAAAACTGAATAAAAAGCTTTCTCATAGTCCGCGGGTATCCCAGGCCTGGGGCGCAAACAGATAGCCTTTGTTACGAATGGTTTTAATGCGGAACGGCTCGGTGGCGCTGTCGTGCAGCTTTTTGCGCAACCGGGAGATGGCCACGTCGATGCTGCGGTCAAGGCCGTCATAGCTGACCCCGCGCAACGTTTTCAGCAGCGCATCACGGTTAAGCGTCTGGCCTGCATGGCTGGCGAGTACCCACAGCAGATCGAAATCCGCAGTGGAAAGGGCGATCTGCTCGTCAAACAGCGTGACCTGGCGGTTCAGCGCATCGATGGTCAGCGAGCCAAAACGCAGCATACGGTTGGCGGCGGGTGCGCTGGGCGCATCGTCCGGCTGTCCCTGCTGCGACTGACGCAGATGAAGGCGCAGGCGGGCCAGCAGTACCGCCGGCGGCGTGGTTTTCAGAATGTAATCCTGCGCACCCATCTCCAGGGCCAGAATATGGTTCATGTCGCTGTCCAGTGAGGTGAGCAGCACGATCGGCCCCTGCCAGTTGGCCCGCAGGTCACGGCAGATAGTCATGCCATCTTTGCCTGGCAACATGATATCCAGCATCACCAGATCGGGCTGCTGTTCGGCAATGACCGCTTCAGCACGGTCGCCGCGCATCTCGACAATCACCTCAATATCATGACGACCCAGATAGGCCGCAATCAGAGAGCCCACTTCGGGTTCATCTTCTACATAAACAATTTTGTTCATAGTTCACAAAGCAGAAACAGGGATGGACGGAAGCATATCTTTTCCTGGTCCTGAGCTCTACGTTACCGCACGAAATATCCGTGGCTTGCTGGTATATAACCGGCAAAATGTGCAATCATTAGCGCGGCCTTTTTGCGCCAGGTTTGGGATATTGATGATTACCATGAGGAGCGTTAGTGTGTCTGATAAAGAGCTGGCATCAGCCATATACCCCGACCGCATCTGCTTCAATTACAGTGACTTTCTCTCCGCTTCCTGCAAAAAGCGCTGGAGCTTCGTCGATGCTATTTATGGTGTGATGCCGATATTTGGCATGGTGACACGTAAATCGGCACACCGCTTACAGGGCAGTGACGACCCGTTAAAAGAATTAGCATTACAAATCATTTCTACTCAGGTCAGCGACGAAATTAATATCGCGCGCCTGATTACCCTTGCGGAACAACAGCAGATTAGTCGCTTCGATATTCAGCTTCCTTATCCGCTTTCGGCGGAGCAGCTGGACGCGATCCATCATGAATATTCCAGGCCGCTGAATCTGACACAGCAGGATGACCTGCTGTGTGTCTCAATACCTGTGCAGTCGCACTGAGAGCCTCTCCCATCAGGCTCTGAACCTGGGCAGTGCTCACCATCCTCACGTACTATCTGTACGCCTGGTTGCTCCGCGCTGGCCGGATTCGCACTGCCTGCAACCATTACGCCTGCCGGGCCAGGCGTTAAGTTGTCAGCTGCCACACGGCGGGCAGCGTCGCGGCAATCAGCAATCCCATTGCAATCCGCTCCAGCGAGGTCAGCGCAAACTCTGCGCGGCCACCGCGTCGTGCAAACAGAAACAGCAGCAGGCCCGGTGTATAGAGCACCACTGACATCATCAGGTGCAATGGCCCCGAGGCGTAAAGCAGCCAGATGCCATACAGGCTGGCACCGATACCGGTCGCCATCGCCAGCGGCTTATGCTGTCCGCGTACCACTTTGATCAGATATAACCCTACCAGCAGATAGGGCACCAGAATCATCTCAGAGGCGATGGTCAGCAGGTTGTTGTAGTTCGCACCAGTCAGGGCAATCAGGATCAGGCAGAGCTGAATACTGCCGTTGGTCAGCCACAGTGAGGCGGCTGGCGCGTTATGGCGGTTTTGCCGGGCGATACTGCGTGGAAATGCACCCTGTTGCGCAGCAATCAGCGGCACTTCAGCGGCCATAATCGTCCAGCTCAGATAGGCACCGCACACAGAGATAACCAGACCCACCGCAATCACCGCATCGCCCCAGTTGCCCATCAGTCGGGTCATCAATCCCGCCATGGAAGGGTTACGCATCTCAGCCAGTTCAGCACGTGGAACCACGCCAAGCGACAGCAGTGTCACCAGCAGATAGACCAGCAGCGCTGCCAGCACGGCGAATAGTGTAGCCCGGCCCACATCCTTTTTCTGGCGCGCGCGTGCAGAGACCACCACCGCCCCCTCGACGCCAATAAAGACCCACAGGGTAATCAGCATGGTCTGCTTGACCTGCTCCCATAGCGGTTGCCCCAGCGTGACGCCGGAAAAATCAAAGCGGAAGCGATCATAGTTGAACGCCATCACCGCCAGCACAATAAACAGCAGCAGCGGCACCAGCTTGCCGAGCGTCGCCATCAGATTAATGCTGGCAGCGGTCTGCACGCCGCGCAGCACCAGCCAGTGAACCAGCCACAACAGCACGGATGCACCCAGCATCGCCTGCCAGGTGTTGCCATCGCCAAAGATAATCCGGTCCGGCGTATCGGTGAAGAAGCTCAGGGCAGAGAAGACAATCACCAGATAGGAGACGTTGGCGATCACGGCGCACAGCCAGTAGCCCCACGCGGAGCAGAAGCCCATCAGCTCGCCGAAACCGGCACGGGCATAGGTAAAGATGCCACCATCCAGCTCGGGTTTAAGGCGGGTCAGCAGCAGCATCGCCAGCGACAGAAAGATGATGCCGACGCCGGTAATCAGCCAGCCCAGCAGCAGCGCCGCCGGACCGGCCACTGCAGCCATATTTTGCGGAAGACTGAACACGCCTGCGCCCAGCATTGAGCTGAGCACCAGCGCCGTCAGCGCACCGAGACCTAATTTTTTCTCCAAAACAACCTTCCCGCTAGCATATATGGCTGGGTAAATCGGATTCTGTCGCTGGGTTATGTCACACCAAAGGCACAATACAGGGACAATATCCGGTAAAACAGGCGGAGGATTTTACGGAGTGTGGCAGGGGATGGCAATGCGTGACTATGCAAAACAGCGCAGGAATTATGCAAACAGCAGGGCGGCAGGCGCCGCCCTGAGGAGGATTACTTAAACAGGTCAGCCGTGACGGTCAGGTTACCGCCACTCTGGTTCTGCCACTGGCGGGTAACGTGGTAGAACTTAGCACCTTTGTCCGCCGCACGCTTCGCCACTTCTTCTGAAATCTCAGTTGGCGTACCGAAGTGACCGGTGAAGGTTACGGTATCGAACGGCTGCATCTGCGCAGCAGTAATGGCATTCACTTCCTGCACCGATTTGCCGTTTGGCAGATTGACGGTATAGCGCTTGCCGGTAGAGCTTTGGGTTTCGAAGAAACGGCCCACTTTGTTGCTTGGCGTTTCAGACGAGGCCACGCCTGGAATCTCTACGTTAGCCGCCGCAGCGCCACCGGTTGCCAGTGCGGCTTTACCCGCTTCTGAATCGGCAGGAATCGCATTCGGTGTCTGCACCGCGCGCTCTTTAGCATCCGCTTTATAGACATAGGCGGTGACATACTGATTGCCGCCGCTGTTGGCATCGATCTGGCGAACGATAAAGAAGGAGGCTGCGCCTTTCTGTTTTGCGGCTTTCGAAATTGCGTCGTTTACATCCGGCTGGCTGGCAAAGAAGCCGCTGACCGAAACGGTATCGAAGGGTTCGAGTTTATACGCTTCTGCTTTTGGCAGTTCGTTTACGCCGTTGAAACGACGGTAGGTCGTTGACTCTGTGGCTGCCGGGGCATCGGCTTTATAGAGGTCAGCCGTAACGCGCCAGTTACCGCTGTTACCGTTGCTGTCGTTGATCGCCTGGATGTAATAAGAGGCAGCGCCCATCTGATCTGCACGCTTAGATACCGCATCGGCAGCGTCGCCAATTGCGTTGAAACGGCCGGTGATATTAATACGTTCGAATGGCTTCAACGCGGCCGCTTTTTCTGGCGTAAGTTCCTGCGCAGCGAATGCGTTGGCTGCCAGCAGGGACAACAGAGTAGTCGCCAGAATAGTGTTCTTCAGCTTCATAAAAATAATCCTTCGCCTTACGCAAAAATGAGTACGAAAACGTGCTGGACTCTTGATGTATAACAGAATAGCCGCTGATTATTGCATGTTATAAACAGACTGTCGCAGCGATTTTTTGTGTCAGATCGCGTTATTCAACCATGATTTTTTCATTTGTTTGTCATCAAACGCAGTTATGGCCAGTTTTAGTGACAGTTACCACTAAAAGCGGTAACTATTAGCGCTAAAACAGTTAATGCATTGTTAAATAAAGGTTTTTGTTGTTGATTAATTCGTCCTGGTACAATTGTTTCTGGCAGATTATCTGCCTGTGAGACTATTTTGCAGTGGGATAACGCAGGTTTCTTAACAGAACACTGCATAATTGGGTGAATGTCATCACTCTGCGTAGTCGCTGTAGATCGCTCGTCACATTTTCAGTAGGTTATAAACACTTTGAAATACCTGCGTTTCGTCCAAAAGCGGCTGAAACCGCGTTTTAGTCGCGCTCTCGTGGTGCAGGTTCGGGCCATCATCCTTTAACCGATGAAAGGAAACACTATGTTAATTGGAATACCCAAGGAAAGGTTGCCAAACGAGTCGCGCGTGGCCGCCACGCCTAAGACCGTGGAACAACTCATCAAGCTGGGTTTCAGCGTCACCCTTGAGCATGACGCCGGTAAACGCGCCAGCTTCGATGATGAAAGCTATATCGCAGCCGGTGCCACACTCAGCGACAGAGAGCAGGTCTGGCAGTCCGATATCGTGCTGAAGGTGAATGCGCCGGATGACGAAGAGATTGCGCTGACGCGTGCGGGCAGCATGCTGGTCAGTTTTATCTGGCCCGCACAGAATCCCGATCTGTTGTCAAAGCTGGCCGCACGTCAGGTCACGGTAATGGCAATGGATTCAGTGCCGCGTATTTCACGGGCGCAGTCGCTGGATGCCCTGAGCTCTATGGCGAACATTGCCGGTTATCGCGCCATTGTCGAAGCCGCCCATGAATTTGGTCGCTTCTTTACCGGTCAGATCACCGCAGCCGGTAAAGTGCCACCGGCAAAAGTGATGGTGATTGGGGCCGGTGTTGCCGGGCTGGCCGCGATTGGCGCAGCGGGCAGCCTGGGCGCGATTGTCCGGGCGTTTGATACCCGTCCCGAAGTCAAAGAGCAGGTGCAGAGTATGGGCGCCGAATTCCTTGAGCTCGACTTTGAAGAGGAAGCGGGTAGCGGCGACGGCTATGCCAAGGTCATGTCCGAGGCTTTTATCAAAGCTGAGATGGCACTGTTTGCCAGTCAGGCCAGAGACGTGGACATCATTGTCACCACGGCGCTGATCCCAGGCAAACCGGCTCCGAAACTGATCACCGAAGAGATGGTCGCCAGCATGAAGCCGGGCAGCGTCATTGTTGATCTGGCGGCGCAGACCGGCGGCAACTGCGCGCTGACCGTCGCTGACCAGGTTACCGTCACGCCGAATGGCGTGAAAATCATCGGTTACACCGATCTGCCCAGCCGTCTGGCGACACAATCCTCCCAGCTCTACGGCACCAATCTGGTCAATCTGATCAAGCTGCTGTGTAAAGAGAAAAATGGCGAAATCCAGGTCGATTTCGAAGATGTGGTGGTGCGTGGCGTCACCGTGGTACGCGATGGCGAAGTGACCTGGCCAGCCCCGCCGATTCAGGTCTCCGCCGCGCCACAGGCTGCCGCTGCCGCCGCGAAGCCGTCAGAAAAGATTGAGGCGAAGCCCGTTTCACCGTGGCGTAAATATCTGCTGATCGCCCTGGCTATTGTGCTGTTTGGCTGCCTGGCAAACGTGGCACCGGCCGACTTCCTCTCCCATTTTACCGTGTTCGCGCTCGCCTGCGTGGTGGGGTATTACGTGGTCTGGAACGTCAGTCACGCGCTGCATACACCGCTGATGTCCGTCACCAATGCTATTTCCGGCATCATCGTTATCGGTGCGGTCTTGCAGATGGGCCACGGTGGCTGGGTCACCTTTATCTCCTTTATTGCCGTGCTGATTGCCAGCATCAATATCTTTGGTGGCTTCACCGTCACCCAGCGCATGCTGAAAATGTTTCGTAAGGGGTAACACATGTCTGGCGGATTAGTCACTGCAGCCTATATTGTGGCTGCGATTCTGTTCATCTGTAGCCTTGCTGGTCTTTCGCGTCATGAGACCTCTAAGCGGGGTAATATTTTCGGTATCAGCGGTATGGCGATTGCGCTAATCGCCACCATATTTGGCCCGGACAGCGGTAATGTGGTCTGGATCCTGCTGGCGATGGTCATCGGTGGCGCTATCGGCATTCGTCTGGCGAAGAAAGTCGAAATGACGGAAATGCCAGAGCTGGTGGCGATTCTGCACAGCTTTGTTGGTCTGGCCGCAGTGCTGGTGGGCATCAACAGCTATATCGACCATGCGCCTGGCCTGCCAGCGGTGATGGAGAATATCCATCTCAGTGAAGTGTTTATCGGTATCTTTATCGGTGCCGTCACCTTCACCGGCTCGCTGGTGGCGTTTGGCAAACTGTGCGGCAAAATCTCTTCACGGCCGTTAGCGTTACCGCATCGTCACAAGCTGAATCTGCTGGCGCTGGTGGTTTCGTTCCTGCTGCTGTTGTGGTTTGTTAACACCAGCAGCACGGCTGTACAGGTGTTTGCACTCTTGCTGATGACGGTGATTGCACTGGCGTTTGGCTGGCATCTGGTCGCGTCGATCGGCGGCGCGGATATGCCGGTCGTGGTATCGATGCTTAACTCCTATTCGGGCTGGGCCGCCGCCGCTGCCGGTTTCATGTTGAGCAACGATCTGCTGATTGTGACCGGTGCGCTGGTGGGGTCATCCGGTGCGATTCTCTCCTACATCATGTGCAAAGCGATGAACCGTTCGTTTATCAGCGTGATCGCGGGCGGCTTTGGTACTGAAGCCAGCAGTGGCGATGAAAGTCAGGAAGCGGGCGAGCATCGTGAGATTACGGCTGAAGAGACCGCTGAGATGCTCAAGGCTTCCAGCTCGGTGATTATCACCCCAGGCTACGGCATGGCGGTAGCGCAGGCGCAGTATCCGGTCGCGGAAATGACTGCCCGACTGCGTGCGCTTGGCATCAAAGTGCGCTTCGGTATCCATCCGGTGGCGGGGCGTCTGCCGGGTCACATGAACGTGCTGCTGGCAGAGGCGAAAGTGCCTTATGACGTGGTGCTGGAGATGGATGAGATCAACGACGATTTCAGTGACACCGACACGGTGCTGGTCATTGGCGCTAACGACACCGTCAACCCGGCGGCACAGGATGATCCCCGCAGTCCGATTGCGGGCATGCCGGTGCTGGAAGTGTGGAAGGCGCACAACGTGATAGTGTTCAAACGCTCAATGAACACTGGCTATGCCGGGGTGCAGAATCCGCTGTTCTTCAAAGAGAATAGCCAGATGCTGTTTGGCGATGCCAAAGCCAGCGTGGAAGCGATTCTTAAAGCGCTGTAATAAAAAAGGGCGGCTAATCAGCCTAATGCTGGTCAGTTAAGATTAGATTTGTAAAGGCTGTCACGGTCAAACGTGGCAGCTTTTTTTCCGGGCGAGCCAGCGCAGTGCGGGCCAGCGCACCTCTGCTGCTGCCGGGCCGTCCTCGCGCCGCTCACGCGGTACCTTCGGCTTTGACGTCGTGCCGACGAACCGTTCGGGGATCGGCCCTCCCTGGCCGGCCCCGACCTGTCCACGCTTCCCGGCGTGGACTTCTGGCCCGCCGTCACGCCTCAGCGCTGCGGATAGCCCTTTCAGCAGCAGAGGCGCTCAGGCCTCCACTCTCGTGCCCTTTTTAACAGCACGCACCAGAAGCTTAAGAGCAGACTGGTGGCGATCAGGAGCAGGCAATCCGCAGCGCTGAACAGAATGAGTCTGCCAGGAGAGCCCGCAGGACGCGGGCGAAAGGCGGGGCGGCACAGGATGTGCCATCCCCGACGGTCCGTCAGGCAGGCGAATGAAGAGAAGGAACCGCGCAGCGGCGCGAGGACCGCCAGCCCCTGAGCGGCACCAGACTGCGTTATCACCTGTCGCTTAACTGTGACAGGCATTACGGCTAATCAGCCGCCCTCTCTGTTTCTGAGGAGGATTAATCCTCCTCATCCTCTTCATCATCCAGGTCAATCGGCGATTTGAAATCGTCAGGCTTAAGTGCCAGCAGATCGCAACGCAGATGATCAATCACCTGTTCCGCCGTATTGCCGAGGAATGCCGCCGACAGTCCGGTGCGTCCAATCGTTCCCAGCACCACCACACCAGCTCCCAGATGTGCCGCCAGATCGGGGATGACCTCTTCCGGCAGGCCTTTAGCCACATGGGTGAACTCTTCACCAATCGAGAACTTCTGCCGTAGCGCTTTCATTGCCACCAGATGCTGACCACGGATCGCGTCGTTGTAGACGCTGGGATCAAAATCGGGCAGTTCGATAGCAATATTGATAGGGGTAATCGGGTAAGCACCGACCAGATGCACTTCGGTCTGATTCACCTTTTCCGCCAGGATCACCGTTTCACGAATCAGCTTCTGATTCAGGCCATCGTGATGCGGCTCTTCGCTGGCAAGATTGACCGCCACAATCGCTTTACCGCCTTCCGGCCACGGCTGATCTTTGACCATCCACACCGGACACGGGCATTTACGCAGCAGGTGCCAGTCAGTTGGAGTGAAAATCACTGACTCAAGGCGATCATGCTGATGCGCCATCTTAAGCACCAGGTCATGCTGGTGAGCGAGCACTTCCTGAATAATGGCTTCGTAGGGACGGTTGTGCCAGATCACTTTGATGTCAATTTCGACACCGGCATCAAGATAAGCGCGGGCCTGCTCGCGGATCCATTCGGTACGCTGGCTGATCACGCCCTGGCGCATCGAGGCGCGCTCATCCGGCGAAAGCAGGGTGGTCATCTCATATGAGAAGTCATAGATAGGCAGGAAGGCTTTAATTCTTCCGCCAAGACGTTGATTCAGATAGACCGCACGTCGCAGCGCGGGTTGATCGTCTTGCTGGGCATCAATGGCGACCAGAACATTTTGGTACTGGGACATGAGGCGTTCTCCTTAAACCAGAGCGACTGGAATAAAGATAGCCTATGTTGCACAGCGGAAGAAGTGAAAAAGTTACTGCCGGATCAACAAAATAAGATTTATTGATCCGGCTGAGGATCAGGCGGCCTGGTGGCTCTGACCGGCAAGCTCTTCCAGCAGAGCGTGGTTTTCAATCGTGATGTATTTGCCTTTCACCGCCAGCATACCGGACTTCTGAAAACGCCCCAGCAGGCGGCTGATGGTTTCAACCGTCAGGCCCAGGTAATTACCGATATCGCCACGCGTCATGGTGAGGCGGAATTCGCGCTGTGAAAAGCCGCGCTGGCCAAAACGACGGGAAAGGTTCCAGATAAACGCTGCCAGGCGCTCTTCAGCATTTTTCTTCGACAGCAGCAGGATCATGTCCTGATCGCCTTTGATTTCACCGCTCATCAGACGCATCATCTGCTGACGCAGGGCCGGCATTTTGCCGGACAAATCATCAAGCGTTTCAAAAGGGATCTCACACACCATGGCCGTTTCCAGCGCCTGCGCAAAGCTGGGATGGCTGGAGCCCATAATCGCGTCAAAGCCGACTAAATCGCCCGCCAGATGGAAACCGGTGATCTGCTCATCACCCTGTTCAGTAATGGTATAGCTTTTAATGGTGCCGGAGCGAATCGCATACAGAGACTTGAGTTCATCGCCTGCTTTGAAAAGCGTTTGCCCTTTCTGAATGGGTTTTTTACGCTCAATGATATTGTCGAGCTGATCCAGCTCATGTTCATTTAGCGTAAAGGGGATGCAGAGCTGACTGATGCTGCAATCCTGGCAGTGAATGGCACAACCGCCCGACTGAATACGACGAATGCTGCGTTTTTCAGGGATCATAATGGTTTGCTCGACGATTATTGACTGGGGTCAATTTTAACATTTTTTGTGCTGAAGGGAACTCATCCGAGCAGTTTTACACTTACAAATATTATGGACTAAGCACACAACGACAAACGCTGATGTGACGGGCTTCTCAGAATCCCGACAGTGCCGACTGTCAAGAAAACTTTCCGCTTATGTGATCTGTAACACGCTTCTGCGCTGGCAGTGACATTCGAAAAAGTGGGGTGGGCCGGTAATTCCAGCTTTTGCTACGCTAACGGGTAAAGCGTGATTTGCACATTCCATCAATTTTAACCAGGTGTGAGAAAACCATGAACCTTGATGACAATGATCTCTTTCGGGATGCCATGGGCGATGTCACGCCGTTAAAAGACACCACCACAACCTTGTGGCTCAAAGCACCCTCAACGAAGGCACCACGAAAACCGCCAGGTGAATCGGAGGAGGAAAATTTCCTGACCCGGGGCGATCTGGAGATCGTTCCACTCAATACCCCGCTGGAATACAAAGCCGACGGCATTCAGCAGGGTATTCTGGATAAACTGCGCAGAGGAGAGTATCAGCTGGATGCCAGCCTCAACCTGTTGCGGCAACCGGTTGAAACCTGTCGTCAGGCGCTCTTTAACTTTATGATGCAGGCGCACAAACAGGGATTGCGCAATCTGCTGATCATCCACGGCAAAGGTCGTGATGATGAATCGCATGCCAACATTGTTCGCAGCTATCTGGCGCGCTGGCTAAAGCAGTTTGATGACGTACAGACCTTTTGCGTGGCCCAGACCCGGCATGGCGGGGCCGGGGCGCTTTATGTCGGATTGCGCAAAACCGATAAAGCCCGGCTTGAAAACCGCGAGCGGCATGCGAAACGCAGCCGCTAACTGTGAAACTTACGGATGGTGGACATCAGCACTTCAGCACTCAGGCTCAGTTCTGCGCCGGTGCGGGTAATGATGCCCACCGGTTCGCCCGGCCCGGAAGAGGCGATCGGCAGCGCACAAACAGCGTTGTGGCTCAGATCCTCTTTAATCGCCCCGGAAGGGACGAACCAGATGTAGTCGTAGCGAAGAGCCAGCTGGCGTGCCAGTGAAGTCGAAGAGGTCTCAATGCAGTGAGGCGGAAGGGTGCAGCCCTGTTCATCCAGCATCTGCTGTGCAATCCGACGCGGAGCCGTGCCCTCGGGCGATATCACCACCGGCCACTGCATCGCACGCGAAAGCGTGACGTTGTCACTTAAAAGCGGGTGTTCCGGCCTGACCACCAGCTTGAGCGATTCCAGAAACAGCAATTCATAGGTCAGCCCGGTCATCATGGCGCTGTCCGCCATCCGGCCAATGCCGATGTCGAACTCACCGCCGCGCAAGCCCGCCAGCAGCACATTATTGTGAAGTGTCGCCACCTGAATGGTGGTGTTGGGCTGCAGTTGATGAAAACGATCCAGGATGCGTGGCAGCATCCCCATCGCGGCAGTGGTCAATGCCCCCAGCCGGATAATCACCGGCGCATCGCCCGGCTGCTCATTAAAACTCTGTCCGGCATGGTTTAGCGCGTCGAGTACCCGTACCGCATGGGTCAGAAACTGCTCTCCCATGGTGGTCAGCTGCGCGCCAAGCCGGCCACGTTCAAACAGACGAACGCCAGTCAGCTCCTCCAGCTCATTCAGGGTCTTGGAGAGGGCAGGCTGGCTGAGGCTAAGCGTCTCTGCCGCCCGGCCCAGTGTGCCTTGCTGCGCAACCGCAACAAAGGTATGTAGATGGCGCAAGCGAATGCGCTGATTGAAAAGGATATTTTTTTCCATATCCTAAACTTAATGAGAATGACCGGCTTCAGGCAACTGTTAAAAATGAATTCTGTTAACTTTGCTGCAAATTTATTTTAACAAACGATTCGAAATGACCGCGTTACCCTTTAACTCTCTGATAAAAAAGCGCTCAGCCTGTTATGCCGCTGAAATACGCCATCCTCTGACTACGGTATATCAATAACTTAACGGCTTAATGTTGAATAATTCTCAATATCATATAAAAATCTGACCGCTTAAGGTTAACGATCGGCTATCATTAGCGCCGTTTTTTTTACTTAAACTGATGTCAGATTTCGTTACTCCAGAGGAGTGTTCATTGACCAGCGTCGAGGCGGTAGATGTCCGCCAGCTTATCAACCAGCAGGGGCTGAGCCACTGGCAAAAGCGGCTCATTGCGCTCTGTTTTATCGTGGTGGCACTCGATGGCATGGACATTGCGATCATGGGATTTATTGCGCCGACACTGAAAGCCGCGTGGGGGGTGAGTAATCATCAGCTCGGGGTCGTCATCAGCGCAGCGTTAATCGGGCTGGCGCTGGGCGCCATGGTGGCAGGACCGCTGGCTGACCGCTATGGCCGTCGCATGATGATTATCCTCAGCGTCTTCTTTTTCGGTCTCTGGACGCTGGCAACGGCGCTGTCACAGAACATTGAGCAGATGATGCTGTTCCGTTTCCTGACCGGGCTGGGACTGGGTGCGGCGATGCCCAACGTCGGCACGCTGGTGGCGGAATATGCACCTGAGCGGCGGCGAGCTTTTATCATCACGGTGGTGTTCTGCGGCTTTACCTTTGGTGCCGCCAGCGGGGGATTTGCTGCCTCCTGGCTGCTACCGCGCTATGACTGGCACTCCGTGCTGCTGCTGGGCGGCATTCTGCCGCTGCTGGTGTTGCCATTACTGATCCGCGGCCTGCCGGAGTCGGTGCGATTTCTTATCAGCCGTGGCGCACCGGCTGCCCGCATTCACGCCATCCTCGACCGGATGATGCCGGGCAAAACCGTGCCCGACTGTGCGTTTCACGCGCCTGAGGCCAGCGTGCCGGTGAGCGGCGCGATAGGCACCGTACTTTCACGCCGCTATCTGTTTGGCAGCACTATGCTGTGGGGCGGCTACTTTATGGGGCTGTTCATGGTTTACCTGATTGGCAGCTGGCTGCCGTCGCTGGTCAACACCCTGGGCATGTCAGTGACCGAAGCGGCGATTATCACCGCGATGTATCAGGCGGGCGGGACGCTGGGCTCCCTGTTTGCGGGCTGGATGATGGATCGCTTCAACGCTAACCTGGCCCTGGCGGCGATCTACGGCTGCGGCGGGCTGTTTATTGTGGCACTGGGCTTTTCACCCGCGGAAGTGGGGATGATGAGTGCGATCGCCTTTTGCAGTGGTTTCTGTTTCAACGGGGCCAATACCGGCATGAATGCCTTATCCGCCAGCTATTATCCTACCCACGCCCGCGCTACCGGTTCCAGCTGGATGCATGGAGTGGGCCGCATCGGCGCGATTTTAAGCGCCTTCGTTGGCGCAGAGATGATGTCTCTTGGATGGTCTTTCAGCGTTATCTTTCTGCTGCTGGCAATACCGGCTGTGATCACCACCCTGATGCTGCTGTTAAAAAACCGCTACGGCTTTAAGCCGATCACAGATTCGTGATTTTTTCCGCTGAGGCCAGCGTGTTGCATTACATTAGCAGCAACGCTAACGGTGTCAGGTGGATAAGATGGACAACTTTCTCAGTGCGGATCTCATCCGCACCCGTTTCTCTCAGGCGATGTCAGCTATGTATCAGCAGGAAGTGCCGCAATATGGCACGCTGATGCAGCTGGTGGCGACCGTCAACGACCGCGCGCTGGAAGCGGATATCGCGCTGAAAGATCGTCTCACCGCAGCCGATGAGATCGACCGACTCAATCTGGAACGTCACGGTGCGATCCGTGTGGGCACGGCAGACGAATTAGCCATACTGCGGCAGCTGTTTGCGGTGATGGGAATGCACCCGGTTGGCTATTACGATCTCTCTCAGGCTGGTGTGCCGGTGCACTCCACGGCGTTCCGGCCAATCACCGATGCGGCGTTGCGCCGCAATCCCTTTCGGGTCTTTACCTCGCTGTTACGACCTGAACTGATCGACGACCACGGGCTGCGTGAAAAGGCGGCGGAGATTCTTGCCGCGCGCGACATTTTCACCCCCCGTTGCCGGGCGCTATTGGAACTTCATCAGCAGCAGGGCGGTTTAACTGACGAGCAGGCCACTGAGTTTGTTACCGAAGCACTGGAAACCTTCCGCTGGCACGCCCACAGCAGCGTGGACAGTCAGACCTATCAGGCGCTGAACCAGCAGCATCGGCTGATCGCTGACGTGGTCTGCTTCCCCGGCTGCCACATCAACCATCTCACGCCGCGCACGCTGGATATCGACCGCGTACAGCAACTGATGCCGTCGCGTGGTATCGATCCGAAAACCCTGATTGAGGGACCGCCGCGTCGTCAGGTACCGATCCTGTTACGTCAGACCAGCTTTAAAGCGCTGGAAGAGCCGATCATCTTTCAGGATGGGCATCAGGGAACCCATACTGCACGCTTCGGTGAAATTGAGCAGCGCGGCGTGGCGCTGACGCCTCAGGGCCGTGCGCTTTACGATCGGCTGCTCAGCGAGGCGGGCAGCGGTCAGGATAATCAGCAGCATCAGCAACATCTGGCGGCGATTTTCCGTGACTTCCCCGACGACGAAACCACGCTGCGCCAGCAGGAGCTGGCCTGGTTCCATTATCGCCTGAGTGAAAAGGGCATCGCGACGCCGCCGGCTCAGGGTGAATCGCTGGAGACTCTCATCGAAGAAGGTCGTGTGCTGGCGGACCCCATCATCTATGAAGATTTTCTGCCCGTCAGCGCGGCGGGCATTTTTCAGTCCAACCTCGGCGATCGGGCGCAGGTTCGTTCGGCGGGACAGGCGAGCCGCCAGGCATTTGAAGCCGCGCTGGGCGCTGTCGTGCTGGATGAGATGGCGCTATACGAAGAGCGCCAGCAGCGCTCGCTGGCACAGTGTGGCTTACGGCCAGACTGACGCCTCTGCAGGCAACAGGCGCGTTGCCCGCAACGCTTTCTCCGCACTCGCCCTGCTAAGGCCAGTGGACCTGAAGTGGGGCAACGCGGGTAATATGCTGACAGGACTGGGGAAAAACAACGCTTTACCGCTCAGCGCAGGTTTACCCGCGTGAGTATCTTCATCTATTAGCAGACGGACTGATTAACAGCCGCACAACCGCACGTGATAACAGAGCAACGACGCGCCACTCCGGCGCTGGCAGCGTCATTGACCCACTGCGAAAAGATAAACAACGTTGAATCATAACCGTAACTGACTCTCTGAACCTGTTGATGAGCATGTTCACGCCTGCCCCTCACGTTTCGGCATATTCTGCAAATCCCTTCCGTACCTGGACAATGCTGGCGGGCCTGCAAATAATGGAGGGACGTTTGAACAGGGAAACAGGAATGAAAAACGAAACAGGTCTGAGGATCATGACTGCTGAGGGGGAGTTGCGTGGATGCATGGATGATGACCTTTTCGTATTCAAAGGCATACCTTATGCGGCGGCACCGCTTGGCGCACTGCGCTGGCGTCCGCCACAGCCGGTAACGCCCTGGCAGCAGGTGCGCGACGCCACCGCGTTTGGGGCTTCCGGCTGGCAAAATCGCACTTACTGCCAGGCCGTGGGCGGTGGCGATCCGGGTGAGTTCAGCGAAGATTGCCTCTACCTTAATGTCTGGACGCCCGATGTCGCGCCCGTGAAACCCCTGCCGGTGATGGTATGGCTGCACGGTGGTGGCTACACCATTGGTGCTGGCGGGCTGGCACCTTACAACGGCAAGCCGATGGCTTCACGCGGCGCGGTGGTGGTGACGCTCAACTACCGGCTCGGCCATCTCGGTTTCTTCTCTCATCCGGCCCTGGATGCTGAATACCCTGTTGCCAGCACGGTCAACAATTTTGGCCTGCTGGATCAGATTGCCGCACTGCAGTGGGTGCAGCGCAACATTCCTGCCTTTGGCGGCGACCGCCGCAATGTGACACTCTTCGGTGAATCCTCAGGCGCACGCAGCGTGCTGTCACTCTGCTGTTCGCCACTGGCCGAAGGGCTGTTTCATAAAGGGATTGTGCAGAGCGCCTACAGCCTGCCTGACACGCCGCTGAAAAAAGCGCGTCAACAGGGTATGGCGGTGGCCCGCCATTTTGGTCTGCCGCCCGATGCCAGCGCTGATGACCTGCGCGCACTGCCTGCCGATGCTTTCTGGTCGCTGGAAGGGCCGCTGGCGATCCCGCCGGTGCCGATTGCGGGTGATGCTGTCCTGCCTGAGCCGATGCTGAAAACCTTTATGGCTGCAAAACAGCACCGTCTGCCGCTGATGGCGGGCAGCAACAGCGATGAAGCCAGCGTGCTGGAATTTTTTGGCGTGGATGCCACCGCGGTGCTGCATCAGTTACGCGATAAAAATCGGCTCACTTACCGGACGCTGAAATGGATGTATGACATTCATGACGATCAGCGGCTGGGACGTGCTGTGGCACGCGATATGGCCTTCAGCCTGGTGCCGTGGCTGGTGATGCGGGCGCAGCACAATGCCGGAATGCCAGGCTGGCGCTACTGGTTTGATTATGTCTCTGAACATGCCCGTGACCTCTATCCGCACGGCACCTGGCACGGCAACGAAGTGCCTTATGTGCTGAACACGCTGAGTCAGATGCCGGATCCCAACGAAGAACGGCCCTTCAGTGAGGCCGATCGGGCATTTGCGGCGCGTGTCAGCGAGTACTGGTTTACTTTTGCCCGTGATGCAACGGAATATAAGCATCAGCTGGAGGGGGAAGTCGTGTGGCCAGCCTGGCACCCGGGCTCTGACGTGACAATGTCACTCGGTGATGATCGGAAGAGCGGGCTGGTTTTGAAGCGAAACTTTATGCGCGCTCGTATGCGGCTTTTCCGGCTATTAATGACTCGTATGGTCAGGCTTTAAGCGATGGGTCATGGTTAGCCTGCTAACCATCAAATTGCGCGAATGGAATTACTCTGCTTTTTAAAGGCTAAGCTATTGAATTAAAAGATCATAAATACAAATCTGTAATATGGACGCTGTAAAATATTAGGTAACAAAACAGTTACATCTTCACAATCGCATGCCGATAAACAACCTATGCCCGACGCTTGCGGGTCAACGTGTATAGGATTTTGGTATGGGAATGCTCAAAAATTTTACCATTCGCGCAGTGATGCTCACGATTCTGGGACTGTTTTGTTTACTGTGGAGCGGGGTCGGGCTGTATAGCATTCACTCTCTGGGCGCGCTCAGCGAAGGGAATGATGTGGACCGTCATCTGGTTGAGCAAATGACGGTGCTGAGCAAAGGCAACGATCAATATTTTCGTGTCATTACGCGCTTATCCCGCGTGATGGAAGGCAAAGCGGCGGGTAAAGCGCTGACCGACGAGGCTTATGCTCCGGTACAGCAGGCGCTGGATGGTATGACCCAGCAACTGGCTCGCTTTAAACAGCTGGCACCCGGTCCGATGAACCCGGAAGTGGTGGATGGCGTAATTCAGACCTGGCAAAAGCTGCTGGATGCGGGCGTGACTCCACAGTTGCAGCTGGCCCGCCAGGCAACACCTGATGTTTATCGCCAGCAGGCAAATAACGTCACGCCGCCACTCAGCCGTGCCTTTGGCATCAGCGCAGAGAAATTCAGCCAGAGCGCAGCTGAAAAGCTGGATGCAACCCGGGTTGAAGTGGATCACCTTACCGCGATGACCAAAACGATTATTACCATCACGGTAATTATCGGACTGTTTATTCTGCTGTTCACCGACCGTTATCTGGTGGCGATGCTGGTCCGTCCGCTGGAAAGTATTCGTACCCACTTCGCGGTAATTGCCACGGGCGACCTGAGTCAGCCGGTATCCGATTTCGGACGCAACTGCGTCGGTAAACTGGTGCCGCTGCTGAGCGCCATGCAGGACAGCCTGCGTGAAGCGGTCAGCGCCATTCGCAGCGGCACCGAGAACATCTCGCGTGGTGCCGCAGAGATTTCTGCCGGTAACAACGACCTCTCTTCACGTACCGAAGAGCAGGCCGCTGCGCTCGAACAGACTGCGGCCAGCATGGAGCAGTTGACGGCCACGGTAAAATTCAACGCCGATAATGCCCGCCAGGCCAGCCTGCTGGCAGAAACCGCCACCACCACGGCACAACGTGGCGGTCAGCTGGTCAGTGAAGTCGTCAGCACTATGGATGGCATCTCAGGCAGCTCGAAGAAAATCGCTGAAATCACTAACGTGATCAACGGCATCGCTTTCCAGACCAATATTCTGGCGCTGAACGCCGCCGTCGAAGCGGCACGTGCTGGCGAACAGGGACGGGGTTTTGCGGTCGTTGCCTCTGAAGTGCGTAACCTTGCACAGCGCAGCGCCAATGCCGCGAAAGAGATTGCGACGCTGATTGAAGATTCGGTTCAGCGTGTAGGTAAAGGCGCCGAGCTGGTCAGCACCACCGGCGGCACCATGAACAATATTCTGAAATCGGTGCAGGATGTTGATGCGATCATGAAACAGATCGCTTCCGCCTCAGAAGAGCAGAGCAAAGGCATCTCTCAGGTGGGTGCTGCGGTAACCGAAATGGATAGCGTGACCCAGCAGAACGCCTCACTGGTTGAAGAGGTTTCTGCCGCGGCGAGCGCACTGGCATTGCAGACGGAAGCGCTGCAGGCTTCTGTGTCGAAGTTCCGTCTCTCCAGCAACCGCCAGACCGCACCGGTCATCACGAATAAACCTGCCGCGCCGAAAGCAACCGTGCTGAATGCGCCTCAGGCTAAACCGGCGGATAACGGCGACTGGGTCACCTTCTGATCCCTGCACAGCCACGCCACCAGCTCCGCCAGGAACGGTGGCGCATCCTGCGCGGGCCGTTTCAGTAAACTGTAAACCGCACCGGTTTTTGCCTCGCCAGCGAACGGCTTAATCAGCCTGCCGCTGGCTATATCACTCTCCACCAGATTGCTGTCGGCCATCGCCACACCAAACCCCTGAATCGCTGCACTGATCGCTAAGTCCATGGTGGCAAAATGCTGGTTCCGCTTCATGTTCAGTGTCACCTGCTGCGCCTGCAGCCAGCACTGCCAGTCACGCGTATCCGCCGTCGGATGCAAAAAGGTCATTGTGGCCAGTGCCGCCGGGGAGTCCGGGCGGGGTTGATCGGCCGCCATCACCGGCGTCAGCGACTCACTGAACAGGCAAATTCCGTCAGGGTGCGGCTTACCATAGACAATCGCCACATCGAAGTTCTCAAGCTGCGCGGCATGATCCAGCGTGGTGGTCAGGGCCACATGCAGTTCGGGCCGATGCTGCTCCAGCGCCATCAGCCGGGGCACCAGCCAGCGCATTGCACAGGTTGGCGCTTTCAGGCGAATGCTGACCTGACTACGGCGGACCTTCTCGCTGGCCTGAACCATCAGCTCAAAACCCTGCTGTAAGTCGGGCAGCAGCGCCGCGCCCTGAGGGGTCAGGCGCAGACCACGCGCGTGGCGGTCAAACAGCGTCACGCCCAGCCACTGCTCCAGGGCGGCAATTTTACGACTGACGGCGCCCTGCGTCAGGCAAAGTTCGCGGGCAGCGTGAGTCAGATTGAGATGTCGGGCGGTCACCAGAAAGGCGTGAATGGCATTAAGCGGCAGCGATAAGCGTGACACGGTGAACCTCAGCTATGCATTTTTGTCATGGCTATTATGACGACATTTCGCTTGCCGACTCAAGTCGCAGCCCGTTGAATAGCTATTTACCGCATCTGAGCGGTTATGCCCCTGACGGAGAGAGTATGTCCCTGAAAACGCCTGTCGCTATCCACTCAAAATTGCCGGACGTCGGCACCACTATTTTCAGCGTGATTGGCCAGCTTTCGGCGCAGCATCAGGCGATTAACCTGTCGCAGGGCGCGCCCAATTTCCCCTGTGATCCGGCGCTGGTCGACTCAGTCAGCCGCGCGATGCAGGAAGGACATAATCAGTATGCCGCCATGATGGGCTTGCCCGCCTTACGCGACGCGCTTGCCAGCAAAGTGCAGGCGCTCTATGGACAACAATATGATGCCACCAGTGAAGTGCTGATCACCGGCAGCGCCAGCCAGGGGCTCTATATGGCGATTACCGCGCTGGTTCATCAGGGCGATGAGGTGATCTTCTTTGAACCGGCGTTTGACAGCTACGCGCCGGTGGTGCGGTTGCAGGGCGGTAAACCGATTGGCCTGAAGTTGCAGGTGCCGTCATTTGCTATCGACTGGGATCAGTTGCGGGCAGCAATCACGCCGCGCACCCGGATGATCATTATTAATACGCCGCACAACCCCAGCGCGCAGGTGCTGACCTCCGACGACCTGAATCAGCTGGCAGCCTTAATCCGCAACACCGATATCGTGGTGCTCTCCGATGAGGTTTACGAGCATATTCTGTTTGATGGCCGCCCGCATTGTGGGATGGCGACGCATCCGGAGCTGGCAGCCCGCAGCGTCATTGTCTCTTCGTTTGGCAAAACCTTCCACGTCACCGGCTGGCGGGTAGGCTACTGTCTGGCACCGGCAGAGCTGATGACTGAGCTGGTGAAAGTGCATCAGTTTATGATGTACGCCGCCGATACGCCGATGCAGGTCGGTTTCGCACACTATCTGCAGACGCCAGAGAACTATCTGTCGCTAAGTGCCTTCTATCAGCAGAAGCGCGATCGGCTGATCGCTCTGATGCAGAACTCCCCGTTCCGGCTGCTGCCGAGTGCGGGTTCGTTCTTTATGCTCGCCAGCTATGGACATTTCAGTGACGAACCGGACAGTGAAATGGTAAAACGTCTTATCGTCGATCAAGGTGTGGCGACCATACCGCTGTCGGCGTTTTATATGGATGGCACAGATAACAAACTGATTCGGCTCTCTTTTGCTAAAGACGAGGCGACACTTGAGGCTGGCGCGGCTGCGCTATGTGCTTTTTCTCGCTGATTCACGCCACCGCGTGAGGCAGCTCGGGGAACAGGTAACCAGGACTTTTCGGGGTAAATGACATAATGAAGAAACTGAACGCGCTTTTTCTCGCTCTGGGCATGATGACATCGGTACAGGCACTGGCACAGGATTTACGCTACGGCGTGGAGTCACAATATCCGCCTTTTGAAAGCCGCAATGCTAAAGGGGAACTGGAAGGCTTTGATATCGAGCTGGGCAATGCCATCTGTAAGGCGGGCAACTTCAGCTGCCACTGGGTTGAGAGCAGCTTTGATGCGCTGATCCCGGCACTGCAGGCGAAAAAGTTCGACGCCATTAACTCGGCGATGAACATCACCGAAGCGCGCGCCAGAAGCATTGCGTTTACGCAGCCGATCTACCGTATTCCGACCATGTTAGTGGCGAAGACCGGTGAAAATCTGGCACCGACTGCCGAAGGTCTGAAGGGCAAGAACATCGGTGTATTACAGGGATCCATCCAGGAAACCTATGCGAAAAAGCACTGGGAGCCGCAGGGTGTGACCGTGACCTCGTATCAGGATCAAAACCAGGTTTACAACGACATGGTCGCGGGCCGTCTGGATGGCACACTGGTGATGTCCGCTGCCGGTCAGTCTGGCTTCCTCGATAAACCGCAGGGCAAAGGCTTTGGTTTTGTTGGCAAGCCAGTCGAAGATGACGCGATTCTTGGTTCAGGCATCGGCTACGGCCTGCGCAAAGATGATGCGCAGCTGAAGCAGTCACTGGATGCGGCGATTGCTAAAGTGCAGGGCGATGGCACCATCAAAAAGCTGGCTGAAAAATATTTCCCAGGCATTGATGTCAGCGCGAAGCCATAATCGCAATCGGGCGCGTTCTGCGCCCGATTCCTCCGCTTATTTTGCCGCCAGATAACAGAGTTTTTCCGCCACCTGATAGGACTTCACAAACGACGTTACCGGCAGAAATTCGAAGCGTGAATGGAAGTTGTGCGCGCCGGTAAAGAAGTTCGGCGTCAGCAGACCTTTGGCTGACAGCGCGGCACCGTCTGTACCGCCACGCATCGGAATCACCTTCGGCTCAATCTCCAGCGCGGCAAAGGCACTGAAGATCAGGTCAATCGCCCGACGATCCTCACCCAGGGCATTGCTGATATTGCTGTAGGTATCGCTGATACCCACGCTCACCTTGCCGGTGGGGTAACGCGCTGCGAGATCCTCTGCTGCCTGCTGCAACTGCTGCTTACGTGCCGCAAAGCTGGTCAGATCAAAATCACGGATTGAGGCCTTCAGCGTCGCCTTGCTGGCGTTGGCCTGAATCTCATTGAACCAGATATAGCCTTCACGGCCTTCGGTGTGCTCCGGGGTCTGCTGCCGATCAAACAGGCTGATGTAGTCATGCGCCATCAGCAGCGGATTGACCAGCACCCCTTTGCCCGACATCGGATGGGCCGGTACGCCGGTAAACTGAATTTCTGCAGCGGCAGCATTGAAGTTTTCATAGACCACTTCGCCCAGTTCGCAGCAGTCGATGGTCCAGGCGAAATCGACATTAAAGCGCGTTTCCAGATCCAGCGCTTTCGCACCGCGCAGCCCAATTTCTTCGTCCGGCACAAAGGCCACCACGATGTCGCCGTGGTCGCCCTTAAGGTTCTCCATCAGCGTCATCACCACGGTGACCGCCGCTTTGTTGTCCGCGCCCAGCACGCTGGTGCCGTCGCTGAAGATCACCTGCTGACCGACGTAGGGCGCGATCTCCGGATGTTCTTCGCGGCGCAGCCAGATATCCTGCTCTGCATTCAGACAGAGATCTTCGCCCTGCCAGGTGAGGATCTGCGGGTGGATATCGGGCGACAAACCGACATCAACGGTATCGATATGCGTAATAAACCCGATGCGCGGCGCGTCAGGCCGGTTGCCGCGTTTCACCGCCGTCACCGTGGCATGCTCATCAATCACCACCTCATCCAGCCCTGACGCGCGCAGCTCATCCGCCAGCAGTTCCGCCATGGCGTGCTGGCTCGGCGTACTGGGCAGGGTGGTGGATTTGGCATCGCTCTGACTGCTGATGGCGAGGTAACGGAAAAAACGTTCTGTGAGCTGCGACTCGAGTTTGTCTGTCATCACTATTCCTTATTAGTCAGCCACCGGCGGGGTTCGTTATGGTGCCGAATCGTGCTATCAATGAAGCATCTGAATGATTCATTTAGATATTGTGATCACCGGAAGTCAATACAAAGCGAGGATAATAATGAAAATCAAGATAGCCACCTTAGCGCTTGTTACGGCTGGGATAGCGCTGGCTGGCAGCGTTAACGCCAAAACGCTGGTCTTCTGTTCTGAGGGATCGCCAGAGAACTTTAACCCGCAGCTCTATACCTCGGGGACCAGCGTTGACGCCAGTGCGGTGCCGGTCTTTAACCGGCTGGTGGACTTTACGCCCGGCACGACCAATCTGGTGCCCAGCCTGGCGGAACGCTGGGAAATCAGCCCGGATGGCACGGTTTACACCTTCTATCTGCGCAAGAACGTGAAGTTTCAGAGCAATAAAGCCTTCAAACCCAGCCGCGACTTCAACGCCGACGATGTGATCTTCTCGTTTATGCGCCAGATGGACCCGAAAAATCCTTACCATAATGTCTCTGGCGGCACCTATTCCAACTTCGAAAGCCTGGAGCTCTCCACGCTGATTAAAAGTATCGACCGGGTTGATGACCACACCGTGCGTTTTACGCTGTCCCATCCGGAAGCGCCGTTCCTTGCCGATCTCGCCTGGTACTTCGCCTCGATCCACTCGGCGGAATATGCAGACGCGATGCTGAAAGCGGGGACGCCGGAGAAGGTCGATATGAACCCGATCGGCACCGGACCGTTTGAGCTGGTGCAGTATCAGAAAGATTCCCGCATTCTCTACAAAGCGTTCCCGGACTACTGGCAGGGCAAGGCGAAACTCGATCGGCTGGTGTTCAGCATCACGCCGGATGCCTCCGTGCGCTATGCCAAGCTGGAGAAGAACGAGTGTCAGGTGATGCCTTTCCCTAATCCCGCCGATCTTGACAAAATGCGCGCTAACCCGGATATCACCCTGGAACAGAAGGCGGGTCTGAATACCGGCTTCCTGGCGTTTAACACCACTAAAGCGCCAACCGATAACGTCAAAGTGCGCCAGGCGCTGGCGATGGCGATCAACAAACCGGCGATCATTGATGCGATTTTTAAAGGCACCGGCACGGTTGCGAAAAATATCCTGCCACCGGGCGTCTGGAGCGCCGACAAAGATCTGAAAGATTACGACTACGATCCAGAGAAGGCTAAAGCCCTGCTGCAACAGGCGGGTGTGAAACCGGGTACCGAAATTGCGCTCTGGGCGATGCCGGTTCAGCGGCCTTACAACCCGAATGCGCGCCGCATGGCGGAGATGATTCAGTCGGACTGGGCTAAAGTGGGCATCAAAGCCAATATCGTCAGCTATGAGTGGGGCGAATACCTGAAACGCGTGCGCAGCGGCGAGCATCAGGCGGCGCTGATGGGCTGGACCACCGCCACCGGCGATCCGGACAACTTCTTTGGACCGCTTTACAGCTGCACCTCTGCACAGGGCGGTTCCAACTCCTCAAAATGGTGCTATCAGCCGTTCGAGAAGTTAATCACCGAAGCCCGCGCCGAGCCGGATCAGGGCAAACGCACCGCGCTCTATCTGCAGGCACAGCAGATGATGCATGACCAGATGCCTGCGGTGATGATTGCGCACTCCACCATCTTTGAGCCGGTGCGCAAATCGGTCAGCGGCTATCAGGTCGATCCGTTCGGCAAGCACATCTTCTATCAGGTGGATATTAAGCAGTAAGCGGTCACAGCTATCTTTACAGGCCCATACCTCTGTGGGCCTGTGCTGTCTGGCTCAGCTCAAAAAGAACTGACAGCAATAAATAAGCTCAACGCGAAGGGAACATGACCCGAAGAGGAAAGCGTCCCGCGCCATGGACAAAAACACCGGGAGCGTTTTTGAACAACGCAAAGCGTTGGCCCGGCTAGGGCGCACCTCAGGGATGAGGTGCGTAATCGCGTGGGCCGGGCATGCCATGGATGGCGGCTTTTGCGACTTTCCGATCGGGTCGAGTTCCCTTAGCCATCACGGTCTTATAGCAAATCTTTGCAGACCTTAACCCTTATCCCATCCTCACCTGCTGATCCATCTCCGTCAGCCGCTGCTGCAAAAACTGCAGAAACAGCGTCAGCGCCGCATTCCGCTGGCGGCCGGACACCGTCTGAAGCTGCAACGTTCGCTGACTCAGCTGATCCACCCCCATAGAACGCAACACCAGATTTTGCGTCTCGCGCTCAAACAACAGGGTAAATGCGCTGCAAATGGTCACTGCCTGCGGGGTATGCAGCAAAAAGTGGTAGAGCGTAGCGAAATAGTCGCAGGTCAGCACCGGCTCGACCACGCAGTCGTTCATCTGACAGGAGAGGTCAAACAACTGCCGCACGGTAGTATGCTGACCTGGCAACGCCAGCGGCCAGCCATGCAGATCGGCCAGCGTCACCTGACGCGATGCCAGCGGATGTGACTGATGCATCGCCAGTAACACCGGCGCCGGCCACGAGCCGAGCACCTCAACGCTGCGCTCCGGTTGCAGACTGAACTGCAGCGCAACATCGCATTCCCCAGCTCTGACGCATGCCGCCACGCCCTGCGAGTGCGTCACATTAAGCGCAAACAGCACGCCGGGATTGGCCTGACGGAACTCCGCCAGTAATCCCGGCAGCAGACTGAACGCCATTCCGTCGGTACAGGCGATGCGGATCAGGCTGCGCCGTATTGCTTTCAGACCCTTAATCTCCGCCAGCGCATATTCCATATCGAGCTGACTCTTGCGCACATGATGCGCGAATATTTCACCCGCTTCGTTCAATACCATGCCGCGTGCATGCCGCTCAAACAGCGGCACACCCACCTGCGTCTCCAGACGCTGAATCTGGCGACTAATCGCCGACACCGCCACAAAGAGCTGCTCGCTGGCGGCGCTGAGCGATCCGCACTGTACGACCGCCAGGAAATAGCGGATCTCACTGCTTAACATGGTGACTCCGACGAAACGCATCATAAAAGGGCAGGCGTGGCTTGCTTTAAAAGCAAGGCTCACTCGATAAATTAATAATTGTGGCAAAGAGAAAAGTTTGTCAAAGATAAAGCACGATAAAAAGAACAGACAGGGCAAACATGACAGAGCAACAGACCGTTGACCAGGCGATGCACTATTTCGACAGTGGCGAGTTTCAGCAGCTGCTGGCACGACGAATTTCCTGCGTGACCGAAAGCCAGCACGCCAGCAGGCAGGTGGAGCTGGAGAACTATCTGCAGCAGGAGATCGGCCCGCAGCTGGCGGCGATGGGCTTTACGCTGCACCCGTTTGAGAATCCGCAGCCCGGCAGCCCGCCGTTTCTGATCGCCACGCTCATTGAAGATCCCTCCAGACCGACGCTGCTCTGCTATGGCCACGGCGATGTAGTGTTCGGCGACGATGAGAACTGGCGCGACGGTTTATCACCGTGGCGACTCACAGCTGAAGATGACCGCCTGTATGGGCGCGGCAGTGCGGATAACAAAGGACAGCACTGCATCAATCTCGCGGCGCTGGAGCAGGTGTGGCAGGCACGCGGTGGCGCACTGGGCTTCAACTGCAAAATCCTGTTTGAAATGGGTGAAGAGATCAGTTCACCGGGGCTGGCGGAGATTTGCCAGCAGCAGCGGGCGCTGTTACAGGCAGACCTCTTTATCGCCTCTGATGGCCCGCGACTGAACGCGGTGCGGCCGACACTGTTCCTGGGTTCGCGTGGCGCGGCTAACTTTCGTCTGACTATCAGGGCGCGCGACAACGCCTATCACTCCGGCAACTGGGGCGGATTGCTGAGCAATCCCGGCACCCAGTTGGCCAATGCGCTCGCCTGCCTGGTGAATGCACAGGGTGTTTTGCAGGTCGCCGCACTGAAACCGGACTCCCTGACCGATGCGGTGCGCGCCATCCTCAGTGATATCGAGGTGGGCGGAATGCCGGGCGATCCGGCGCTGGCCGACGGCTGGGGCGAGCCGGGACTGACGCCTGCGGAGCGTCTTTATGGCTGGAACACGCTGGAGGTGCTGGCGTTTGAAACCGGTAACCCGGCGCGCCCGATGAACGCCATCCCCGGCAGCGCCACGGCGGTGTGTCAGCTGCGATTTGTGGTCGGCACCGACTGGGAAAATCTGGTCCGGCATGTCGAAAGTCACCTGCATCAGCACGGCTTCGATAACGTCAGCGTGGAGTTTATGCGCGGTTCACCTGCAACACGACTCGATCCGCAGGATCCGCTGGTGGCCTGGGCGCTGGACACGCTGGCCCGCAGCAGCGGTAAAAAACCGGCGCTGTTGCCCAATCTCGGCGGTTCACTGCCCAATGAGGTATTTGCCGATATCCTCGGCCTCCCGACGCTGTGGGTGCCCCATTCCTATCCGGCCTGCGGCCAGCACGGCGTTAACGAACACATGCTCACCTCTGTTGCACGTGAAGGGCTGGCGATCATGACCCGCCTTTTCTGGCAACTGGGTGAAGAGGGCGAACAACTGATGTCACGCCACCATCAGTGGCGGAGAGGTGAATAATGAGCAGCATCACGCAGAGTACTCCGCAGGTGAAACCGAGCCTGCACAAAACGCTGTTCGCTACCTGCATTGGTAACGCGCTGGAGTGGTTCGACATCGCGGTGTATGGCTTCTTCGCCAGCTACATCGCGCACGTCTTCTTTCCGGTCAGCGATCCGTCGGTGTCGCTGCTGCTGACCTTTGGCAGCTTCGGCATCTCATTCCTGATCCGTCCGCTGGGTGCCATCGTGCTGGGCAACTATGCCGACCGTCATGGCCGTAAAAAAGCGCTGCTGCTCTCAATCAATCTGATGATGCTGGGCGGGGCGATCATTACCTTTATGCCGGGTTACGCCACTATTGGTCTGGCGGCGCCGCTGCTGATTATCCTGGCGCGTCTGATTCAGGGTTTCTCTGCCGGGGGCGAGTTTGGCAGTTCCACCGCTTTCCTGGTAGAGCACTTTCCCGAGCGCAAAGCCTTTATCGCCAGCTGGCAGTTCGCCACCCAGGGCGCCAGTACTCTGATGGCATCGGCGTTCGGCCTGGGGCTGACACACTGGCTGAGCGAAAGCGAGATTCAGGCGTGGGGCTGGCGTATCCCGTTTGCCTTCGGCTTACTCATTGGGCCGCTGGGGATCTACATTCGCCGTCACGTGCAGGAGCCCGCCAGCTTTGCGACGCAGGAGAAGGAAGCCGCACCGCTGAAAACGCTGTTCGGGCGGCAGAAAGCGCTGATCACCCTGGCGATTGGGGTGATGGTGATCTCGACCGCCGTCAACTACATGCTCAATTACATTCCGACCTACGCCACCAAAACGCTGCATCTGCCGGGGTCGGTAGCCTTTACCGCCACGCTGGTCGCAGGGATTATCCTGACGGTGGTGACGCCCATAATGGGATTGTGGGCGGAGCGGATTGGCCGATTGCCGCTGATGTGGGGATCGCTGCTGCTGTTGATGGTCACCATCTATCCCGCCTTCAAATGGATGGTCGATCACACTACGCCCACCACGCTGATCCTGCTGGTGGCGTGGATGGCGCTACTCAAGTCGGTCTATTTCTCCACGGTGCCGTCGGTGATGGCCGATCTCTTCCCGGCGACCACGCGCGCCAGCGGCATGGCGATTAGCTACAACGTGGCCGTGACGGTATTCGGCGGGTTTGCACCGCTGATTTGCAGCATGCTGATAGCCGCCACCGGCAGCAGTCTGGCGCCTGGATACTATCTGATGGCCGTGGCGGTGCTGAGTGGTATCGCGCTGCTGCGCTGCAGTAAGCGGGTGGCATAAAAGAGTGGGCCGATTACTGGCCCAATCTGGTACTGACAACGTCAGGTACGGGAGGCGGTAAGATCGAGCCAGTGATTAACTGAACTGTAAATAGGCAACATGGGTCTGCAGATACTCCTCCAGACCATGTTTTCCATCGGCACCGCCGACACCCGATTTACGCCACCCGGCATGAAATCCCTGCATTGCTTCGAAGTTTTCACGGTTAACATAGGTTTCGCCGAACTTCAGCTTTCTCAGCGCGGTCATGGTGGTATTCAGATTCTGCGTATAAATCGAGGAGGTCAGCCCGTACTCGCAGTCGTTGGCCAGCGCAATCGCCTCATCCAGCGTTTTAAAACTCATCACCGGCAGAACCGGGCCAAAAATCTCCTCCTGCATAATCGCCATCTCCTGGCGCACCTCAGTCAGCAAGGTAGGCTGGAAAAAGAAGCCTCTGTCTCCGGCGCGCTTGCCGCCCAGCACCACTTTTGCCCCTGCAGCGACGGCCTCTGCCACTTTCTGCTCCACCCGATCCCGTGCTGCGGCATTAATCAGCGGACCCATATCGATATCGTTACGTTCGGCCGGATCGCCAAATGTCACCTGTTGAAACGCGGTGGTCAGCGCGCTGATAAAACGATCGTAAATGCCTTCCTGCACATAGAGCCGCTCTACGCAATTGCAGACCTGGCCGCTGTTAATGATCCGCGAGCTGACGACCGCCCGCACAGCCAGCTCGAGGTCGGCATCATCCATCACGATGGCGGGGGCTTTCCCACCCAGTTCCAGCGACACTTTGGTGACATTTTTAGCCGCGGCTTCCATGGTGGCAATGCCCGCACCGACGCTTCCGGTCAGACTCACCAGACCGACCCTGGGATTTGCCGCCAGCTCCTGTCCCACTTCCGGTCCCAGACCATAAACAAAGTTAATGACGCCAGCAGGCAGACCCAGCTTTTGTATGATGTCGGCAAAAAGTGCCGCATTATTCGGTGTCAGCTCACTGGGTTTGATCACGATGGTGTTTCCGGTGATCAGGGCCGGTGCTGCTTTGCGGGCAATGAGGAAGAAGGGGAAATTCCACGGCAGTATTCCGGTAGTGACGCCGATCGCTTTTTTGAACAGGAAGATATTTTCGTTGGGGCGGTCACTGTTGATGATCTCACCTTCATAGCGGCGCGCCCACTCCGCCATGTAGTCGAGGTAGTCGGCGGTGAACATCACTTCAGTCTTCGCCAGTCCCTGGGTTTTTCCACCCTCAGCCACAATGGTTGCCGTCAGTTCAGGCTCACGCTGGCGGATGGCGGTGGCAATTTTGTGCAGCCAGACGCCGCGCTCTACTGCAGGCAGCGTTTCCCATCCAGGCTGAGCCACTTCTGCGGCGCTGATAGCAAGGCTGGCATCCTGACGACTGCCCTGGGGAATACGGGACAGCAACGCCTCCGTGGACGGATTGATCACTTCAATCCACCGGTCACCCTGATGGGCAACAAATTCGCCATTAATGAAATGTTGATGATGTGTTGTCATTCGCTTGGCTCTCCGCTATCGATACGTTGCAGTAATGTGATAGCAGGGTGAAACAGATTGCTCAGGGCTACCTTTAGCTGATTGCCAGCTGCCGGGAGCGGCTGGCAGCCAATCACAGATATCGGTGAGTTCTGCGGCAAAAACGTCAATATGTTGTAGATTTAAAGGAGTGAAGTGGTAATAAAGGGGTTAAATCATGGCAAATGGATGGGCGTCAGAAGGCGCAGTACAGGAACAGATCGATAGCACCGTCAATGACGGCATTGAGCGGGTAAGACAGTCGATTGGACAGGGCGAAAGCGCCACCGAATGTGAACTCTGCGGCGAGCCGATTCCCGAAGCGCGTCGTCAGGCGCTTAAAGGCGTGCACTATTGTGTGGCGTGTCAGGAAAAAATCGACAAGCAGCAGCAGACCAGCAGTTTATATAACCGTCGGGGCAGTAAAGACAGTCAGTTGCGCTGACCCTCAGGAGCCTGGCATCGCCAGGCCACTGCCAATAAACCACGCCAGAAAGCCCACGCCCGCCACAATGATGGCGATCGGAAACAGAATTCCAATTCTCATATTTTACCTGCTGTAAACAGCGATTTCAGGGGCTGCGATCTTATCATGAGATCTGCAATACGGCGCGGTGGGTTTTCAGCAGAGTGAACAGCTGGAACTGCGTTGCATCATTTTCCTCCCGCAACACCTCACCTTTTTTATAGAGAATATGGTGAACATGTCCGAGCTGACGCCAGACCACTATCGCTGAGGCGATCAGGGCGCAATGCTGATCCGCCTGCACACACTCAAGGGTGGCATAGTGGGTTTCATCCAGGCCATTCACAAACACCTTTATCGCATCTGCAGGTAATATCGCGCGCAGATCATCCAGCATGACCTGGCTGACTGACTGCGAAAGAAACAGCGTTAACCACTTTGTCGTCATCCCATTCCCTGATCCGATCAATTTTCCCCAGTTTATACGACCTTGCCCGCGTTAATGAAAGGCTTCTTTGCACATTTGCCAACCTTCCCTTGTGAATGGCAGTCAGATCAGAATTGTGCTGCGCCACACAGCAAAAATGAAAAAAACATTGAATAATAAGTTACTTACTTAACTAATCGTCCAGTTTTCTGACAACGGTGAAATTGTGATCCCTGATGGGCACAACGGGTAAATATTGCCACTTCACTGTGGCTTCCGGCATTTATCCAAAGGCTGAGGAATTCCTGCTGAACGTAGACTGCCTGCTGAGCGGAAGCAGACAGGTTTCCGACAGGCCTCAACCTAACCGGGGAATAACAATGAACAGTGCCATTATTGCGGGTATCTTCTGGCATTTTGTCGGAGCTGCCAGCGCCGCGTGTTTCTACGCGCCTTTTAAACAGGTGAAAAGATGGTCATGGGAAACCATGTGGTCGATCGGTGGCCTGATGTCGTGGCTGATCCTGCCGTGGGCGGTAAGTGCCATTTTACTGCCAGATTTTATGGCCTATTACAGCAGCTTCTCGCTGTCCCAGCTGACGCCGGTATTTCTGTTTGGCGCGATGTGGGGCATAGGCAATATCAATTACGGCCTGACCATGCGTTATCTCGGCATGTCGATGGGAATCGGTATCGCGATTGGCATTACCCTGGTGGTCGGCACGCTGATGACACCGCTTCTGCAGGGGCGTTTTGGTGAGCTCTTCGCGTCGGCGGGTGGCCGGTTAACCCTGCTGGGCGTACTGGTGGCACTGATTGGTGTCGGGATTGTGTCGCGTGCCGGGCTGTTAAAGGAGCGGGCGCTGGGGATTAACGCAGAAGAGTTTAATCTCAGAAAAGGACTGGTGCTGGCGGTGATGTGCGGCATCTTCTCGGCGGGTATGTCCTTTGCCATGGATGCGGCTAAACCCATGCATCAGGCCGCAGCCGATCTCGGCATCGATCCGCTGTATGTAGCTCTGCCCAGCTACGTGATCATTATGGGCGGCGGGGCACTGGTTAATCTGGCCTTCTGTTTCTGGCGGCTGGCCACCCGGCCAGAGCTGTCGGTGCGTAAAGACTTCTCGGTCGGGAAGTCGCTGCTGATTACCAATACCGCTTTTGCGGTGCTCGGCGGAACCATGTGGTATCTGCAGTTCTTCTTCTATGCCTGGGGCCATGCCAGAATCCCGGCGCAGTATGACTATGTCAGCTGGATGCTGCACATGAGTCTATACGTCCTGTGTGGTGGTCTGGTGGGGCTGCTGATGAAGGAGTGGAAGTCTGCGGGGCGCCGACCGGTCAGCGTGTTATCAATCGGCTGTGTGGTGATTATCATTGCCGCCAATATTGTGGGACTTGGCATGGCGGCCTGATCGCGAATAGTGACTCTGTCTTTATGCAGGCGGGGCCTGCCAGACTGATGGCTCACTCCGTCGGGGTTTTACTTACAACAACACATTAGTTTAATTCGCAGGCACTGTTTCCCGGCAATGTGGAACAGCTTTTCTCTGTTACCTCAACGGGCCTGCTATGCAGGCCCGTTTTATTAAGACTCGGCACTTTTCAGCGCCTGGCGTGGCGCGATAAATTGCTGTCGCCAGGCGCTGGGAGGTAAACCGGTGTCACGGGTAAAGACCACCGAAAAATAGTTACTGTCATCAAAGCCGCAGCGGGCGGCAACCTCGCTAATCAGACAATCCTGGGTGCGCAGCAGATATTTTGCCTGACAGAGCTGCAGCTGACGCAGGTAATGACCGATGGTCATCCCGGTCTGCTGACGGAAAAGCTGCCTCAGCGCCCGTTCGCTGAGCTGGTTCTGCTGACAAAACTCCGCGAGATCAAAGGGGCGGGCAATCGCACCCTGTAACGCTGACATCAGCAGATCGAGCTGTTCCCCCTCCGGCAACGCCCAGGGGCGGTCGGCCGCGTAGCCGTGGCGGCGCAGAATCAGCGCCAGCTGTAAAAACAGCGCCTCCGAGAGCTGAACTGAAAGGGGGTCGCTTTTGCGGCTTTCACGCTCCAGCTGGCTGATCACCCCACGGGCCAGCGCCATCCCTCGCGTAGTCAGCCGCCAGCCGCCAGGCGCATCCGGTCCCTGTTGCGGCAGCAGCTGATTCCAGTCAAGGGCAAGACCAAAGCGATCCCGACAGTAGAGGATGTTATCCAGCACCAGATCGTTAACGCTGTCGTAGCTGTGGCAGTCACTGTCGCGGATATAAAAAACGTCGCCACAGGTAATCAGCCAGGGGCGATCGTTGAGGACGTGCAGGCCGTTGCCGCGCCAGACAATCACGATTTCACTGAACTCGTGCCGGTGCGGCGGGAAAGAGGGTTGTGGCATCCTTTCGGCGACCGCCACCGGTAGCGTAGTGGCGGGAAAATAGTCATCCCGACTGAGTATCAATGCCATGATTGGCTCCTTTACATCATCTGCTGGCGCTCCGCTCGCGGTGCGCAGCCAAATTCGCGCCTGAACAGGGTTGAGAAATGGTTGCTGTCACCAAATCCACACTGGAAGGCGATATCGGTAATTCGCATATCACTGTGACGCAGCAGATGACGGGCCTGCAACAGCCGCACACGGTTCAGGTAGCGCTGCGGCGTGCTGCCGGTTTGCTGCTTCATTTGCCGATGCAGGGTACGCAGCGACAGGGAGAAGCGATCAGCCAGTTCATCCCAGATAATCTCATCACTGTAATGCTCACCCAGCCAGTCGAGCAGACGATGCAGCCGCGCCTCCTGATCCTGACTCTGTCCATCAATGCACGCCTCACGCAACAGCACCAGCAACTGTAAAAAGAGCTGTTCCTGACGCGCCTGTTTTTCCATCGACCAGGTATCATCCGGCTGCATCTGCGCCGCCACACTCAGCGCCTGCGTCATCACCTTTTGATTGATGCGCCAGTGGGAAGCATATTGCCCGTCCTGATCGCAGGGCAGTAAAGCCTGTAACCCGGAGAGAAAGCGAAACGCGCCGGGGCTGCGATAAAGCACGTTGGTCAGACAAAGGTTGTCGGTCTGCTCATAAAGATGACGATCGTGATCGCGCACAAAGCAGACGCAACCGGCGCACAGCGTTTGTGGCTGACCATTAAACACATGAATGCCAGAGCCTTGCTCAACCAGCACAATTTCATGGAAATCATGATGATGCTCCGGGAAGGCGGCCTGGGGTATGCGGGGTTCAATCGCAATGGCGTAATCGCCTTCGGGGAAAAAATCCGCACTGTGCAATATGGTCATGGTCATCTCTCGCTGCTTAACAAAACCGTAACGCAGTCTAATCAGCACGCTCTAACCTTACCTTGAATTTTCAGCCTGACTCAGCAGGAATCATGCTGATTTTTCAAGAAATCCTCAGCAGTTAACAGATTTGCGGCAGGGGTCACATCCTTCCGCCTTTCGCCTCTGTGATCTCTCTCACGAAGTTCTTTGCAAGTCTGCCAGGGCTTATCAGCCGCTGGCACTCCGGGGAAGGTCTTTAACCGGCCAGGTTTTTACTCTGTGACCACTCAATCACAGGGAAAAGTCGCCATGACCAGGAGAAACATTGTTGCTATTGATCTCGGAGCATCCAGCGGGCGCGTCATGCTCGCAAGCTGGGATGCTGCGCAGCGCCAGCTGGCGCTTCGTGAGGTCCGGCGCTTTAAAAATAAGCGCCAGCGTCGTGCCGGTTATGACTGCTGGGATCTGACGATGCTTGAGCAGGAGATACGCGCCGGGCTGGCTCAGTTAGATGAAGAGAAGATCGTGCCAGACAGTATCGGTATCGACACCTGGGGCGTTGATCTGGTGCTGCTGGATGCAGAGGGTGAGCCGGTGGGTGAGGCGGTCAGCTACCGCGATGCGCGCACCCACGGCCTGATGGAGCAGGCGCAGCACGAACTGAGCCGCAGTGCCATCTACGCCCGAACCGGCATTCAGTTCCTGCCATTCAATACGCTCTATCAGATGCGCGCCCTGCATCAGCAGCAGCCCGACTGGCAGGCCCGCGTGGCGTATGCGCTGATGATGCCGGACTACCTGCATTATCGGCTGACCGGCAATCTCAACTGGGAATACACCAACGCCACCACCACGCAAATGCTCAATATTCACAGCGGCGAATGGGATCGTGATCTGCTCGCCTGGGCGGGCGTTGCTCCTGAGTGGTTCGGTCAGCCGCAGGCACCGGGCAACACCGTCGGCCACTGGGTCAATAGCGCAGGTGTCCCGGTCCCGGTGATTGCCGTCGCCACCCACGACACCGCCAGCGCGGTTCTGGCAACGCCGCTGATGCAGGACGATGCGGCCTATCTCAGTTCCGGAACCTGGTCGCTGATGGGCTTTGAAAGTTTGCAGCCTTATGCCTGCGATGCCGCGTTACGCGCCAATATCACCAATGAGGGCGGCGCAGAAGGCTACCGCGTACTGAAAAATATCATGGGCTTATGGCTGTTGCAGCGCATCTGCGGTGAACTTCAGATTGACGAACTCAGCGCACTGATTGATCAGACGGCCCGCCAGCCTGCCTGTGTTTCACTGATCAATCCTAACGATGCGCGCTTCATCAATCCCGACAGCATGGTTAACGAAATTCAGAACGCCTGCGCAGAGCAGGGAATGCCGGTGCCACAATCTGCCGCCGCGCTGGCACGCTGCATATTTGACAGTCTGGCACTGCTCTATCGCGAGGTGATCCAGGAGCTGGCAGAGCTGCGAGGCAAACCTTTCAGCCAGCTTCACGTGGTAGGGGGCGGCAGTCAGAACCGTTTTCTTAACCAGCTCTGTGCCGATGCCTGCCAGATTCCGGTGCTGGCAGGTCCGGTTGAAGCCTCCACGCTGGGTAACGTCGGTTGCCAGCTGATTGCGCTTGGCGAACTGATCGATGTGGCTGATTTCCGCTGCAGCGTCATCAACAACTTCCCACTGGAAAAATTCGAACCGCAAACTCACAGCGTCTTCAGTGCCAGTCAGGCACGCTTCGCGACGCTGAGTCAACCCGCTAAGGAACCCGCTTATGACTAAGCAGATTGAACAGGCTTTTGAACTGGCTAAACAACGCTACGCTGACAATGGAGTTGATGTTGAACAGGCCATTCGCCAGCTGGACAGCATTCCTGTCTCGATGCACTGCTGGCAGGGGGACGATGTCCGGGGCTTTGAGAACCCACAGGGTGCATTGACCGGCGGCATCCAGGCGACCGGCAACTATCCGGGGCGGGCACGTAATGCCAGTGAATTACGCAGCGATATCGACAAGGCGATGTCTCTGATCCCGGGCGCAAAACGTCTGAACCTGCACGCTATCTATCTGGAAAGCGACAAGCCAGTAGATCGGGATGCCATTGAACCTGCCCATTTCGCCAACTGGGTTGCCTGGGCGAAAGAGCACAACTTAGGACTGGATTTTAACCCCAGCTGCTTCTCGCATCCGATGAGTGCCGACGGTTTTACGCTGTCACACAGTGATAAAACCGTGCGTCAGTTCTGGATCGATCACTGCAAAGCGAGTCGCCGCATCTCCGCTTCGTTTGGTGAGCAGCTTGGCACGCCGTCAGTGATGAATATCTGGGTGCCGGACGGCATGAAAGATATTACCGTGGATCGCCTGGCCCCGCGTCAGCGTCTGATGAGCGCACTGGATGAGATCATCTCAGAAAAACTGAACCCGCAGCACCATATCGACGCGGTTGAGAGCAAGCTGTTTGGCATTGGCGCAGAGAGCTACACCGTGGGCTCCAATGAGTTTTATCTTGGTTACGCCGCCAGCCGCCAGACGGCACTATGCCTGGATGCGGGACATTTTCATCCCACCGAAGTGATCTCCGACAAAATTTCTGCCGCGATGCTCTATGTGCCGCGTCTGCTGCTGCACGTCAGCCGCCCGGTGCGCTGGGACAGCGACCATGTGGTGCTGCTGGATGATGAAACTCAGGCGATCGCCAGTGAGATCGTCCGCCATCAGCTGTTCGACAAAGTGCATATCGGACTTGATTTCTTCGACGCCTCTATCAACCGGATTGCCGCCTGGGTTATCGGCACCCGTAACACCAAAAAAGCGCTGCTGCGTGCTCTGCTGGAGCCAACCGACCGTCTGCGCCAGGCCGAGAACGAGGGCGATTACACCGCGCGGCTGACGCTGCTGGAAGAGCAAAAATCATTGCCGTGGCAGGCGGTATGGGAAGCCTGGTGCCTGCGCCATGACGTCCCGGCTGATGCCAGCTGGTTAGGCGACGTCCGCCATTATGAACAACAGATTTTGAGCCAACGTTAAGGATTTCACTATGCAAAGCATTCTTTCTTCCGGGTTTGTTAAGGGAATGGTCAAAGCAACCAGCGATATGTGGCTGAAGGGCTGGGACGAACGTAACGGCGGCAACGTCAGCCTGCGTCTGCGGGAAGAGGAGGTTAAACCTTTTGCCGCTGATTTCTGCCTGCAACCGCGCTGTATTGAGCTGACACAACCCGCGCCGGCGCTGGCGAACGACTGGTTTCTGGTGACCGGGTCAGGAAAATTCATGCGTAATGTCCAGCTTGATCCGGCGGATTGTCTGGCACTGCTGCAGGTCGATGACAAAGGGCTCTCTTATAAAATTCACTGGGGTCTGTCGAATGGCGGTTTGCCGACCTCCGAGCTGGCGTCACACTTTCAGTCTCACGCGGTGCGTAAAGCGGTCAGTAATGGTGCAGACCGGGTAATCATGCACTGTCACGCTACCAACTTTATGGCCTTAAGCTATGTGGTTGAGATGGATTCCGCCCGCTTTACCCGTCTGCTGTGGGAAGGGAGTACCGAATGTCTGGTGGTGTTCCCGGACGGTGTGGGTGTTTTACCCTGGATGGTACCCGGCACCGATGAAATCGGCACCGCGACAGCCGGGCAGATGCAGTCACATACCCTGGTGATGTGGCCATTCCACGGTGTCTTTGGCACGGGCCCGACACTCGATGAGACTTTTGGTCTGATTGATACGGCGGAGAAATCCTCAGAAGTGATCGTCAAAGTGCTGTCGATGGGCGGTATGCGTCAGAGTATCACCACAGAACAGCTGGTTGCATTGGGTGAGCGCTTTGGTGTGAAGCCGTGGCAACCGGCGCTGGATGCAGGGCCTGCTAATGCTGCGTAAAGCCTTTGTGATGCAGGTGAATCCTTATTGCCATGCAGAGTATGAGCGTCGGCACTCACCGATCTGGCCTGAACTGGCCGAAACCCTGAAAGCGCACGGCGCGCATAACTATGCCATCTGGCTGGACGCCGAGCGGCATCTGCTGTTCGCCAGTGTTGAGATTGAATCTGAGGAGCGCTGGAACGCGGTGGCGGAAACGGAGGTCTGTCAGCGCTGGTGGGCATCAATGAAAGATCTGATGCCGTCTAATGCAGATAACAGCCCGATCAGTGAGCCGTTAAAACCGGTTTTCTTTCTGGAATAAAATCGGGAATAAAAGATGAAAAGGGCGGCATCGCCGCCCTGATATTTTTAACGCTTAGCCTGACACAGGCCGGTGAGTGTCGGCCACATCGCCATCAGCGTATCAATAATGCTCTCCAGATCGTCACGCTCAACGCCTTCACGCGCCCGCACCGACATGCCCTGCAGCATACAACTCAGATAACGTGACAGCGCGGGAATATTTACTGACGCACTCAGTTCACCACGCTGCTGACGCGCCAGCAGAAAATCCTTTAACACATGCTCCTGCGACTGATGCTGCTGTTGCAGCATGGTGGCAATCTCTGCTGAAGCCGCCGACAGGGCGGTCGAGGTGCAGATAAAGAAACAGCCGCCGGGAGAGTCGCGTTCGGTAAAACAGGCCGCGGTGGCGCGGAAATAGGCTTCAATAGCCCGATCCACCGGTAACTGGTCATCGCCCAATGCCGCTTCACGCCATGCACTGAACTTCTCCACATAGCGCTCCATCGCCGCGCGAAACAGTCCCTCTTTATTAACAAACTCGGCGTAGAGGGTTGGCGCTTTCGCGCCGGTTGCGGCCACCAGATCGGCCAGAGAAGTTCCCTCGTAACCGTGCGTCCAGAACAGGGTCAGAGCTTTATCGAGCGCTGCTTCGCGATCGAACACTTTTGGTCGGCCGCGGCATTTCTTTACATCGCAATCCTGAACCTGACTCATACACCCTCACTGACAGTAAAACACCCTATTAAATTACCGATCATTATAAAAATGTGCAAGGCCTGGCGTGGATGCCGCCGACAGGGGTTGCCATTTTGTGCGCCAGCGCATTATTACAGCCCCTTAGGTTAAGTCAGAAAAGAGGCTGAAGCCCATAATCACGCCACTTCGCGAATAAAATAACGCTCATTAAATAAATGTTGACGACAAACCGTATCGGGGTCTATCATTTGTTTAACGGTCATTAATTAAATAGTGACAACCCATTCAGACCAACCGAATTTCAATATTGAATAGAGAGATTATTATGAAAAACATCAAAACCACCCTGGCAGCGCTGGCACTGACGACTCTGACTTTTGGCGCATCTGCCGCTGACCTGGTGACCAGCGAACCTGTTAATCAGCAGCCAGTTGGCACCATCTCTGTACTGGGCGGCACCAATCTGTCTTCTGTTGAAGCGCAGCTGAGTGCTAAAGCGGATGAAGCGGGTGCGAAATCGTTCCGCATCACCTCAACCAGCGGCCAGAACAAACTGCACGGCACGGCTGTGATTTATCAGTAATTTTTGTTTTTCAACAGAATAAGTGAGAAGGGGTTCGTTATGAAAAGTATCAATATGATGGTCGTGGCGGCTGTGCTAAGCGGTCTGTCATTTGCCAGCGTAGCGGCCCAGCAGGTCAGCAGCACACCGCTGGATCAGCAAAAAATCGGTGTTATCAGCGCAACGGGCAGTACTAATCTGCTCTCGCTGGAGCAGCAACTGTCAGAAAAGGCCAGCGATGCAGGGGCAAAGTCTTTCCGCATCACTTCGACCTCTGGCAGCAACAACCTGCATGGCACAGCCGTTCTTTATAGATAAAGTGATCGGTAAATGACCCTGAACAGGCTTCAGATAACCCGCTTATCTGAAGCCTTTTTTATTATCCGTTACTGCGTAACTGTGGATAACGACGGAAGATATAAACACACCAGAGTAACGCCACCAGGCCAATCATCCCGCCGACATTGCCGACTTCCGCCATGCTCAGATGCAGGCTGACCTGATTACCCAGCAGCGCACCCGCGCCGATACCGATATTGTAGATACCGGACATCAGCGACATCGCCACATCCGTGGCATCCGGTGCCAGCGACAGCACCCGCACCTGCATACCCAGTCCGATCATCATCATCGCCATTCCCCAGACAACGCACAGCGTTGAGATAGCCGCAGGGCGAACGGCAGCAAAAATCAGCAGGCCCATGCACAGGGTGATCAGGGCGATGGCCGCAATCAGCAGTCCGGAGGGAAACTTATTACCGAGTGTGCTGAACAGTACGCTACCCACAATGCCCGCAGAGCCAAACAGCAGCAGTAGCAGGGTAGTGAAGTTGCCACTGGAATGGGCCACGGTTTGCATAAAGGGCTCGATATAGCTGTAAGCGGTGTAATGCGCGGTAACGACCAGCGTCACCAGCAGATACATGCTGACCAGCGCCGGACGGCGAAACAGCATCGGCACACTGCTCAGCGAGCCGGTATGTTCACTCGGCAGACGCGGCAGGATGCGCACCAGCATAATCATCAGCACCAGCGCCGAAAGGCCAATCGCGCCGAAGGTCGTACGCCAGCCAAGATACTGACCCACCACACGGCCAATCGGCACGCCCAGCACCATCGCCAGCGCGGTACCGGTTGCCAGCATACTCAGCGCCTGAGTTTTCTTACCGGCCGGAGCGACGCGAATCGCCAGCGAGGCGGTGATCGACCAGAACACCGCGTGAGACAGGGCGATACCCACGCGTGACACCATCAGAGACCGGAAATCCCAGGCAACGGTAGAAAGCACGTGGCTGACGATAAAGATCAGGAACAGCACGCCCAGCAGCAGTCGTCGCTCAATATTGCGGGTCAGCAGCATCAGCGGCAGTGAGAGCAGTGCGACCACCCAGGCATAGATGGTCAGCATGATCCCGACGTCAGCCGTCTGCATTGAAAAGTCAGCAGCGATGTCGGATAACAGGCCAACAGGTACAAATTCGGTGGTATTAAACACAAAGGCGGCGATGGCCAGCAATACCACGCGTAGCCAGGCAGTTTTACGTGAAACAGTAGTTGGTTGCATGAGGAGTCAAGTCAGTCAGTACAGCGAATCGGATGTGGCAGAAACATCCAGCGAAAGTGACCTGCGTCACAAATTACTGACCATTGTAGTGAATAAAGCGGGAAGAGAAACCTTATAAACGCCTTTTAATGCTGAAATTTTTTTATCGCCCCATCACAGGGCGATAGCCTGAGGTTATTGACCGCGACGTCGGGCGGGCATCATTCGCAGCAGAGTATTGTCTTTAAGCAGATAGTGATGGAACAGTGCGGCAGCAGCATGCAGTCCGATCAGCCAGTAACCCAGCGGTGCCAGGGTTTCATGCCAGCCAATCAGCATATCCGCCATATCAAAGTCAGGTTCAGGCGCGACCGGCATGCTGATGCCAAACAGCCACCATTCCCGACCTTTAAGATAACGCGATGTCAGGCCGAGGATCGGCAGAGTGATAAACAGGGCATAGAGCAGGGTATGGGTCAGATGTGCCAGCCCGGTTTGCCAGCGCGGCGGAGCGGGAGTAATGGGCGGTGTGCGATGCCGTGTGCGTAAAAAGAGGCGGGCAAGCATCAATACCAGGATGGTCGCGCCAGCGCTGAAATGGGTAATGATCATGGCATAACCTTGCCAGGATCCGCGCTGTGCAAAACCGCGCAGTTCAATGGTGGCGTAGGCCGTCACCACCAGTAAAAAAGTGAGCCAGTGAAGGGCTATCTGAGCGCGCGCAAACTTATCCCGCATTGTGCATTCCATTAAAGAGAATCAGGAAGATTAACATAACGGAAAACAGCGGTAATTCTTAACAAATTAGCGCAGCGGGAAAAATTTTTTCCACCTTACCAGGTGGATCAGATTAACGCGAAGCCGGGGTGTGCTTCAGGGCCACGCTGAGCTGGGTGGCCTGCTGGTCAACATTTTTGAGAGGACAACAATTTTCACAGCCGATTGCGCCAGCATAATATTTTTTAGCCTGCAGGATGGCGGCATTCACATGGTAAAAACTGCCCAGAAACATACGGTTATCGATGTCGGGAAGATGGGGGCAGCCTGCGGCATGAACCACATGATTATTGTTATATCCTGATTGTTTATTGACATAGTAGTAGAGAGCCACAGGCGTTCCTTGTTGCCGTGTTAAAAGGCAAAGCAAATGAATTATTACAATAAAAACGATTATAGCGGGAAACCTGCATTTTGTTTGCTGTGGCTCTGAATAGCGCGTTTATTGTGATAAACCGCCAGGCCCGCAGGAGAAGCCAGGCCTGGCATGAGAAGACATTCTCAGAGTTTTTTAATGTGCAGACGCCAGGCAACCAGTAACGCCAGGATCAGCAGGACGCTGATAAACAGCGTAATCCCGCTCCAGCCAAAGTTATGCCAGAACACACCACCCAGCGTACCCGCGACGCTGGAACCCACGTAGTAGCTGAACAGATAGAGCGAAGAGGCCTGGCCTCTTGCCCGGCGCGCCCGGGGGCCAATCCAGCCGCTGGCGACTGCATGGGCGGCAAAAAAACCGGCGGTGAACAGCATCATCCCAGGCAGGATCAGCCAGAGGGAGTTGAAGGCGGTAATCAGCAAACCCAGCAGCATGATGGCGGTAGCACCCAGCATCACGGGACCCCGACCCAACCGGTTGGTCAGCGCGCCCGCCTTAGGCGAACTCCAGGAGCCGGTGAGGTAGACTACTGATAACAGCCCGACCACAGCCTGGCTGAGATGCCAGGGCGCATCCAGTAAACGGTAGCCAATATAGTTAAACAGGGTGACAAAGGCTCCCATCAGCAGGAATCCTTCGGCAAACAGCCAGGGCAGGCCCGAATCGCGCCAGTGCAGCCGGAAGTTAATCAGCAGATTACGCGGACGCAGCGTAATGGGGCGGAAATGGCGCGACGCAGGCAGAATCTTCCAGAACATCAGCGCCGAGGCCAGCGAAAAACAGCCGATTACCGCCACGGCGAGTCGCCATGAGAAGAGGTCGGTCAGTACACCGCTCAGCAGTCGACCGCTCATTCCGCCTATCGAGTTACCGCTGATATATAACCCCATGGAAAAGGCGACGACGCGTGCATCCATCTCCTCGCTGAGGTAGGTCATGCCGACCGCCGCCACGCCACTCAGCGACAACCCCATCAGCGCCCGCATAATCAGAATGCCGTGCCAGCTGGTCATGGTGGCCGAGACCAGCGTGCAGATGGCGGCCAGCATCAGGGCTGTGACCATCACCGATTTACGACCGATAGCATCAGAGAGCGGCCCGGTGACCAGCAGGCCCAGCGCCATCAGGCCGGTAGAGATGGAGAGCGACAGGCTGCTGGTTGCCGGAGAGATACCAAACTGCTGTGACAGCACCGGCAAAATCGGCTGCACACAGTAGAGCAGGGCAAAGGTCGCCAGCCCGGCGGAGAAAAGCGCCAGCGTCACGCGCATAAACTGTGGCGAATCCCGGCGGATATGACCTGAAGCGGCAACTGACTCTGGCGGCGCAGAGACCGCATTCTCATCCACTGTGACAGCCTGTGTTGAGCGACTCACACATTTTCCTCAAATTTAGAAAACCTGTCGTCAGCTTAGGAAAGCGGCATTATGATGTCTAATATATTAATAATCTCAAATGAGACGTTTAAGATATGAATATCGAACTGCGTCATCTGCGCTACTTTGTTGCGGTGGCGGAAGAGTTACATTTCGGGCGGGCGGCCCAGCGACTGAACATTTCTCAGCCGCCGCTCAGCCAGCAGATTATTCAGCTGGAAACAGAAACGGGCGCAAGGCTGTTCAATCGCACTAACCGCAGCGTGCAGCTTACCGCTGCCGGACAGCAACTGCTGAGTGACGCCCGCGCGATTCTGTTGCAGGTCGAGCAGGCGGCCGATCGCGCCGCCCGGCTGCATCGTGGTGAAGAGGGGGAGCTGCGGATTGGCTTTACCTCCTCGGCCCCGTTTACCGCCGTGGTCTCTGACGCGCTATTCCGGTTTCGTCAGCGCTGGCCGCAGGTACATATTCAGATGCAGGAGATTAATACCCGCCAGCAGCTCGCACCGCTTCATGATGGACGGCTCGATCTTGGCGTGATGCGCAACACGCCGCTGCCTGCCGATCTGCGTCATCAGCTGCTGCTGAGTGAGCCGCTTTATGCCGTGGTGCATAAGGCGCATCCGCTGGCTGACGCTGATAAAATCTCTGTCACCGCCCTGGCGGCGGAACCTTTTGTCTTCTTTGATCCTCAGGGCGGAACCGCGCTCTATAGCGATATTCTGGCGCTGCTGCACCGCTACCATATCAAGCCCTTTATTACGCAGGAAGTGGGTGAGGCGATGACCATACTGGGGCTGGTGGCAACCGGGTTAGGCGTCTCCATTCTGCCTGCCTCATTTCGTCGGGCGCGGCTGGCCGATCTGGTCTGGTTGCCATTAACGGAAGAGGATGCCATTTCAGAGCTGTGGCTGGTCTGGTCAGCCGGACGCGAAATAAATGCGCAGATGGAAAACATGATGGCGTTGCTGCGGCGAAACCGGCCCTGATGCGCGGGCAACACTGCATCAATCTGTGCGATAAATCACATTTCTAATCAAATATTTGACGCTGTCGCCGGATCTGGCTCACCATGGCGCATGTTTATTTAGAAGCGCGAAAATAACCGGGAGCAGGGTTGTGAATCCGGACAGTCAACCTGGCCACATTGACCAGATCAAGCAGACTAATGCAGGTGTCGTATATCGATTAATTGACCGTTATGGTCCCATTTCGCGTATCGAACTTTCCCGCCGTGCCCAGCTTGCTCCGGCCAGCATTACCAAAATTGTGCGTGAAATGCTGGACGCACATTTAGTGCAGGAGACCGAGTTTCAGGATCCCGGCAGTCGTGGTCGTCCGGCGATAGGCCTGATACTGGATACCGACGCCTGGCACTATCTGGCTATTCGCCTGCATCGCGGCGCCATGACGTTTACGCTGCGCGATCTCAGCAGCAAGGAACTGGTGGAAGAGAGCCTGCCGCTGCCTGATGAGTCTGCTCAGCCGTTACTTACCGCGCTGATTGAACAGGTTGATGCCTTCTTTATTCGTCATCAGAAGAAGCTGGAACGCCTTACGGCCATTGCCATTACATTGCCAGGGCTGATCAACGCCGCGTCAGGTGTGGTGCATCGGCTACCGGGTTATGAGGTGCGCGATATGCCGCTGGGCGATGCGCTGGCGGCGCGAACCGGCTTACCGGTGTTTGTGCAGCACGACATTTCAGCCTGGACGCTGGCGGAGTCGCTGTTTGGTGCCTCACGTGGGGCGCAGGATGTGATTCAGATTGTGATTGATGAAACCGTGGGAGCCGGGGTGATCAGTGGCGGTCAGCTGTTGCATAAAAGTGGCAGGGCGCTGGTCGAGATCGGGCATACTCAGATCGACCCGTATGGTCAGCAGTGCTACTGCGGTAATCATGGCTGTCTGGAGACCGTGGCCAGCACCGGCAGTCTGCTGGCGCTGGCGGCGCAGCGTCTGCCGGCCCAGCCCGACAGCCTGCTCAATAACCAGCCGCTGACGCTGGAGTCGCTGTGCGCGGCGGCGCAGTCTGGCGACCGTCTGGCGCGCGACACCATCGCCAGCGTGGGTCATCATGTTGGCCGGATTCTGGCGATGATGGTCAACATCTTCAATCCTCAACATATTCTTATCGGTTCCCCCCTGAATGCCGCCGCGGATGTGCTGTTTCCGGCCGTGAGCAACACCATTTTGCAGCAATCACTCCCGGCCTACAGCGCGAGTATCCAGCTGGCACCTACCGAATTTAGCGAGCCGGGAACGTTAGGCGGCGCAGCGCTGATCAAAGACGCGCTCTATAACGGACACCTGTTAGTGAAACTGTTGCAAGGTTAAGCGGGCCTAATCTTGCGCTAACGCAATCTGTTCTCATCCTCCATTCCTTAAAATGCCGGTTCGCAGCAAGGTTAATCACCGATTAACCACAAAGGTTCGAGAGGAGAAGTTGAGTGAACAGACTATTTGTTACCGGCACTGACACCGCAGTGGGCAAAACGGTGGTGTCACGCGCCCTGTTACAAAGTTTTATCCAGGCCAGGCTCAGTGCCGTCGGCTACAAGCCCGTCGCGCGCTGCGCGGTCAAAACCGCTGACGGCCTGCGTAACAAAGATGCACAGGTTCTGCAAAGCGCTTCATCCATCGATTTACCCTATCAGGCGATCAATCCGCTGGCCTTTCAGGAAGAGGAGATCTGCACTCATCCGAGCCAGATCATTGATTACGCATTGCTGACACAGGGCTTAAGCAGCCTGACGGAGCAGGCCGATCGCGTAGTTGTGGAGGGCACTGGCGGCTGGCGCAGCCTGATGAACGACGGACGTCCGCTCTCCTGCTGGGTCGTTGAGCAGCAGCTGCCGGTGGTGCTGGTGGTCGGCATCCAGTCGGGCTGTATCAGTCACGCCCTGTTAACAGCAGAAGCGATAGCGCAGGATGGACTGCCACTGGTGGGCTGGGTGGCCAATCGCATCAATCCGGGACTGGCACAGTACAGCGATATTATTGAGATTCTGCGTGAAAAAATTAGTTCGCCGCTGCTGGGTGAGCTGCCTTATTTGCCGCGTGCAGAACAGCGTGATCTGACGCCTTACATCGATATTTCTCTGCTGGAGCAGAACAATCTGCACGCTGTGAGTGCAAAGATCGCCTGATTATGAAACAAACTAAGTCATCTGAGTCGGCAATGAGCCTAAAGTTTCAGGCTTGTTGTCGGCTGTCTTTAACTATTTCCATTTAGAATTGAAAGACCTGGCTCGGATATTGCGAAATCGTGGCGTCATGGCGCAGAAAATGCATTAACTCCGCTTATCACACTGAGCTGGAGCCCCATCATGTCGCACTCGCACGATAAAGGTTTGTTATATGGGCTTGAAGCCCGCATTGGCCCCGCCCCGGCGTTTTTCGCCGCACTGCAACATCTGCTGGCCAGCGTGGTGGGAATCATCACGCCGCCGCTGATAATTGGCTCCGTTCTGGGGTTGCAGGCCTATATTCCTTATCTGATCAGCATGTCATTGTTCGTTTCCGGCTTAGGCACGTTTATGCAGGCCAGACGCTTTTATGGCATCGGGGCGGGCATGATCTGTCTGCAGGGCACCAGCTTCGCGTTTCTGGGGGTGATCCTCTCTGGTGGTCTGATGGTGAAAGGGCGCGGTGGTTCGCCGGAAGAGATTATGGCGATGCTGTTTGGCTGTAACCTGGTGGCGGCGTTGATTCCGATTCTGATTAGCCGCTGCGTTGGCTCGTTGCGCAAAGTTCTGACGCCGGTGGTGACCGGCACGGTGATCACCCTGATTGGCATCAGCCTGATAAAAGTCAGCATTACCGACTGGGCGGGCGGGCACAACGCCACAGATTTTGGGTCGCCGGGAAATCTGGCGCTGGGTGCGCTGACGTTGCTGGTGATCGTGGCGCTGAACCGCTCGCGAAATCGCTGGGCTCGGCTGGTGGCGGTGGTGGCCGGAATCGCGGTGGGATGCGTTGCCGCGGCCTTGACCGGTCATCTGCAACTTAATGTTGCGCCGGAGAGCAACTGGCTGGTGCTGCCCGCGTTCTTCCGGTTTGGTTTTGCCTTTGACTGGACTATTTTCCTGCCGATCGCGCTGGTGTCAGTGATCGCGGTAATTGAAGCCGTCGGCGACCTTACCGCTAACTGCCTGATTTCACAGCAGCCGATCACCGGCAAACCTTTTCAGCAGCGGCTGCAGGGTGGCATTGTCGCCGACGGCCTGAGCTGTGTGCTGGCAGCGGTTTTCTCCGCCTTTCCCAACACCACGTTTGCGCAGAACAATGGCGTTATCCAGATGACCGGCGTCGCCAGCCGTTACGTCGGTATGCTGCTGGGAATCATGCTGGCGCTGCTGGGGCTGTTTCCCTTTATTGGCTCCCTGTTGCAGCAGATCCCGCCGCCGGTGCTGGGCGGGGCGACAATCGTGATGTTTGGCAGCGTGGTTGCTGCGGGCATCCGGGTGATGACCCAGACGCCGCTGGGTCGCCGCGAGATGCTGATTGTGGCGATCGCTTTTGGTATTGGTCTGGGCGTGGAGGCGGTGCCGGATGTGCTGAAGCAGTTCCCGCCGCTGATTAACAGTCTGTTTGGTCATGCGGTGACGACCGGCGGCATTCTGGCGATTGTGCTGAATATGGTGCTGCCAGACGAGGCGTCTGTGGTGGAAGAGGTTGAGGCGGAAACGCTGACGGAGAGCTAAAAAGCAGAAGAGCCGATGTATCTCTCACATACGGCTCAAAAATCCAAAGCGATGGGAGCATATGCCTGTATCAAAGCATCGCGGACCAGGGATGGGCCGCGCTGAGCATGCCATGGATGGCATCTTTTGCGTCTTTGCTACAGGCGTATGCTCCCTGAGCTACTACCTGAATTGACAGACAGGACAGGCCGTGACTTAACTGGCTTTAAGATGGAGTCTGCGAAGGGAACAGGGTCAGATCGGAAAGTCGCAAAAGCCGCCATCCGTGGCACGCTCGGCCCGCGCAATTACGCACCTCATCCCTGAGGTGCGCCCGTACCGGGCCAACGCGTTGCGTTGTTCAAAAACGCTCCCGGCGTTTTTGTCCATGGCGCGGGACGCTTTCCTCCTCTGACCCGGTTCCCTGCGCGTTAAGCTTGTTTGTTGCTGTCTGATTTACCCAGGCTTGGGTATATCTGCTTATATCTGCTTATATCTGCTGTTTTAATGGGCCGGTAAGACCCATTTAGGTGACGAAATTATGGATTCAGACGACGGCGGGTACGACCAGAACTGAGGTAATCCGCAATATAATCCTGCGAAATCTCACCGCTGTAGCGACCCTCTTCATCGACAATCGGCATCCAGACCGTGTTGTGCTCATAGAGTTTTGACAGCACCACGCGCAGGTTCTCTTCCGCTTTACCGGTGACCTTAAAGGTGTGCAGTCGCTCTTCACAGCGGCCACTGACGTTACGCGCCTCGCGACGCTTCACGAAGCCCAGCGGTTTGCCATCCTCATCGACTACGGTAATCGACCGCATATCGTTCTCATCCATGGTGCCAAAGGCTTCTTCCAGCGGAGTAGAGCGACGCACGGTGATGGTCGGCTGCTGGTCGGTCACGTCGCCCGCCTGCACCAGTAACAGGCGCTTAAGCGTACGGTCCTGACCCACAAACGAGCCGACGAACTCATTGGCAGGGGTCGCCAGCAGTTCGTCCGGGCTGGCGCACTGCACGATTTTACCCTGACCAAATACCGCAATGCGATCGCCGAGCTTCAGTGCCTCGTCAATATCGTGGCTCACCAGCATTACGGTTTTTTTCAGCTGACGCTGCATGTCGAGAAACTCATTCTGGATCACTTCGCGGTTAATCGGGTCAACGGCGCCAAACGGCTCATCCATCAGCAGCACCGGTGGATCCGCCGCCAGGGCACGAATCACCCCGATACGCTGCTGCTGACCGCCGGACATCTCTCGCGGATAGCGATGCAGGAATTTGGTGGGATCCAGCGCAACCATGCTCATCAGCTCGGTAGCCCGCTCGTGGCACTGCTTTTTGTTCCAGCCCAGCATGCGTGGCACCACGGTAATGTTCTCCTCAATGGTCATGTTGGGAAACAGACCAATCTGCTGGATAACATAGCCAATGTTGCGGCGCAGGGTGGTGGTGTCCTGCGTACTGGTATCTTCACCATTAATCAGGATCCGGCCACTGGTGGCGGGAATCAGGCGGTTAATCATCTTCAGCGTGGTGGTTTTCCCGCAGCCCGAGGGTCCCAGCAGCACGCACATCTCACCGGCTGGCACGTGCAGGCTGACGTTATCGACGGCTTTATTGGTCGTGCCGTTTTTCTGGGTAAAGGTTTTCGTCAGGTTTTCCAGCGTAATCATTATCGAATCCCCTTTGGAGTCAGCGCCTGCTGCAAACGGTGCAGCAGCCAGTCAAGAAAAATAGCCAGCAGACAGATCATCAATGCCCCGGCAATCAACATACGAATATCACTCCCGCTGATACCATCCAGCAGCAGCTGGCCCAGACCGCCCGCGCCAATCACGGCAGCAATCGCCATGACGCCAACGTTCATTACCACGGCGGTACGGATGCCACCGAAGATCACCGGCAGCGCCATCGGGATTTCCACCCAGCGCAGGCGCTGCCAGAACGTCATGCCGATGCCACGCCCCGCCTCACGCAGGCCGTCCGGCAGATTCTCCAGTGCGGTGTGGGTGTTTCGGACAATCGGCAGCAGCGAGTAGAGGAACACGGCGGTAATCGCCGGCAGCGCGCCAATGCCCTGACCGATGAGTGAAAACAGCGGGATCATCAGACCAAACAGCGCAATGGTGGGAATTGTCAGCACTACGGTGGCGATACCGAGAATCGGCGTTGCCAGCCATCTTACACGCACGATCAGAATGCCAAGCGGCACGCCAATCACAATTGCCAGTCCGACCGCCACCAGTACCAGCCAGCTGTGCTGCCAGCTCAGGGTGAGCAGGGTGCTCCAGTTATCCATGATGTAGTGAAGGGTATCCACAGTGCCTCCTTACAGCATGTTTTTGGATTTAAGGAAATCACGCGCCACGGTTTCCGGTGACTGATGATCGATATCGACCCGCTTGTTCAGCTCCGTTATCGCCTCATCGGTGATCTGCGCAGAAAGCTGATTAAGCGCGGTATCCAGCCCCGGATGACTCGCCAGCACATCCTGACGCACAACCGGCGTCACGTTGTAGCTTGGGAAGAAGTGCTTATCATCCTCCAGTACTTTCATGTTGAAGCCCTTAACCCGGCCATCGGTGGTGTAGATCAGACCGGCATCCACGAATCCGTCGCGAATCGCGTTATAGACCAGACCCGGGTCCATCTGGCGGATCTGCGGGCGATCCAGCGTCAGGTTGTAGGTTTTCTGTAGCGGCTTCATGCCGTCTGAACGACCCGAGAACTCCAGGTCCAGACCCAGTCGCCAGTTATGATCCGGATCGGTTTTACGCACCTGCTCAATCTTCGCAACCAGCTGCGACATGGTGCTGATGCCCTCTTTTTCGGCCCGTTCACGGGTCATGGCAAAGGCATAGGTGTTGTTCATTGGTGCCGGGTTTAGCCAGACCAGCCCCAGTTTCGCATCCAGCTTTTTCACCGTCTCATACGCCTGCTGTGAAGACATCGGCTGGTTGATATGGTTAAAGATGATCAGCGAGGTGCCGGTATATTCCCAGACCATATCAATCTGCTTATTCAGCAGCGCATTACGGCCAATGGTGGTGGCGATATTGCGTTTAGGCACCACCTCGAAGCCTTTCTTCTGCAGCCAGAGCACCGTCATTGCTGACAGGATATGCTGCTCGGTAAAACTTTTGGTCGCCATCACCAGCGGTGCAGCAGCCTGTGCCGTCTGGCTTAACAGCAGCGTCGCGGTCAGCGCGACAACGCTTTTCTTAATCCAACGCGTTAGCATTGCAAAGCTCCTTGTGGTCAGGCCGCAGCGTGCGGACTCAGAAAGCGGCCCAGCGCGGCCAGCATCATATCCAGTACCAGTGCCACCAGTGCAGTGGCGACGGCGCCGAGTATCAGCGTCGGAAAGTCATTCAGATAGATGCCCGGGAAGATCAGCTCGCCAAAGCTGCTGGCGCCAATCAGGAACGCCAGTGGGGCGGTGCCGACATTGATGGCGGTGGCGATGCGCACGCCAGAGAGGATGACCGGCAAGGCATTTGGCAGCTCCACCTGACGCAGACGCTGCCATTTGGTCATGCCGATGCCGTTGGCCGCCTCAATCAGCGACGGGGGAACTGCGCTCAGACCAGAGAAGGTGTTGCGGACGATAGGCAGCAGCGAAGCCAGAAACAGCGCAATCAGCGCCGGACGGTCGCCAATCCCGATAATAACCATCGCCAGAGCCAGTACCGCCAGCGGTGGCAGGGTGTTACCGACATTGAAAATCTGCATCACGTACTCTGCCCAGCGACGTGCGAACGGGCGACTTAGCAGGATGCCGCTGGGGATACCGACCAGCAAAGCGAACAGCATTGACCAGAAGACTAAGAAGAGGTGTTGTTGCCCGAGATAAAGCAGATCGACTTTACGTGCGACCAGCTGATCCCAGCCAAGGCCCCAGATCAGCACCGCGATCACCGCGACCACTGCAAGCAGTGCCAGACCGGCGCGTCGGGCCAGTGAAGCATTTTGCATAGGAGAATCTCCCTGATTACGATCTCAATTGTTATAACAACCATAAACAGCCCGACAGGTACGGCAAAAAATGCCGCCGCGCCCAATACCGAAACTGCGATAAAATGTAGATAAAATGACTGTTTACCCACTCTTTTTCAGTGAATACTGAATAAGATGGTGTAATGCTATAGCAGCCCTTTATTGCACAAGCCAGTTTTTAAGCCACAAATCAGAGAGATAGAAACAGGTTAAAATGGTGTTAAAGCCGCGTAGCCGCTGGGCTAATGCGACAATAAAAAATTTTCATCGACTTCTGGTGACACTGTCACAGAGGGCGCAGAAAATGCGCACGCGCGGGAAACTGCATTGTCTGTTTTTCAGCTAGCCTTGCAGATTAAAAAAGGAACCCTATGACTGAAAGCGCACAACTCCGGACCGGACATCGCCACTGGATCTTAATCGCCTGCATGCTGGCGATGTTTATGGCGGCCATTGAAGTCACTATTGTGGCCACCGCGATGCCCACCATCATTGCTGACCTCGGCGGTTTTTCGCAGTTTGGCTGGGTCTTCTCGATCTATCTGCTGACCCAGGCGGTCAGCGTGCCGCTCTATGGGCGGCTGGCGGATATGGTGGGTCGCAAAACGATGTTTTTTGTCGGCACGTCGATTTTCCTGGTGGGGTCGGTGCTGTGTGGCTTTGCCCATACCATGACCTGGCTGATCCTGTTCCGGGCGTTTCAGGGCCTGGGGGCGGGGGCGATCATGCCCCTCAGCTCCACCATCGTGGCGGATATCTATTCGCCGCGCGAACGCGCCAGCGTGCAGGGCTGGCTCTCCAGCGTCTGGGGTGTAGCGGCGATAGTGGGGCCGCTGACCGGCGCGTGGCTGGTACAGCACTTTAGCTGGTCGGTGATTTTCTGGGTCAATCTGCCCATCGGCCTGATCAGCATGCTGATGCTGTGGCGCTGGCTACCGTCGCACCAGAAGGAGGAGAAGTCGCAGCCGCTGAACCTGGCGGGCAGCGGCTGGCTGATGCTCTGCGTGACGGCATTGCTGATTGCGCTGTTGCAGGCGGAACAGCTGGGCGTCTGGCTGGTGCCGTTTCTGCTCTTCTCACTGTTCGCTGGCTGGCAGCTCAGACGCCACGAGCTGCATTCAGCGGCACCGCTGTTTCCGCTGATAATCTGGCGCAGCCGGCTTATCGTGGCGGGCAATGCGGGCAACCTCATCATCGGGGCGGCCATGATGGGCATCAGCGCTTTTCTGCCCACCTGGATTCAGGGGATCAGGGGCGGTTCACCGTTACAGGCGGGCAGTGTGCTGGCGATGATGTCGATTGGCTGGCCGCTGGCCAGCACCCTCAGCGGCAGACTGATGCTGCACACCTCCTACCGCTTCACCGCCCAGCTCGGGGCGCTGTTGCTGGTGACCGGCAGTGCCTTGCTGCTGTTTTTACAGCCCGCAAGCTCACTCTATCAGGCGGGCTTTACGGCGTTTCTGATCGGTACCGGCATGGGAATGACCAGCACCACGTTCCTGGTTTCAGTGCAAAACCAGGCGGATTACCAGATTCGCGGCATCTGTACCGCTTCAATTATGTTCAGCCGGATGATCGGGTCGGCGGTAGGGACGGCGATCATGGGTGCGGTGCTGAATCTCAATCTGCAGTGGCGTTTGCCGCAGGTCGAGGATCCGGTGCAGAAGATTATGTCCGAACCCAGTCGTCAGCAGTTACAGCCGGAAACCCTGCAGCAGATGGTAGGGTCGATTGCCGTCTCACTGCACTGGGTGTTCGTGGTGGCACTGGTGATTGCGTTGTTTGCGGTGGGTGTGGCATGGATGATGCCGCGTCAGCGGCCGGAACAGGCGGACTAACAGGCAGGGCGACAGGATGTCGCCCTGATTTGAACAGAACTACTGGGCAGATGAGTCCTGCGAACTGCCGGCACTGGCAGGTACGCTGGTTTCGTTGTCACTGCCTGAGCGCTTATAAACAATTTTTTGTGTGTCGTTCTCACAATGTCCGACGACCTGGCCACCCGCCTGATCAACCTGATCGTTGGCGACGATGTCGAGACTAAAACCCGACTCAGGTACACCGTTCTGAATAATTTTCTGACTGATTTCGGTTTTTACCGATTCACAGGATGCCTGCGCCATCAGCGGCAGAGCAAACAACGCCGCGCTTAACAAAACCCTCTGTAGCTTCATCACGTCTTCCTTATGTTAGTCGTCGTCATTACTATAGCTCAAATTTACGGCGCTACCGGGCGACCGGAACGGCGATCCAGACAACGCAGGGTGTTGGGCTCCCAGTAGGCGTTGAGATTGAGGCTCTGCTCGCACTTGTCGCGGGTATCAAACGCGCGATCGGTTTTATCAAACTCTTTTTCGACCCGGGTGTTCACTTTATTGCGCAGCATGCGCGTGTCATTCCATTGTTCTTTATCCTGGCGCGCCGCTTCATTGCTCAGCGCGGAACTGCCATCTTCGATAATCAGACGATTAGTATTCGCAGTGGCAGTGAATGCCGCAGTGGAGAGGAGAACCATCAGCACGGCAGGGATCATTTTTTTCATCACACTATCCTTTAGTTAACGCAAACATCGCCATCCGCGACAGCGGTTGCAGCGGGCATGCTTAGGGCCGGGTTCATCAGGCGTCATTGATGCAGACAGTCTGTGCACAGACAGCGCATAACAACCGGTGCGTACAGGGTGTACGTGAGGAGGGTAAGCACTGCCCGGGTTCAGACGGACAAATAAAACAGCCTGATGGGCCTGGTTCTTAGTATATCATCGCCGTTTCTTTGCTCACCAGCAGTGAGTCGTTTGTTTACGTTAAGGAGAGGTAAGGATGCTGATTAAAACCGCCTTGCTGTTTTTTATTACCGCGCTGGCAGAGATCACCGGCTGCTTTCTGCCGTGGTTATGGCTGAAAAAAGGCGGCTCAGCCTGGTTGCTACTCCCTGCGGCAGCAAGTCTGGCGCTGTTTGTCTGGCTGCTGACGCTGCATCCCGCTGCCAGCGGACGGGTTTATGCCGCCTACGGTGGCGTCTATGTGCTTACCGCGCTGCTCTGGTTGCGGGTGGTGGATGGCGTGAAGTTAAGTGTGTGGGACTGGAGCGGGGCACTGATCGCATTCAGCGGCATGCTGATTATCGTCATGGGCTGGGGACGCGGGTAACGCCAGCCGTGAGGGCTGGCGCTGCAGGGATTTAAGGTTTATGCACTTTCAGCCCCGCCAGCGTCTGGCTGACCGGCATCATCTCAAGGCTATTGATGTTGACATGCTTAGGCAGTGTGGCCACCCAGTATACGGCTTCTGTCACATCTTCCGGCGTTAAGGCGGTAGCCCCTTCGTAGACCTGACCCGCTTTATCATCATCGCCCTTAAAGCGTACGTTGGAAAACTCCGTGCCGCCGACCAGACCCGGTTCAATGTCGGTCACACGCAGCGCGGTGCCGTGTAAATCGGTTCGCAGATTCAGGCTGAACTGGCGCACAAAGGCTTTGGTGGCGCCGTAGACGTTGCCGCCGGCATAGGGCCAGCTGCCGGCAATTGAACCGATATTGATGATATGACCGACATCACGCTCCACCATCTGTGGCAGCAGGGCGCGGGTCATATAGACCAGGCCTTTGGTGTTGGTGTCAATCATGTTTTCCCAGTCTTCGACGTTGGCCTTGTGCGCCGGTTCGACGCCCAGCGCCAGACCGGCGTTGTTGACCAGCACGTCGATATTGCGCCATTCCGCCGGTAACTGCGCCACCGCCTCTTCAATGGCGGCACGGTTACGCACATCGAGCTGTACCGTATAAATATTCTCGCCCAGTTCATCCTTCAGCGCTTTTAAACGTTCAGCCCGTCGTCCAGTGGCAATCACTTTATGACCATTCTCAATAAAGCGACGGGTGATGCTTTGACCAAAACCGGCGGTCGCACCGGTGACAAAAATAATCATCTCACTGTTCCTTATGCCATTTTCAGAGTCGATGGCTTCACCATAGCATTTCATTTCCGCTTCTGCGCGTGGAAAAACGGCCTGACCTGTAAACGGATTTTAACGGGTAGCCGGCTGCGCCTTTTCAGGGCAGATTGCACCGTTAAAGGGCAGGTTTGCGGGTAACCGGCCATACTCAAAATGTTCAGGGCGCGCAATATTGAGTAGCAACCGTTTGCATCCGTTCCGCAAACGGTTGCTAAGCCATCTCAGTCCTGATTTGTTGCGCAAACTCCCTCTGTTTAGCTTATTTAACTGATATTTAAAGAATTTATTCTATTTCAATTCTGGCACGCAGGTTGCACAGGATTATTCAGATAATCATCTGCAGATATAACATCGCGCTTTCAGAAAGGACTACCCATGCTTTCAGCAACCGACACGGCGATACGCGCCAGCTTCTTTGACTTTACCGGCGTGGTGGATCGTCCCGACGACCTGGCTGGCCAGGCCCGCTATCTTGAGGATGCGGTGCTGCTGCTGCGTGATGGATGCGTAGTGGGGCTGGATAGCTGGGAGAATAGCGAGGCGATGCTGGCGGGGCATCCGGTCATCGACCTGCGCGGCAGACTGATCGTGCCGGGCTTTGTCGATACCCACATTCACTATCCGCAGACAGAGATGATTGGCGCATTTGGCGAACAGCTGCTGGAGTGGCTGAATCACTACACCTTCCCGGTTGAAGCGCAGTATCACTGTCCCGATCATGCTGCGCGGATGTCCGCCTTCTTCCTGCATCAGCTGCTTTCCAACGGCACCACCAGCGCGCTGGTGTTTGGCACCGTCCATCCGCAATCGGTGGAGGCGCTGTTCAGCGCCGCCGAAGCGCTGAACATGCGGCTGATTGCCGGGAAAGTGATGATGGATCGCAATGCGCCCGACAACCTGATCGAAACCCCTGAACAGAGCTACCAGCAGACCCGGGCGCTGATTGAGCGCTGGCACCAGCGCGGACGCCTGAGCTACGCCCTGACGCCGCGCTTTGCGCCGACCTCATCCCCACAGCTGCTGGAAAAAGTGCAGCAGCTGCGTCAGGAGTTCCCGGATACCTGGCTGCATACCCATCTCAGCGAAAACCCGCAGGAGGTCGTTTGGGTCAAAGAACTGTTCCCGGAGCGTGAAGGCTATCTGGATGTTTATCATCATCACCAGCTGACCGGCCGCCGCAGCGTCTTTGCTCACTGTCTGCATCTGGAAGAGAACGAATGGCAGTGTCTGCACGATACCGATTCATCCATTGCTTTCTGTCCCACCTCAAACCTGTTTCTCGGCAGTGGCCTGTTTAACCTGAAACGCAGCTGGCAGCAGGGGGTGAAAGTGGGGATCGGCACCGATGTCGGCGCGGGCACCACCTTTAATATGCTGCAGACCCTGGGCGAAGCCTACAAGGTGGGCCAGCTGCAGCACTACCGGCTCAGCGCGGCCGAAGCCTTTTATCACGCCACGCTGGGCGGGGCGCGCGCGCTGGATCTCGACCACGCCATCGGAAATTTCAACATCGGTAAAGAAGCGGACTTTGTGGTGCTGGACCCGGCGGTTTCTGCCCTGCAGCAACTGCGCATCGGCAACAGCAAAGATATCTGGGAAAAACTGTTTGTATTAATGACGCTCGGCGACGACCGCAATATTGCCCAGACCTGGGTAGCCGGTCGTCCGGTCTGGCAGCGCGACGCACAGGAGCAAGCCGCATGATCCAGTTTCTGTTAAATAACCAGCTGGTCAGCGAGGACGCGCTCGACCCCAACCTCACGGTACTCAACTACCTGCGCACCCGTCAGCAGCGCCCTGGCACAAAAGAGGGCTGTGCATCTGGCGACTGTGGCGCCTGCAGCGTAACCCTGGGCAAAGCCGTCGGGGGAACAATGCAGTATGAAACGGTCAACAGCTGCCTGACGCTGGTCTCCGCGTTACAGGGCAAGCAGCTGATTACGGTTGAGGATCTGCGTCACGGCCGCGCACTGCATCCGGCGCAGCAGGCGATGGTCGACTGCCACGGTTCGCAATGTGGATTCTGCACGCCGGGCTTTGTGATGTCGCTGTTCAGCCTGCAAAAAACCGCTTCGGGCTGGGATCGCCATCAGGCGGAAACTGCGCTGGCGGGCAACCTCTGCCGCTGCACCGGTTACCGGCCGATTATGGCCGCCGCCGAACAGCTCTGCTCGCAGCCGGTGACAGACCAGTTCGATCAAGGTGCCGCCGCAACCGTGCAGCGGCTTGAGGCGCTGGCAACCCCGGAGATGCAGGAATTAGGGGGTGAGGGCCGCCGTTGCTTCCTGCCCAAAACCCCGGCTCAGCTGGCGGCGATCTATCTGGCACATCCCGAGGCGAGGCTGATTGCCGGTGGCACCGATCTCAGCCTGCAGATTACCCAGCAACATAAAAGAATACCGTTGCTGATTGCGCTGGAGCAGGTTGCCGCGCTCAAAGTCTGCAGCGAATTTGATGACCACTACCTGCTGGGCGCAGGGGCTTCGCTGCAGCAGGTCAGCGAATTTTTTGCCAGCCGCATTCCTGGCGTCAGCGAGATGCTGCAACGCTTTGCCTCGCTGCAAATTCGTCTTCAGGGCACATTAGGTGGCAACATCGGCAACGCTTCCCCCATTGGCGACGCCTCGCCGGCGCTGCTGGCCCTGAACGCCAGCCTGTTGTTACAGCGCGGTGAGCAGCAGCGCAGTCTGCCGCTGGATCAGTTCTTTACCGGCTATCGCCAGACCCGGCTCGAAAAAGGGGAGTTTATTCGCGCCATTCGCATCGATAAGGTGACGGTGTCACCTGATTTTGTGGCCTGGAAAGTGTCCAAACGGCTGGACGATGATATCTCCGCCGTGTTCGCCGCCTTTAATCTGCAGATTGAACAGGGCGTTGTCAGTAGTGCCCGCATCGCCTTTGGCGGCATGGCGGCCACACCGCAACGTGCCCGTCACTGTGAACAGGCATTCATCGGTCAGCCACTGAATGCCGTGACGGTGTCACGCGCAGCCGCGGCGCTGGCAGAGGATTTCCAGCCGCTCTCCGATTTCCGCGCCAGCAGTGACTACCGTCTGCAGGTCGCACGCAACCTGCTGCGCCGCTACTGGCATCGCCACAACGGCGAAATAACCTGTATTGAGGTGGCCCGCTATGTCTCATAACCGTCCTGAACTCAACGAAGAGGTCATTAAGGCGCAGTATGCCGCTGATTTACAGAGCGGCGTCGGTCGCAGTAACCGCCATGAAAGCGCGGAAAAACATGTCTCCGGCGAGGCGCGTTTTATCGACGATAAGCCGGAGCTGCCGGGTCTGCTGCATCTCTGTCCGCGCCTGAGTGAGTATGCTCATGCGCGCATCCTGCATATTGATGTGCAGCCCTGTTATGCCGTTCCCGGCGTCGTCAGCGTCCTGACCTGGCAGGATGTGCCGGGCATCAATGATGTCGGGCCGCTGGAGCCGGGCGACCCGCTGCTGGCCCATGACAAAGTAGAGTATCTGGGACAGATCGTGATCGCGGTGGCGGCGGAATCCCCCGAAGCTGCGCGTCTTGGCGCGGCCGCTGCGGTAATTGAATATGAGGTGCTGGAACCGCTGCTGGATGTGGAACAGGCGCTGGCACAGGGCAGCTTTGTGCAGGAACCTCACATTCACCAGCGCGGTGATGTGGAAGCGGCCCTGGCGCGTGCGCCGCATCGGGTCAGCGGGGCGTTTCACATTGGCGGCCAGGAGCATTTCTATCTGGAAACCCAGACGGCAATGGTTATTCCCGGTGAAGATCAGCAGTTGCAGGTCTTCTCATCAACCCAGAACCCCACCGAAGTGCAGAAACTGGTGGCGGAAGTCATGGGCATCAGCCTGAATCAGGTGACGATAGATATGCGCCGGATGGGCGGTGGCTTTGGTGGTAAAGAGACGCAGGCGGCCGGTGTCGCCTGTCTCTGCGCCATCGTAGCGCGCCAGACCGGCCGGGCGGCGAAGATGCGGCTTTCACGTCGCGACGATATGCGAGTCACCGGCAAACGCCATCCGTTCTTTGTGCGCTACGAAGCGGGCGTTGAAGAGGATGGGCGTCTGTGCGGCATCAAAATCGATCTGGCCGGAAACTGCGGTTATTCGCTGGATCTTAGTGGATCGATTGTCGATCGTGCCATGTTCCACGCCGACAACGCCTATTACCTCGGGGATGCACGGGTAACCGGCTATCGCTGCCGCACGAACACCGCCTCGAACACCGCCTATCGGGGTTTTGGCGGGCCGCAGGGCATGGTGGCGATTGAACAGATCATGGATCATATCGCCCGTGAGCGCGGGCTGGATCCGCTGGCGCTGCGCAAGCGTAACTACTATGGCAAGCAGGATCGTAACATCACCCATTACCACCAGCAGGTAGAGGATAACCTGCTGGATGAGATTACCGAACAGCTGGAGCAGAGCAGCGACTACCAGGCTCGCCGCGCGGAGATTAAGGCGTTTAATGCCCGCAGTCCGCTGCTGAAACGCGGCCTGGCGCTGACGCCGGTGAAATTCGGCATCTCCTTTACCTCCAGCTTTCTCAATCAGGCGGGGGCGCTGATTCTGATCTACACCGACGGCACGGTGCAGCTTAACCACGGCGGCACCGAGATGGGCCAGGGCCTGAACACCAAGGTGATTCAGATTGTCGCCGAAGTGCTGCAGATTGAGATCGATAAAATTCAGATCACCGCCACCGACACCGGCAAAGTGCCCAATACCTCGCCAACCGCGGCCTCCAGCGGGGCTGACCTCAATGGCAAAGCGGCCCAGAATGGTGCTGAGATCCTGCGCGACCGCATGACCGCCATGCTCTGCGAGCTACACCAGTGCGACGCGTCGGCGGTGAGCTTCCGCAACGGAGTGGTGCGCGCCGGGGACAAACATTACACCTTCGCCGAGGTGGCGAAGCTGGCCTGGTTGAATCAGGTGCCGCTATCCGCCACCGGCTACTACCGCGTGCCGGGGATTCATTACGACCGGGTCGCGGGACGCGGGACGCCGTTCTATTACTACGCATACGGTGCAGCCTGCTGTGAAGTGGTGATTGATACCTTAACCGGTGAATCCCGCCTGCTGCGCGCCGACATTCTGCATGACGTCGGGGCGTCGCTGAATCCGGCCATCGACATCGGACAGGTTGAAGGAGGCTTTGTACAGGGCGTCGGCTGGCTTACCTGCGAAGAACTGGTGTGGAGTGATAAAGGCCAGCTGCTGACCGATGGCCCGGCGAGCTACAAAATTCCCGCCATCAGCGACGTTCCGGCGGACCTGCGGGTCACGCTGGTGGAGAACCGCAAAAACCCTAAAGACACGGTGTTCCACTCCAAGGCCGTAGGTGAACCGCCGTTTATGCTGGGCATCGCCGCCTGGTGTGCCCTGCAGGATGCGGTCGCCAGCGTCTCCGATTACCGGCAGCACCCACTGCTGGACGCGCCCGCCACGCCGGAGCGCATCTTCTGGGGCGTGCAGCGCCTGACGGGAGGGGTTGATGATTTATCATGACTGGATTGGCGTGCTACATCAGCTGCGTGAAAAACGTCAGAGCTGCGTATTAATCACCGTGCTCAGTGAGCACGGTTCGGTGCCGCGCGACAGCGGCAGCAAAATGGTGGTGACGCAGCAGGAGAGTTATCTCACCATCGGTGGCGGTCATCTGGAGTTTGAGTGCATCGCCCAGGCCAGGGCGATGTTGCAGAGTGGGGCGACTGCGCCACACACCGAGGATTTCAGCCTGGGCGCTCGGCTTGGCCAGTGCTGTGGCGGCAAAACCACGCTGCTGTTTGAGCCGCTGCTGCAGGCGCAGCCAGAGATCTACCTTTTTGGCGCAGGCCATGTGGGACAGGCCCTGGTCAATCTGCTGTCAACGTTACCCTGTCACATAAACTGGATCGATAGCCGTCCGGCGCAGTTCAGCCACGTTCCCGCTGGCGTGGTGACGCTGCAGCCGGACGATCCGCTCGACTGCGTAGCACAGGCACCCGCAGGCAGCTACTTCATCATCATGACCCATCATCATCCCCTCGACTTCGAACTGTGCGAGGCGGTGCTGAAGCGCGGCGATTTCCGCTATGCCGGGGTGATCGGTTCTGAAACGAAAAACCAGCGTTTCCGCTACAGGCTGGCGGGCAAGGGTGTGGCGAGCGAACCGCTGGCGCGCCTGCGCTGTCCGATTGGCCTGCCGGACGTCAAAGGCAAGCTGCCCGCCGAGATTGCGGTGGCGATTGCCGGTGAAATCATCAGCGTTTATCAGCAGCACGTCGCCTGAGTTGTCGCCTGCGCGGCAACCTGTCAGGATAAGACTTTGCGATGCCCACCAGGAGCGAACCATGAACGCCCGTCAGAATCCCTTCTTTAGCGTCAGCACACTGCCTTACCAGACCCCTCCTTTTGACCAGATTGAGGAGCAGGATTTTCTGCCCGCGCTGCAGGCGGGCATTGAGGAGAAGCGTCAGGAGATCGAGGCGATCGCACTGAACAGCGACGCGCCCAGCTTTTTCAACACTTATGAGGCGCTGGAGAGGAGCGGACAACTGCTCAACCGGGTGAATCTGGTGTTCAGTGCCATGACCTCGGCGCATACCAGCCCATATCTGCAGCAGGTGGATGAGGAGATTGCGCCTCAGCTCACCGCGCTCAACGATGACATCATGCTTAACCGCCCGCTGTTTTCGCGGCTCGATGCGGTCTATCTGCAGCGCGCTAAACTGGATGCTGAATCAAAACGGCTGGTCGAGGTGATCTGGCAGCGTTTCCAGCTGGCGGGAGCCAATCTGCCGGAAGCGCAGAAACAGCAGCTTAAAACACTGAATCAGGAAGCGGCCCGCCTCGGTACCCGCTTCACCAACAAATTGCTGGCCGCCACTAAAGCGGGCGGGCTGGTCGTTGATGATCTGCAGAAGCTGGCGGGACTCTCACCGGCCGATCTGGCGGTGGCGCAGGCGGAAGCGCAGGCTCGCGGACTGGAAAAGCGCTGGCTGCTGGTGCTGCAAAACACCACCCAGCAACCCGCACTACAGAGCCTGGCCGATCGCGCAACCCGTGAAGCGCTGTTTAAGGCGGGTGTGACGCGCACTGAAAAAGGCGATGAGAACGACACCCGCGAGCTGGTATTACGTCTGGCGCAGGTCAGGGCCGAGCAGGCGCGGCTGCTGGGATTTGCCAGCTATGCCGAGTGGAAGTTACAGGATCAGATGGCCAAAACGCCTAAGGCGGCGCTGGCGTTTATGCATAACATCGTGCCTGCCGCGCGCGGTCGTGCGGAGCGTGAAGCGGCGGCTATCCAGCAGACCATCGATCAGCAGCAGGGCGATTTTACCCTGCAGGCCTGGGACTGGCGTTTTTATGCCGAACAGGTGCGGCGTGCCCGTTACGATCTGGATGAGAGCCAGATTAAGCCCTACTTCGAACTGAGTTCGGTGCTGCAGAATGGCGTGTTCTGGGCGGCGACGCAGCTCTATGGCATCCGTTTCACGCCGCGACAGGATCTGCCGGTTTATCATCCCGACGTCCAGGTCTATGAGATTTTTGACGCCGATGAGACCCCGCTGGCGCTGTTTTACACCGACTTTTTTAAGCGCGACAGCAAAGGCGGCGGTGCCTGGATGAGCAACTTCGTCAACCAGTCTACGCTGCTCGACAGCAAACCGGTGATCTACAACGTCTGTAACTACACCAAACCGCCAGCCGGTGAACCGGCGCTGCTGAGCTGGGACGACGTCATCACGATGTTTCACGAGTTCGGTCACACGCTGCACGGTCTGTTTGCCAGCCAGCGCTATCCGAGCCTGTCGGGAACGGAAACCCCGCGCGATTTCGTCGAGTTTCCTTCGCAGATCAACGAGCACTGGGCCAGCGAGCCAGCGGTGTTCCGCAACTACGCCCGCCACTATCAGACTCAGGCGCTGATGCCCGCTGAGCTGCATGAAAAGATCGTCCGGGCCGCTACGTTTAACAAAGGCTACGAGATGAGCGAGCTGCTGGCTGCCGCGCTGCTGGATCTGCACTGGCACAGCCTTAACCGTGATTCCGCGCCGCAAAGCGTGGAGGGATTCGAGCAGCAGGCGTTACAGAGCGATAATCTGGCGCTGACGGCGGTGCCGCCGCGCTATCGTTCCAGCTATTTCCAGCACATCTGGGGCGGTGGCTATGCAGCAGGTTATTACGCCTATATCTGGACGCAGATGCTCGCCGACGATGGCTATCAGTGGTTTGCGGAACAGGGCGGACTGACGCGCGAGAACGGCGACCTCTTCCGGCAGAAAATTCTGTCGCGGGGGAACAGCAGCGATCTCAAAACACTGTATGAAAGCTGGCGGGGCGGGCCTCCGCAGCTTGAGCCCATGCTGAAAAATCGCGGTCTGGCGGAGTCATAACAAAAAGGGCTGTCACGCTGACTAATGCTGGTCAGTTAAGATTAGATTTGTAAAGGCTGTCACGGTCAAACGTGGCAGCTTTTTTTCCGGGCGAGCGAGCCACAGTGCGGGCCTGAGCACCTCTGCTGCTGCCGGGCCGTCCTCGCGCCGCTCACGCGGTACCTTCGGCTTTGACGTCGTGCCGACGAACCGTTCGGGGATCGGCCCTCCGTCAGGCAGAGGAATGAAGTGAAGGAACCGCGCAGCGGCGCGAGGACCGCCAGGCCCTGTCCGGCACCAGACTGCGTTATCACCTGTCGCTTAACTGACTGGCATTAGTCACGCTGACAGCCCTTTTTGATTGGTTTTAGCCCAGCGGGCCACCTTCAATGGTTTCGCACATTCCGGCCAGCACCCGTTCACCGGTTTCGCTTTTCAGAGAGTCATACCATTCTGCCGTGATTGCCGGATCGCGCGCATGGGTGACGTCACAGCGTTTGCGCGCTTTCAGCACCAGATCTTTTACCCGTTCAACCCGTCGCGCCTGATAGCGCAGCAGTGCATCTTCAATACCCAGTGAATGAGAAGCCAGCGTCGAGGCCAGTACCACGGCATCTTCCATCGCCGCGCAGCCGCCCTGGCCGATATCGGGCGTGGTGCTGTGGGCGGCATCGCCCAGCAGGGCCACACGTCCTTTAACAAAGCGGCTGAAAGGTTCAATGTCGTGGATCTCAACCCGATTGGTGGTGTCAGGATTGATTGCCGCGATCAGCTGCTGTACCGGCTCCGCCCAGCCCTGAAAATAGCCGGTTAAGTCCGCTTTCACCGTGCTGCGATCCTGCGGCAGTCCCTTCGGCAGCGGCACATCAAAGAAGAAGTAGAATCGATTGCCGCTGACCGGCATCAGCGACACCCGCTTGCCGTCACCGACAAAGGTGGTCCACTGATCGGCGGGCGCAATCCTCTCATCTATAGTGACCAGGCCATTCCAGTTAACGTAACCGGCGTAACGTCGTTCAAGCTTCTGCTCCAGCACATACTCGCGGATCACCGAATGGGTGCCATCGGCGGCAATCAGGAAATCGCCGGTGGCCTGAGTGTTGTCGGAAAAGGTGGCAATCACGCCACTGCCGGTCTGCTCGACCTGTATCACCCGCTTACCAAACTGCACCCGTTCACGGCCGAAGGTATCAATCAGCATCGCCTGCAGTTCTGCCCGCGCCACCGGACAGGGATATTCGCCAACCTGCTGCACCAGCGGCGCCATACTGAAGCGGGTCAGGGGTGCGCCGGTGGTGCCATCGTGATAGGCCATATAGGCCATGTTCCCGCCCAGCTCACGCAGCGCGGTTTTCATGCCCAGCGCATTCAGGCATTTAACCCCGTTGGGCCAGATGGAAATCGCCGCGCCGACGGGCTTCATCTCCTTTACGGCTTCAAAGACCTCAACGTCAATTCCGGATTTCTCCAGCGCAATGGCACTACTCATGCCGCCTATACCGCCACCAATCACGATTGCTTTCATAATGCTCTCCTGTCTGCATAAGTCAGTTCCTGCAACTTTTGTACCAGAGAGGGGGTTGTAGGGTGCCTCATTTAAATAATGATGTAAATCATAGGCTTAATGCATGATGGGAGGCGCATGGCACCCGCTTGCCTCTTAAGCTGCTGCACTGAATTGTGGCAAACGGGCGTGCAAAAAGGGTGCGGATATAACCGTGCTGCATCATTTGTTTCATTATCGCCCGTCTGTGTCTGTGTTAATCATCAGCCAGTGGAACGCGCCGGGCACTTTTCAGCATGGTCATTCTTATTACTTTAAAAGTTATTAACTAACACCCTCAGCCGCCTGGTTAATATTCCTGACAATTAATTAAACATTTACATAACAACTGGCGCGAATATTTCCCGGTAAATAATCGTTATATTCAATAAGGGGTTAGCCTGACACAGTTAAACACACCTGTTAATAAAAAATGCAAATTCATAACCAGACACAACTGTGTCTGTTTTAGCACCGTGCGCAATCATTAGCAAAAGCGTTCAGGCCGCGTCATTACGGGCTTTTAGGATATTGCTCAGACCCGCCAGTCACGATCACGTGATATAGATCACTCCGGACACAAGGACTCTGGAAGGCGAACATGAAAATTGGAATCACGAATAACCAGTATCCGGAGCAGCGTAATATCTTAGTTAATCCGGATAACGAATATATCAATCTGAAAAAGAGCAATCTGTTCTACTTTATTAACCCGCTACGAACCCGATTGCTCAAAAAAAATAAAACCTTTGTCTTTCAGCCTGTGCCTTTTTCAGGGGCATCGCGGGCTGACATCCTGCATCTGTTCAATGAAGTGGCGATAACCCCTCAGAAGTGGGTCGCGTCGTTTGAAACGGAGCTGCCGCGTGTGCTGCCGGTGGCGGGCGTCGCCAAGCAGGACAACCCCGAGCTGAAACGCCTCATTCCTTATCTGTTAAAAGATAACTGCCTGGGGTTGATTGCCATCTCAGATGCCACCCTGAACATTCAGATGAAACTGTTCAGGCCGGATATTGCCCAGCAAATCCGCCGTAAAACCCTGGTGCTGCATCCGCCGCAGAAGCTGTTTGTCCAGCAGAAAACGCCGCGTCAGACCGGTATTCTGAAACTGACCTTTGCCGGTAACGAGTTCTACCGCAAAGGCGGGGCTGAAGTCGTGCTGGCGATCAGTGAGCTGATTGAAGAGCGCAAACTGGAAGAGTCCCAGCTGGATGTGCAGCTGATTGGCGATCTCGCCAAGCGTCGTAATGTGGCGCACCGCCAGTTCCAGGATGATGAGACCTTCTATAGTGGCATTGAGAACCGCATCAAACGCTATCGCTGCTTCACGCATCATTCACAGATGGATAACGGCGCCCTGATGCAGCTGTTCCGCCAGAGCGATGCCGGACTGCTACCAACCTGGCAGGAGACGTACGGTTTCTCAGTGCTGGAGATGCAGGCTAACGGCTGCCCGGTGATCACCAGCAACGTGCGCGCGTTGCCAGAGATTAATCCCGCCAGCGCAGGCTGGGTGATTGCGAGTCCGCTGAACGCTGACCGTGAATACAGTATTACCTCGCCAGAGCAGAAAACGCAGCTACGCCAGTCGCTGGTGGAGGGGCTGAAATCGATACTGCTCGCTATTATCGACCGTCCTGAGATGCTGCAGGAGAAAGGTGAGGCGGCGATTCTGCGCATCAAAGATCAGCATGACACCCAGCGTTACATTGCCCGGCTCAACGATATCTACAGCCGTGGCGTGATTAATGTCACTCAACATCCCCCTGTGGTCTCAATTTGATTAGATTTCTCTGACGGGGCGCGCCAGACTGGCCATACTTAGTGCTGCGTCCCTCTGGAGAACTCTTATGAAAATGATCATCAGCCTGCTGCTGTCCGGATTACTGGGCAGCAGCGCCTTCGCTCAGCCCGCACCGCTTTTTCCGGCCCGCGCGCCCCTGGCACAGCTGACGCCCGTCGCTGCCCGCTGCGATGCCTCCGCCTGTCAGACCAACTGCTACACAGAACAATCGCACTGCAACACCCGGGACAACGGTGGCTGCAGTTCTCAGGCTCAGATGTGCGTGCAGGCCTGTGCCGACCAGTGTAAATAATTTAATTCAGTGAAGAATCCCTTAGTTGCCAATGAAAAAGTCTTTGTTTTATCTCGCGTTATTCTCTCTTTCTGCCAGCTGTGTCGCCGCCGATCTCTCTTCACAGCAGGTTACTTCTCTGGTTAAAGCCGCGATCGAACCGCTGATGGAGCAGCAGGAGATCCCCGGCATGTCGGTGGCGGTGCTTTACAAAGGCCGGGCGCAGTTTGTGAACTTCGGCGTGGCCGATCTCGAATCACGCCGCCGGGTCACGGAAAACACGCTGTTTGAGCTGGGTTCAGTGAGCAAAACCTTTACCGGCACCCTGGCCGGCGTCATGATCCGCAACGGCGAAATACGCCTTAACGATCCGGTGCAGAAGTACTGGCCGCAGCTGACCGGTGAGCAGTGGCGTCCGGTGCGGATGCTGCATCTGGCGACCTATACCGCGGGCGGCCTGCCTCTACAGTTGCCGGATGATGTCACCGATCAGGCTTCGCTGCTGCGTTTCTATCAGGAATGGCAGCCAGAAGCAGCGCCCGGCACGCTCCGGCAGTACTCTAACGCCAGCATCGGTCTGTTTGGTTCGCTGATGGTGAAGGGTGATTATGAGCAGGCGATGGCGCGAAATGTGTTTCAGCCACTGCGTCTGACGCGCACCTATATCACCGTGCCGCCCTCAATGATGCTGGACTACGCCTGGGGCTATAAAAATGGCCAGCCGGTACGGGTTTCACCCGGCATGCTGGATGCAGAAGCCTACGGCGTTAAATCCACCGCGCGTGACATGCTCACCTTTATGCAGGCAAATGTGGATCCTAACCGCCTCTCTTCGGGGAATGCCGTGCTGCGTAATGCCATTCGCACCGCGCAGGCGCGCTACTTTAAAGTCGGCACTTTGTTTCAGGGACTGGGCTGGGAGATCTACGACTGGCCGGTGACTGCCGATACGCTGATGGGCGACAGCGATAATGGAGTTGCGCTGCAACCCCGCCCGGCAACGCTGCTCAATCCGGTCGGGCCGTCGCAGAGCGCCAGCTGGGTGCATAAAACCGGTGCAACCAATGGTTTTGGTGCCTATATCGCCTTTATTCCTGAGAGGAACAGCGGCGTCGTGATACTCGCCAACAAGAATTACCCTAATCCGCTGCGTATAAAGGCGGCGTGGCAGATTCTGCAGGCGTTACAGCAGGAGAAGCCTGAGTAACAGGCATCACGCTTGCTAAGCGACGGGGTAAAGCTGGCACCGCCTGTTCATTTGCGCTAAAATAAAAATCAAATGAACAGGAGGCTGCTATGTCTATCGCCATCTACACACCCGCTCAGCATCGTCGCGACAATTCGCTGCTGCATGCTCTGAATCTGCCGGAAACACTGCCTGATGCGCACCAGCGTATTGCGGTCGGGTTCAGTAGCGGCGTGCTGAAACGCACGGCGTCATTGTCCACCTTTGACGAGGGCTGGCTGTGCCGTCTGGCGGGCATTGATCGCACCACCTACAACCGCAAAGTCAAAGATCCGCAGCAGACCTTTTCGCCCGATCAGAGCGGACGGATCTACATGCTGATCCGCGTCCTCTCTGCCGCCAGCAAACTGTTCCGCGACGACAGGCAGCGTCTGGTGCAGTGGCTGGAAACGCCCGCCAAAGCGCTGGGCGGTAAGAAACCGGCGGAGATGACCACCACGGTGGCGGGTGCAGAAGCGGTGATTAACCTGATTGGCCAGCTTGAGCATGGCGTGATTACCTGATGGCGGTACGTTTCTTTCGCCTGGTGAAGAGTGAGTATGCGATAACCGCCTTTGATGGTTTTGGTGCCCGCACTTACGGGGGGCGCTGGAATTCCGTGGGAACGGTCTGTGTCTATATGGGATCAAGCCGGGCGCTCTGTGTACTTGAGGCGCTGGTTCATCTCACCATTCAGGATCTGTCACACGACTACTCAATGCTGTCGATTAACGTCCCTGAATCGCTGATTACCGAGCTCTCGCTGGCGGCACTCCCCGATGACTGGCAGGCCGATCCTGCGCCATCGTCCACGCGGCAAATTGGTGACGACTGGCTTGCCAGCCCGGATAACGGCCTGGTGCTGAAGGTGCCGAGCACGCTGACCGGTGAGTGGAATGCACTGTTCAATCCCCGTCATCCGGCAGCGGCTGGCATCATCAGTAAGGTGGTGGTAGAGCCATTTTTCTTCGATCCGCGTTTCAGGCTGCAGTAGGGCGCGGATTCGCCACTTTCCTCACCGCAACATCTCACATCACGCAGGCGCCTGCGATTCCGATAGCGCTTGCGCCGCGCAGATCAGCGCCAGATGGCTCAGCCCCTGTGGCATATTGCCGCGCCAGCTCTGGCTGCGGACGTCATACATCTCATTGAAGATATCGACATTACCGTGGCCATTCAGCGTAGCCAGGATCTCCTGCATCGCCTGTTCTGCCTCATCCGCCTCACCCATCTCTGCCCAGGCTTCCACCAGCCAGAAAGCGCAGGCGAGAAAGGTACTCTCTTCTTCTCTGACCCCGCTGTAGCGATAGAGCATGGCGCTGCCGTCACCCAGTTTTTGCCGGATAGCACGGTAGGTCGAGAGCATCCGCTGCGGATTGACCGCGTTGCCATAGCTGTGAACCAGCGCCAGCGAGGCGTCGAGGCGATCGTCACTGCCGGCGTAAAAGAGATAAGCCTGCTGTTGCTCTGACCAGCAGTGCGACTCAATCCAGTCGCGGATACGGTCACGTTCCCGCTGCCAGCGTCCCAGCCAGGTCGGTTCGATATGCTGGCTTTCTGCCAGCGCCACCGCCCGATCCAGCGCCATCCAGCAGGCCATTTTGGAGTGGGTGTAGTGTTGCAGCTCCGGCAGCTCCCAGATGCCGCAATCCTTCTGCCGCCAGTGATCGGCGCAGCAGTTCGCCAGCTCGCCCAGCATGCGCGAGGTGGTGATATCCAGCACGTGTCCCGCCTCGATAAAATGCTGCGCGGTGACCAGCATGTCGCCATACATACTGAGCTGCAGCTGGTCGCGGGCATTATTGCCAACCCGCACGGGCTGAGAGTTCTGATAGCCGCTCAGCGGCGGATAACGCTCAGCCGGGACCTCATCACCATTCAGGGCATAGCAGGCGCGCAGCCTGACGCCATGGCGCATGATGGTCTGCGACAGCCAGGAAAAGGCCGCTTTACAATCTTCCAGCGCTCCGAGATAGACGAAGGCTTTAATAATCAGGCAGGCATCGCGCACCCAGGCGTAGCGGTAATCATAATTTTTCTCGCCGCCGATCCCCTCCGGCAGGGAGGTGGTAGCAGCAGCAGCCAGTGCGCCGGTCGGGGAGTACCAGAGGAACTTCAGCGACAGGGCAGAGCGCTTCACCAGCGTCGGGTAGCGGCCCTCATAACTCAGGCTCTCCACCCAGCTGGTCCAGCCGGTGTGGCTGGTTTCAATCCGCTGATCGATAGCCTCCAGCGGCGGCACCGCCAGCGGCTCTTTCTCGGTCACCAGCAGCGCGCATAGCGAGCGGGAACCGGCATAGGTACGCAACGTAGCGCAGACCTGCTCATCATCCAGCTCTGTGATCTGAATATCTTCGCTGGTGCGCAACATCGCCATGATCTCCGCGATGTGAAACACCTTGCCTTTCTCATTATCGGCCACCCACGGTGAACGGGTTTCAGCGGCGGTGCCGAAGCGCAGGGTGATCGCTAATTCCACTTCACCGCTGACGCCCTCTATGCGGCGAGCCAGTTCGCACCAGGGCAGACGGCCCGCCAGCGTGCTGTTAATCGATTCGGTCAGCAGCACGGTGCCGTCGCGGGTTTCGAAGCGGGTCTCCAGCACATTGCTGTTATCGCGGTAGCGGCGTGAGACCTGATAAGGCGCACGCGGGACAATCTGGAAGTAGCCACCGAGTCCGGCATCAAGCAGGCGATCAAACAGGGGCTTTGCGTCGAGATTGGGCGCGCACCACCAGTCAATTGAACCGTCCGGCGCAATCAGCGCAACAGAACGGCCTTCACCAATGGCGGCATAATCACCCAGGCCCGCAAAGCCCTCTTTTCTGACCGGCGAATGAAAGATCGGGTTTTCCATAATCTGCTTCCTTATATCACGGTGGCGAGGGTTCTTAAGCGGGGCAAAAGCGGGACAAAAAAATGGCCGCGCTATGCGGCCACCTGAGTGAGATTACAGCGTGCCGGTGCCGCCATCAGAACACCAGACCTGCCCGGAGGAGTAACTGCTCTCGGTTGAGGCCAGGGTAACGTAGAGCGGGGCGATCTCAACCGGCTGGCCCGGACGACCCATCGGTGAGTCGGCGCCAAACTGCTTCACTTTCTCCATCGGCTGTCCGCCGCTGGACTGCAGCACGGTCCAGTATGGCCCTGGCGCGACGGCGTTAACCCGGATACCGTCGCCACCCAGCTGCTTAGCCAGGGACTTGGTAAAGGCGACGATGGCCGCTTTGGTCTGCGCATAGTCGAGCAGAATATCGCTGGGTTTAAACGCCTGTACGGACGAGGTATTAATAATAGACGCACCGCGTGGCAGATATTCCAGCGCCGCTTTGGTGATCCAGAACATCGCATAAACGTTGGTTTTAAACGTCGCGTCAAAATCTTCCGTACTCAGGGTTCGGATGGACTCATTAAATTGCTGACGACCGGCGTTATTAACCAGAATATCCAGGCCACCTAATTTATCGGCTGCCTCTTTAACCAGCTGCTGACAGAATTCTTCAGAACGAATGTCGCCCGGAATAGCAAAAACTTTACGGCCTTCCGCTTCGATTAATTTAATCACTTCATCGGCGTCGGGCTGTTCTTCCGGCAGGTAGTTAATCACCACATCTGCGCCTTCACGGGCATAAGCGATAGCCACCGCGCGGCCAATACCGGAGTCGCCGCCGGTGATCAGCGCCTTGCGGCCGGTCAGTCGGCCAGTGCCGCGATAGCTGGTTTCACCGTGGTCGGGAACCGGGATCATTTTGCTGGCCAGGCCTGGCGCCTGTTGTGGCTGGTCCTCAAAAGGAGGTTTAGGAAATTGATCCAGATCGAGCGTCTTGTTAGTTGGTGTAGCCATTGTATGCTCCTTGAACAGAGTTATCTGAGACATTAAGCCTGGCACAAATGTGATATTTGTCACATCTGACTGCTGATTCATTGAGCAGTTAAAACCAGAAGAACTTAATAATGCAGATAAAGCGTAGACAGAAAATCGGCACACTGTGCAGTAGCGTCCGATTATTTTTCAGTGAAGGGGCGGGATATTTAAAGCGAAGCGTAAGATCGGTTGTGGATTATTTCAGGGCGTAATTACATAGCGGAAGAAAATAAAAAAGGGCGGTTAACCGCCGCGCACCGAACCGCGCCAGACCACATCTGCCGGATATATTCTCCGCTCCTGCTGCTGTTCATTTTTTGGCATCAGCGTCTCCGGTTGCGCTTCCGTCTCCACCAGCCAGGCAATGGCATCGCGGGCGAATTGCTCCACCGGCTGTGCAAAGGTCGTGAGGTTGTAAGAGGCCCAGCCCGACTGCGCGATATTATCGTGTCCGATGATGCAGAGATCGTCCGGAATACGCAGCGCAAAGCGGTGACGCGCCTCATCCATAAAGCCGCAGGCGAGCAGGTCGGTGGCACAGTAAACCGCGTCAGGGCGAACTTTACGCGTCAGCAGACGCTGGGCCAGAATCTGGCCACTTTCGTAAGAGGTGGTGCCGAACTGCTCCACCTGGACCGTGACGCCCACTTTCTGCGCGGCGGCCAGAAAATCCGCTTCGCGCTTCAGCAGACTCGGCGTTCCCGCCAGTGAATTGACAAAGGCGATGCGGCTGCATCCCGCCCGCACAAACGCGTTAACCGCCATTTCTGCGGCGGGGCGGGAGTCGAGGTTGATACTGAGCGTGCCGGGCAGGGATTCGTCGCGGTTAATCAGCACCAGATGCTGACCATGTTTGTAGCAGAGCCGGGTGATACCGCTGTCCGGCATGCCGGAGAGAATAATCGAAGCGTCGGCGCGAAAATTAATCGCCTGCTGCAGCGCGGCGGAAACGCGAGCATCGGATCGGTCAGTGTTAATCAGCATCGCCACTTTTCCCGCTTCCTGCAGATACTGGGTCATCCAGCGCACCAGGCTGGCACGGTAGGGCGTGTCCACCTCGGAGGCAATTAAGCAGACGATGCCGCTGCGGTTGCGCACCAGGCCGCGCGCCAGATGATTGACGTGATAGCCCAGTTCCTCCGCCGCTTTCATTACCCGCTGACGGGTAGCATCTGACACGCTGGCTCCCGGTGTAAAAGTGCGGGAGACCGCTGAGCGGGAGACGCCCGCCCGGTCAGCCACATCCTGCGCACTCACCACCGCCTTAAGCTGCTGCATGTTCTCTCCTCGCCTGACATTGTCTGCACTGAGTTTGCCTGAAGTTGCAAGGCTGTGCAAAAAATACAGACGGGCGAAAGGTTTCAAATTTGTGACAGCGACTGACAATTGCTTAACAACTGAATTGACACTGCAGCAGGGCCGCCGTACTAATCTGCACATATGTTTGCACACATGTGCAAAAGCTGGCGCGCCTGCGTCATCCAGCCCAGGAGAACACCATGCGTTATTCCTCTCTGCTCGCTGCTGTAATCGTCTGCCCTATAGTGCCGTTTGCTGCCTCGGCGGCGGGCAATCTTAATATGATCTGCTCAGCCGATGTGGTGGTGTGCGAACAGATGACCACGCTGTTCAGCCAGTCCCATCCCGATATTAAACTCAGCATGGTGCGGCTCTCAGCCGGTGAAGCCTATGCCCGTATCCGCAGCGAGGCACGGAATCCCCGTACCGATATCTGGTGGGCCGGTACCGGCGATCCGCATATGCAGGCCGCCGAAGAGGGGCTGACCCAGGCCTATAAATCGCCACTGCTCGATCAGCAACAGCCCTGGTCACAAAAAGTGGCGGAGATCTCCGGTTATCGCACCGTGGGCGTTTATGCCGGTGCGCTGGGCTGGGGCTATAACACCAGACTGCTGGCGGAGAAAAAGCAGAAAGTGCCTGCCTGCTGGGCGGATTTACTCGACCCTGGCTTCAAAGGCGAGATTCAGATCGCCAATCCCAACTCTTCCGGCACGGCCTATAACACCCTGGCGACGCTGGTGCAGATCATGGGCGAAGACAAAGCCTTTGACTACCTGAAGAAGCTCAACACCAACATCTCGCAATATACCAAGTCCGGCTCTGCTCCGGTCAAAGCCGCCGCGCGCGGTGAAACCACCATCGGCATTGTCTTTATGCATGATGCCGTCGCGATGGAAGTAGATGGCTTCCCGATTAAGCCCGTCGCGCCCTGTGAAGGCACTGGCTATGAAATAGGTTCGATGTCGATCATCAAAGGGGCACGAAACCTGGCCAATGCCAAAGCCTGGTATGACTGGGCGCTCAGCGCTGCAGCACAGTCGCATATGAAAGAGGCGAAATCGTTCCAGCTGCCCTCTAACCGCAAGGCGGAGATCTCTGAATATGCACCGCGCTTCGAGAACATCAGGCTGATCGATTATGACTTTAAAACCTATGGTGACTCAGCAAAACGCAAAGCGCTGCTGGGCCGCTGGGATAAAGAGATTGGTGCCAGCGCACAATAACGGTGGTGCGCCCCGGCCACCTGAGCCGGGTCTGTGCCAGACCGCGGTGGCGTAAGCCTGATGTCCGCTTCCTGATCGAGGTGATTTATGAATGCGCACAATCGTCGCTTAACCGGCGCGCTGCTGGCGGGCGCCATCGCGCTGACGCTGCTGCCCTGGTATAGCCTGGAGCAGGGCTTCTTCTCGGGTGACTGGCTGTTCAACTTATGGGGTGATGAGAACAATGCGCCTGCGCTGGGGCAGCTCGCGTTACACAGCTGGCTGGGCATCGCCGTGGCGCTGTGGCTGCTCTGTGCTGGCAGCGCCTTTCTGCCCCCGGGCCGCACCCGCAGCACGCTGCTGCTGCTGTTCAGCACCTGCGGCATTCTGTTTCTGGTGCTGGAAGGGCATGCTATCGGTTTCAGTGGCTGGAACTGGTTATGGCTGGAGAACCTCGCCGGCCCGCTGGCGCAGGGACAACCGGCGATGGGCGCGGGCGCGCTGCTGCTGCTGACCATATTTTTGCTGATTTTCGCCTTTGCCCTGGCGGAGCGCGGCGTGCTGAGAGGCGATGCCTTTGTGGTGGCGTCGATTGTGCTGCTGGTGGCGCTGGTCACGACCTTTGTGCTCTATCCGGTGCTGAGCCTGTTTGTCGCCTCGGTGCAGGATATTGATGGCAGTTTTAAACCTGACGGACTGATTGCCAATATGCAGGATCCCGCCATCTGGAGCCTCGGCTGTTTTACCGGTGGCACCTGCGGCACCGCCTGGCGCACGCTGGGACTGGCGCTGATGACGGCCAGTGGCGCTACGCTGCTGGGACTGGCGTTTGCACTGGCGGCGACGCGCACCTCGCTGCCGTGTAAAAAAGCGCTGCGGATGCTGACCATTCTGCCGATTATCACGCCGCCGTTTGTCATCGGTCTGGCGCTGATCCTGCTGTTTGGCCGCTCTGGTGTGGTCACTGAATCGCTGGCGACGCTGTTCGGCATCGAGCCGGGCCGCTGGCTCTATGGCATGACCGGCATCTGGATTGCCCAGGTGCTCTCATTCACCCCCATCGCCTTTCTGGTGCTGATTGGCGTGGTCGAGGGCGTCAGTCCGTCACTGGAGGAGGCGTCACAGACCCTGCGCGCCAGCCGCTGGCGCACCTTCTCCCGCATCTCGCTGCCGCTGATGGCGCCGGGGCTGGCCAACGCCTTTTTAATCAGCTTTATCGAAAGCATGGCCGATTTCGGTAACCCGATGGTGCTGGGCGGCAGTCACGGCGTGCTGTCGACGGAGATCTTCTTCTCCGTGGTCGGCGCACAGAACGACCCGAGTCGCGCGGCGGTGCTGGCGATGATCCTGCTGGGCTTCACCCTGGCTGCTTTTCTGGTGCAGCGCGTCTGGCTCTCCGGCAAAAGCTTCGCCACTGTCACCGGCAAAGGCGACGGCGGCCGTCATGTGATGCTGCCGCGTCCGGTGCGCTACAGCGTCTATGGCATGGTAATACCCTGGGGTCTGTTCACCCTGGTGATATACGGCATGATCATGATTGGCGGCTTTGTGCAGTCCTGGGGGCTGAATAACAACCTGACGCTGGATCACTACATCCGCGCCTTTAGCGTCAGCGTTAATCAGGGGCAGCTGGTCTGGAGCGGCGTTGCCTGGAGCTCTTTCTGGACCACGCTGGAGATCGCCCTGATCGCCGCGCCCCTCACGGCCATTGTCGGACTGCTGACCGCCTGGCTGATTGTGCGACAGAAGTTTGCCGGTCGTCAGACCTTTGAATTCATGCTGATGCTGAGCTTTGCCATTCCCGGCACGGTGATTGGTGTGAGCTATGTGATGGCGTATAACCTGCCGCCGCTGGAGATCACCGGTACTGCGATGATCCTGATCGCCTGCTTTGTCTTCCGTAATATGCCGGTCGGCGTGCGTGGCGGTATTGCGGCGATGAGCCAGCTGGATAAAAGCCTGGATGAAGCTTCACTGACGCTGGGCGCAAACAGTTTCCGTACCCTGCGCAAAGTGGTGCTGCCGCTGCTGAAACCGGCCATCAGCGCCGCGCTGGTTTACGCCTTTGTGCGGGCCATTACCTCTATCAGCGCGGTGATTTTCCTGGTCAGCGCCCAGTACAACATGGCGACCTCATACATTGTCGGGCTGGTGGAGAACGGTGAGTATGGCGTGGCGATTGCCTACTCCTCGGTATTGATAGTGGTGATGCTGCTGATCATTGGCCTTTTCCAGCTGCTGGTGGGCGAACGTCGCCTGCGTCGTGCAACCCAACCGGCGGTGATTATTGCCGCACCCTCTGCATCCACTCTGACTCAGGAGAGAGCCGTATGACGACCATTAACGCCGGATCGGTGGTGTTTGAACATGTCGCAAAGCGTTTTGCCGGTTTTACTGCAGTGCCGGATCTGTCGCTCACCGTAGAGCCGGGTACGCTGGTGACGCTGCTCGGGCCGTCCGGCTGCGGCAAAACCACTACGCTGCGACTGCTGGCCGGGCTGGAGCATCCCACCGCAGGGCGGATTCTGATTGGCGGCAAAGATGTCACCCATCTGCCCGCCAACGAGCGCGACGTGGCGATGGTATTTCAGTCCTACGCGCTGTTTCCCCATATGAACGCCATCGACAATATTCTCTACGGGCTGCTCTCCTCGGGCATGAACAAACGCGAGGCGCAGGACAGGGCGCGCGAGGGGCTGAAGCTGGTGGGTCTGGAGAGCCAGGGGCAGCGGCTGCCGTCGGAGCTCTCTGGCGGACAGCAGCAGCGTATTGCGGTCGCCCGCGCGCTGGTGCTGGAACCGCAGGTGCTGCTGCTTGATGAGCCGCTGTCGAACCTTGATGAGCGTCTGCGCCGTCGGGTGCGCACTGACATCCGCGATCTGCAGCAGCGGCTCGGGTTTACGGCGGTTTATGTGACCCATGACCAGGAGGAGGCGCTGGCGGTCTCCGATAAGATTATTGTCATGAAAGAGGGGGATATTGCCCAGCAGGGTGCGCCGGAGACGCTTTACCATTCACCCAATTCGGTCTTTATCGCGGACTTTATGGGGGAGGCGAATATTCTGCCCTGTGAAGTGGAAGAGGCGGATACGGATGACGCGCTGGTCCGCCTGGGTAATCAGCGCTTCCGGGTACGAGGTGCCGGTGCAAAAATCGGCAGTGCTCAGCTGGCGGTGCGACCGCAGTTTATTATGTTGTCCGGCGACGGTCAGGGGGCGCTGCAGGGGGAGATCATTCACAGCACCTGGCTGGGTGACCATATCGAATATGAAGTTGCCACCGAACTGGGCGCGCTGTTCATTATCGATCCGCAGATGGAACAGCGTCTGCCGCTCGCCACCACAGTTGGCGTCAACTTCAAGCCGCAGGGCCTTGCCCTGATTGCCCGTTAATCTGACTAACTCAAGGAGTTCACATGGAATCGCATGATGAAATAATGGCGCGTCTGGCTTTAGCGGAAGCCGTTGCCCGTGAAGGTGGCGCGACGGCGTTATCTTACTTCAACCGTCGCGAGACGCTGGTGGTGGAAACCAAGTACGATTTGCAGGATGTGGTGTCGATTGCTGACCGTGAAGTGGAGCAGCTGATCGCCAGCCGTATACGGGATGCGTTTCCCGCTGATGGCTTTCTGGGTGAGGAGTCGGGACTGCAGGCGGGAGAGTCTGACTACACCTGGGTGGTTGATCCGATCGATGGCACCAGCCCGTTTCTCAATGGGATGCCGAGCTGGTGTGTTTCCGTCGCGGTACTGCGCGGCGATGTGCCGGTCATCGGGGTGATTTTCGCGCCGACCTATCAGGAGTGCTACGTGGCGGCACTGGGGCAGGGTGCCACGCTCAACGGTCATCGTCTGCAGGTCGATCCCACACGCACGCTGCAAAACCACGTTACCGGTTTTGGTGCCAACAGCTATGTCAGCCCGCAGCAGGTAGGTGAGATTGTGGCAGCGCTGCTGTCGGCGGGCGGTAACTTTATCCGCATTGGTTCCGGCGCACTGATGCTGGCCTGGGTCGCCGCCGGTCGGGTCGTGGGTTACTACGAACCCTATATGCACGCCTGGGATTGCCTGGCGGGTTACTGCCTGGTGAAAGAGGCGGGCGGCTGGTACCACCCGTTTAACACCGAAGGCAATCGCATCACTAAAGGCGCGCAGGTTCTGGCCGTGGCACCGGGAGCAGAAGCGGATCTGCGGCGCATTGCCGGTTTATAATTATGTGACCCTGTCACGCTGATGGTACTGCGGTCAGCGTGATGCCTTTGGCCGTAGCGTTTTGGTCAGATAGTGACGCTGCATACCGGTTTGCGGAAAATCGGGCAGGGACATCTGCGGCTGATAACCCTGTTTCTGATAAAACGGCAGGGCCTGAAAACTAAAGGTATCCACCAGCGCATAGAGACATCCCATCTTTCCCGCCTCCTGCTCTGCGGCTTCCAGCAGTGCGCTGCCCAGACCACTGCCACGAAGTGTTTCGTCCACCCAGAGATAATCGATACAGAGCCAGTTTCCTTTGCGTGCGGCGATCACTCCCCCGCGCAACGTTCCCTGTTCGTCCCTGTGAGAAACCGACAGCGGTCCCCAGTTATCGCGGCTGATAAACTGCCGGTTGTAAGCCCCCAGTCCTGCCAGCAACTCTTCCCGATCGTCGTCGTTGACCTGATGGGTAAGGGTAAATGTGCTCATCTTCGTCCTCTTTTAACTGTGGTTCCGGCTTATCCCCTGCAAAGGATAATTGTGCAATTATCCGCTAAAGGGTATAAGGTGATTATTATCCTCCATAGGGGATAAGTGCTATTTTATACCCTGTCAGGGATAATGCCCCTGCGCTATGCTTACAGCCTGTGATCCAGAAGGAGTCACCCCATGATATACAGCCCGCTACAGCTGGCAAACCGGCTAAAGCTCATTCGTCAGCGCAATGGCTGGACCCAGAGTGAGCTGGCGAAAAAGGTCGGCCTGAAACAGGCCACCATCTCTCACTTTGAAAATGCCCCTGACAGCACCTCGCTGGCAACGCTGTTTAAGCTGTTACAGTCGCTGGAGCTGAGTCTGGAAATTCAGGAGAAAGAGGAGGCCAGTGCGCCTCAGCTGCATGATGAGGATGAGTGGTAATGCAAAGGCTGATTGCGTGGATGAACGGCGAGCGGGTAGGCGTACTCACCCGCCAGCGAAACGGCGCTCATGAGTTTCAGTATGATACCGGCTGGCTGAGTAATCCGCTCTCCAGGCCGCTGTCACTCTCCATGCCGTTGCAGGTTAAGGCGATCACCTCACACGCCGTGATTAACTTCTTCGATAACCTGCTGCCGGATAGCCCATTGATTCGCGACAGAATTGTGGCGCGTTACCAGATTAAATCCCGTCAGCCGTTTGATCTGTTGCAGGAAGTGGGACGTGACAGCGTCGGGGCGACTATGCTGCTGCCGCCCGATATGCCACTGCCCGCACTGCAGGCCCGCTATGAGGTGCTGGATGAAACCCGGCTCGAAAGCGTGCTGTCGGCCTATCAGTCAGATATCCCGCTGGGGATGCTGCGTGAAGAGACCGATTTCCGTATCTCGGTCGCGGGGGCGCAGGAGAAAACCGCACTGCTGCTGACCGATGAAGGCTGGAGCATTCCTGCCGGTGCCACGCCCACCTCGCACATCATTAAGCTGCCGATCGGAGAGATTAAACAGCCGGCCGCGACGCTGGATATGCGTGAAAGTGTGGAGAATGAGTATCTCTGTCTGGCGCTGGCCCGTGCACTCGGTATCGACGTGCCGCAGGCAACGATTATTCGTGCCGGACAGATGCGCGCCCTGGCGGTAGAACGTTTTGACCGCCGCTGGTCACGCGATAAAACCCGGTTGATTCGCCTGCCGCAGGAGGATTTCTGTCAGGCGCTGGGACTGCCATCTTCAACCAAATATGAGTCGGATGGCGGGCCGGGCATTGCGGAGATCATGCAGATACTGATGGGATCGAGCAACGCCATCGAAGATCGCTATCGCTTTATGATGTTCCAGGTTTTTCAGTGGCTGATTGGCGCAACTGACGGTCACGCCAAGAACTTCTCACTGTTTATTGAGCGCGGCGGCAGTTATCGACTGACTCCCTTTTATGATGTGATCTCCGCTTACCCGGTACTGGGCGGCACCGGTCTGAACAAGCGAGCGCTGAAACTGGCGATGGGTCTGCGTGCCACTAAGGGGAAGAAGACAGAAATCGACAAAATCTTCCCGCGCCATTTTATCGCCACGGCAAAAAGCGTCAGTTTTGATCGTGACAGTTTGCAGCAGATCTTCGACTTCTTTATTAAGGCCTTTCCCCAGGCAGTGGTCTCGGTGCGTGATGCTTTGCCGCCCGATTTCCCGCAGCACATCGCCGACGCCATCTTCAGTCATTCACTGATTATGCTGGAGCGGTTGCGGCACAAAGAGTGATGGCGCTTATGAGCTGGCAATATCCTGAAAAACCTCTCCTCCTGTGTATGGCTAAAAGCCTGTCGGCTATGCTTATCTGACAGGCTTAACAGGAGAGTCATGGTATGAAGTGTCCGGGATGTGAAGGAGAGGCGTTTGTGTACGCCACACGCGACGTCAGTCTTAATACGGGTAATCCGGAGGACGTTGTGCCAGATGTAAAGGGCGATCACTGCATCCGCTGTGGAGCGGTGATTATGAATGCCGGAACGTCGGAGTTATATCCCGAAAAGGCTGAAGCGCTGGAGAATGCAGGCGTGCCCATCAAATAACACAGAGAGCCCGTTTAGCGCGGGCTTCTTTGTCTCTGTTACAGGTGAATGTCCCTCTTTTGATAACACGCAACGAGTAAGTTGTGTGATTGTGGCACCCTACAGGCTAAACCTCAGGTTTACCCTGGGAACGGAAATCAAACCCCGTCAATCTGGCCACTGGAGTGCGTTATGGATGCCAATCGCTATGCCCTGGAAACAATCCCGTCACCGCCGGCATTTCCCGGTGCTGCCAGCCCTGTAATATCTGATGAAACACTGCATCGCCGTCTGGCCGCCATTATTGAGCGGATGCAGCAGCAGCAGATTGCGCAACTGATTATCTATGCCGACAAAGAGCACGGCAGCAATTTTGAATATCTGGCAGGATTCATTCCGCGCTTCGAGGAGGCGCTGCTGGTGGTGACTCAGCAGGGCGAGCTCACCTATATCATGGGTAATGAGAACCTCAAGCTGGTGCCGTTTGCCCGCAATCCGGGACGCTGTCTGCATGCGGCGGTCTTTTCTCTGCCCAACCAGCCTATGCGCGGGGAGCAGCCCCTGGATCAGCTGTTAACAGAGGCAGGGATAGTGGCGGGAGAATGCACCGGGCTGGTGGGCTGGAAGTTATTTACCGGCAGGCAGCCAGGGATGTTTGATCTGCCGCAGTTCATCTATGCCGCGGCGGCGCAGGCAGCGGGCGGCGATGCGCAACTGGTAAACGCCACCGGATTGTTTATCTCGCCTGACAACGGTGCACGCTGCGTTAACGGCGCCGAAGAAGTGGCGTTTTATGAGGCCGGGGCCAATCTTGCTTCAACCGCGATGCTGGCTGCGCTGGATAGCGTAGCGCCGGGCGTCTCAGAGAAGGCGTTAGGCGCACGTCTGAACGCAGAAGGGCAGCCAAACACGGTGGTGACGATTGCCGCGACCGGCGATCGTTTCGCCCAGGCCCGGCTCTATCCGTCTGATAAACGGATTGCGCCTGGTGATAAGCTTTCTCTTACCACCGGCTACAAAGGCGGGCTGACCAGCCGCTCGGCTTACGTGGTCAGTGAAGCCTCTGAGTTACAGTGTAACGTCTCCGACTGGCTGACCCGGCTGGCAATCCCCTATTATCATGCGGTGGTCAGCTGGCTGGAGCAGCTGCGGATCGGGATCACCGGCGGCGAACTCTATTCGCTTATCGAAACGGTGCTGCCGAAAGCGCAGTATGGCTGGCATCTTAATCCGGGGCATCTGGTGGCTGACGAAGAGTGGCTAAGCTCGCCCATCTATCCCGATTCAGCCGTGACACTGAAAAGCGGTATGCTGCTGCAGATCGATATTATCCCGTCGGTGCCGGGTTATGGCGGCTGCAGTATCGAGGATACGGTCGGACTGGCGGACGCGGCATTGCGTGATGAGCTGGCGCGTCGTTTTCCCGATCTCTGGCAACGAATGACTCAGCGCAAAGCGTATCTGACAGACGTGCTGAAGATTGAGCTTGCCGAAGAGGTGATTTTGCTCTCGAACACGGTAGGCTATCTGCGCCCTTTTTTACTGGATAAGCGCCGTGCACTGGTGCGCCAGTAGGGGCTTAACCGGCCTGATGCGGCCGGTAATAATTTGTAAAATTTAACTGAGAGTAAAACGCAGGCGCATCTGTCAGGATACGCGCCTCAGAAAGTTCCTGGTTGCTCTCATTCGATGAAATGGTTTACCAAAAACGCGGTTTTGTTTGCCTGCAAAACCTCCTTTGCCGCGTTTATCGCACTCTCTGTGGCGCTCGTTCTTAACTTCGAAAAACCCGCCTGGGCGCTCACCACGGTATTTGTCACCTCGCAACTCTATGCAGCATCGACCGTCTCGAAATCGCTGTTTCGCCTGCTGGGCACGCTGCTGGGCGGCATCTTTATTCTGCTGATCTACCCCGAAACGGTGCAGTCGCCAGTGTTGTTCAGCCTGTGCGTATCGCTATGGGTAACGGTTTGCCTCTGGCTCTCTCTGCATGACCGCACGCCGAAGAGCTATATCTTTATGCTGGCTGGCTACAGCGCAGCGATTATGGGATTTCCTGACGTGGAGTCACCGTTGGCAATCATCAACACCGTAGTTTCACGTATTGAGGAGATTACGCTGGGCATCCTTTGCAGCACGCTGGTTCACCGGCTGGTGTTTCCGGTTTCGATGCATCATCTGCTGGGGCAGAGCGTTAATCTCTGGTTTCAGAACGCGCGCAAACTCTGTGATGAACTGATCAGCGGAATGGCAAAGAACAAATCGCTGGAGCGCGAAGATATCCTGATTCAGATGGCGGGTTATCCGTTGAATGTTGAAACGCTGCTGACCCACTGCGTCTATGAGGGCGAAGCGGCGCGTAATGTCATCCGTCTGGTCAGCGTACAGTATCAGCATCTGACTTATCTGCTGCCGACACTGACGGCGATTGAATCACGGCTGGGTGTGCTGGCCGAACTGAATATTCGTTTTCCGCCGTGCGTCACCGACGTGTTTCAGCAGTTTCTGTTGTGGCTGCATCACGATCGGATTAAGGATATTGCCGGACTGCGTGAAGCGATTGCTGCCAGTCAGGCAACCCTGGAGCACGAATGGCGGGCCGGGCTGCTGGCAACCGAAGAGAGCCTGCTGCTGATTGGTCTGCTTGAGCGGCTGGCTAACTTTGTGCGCATTGCCGATGCTTATGAGAATGTCAGTGCGCGCGCAGGGGATCTCTACAGCCACGGGGATGGGGCGGCGATCCGCAATATCCGGGAACACCGGCATATCGACAAGGGACTGTTACGCCTGTCCGCGCTGACGGCATTTCTGGCGACTTTCCTCTCCAGCCTGTTCTGGATCGGCAGCGGCTGGGCCGATGGGGCGAATGCACCTCTAATGGCGGCGATCATCAGTTCATTTTTTGCTGGTGTCGATTCCCCGGTAACGCCAATGAAGCTGTTCGTGAAAGGGGTGATGATTGCGCTGGTGGTCAGCCTGTTCTACATCGCTTTTCTGATCCCGCAGGCCAATACCTTACAGGCGCTGATGATCATACTGCTGCCCGGTCTGATGCTGCTGAGCCTGGTCATTGCTAATCCGGCGACCAATCTGGTGGGGCTGAGTGTCGCCATTCAGATCCCCGGTTTTATCGGCTTAAGCCATCACTATGTCCCCAATCTGATCGTCACGCTGAATGCGGCCATCTCCTCGATGGTGGGGATTATGTTTGCGGTGGTGCTGACGGCATTGATTCGCAACAAACGGCCGTCATGGATCGCCAGAAGAGCGGTGCAACGGGGGCTGCGCGATCTGTTAGGGTTTATTAAAATGGTGGAGCGAAATTCCGCCACGCTACTGTCACGGCAGCAATTTATTGCGCGGATGCTCGACCGGGTGAATATCATTCTGCCGCGTAAAAGGCTCGATCCGGTGCCGGATATCGTGGTGGGGGGGTATCTGATTACTGAAACCTGGCTGGGCGCCAACTGTTATGACTTCTACGCACGTTATCGTGAGGTGCTGGAGAGTCATCAGATTGATAGTGGTCAGATGTTTCACGAGCTGGCGCTATACCTGAAGCGCAAGATGAAGTCGCTGCAGTTAGCGCCACATCAGGATCTGCTGGAAGAGCTGGATCTGTTGCTGCTAAGACTGGAGCCGATCGCCCGAGAGGAGAGTGTGGCTGTTGCGCCCTTAATCCATCTGTTTAATATTCGGGTATCACTGTTTCCACATCAGCGCTGGCCAGATTAACCCGGTATAACAGGGCTGGCTGGTGGATTTAAGATAGCGTAAAGCGGGACCAAAGCGGACGATCTCATTTTAGTTACATCATACATTAGATCTTAATTAAATCGAGCATCAGGCAACGTGCCCATTTATTTGTCTTGCAGGAAAATAAGGTCAGCAGAGTGGAAAGGTTGGTTGGTAAAAATGGCCAGCAATGGCCTGAGCGTGAAGCGCAGGCATTATACCGATTTTAAATCAAACTGTTGCATTCAATTCTCTAGCCAGACACGCCTGGTTGATACCGATCATAAACGCGTCCTGCTGCGCCAGAGGCCTGCAATAAAAGCAGGGCGCGCGCATCCCAATGCAGGAAAGCAGGGTTGATGCAGGAAAAGTTCAACGGTAATAACTCAGCTGTTATCCTGCGGCTGAAGCTGATAAATCCACGCACTGTATTGCCGATTATCCTCGGCAGAAACGCGAACCTCGACGCGATCGTAGCCATCTTCAAACGCATCCAGCATCGGCCAGTGGGCATCCAGCTGGTCGGAGAGAAACAGATAACCCGGCACGTCGGGGCCATGCTCATCCAGAACGATGCCCGGAAAATCTGCCGCTGCGCCCCAGCCGCGCTGATAGAAGGTACCGTTCACCGAACCGGCCAGCCATTCTCCGCCAATATTTTCCAGGATATGGGCATTCTCGCGTCCCGGACAGAGCGTGCCATAGACAAATAAGCGTTTCATTTTTTCTCGTCGTTGAAACAGTGGAAGCCAGCAACTCTAGCGCGGCTGGAATCTGATGTCATGTGGCTGTAGGGATTTTCACGAATAGCTAAGATATGGGCAGGAAGCGCAGGTTGAAATGACGTACTGTGACAAATTCTGCAACCCAAGGGCCACGCGGCAGTCTCAGAATTCACGTAGCGTTGCCATTCAGGTCAGCCAGTCAGGCGAGACTGGCTCAGTGAAGCATGACATTCTGGATGAGATGGTCAGAGCGGCATTTTCGTTATCAAACCTGATGGCGGGACGGTGAGCATCGGGATAACAAATATCCGTCATCAGCAACAGAACCGCTGGCGTGAATGAATCAGGCATCGGCATAGGAGTGTGCGTGAATGTTAAAACACAGAGGTTAATCCAATGGACGCAGCGCAGACACGGTGATGGTAAACAAGGAAGCCGAACAGCGGAGAGCTCTTTCAAAGCAGAATTGCGCAGCAGTGCAATGTGGCAAAGCCATGAGGATAACGCGCTCAGCGTGGAAGGTCAGTCACAACAATGAACACCCAAAAATGAGGGAGCGGGATTTGCTTTGGAAGGACGGCGGATGGCAATGATGCCGGTGGTGATAATCGTGCAGTTTGATAGATGTGATAAGCTGACCGACAAGAGACGTTAAGAGCCAGAATCTGTGAATTCAGCGATGCCCGGGCATCAAAATGAAGCACACACCAAAGATCGCATAATGTATATTATGTTAAATAAGATATTAACAGCGCATTTATCGTCCTGGATTCTGCTCCGTTCTTTCCTGGTGTTCCGGCAATCGCACTGCCCTGCGTCTTCGAACTGATTCCTTCAAACTTACTGCCTGATAAGAACCCCGAACGACGATTTGGTCCGGGGTTGGTTTCATGACCGGTCAGTTATTTGAGATGCGAACGCAACTCTTCACCCGCCTGATTAATAGCTGTTCTGACCGTGGGTTCCTGACTTAACGCGTTCAGCAAACCGTAATCATGAATCATGCCATTGTAACGCGTCACGGTAACCGGCACGCCTGCTGCATCCAGCTTACGACCGAACGCTTCACCTTCATCACGTAACACATCCAGCTCTGCAGTCTGAATTAGTGTTGGCGGCAGCCCCTTTAGCTGTTCAGTGGTGGCACGCAATGGTGATGCCAGGATGTTATTACGATCTTTTTCCGAAACGGTATAGTTATCCCAGAACCACTTCATCATGTTCTTTGTCAGGAAATGTCCGTCAGCAAATTGATCATACGACGCGGTGTCGAAACGCGCATCGGTAACCGGCCACAGCATCACATCATAACGGATGGCCGGTGTTTTAAACTGTTTCGCCTGCAAGGCAACCGCCGCCACCATGTTACCGCCCACGCTATTACCAACCAGCGCCAGACGTTTTCCGTCAACGCCAATTTCAGCGCCATGTTCGGCGACCCATTTAGTGGCTTCATAAGCCTGAGTAATTGCCACCGGGAAATGGGCTTCTGGCGATGGTTGATAATTGACAAATACCGCAGCAGCGCCGGATGCATTCACCATGTCACGTACCAGTCGCTCATGGGTCGGAAAATCACCCAGCACCCAGCCACCGCCGTGGAAGAACATAAACACCGGCAAGGTGCTGCTGGCGTGTTCGGGCTTAACGATGGTCAGCGTCAGAGGCTTGCCCTGTACGGTAATGATCTTCTGTGAAATCTGTGCCGGCGGCAGTTCTGCGCCCTTCTGCGCTCCCGTCAACACCGCTCGGGCATCTTTGACGGAGAGTTGCTCAATCGGTTTACCACTACCGCTGTTGAGCGCCTTCAGGAAAGCGGCCACGCCTGCGGTCGGTTGCGGACTGTTTTCAGTGGGTGCAGCAAACGCGGTACTCATCTGGCTGGCTAACAATAATGCACTGGCGATCAGTTTCATTTTCATCACAGGGCTCCAATTAACTTGCTATTTAGTAGTGTGCTATCTGGTTGGCAGGACAATGACACGCCGAATATAGATTGTAAACTACTAAATAGCACACTATTTATATCATTCTTTTACCCTCTCTGACTATTTTCGTCATTAACAGACTACTTTGCTGCTATCTGTATCGATTTTCAGCAATTAAGCAAGACGTCTGAGCACCTGAAAAAAGTTAAAAGCATAGTGTTTTTTTTGTTAAATTCAGTATGGACGCCAACGGTGATCGATACCCTATCCCGCTGCCGCTGCTGAGTCCGTTCGGTTATACACCCTGTCTCGGTCAGACCTTTGTACGTATCCGGCTCGCTGACCAGGCGAGCCGGATTCACTTTCTCACGTTATTCGCGACGGAAAGCAGCCCGCCCGCGAATTGATACATGTACGGCAGTAGATAAATAACTGACGAGACGATTCTGTTTATGCCGTTATAAGTCACCGGCCTGACCCTGAGCTTTATCGATCGCATCCTGCAGCATCGATTCCATGGCGCCACCAGGGAATACCGTTACGGTCTCTGCGGTTGCACCCGCTACAGGCATCACAATGATTCCCGGCGTGCCCTGAAAGCCTGAATTTTTCGCCAGGATATCCGTGCGCGACAATGTGCCGAGCATATCGCTGTTTTTTAACTTACCGGCACCCGCTGCAGAAGCTGCCTTAGTGACATCTTTATGGGTCAGCGCCCCTTCAATATGACCACTGGCAAACAGTGCATTGTGGTAATGCATATAGGCATCGCCGCCCTTTTGCTGCCAGATTCTTAAACCTGTTTCGGCTGCTTCAAAAGAGGGTTTCCAGCGATAGCCAAAAATCGGCCACTCTTTAAAAATAAAGCGCACCTGAGGATTACTTTTCATCAATGACTGAATGACGGGTGCCTGACGGGCACAGACGCTGCACTGATAATCGAAGAATTCTATAACCGCGACTTTAGCGTTCTCAGGCCCAATGGCAGGCACCGTTTTATCATTCAGCAATTCATCCTGATGTTGAATTGCCGCAGTGGTCATCGCTTTCATCTGCTCGTCATACTGAATTTTCTGCAGTTTCTGATCGACTTCAATCAGAAATTCCGGGTGCTTCAGCAGCCAGGCTTTCGCTACCTCGCCAATACGGGCTTCCTGTTCAGGTGTAAACAGCGGTTCATCGGCGGTGGCTGGAGTCTCAGCAGGTTTCTGCGGGATATCCCCATCCGTTTTCTGCTGCTCTGCTATTGCCGCCGGATGCGGCTCACTCTTTTCTGCCGCGGAAGGTGCATCAGTTGTCGGATTAACAGTCGGTGAAGGTTTATTGCTGTCAGATTGTGGCGGAACCGGCGCAGACATCGTGTCTTCCTGTGGTGCCGGAGCCGAACCGGATGCAGCGACTGACGCAGTCGCGACAGACTGTTGCTCTGCTGCTGTGGGCCCGGATGACGCTGTTGCTACGGAATCAGCGGGTTGCTGCAGTGCCGGAGCGGTTGGTGTCGCTGACGCGGCTGGCGAATCAGAAATGGCTGGCGGTTGCGAGCTCGTGTCCGGCTGTGAAACAGGGGATGCTGCAGGTTCAGGTTGGGTGCTTACGACGCTTTTGCCTGCGGAATCAGAAGCTGACAACTCTGCCGCCATTGCAGTTGAAACGCCGTTAGCGCCAGCCAGTAACATAATGGCCAGCGCCATTTTATTCATTCTCATTACTTGTCGTCCTGAATGTGAGGTCATCACTCTGATGCCTGGCTGTCTGATGTCCATTCCCGGCAGCGCCTGTAAGAGATCGCCTGCGCTGCAATGCAATGCCAGAGCAGGCCAACAGTGATAACAAAAAAGTGCGGCGCTGCTTATGATGCCGCGCCGCTCTGGCTATTTTCATTGGCTGAACCTGTAACTTATTGACTTAAGTCATATAAAGCAGAGTTAAACAGGTAACTGCCCTGCTTTTGTGACTGAATTGAGTATCGGCGAAAGTGACGCCTCCTTTCCTGCTGCTGAGCAATAGCTGCACAAGGGTTGATTGATAAATGAAAGAGCATTTGTATGATGTAACTAAAAACACGCTCTCTTCTCAGAAATTTCACATTTCCTGCGGCTAAATATCTCTTTGCCCTCAGGCGCATTACTCTCTCTGCACTGTCACCCGACTTCAGACAATCAATAAAGGAAACATTGATGAAAACTTCATATGCCTTGATCGCAACATTACTGATGACCTCTGGCGCATCCGCTATCGCTGCTCAGCCTGCTACCGCTAAAAACCCACTGAGCGTGCACGTTCTTAACCTGCAAACTGGCCAGCCAACGGCAGGCATCGAAGTTGAACTGGATCAGAAGCAGCAGGATAACTGGGTGAAACTGGCATCAGGCGTCACCGATAACAATGGTCGCATCAGCGCCCTGTTCCCGCAGGACAAAACAGCCAGTGCGGGTAGCTACCGCGTGGTGTTTAAAACCGGTGACTTCTATAAAAAGAACAACCAGAAAACCTTCTTCCCGGAGATCCCGGTTGAGTTCAACATGGAAGCCAGCGGTGAGCACTACCATATCCCGTTGCTGCTGAGCCCGTTTGGTTACTCTACCTATCGCGGCAACTGATCCCGATCCGGCACTCAGGTGCCGGATCTCCCCTCTCCCGCTACCCGCGCCGGAAAGCACTCCACCAGCCAGTCGATAAATACCCGTAGCCGTTGCGTTACGTGCCGGTTTTGCGGATAAACCAGATGAAACGGATAACCCGCCGGATGCCAGTCGTGCAGGATCTCAACCATTTCTCCCTGCCGCAGAATTGACGACAGCGAATAATTAAATGTCTGAATGATCCCAAGCCCTGCCAGTCCCGCGGCCAGATGCGCGTTGCTTTCATTGACGCCAATGCGATGCGCACTGGTGATCTCAATTTTCTCTCCCTGACGTTCGAACCGAAGCGGAAATGGCTTGCCGGTTTGCGGCGAGAGATAACTCACCAGCCGGTGTCCGTTGCGCAGTTCATCAGGATAGGCGGGCACACCAAACGCTTTAAGGTAGGCGGGTGTCGCGCAGGTAATGAGCGTAGCGTGCCCTATCAGGCGGGCAATCAGTGAGGAATCGACCAGCGGACCGCCGCGGATCACACAATCAACGTTGTCACTGATAAGATTGACCGGGCGATCGGATACGCCCAGATCCAGCGTAATATCAGGATAGCGGGTAAAGAAATCAGGCAGCAGCGGAATCAGAACGTCCCTGGCGGTAGATCCGCCGACATCAATGCGTAACTGCCCACGCGGCTTACTGCGCAGTGAATTGAAACAGGCATCAATATCCTCGAGATCGTGCAGGATGCGCAGCGCTTTCTCATAGTATTCACGCCCTTCTGCGGTGACGGTCACGCGCCGGGTGGTGCGCTGCAGTAGCCTGACGGAAAGATGCGCCTCCAGCTCCTGAACCAGCTTACTCAGCGTCGCCTTCGGCATATTCAGCGAGTCCGCCGCCCGGGTAAAACTGCCGCTTTCCACCACCCGTGAAAAGGCTTTTATCGCCAGCAGCTGATCCATTCTATCCCCCTATTATCCACCCATGTGGATAGTCATTTTCATTTTAGCGGATTTATCCGCTAATCCTCCTCTCTTACAGTAGCAATCAGTCCGGCAGCCCCGCTGACCGGGAATAACCCAAACTGTCTAAGAGACTATCCGGAGAAGATCTTATGAACGCATCACTCGCAGGAAAAATTGCACTGGTTACGGGCGGAACAAGCGGAATTGGCCTGGCGACCGCCCGGGAGCTGGCGGCACAGGGCGCACAGGTTTTTATAACCGGCCGTCGTCAGGCGGAGCTGGATGCCGCCGTCGCTGAAATCGGCGGAACCGTCAGCGGCATCCGCGCAGACGCCTCACAACTGCATGATCTCGATGAGGTTTACTCGCGAATTGCAGCGCAGGCGGGACGCCTCGATATTCTCTTTGCCAACGCCGGGGGCGGCGACATGCTGCCGCTGGGGGCGATTACTGAAGAGCATTTTGACCGTATCTTTGGCACAAACGTGCGCGGCGTGCTGTTTACCGTCCAGAAAGCCCTGCCTCTGCTGGTTGATGGCGCATCGGTAATTCTGACCGGATCGACTGCCGGAACGCAGGGTACGGCGGCTTTTAGCGTCTACAGCGCCAGTAAAGCGGCAGTGCGCAATTTTGCCCGTTCGTGGGCGCTGGATCTGAAAGATCGCGGAATCCGGGTCAATGTCGTGAGCCCCGGCCCTGTCCGTACGCCTGGGCTGGGTGATCTGGTCAGTGAAGATCAGCGTCAGGGCTTGTTTGATGCGCTGGCAGCACAGATACCGCTTGGCCGCCTGGGTGAACCGCAGGAGGTTGCCCGCACCGTTGCGTTTCTCGCCTCGGATGCCGCCAGCTTTATCAATGCGGCAGAACTGTTTGTCGATGGTGGAATGGCACAGGTCTGAGAGTCACCCTGTAGCTGAATATCAGACCCTGGTGATTGTCATTATCCGTTACGCAGCATCCCGGTTCGCCGGGCGTGAGCAGCAAGGCGCGCCTGGCTGAACCGTTAACGTATCAATGCCTGCCTGAGACATCAGGCTGCGTTGATCTGTAACCTGAATCCGGCACGCCGTCATAAAATGTCACGTTGAAGAAACACCCGCCTGGCAAATCCCCCGCTATAGTTATTGCCTGTCACGTCAGTCATAAAAACCATGGAGATAACATGAGCCAACTTTTTTCCACTGTCTCGCTGGGCGAACTTACGCTGGATAACCGCATTGTGATTGCGCCGATGTGCCAGTACTCCGCTGAGGCGGGCAATGCGACCGCCTGGCACCGGATCCATCTTGGCCAGTTGGCCTTTTCCGGCGCAGGTCTGATGATTATTGAAGCCACCGCAGTAGAAGATATTGGTCGCATCTCCCCAGGCGATCTCGGTTTGTGGAATGATGATAATGAAGCTGCGCTGAAAACGGTTCTGGAAGATGTCCGCCGCTACTCCTCTATTCCGGTTGGTATTCAGCTGGGCCATGCGGGACGCAAAGCGTCGTGTGCCGTACCCTGGGAAGGCGGTAAGCAGATTGCACCTGAAGCCGGCGGCTGGCAAACCGTGGCTCCGTCCGCACTGAGCTACAGCGCGGATGAAGTTAAACCGGTTGCCATGAACACTGACGATCTGGCGCGGGTAAAACAGGCCTTTGTCGACAGCGCCCTGCGTGCGGTGCGTCTGGGAATTCAGCTCATCGAAGTGCATGCCGCACACGGCTACCTGCTGCATCAGTTCCTGTCGCCGCTGTCGAATCAGCGCAGTGATGAATATGGCGGCTCGCTGGAAAACCGTATGCGCTTCCCACTGGAGGTCTTCAAAGCCGTTCGCGATGCCGTACCCGCTTCCGTACCGGTAGGCGTGCGCATTTCTGCCACTGACTGGGTTGAAGGCGGCTGGGAGATCAATCAGTCAATCGCCTTCTCGCGTGAGCTGGAAGCGCTGAACAGTGCTTATATTCATGTCTCAAGTGGTGGTTTGTCGGAAGATCAGAAAATCAGCGTCGGACCCAACTATCAGGTGCCGTTCGCCCGCGATATTCGTGAGCAGGTGTCGATTCCGGTGATTGCGGTCGGCTTAATCACTGAGCCGCAGCAGGCAGAAGATCTGCTGCAACAGGGTGAAGCTGACCTGGTGGCGCTGGCGCGCGGTATTCTCTACGATCCGCGCTGGCCGTGGCACGCAGCCGCTGCGCTGGATGGTAAAGTCCAGGTTCCGCCACAGTATCTGCGTTCTGAACCGCACGATGTAAAAGGCATCCTGACGCAGGATCAGTAAGCTTTAACGGGCAGACCGCATTAACGGCGGTCTGCCCGTTCTCTTATAAAATGCCTTTCAGCCGCAGATGCTGCAGCAGCATGATGGTCTTGGCATCCACAATCTCACCCTGGTCAATCGCCTGTAACGCCTGGTCAAAACCGATCTCAAGCACCTCGATATCCTCACCCTCTTCCGCTATTCCGCCGCCTTCACCGCTACGCTGCTGATCGCCATACTCGGCAATAAAAAAGTAGAGTTTCTCAGTAACCGAACCGGGGCTCATAAAGGCTTCAAACACCTTCTGGACATGGCTGACGCGAAAACCGGTTTCCTCTTCGGCTTCGGCAACAATACGCGCTTCCGGCGAGGCGTTATCCAGCAGACCGGCGGCCGCTTCAATCAGAAAGCCATCATGCCCGTTAAGGAAAATCGGAAAGCGAAACTGACGGGTCAGTACCACCGTACGTTTGTCACGGTTGTAGAGCAGGATCACTGCGCCGTTACCGCGGTCATAGGCTTCACGGCTCTGCTCCTGCCAGCGGCCGTCACGGCGCAGCAGCGAGAACGTATATTTCTTCAGGGTATACCAGTTGTCTGACAGCAACTGCTCATTGATGATGCGCACGCGGGGATGGTTCTGCTGCATGATGCTCTCCAGGATAGTAGACAGCCATCACGCTATCATGCACAATCGTGCAACTTCAAGAAAAAACATGCAAAGGCCAGTCATGCTATCCAGCCAGCGAAAACAGACGATTCTCGCCCTGCTCGCCCAGGAAAAACAGGTGCAGTCGCGGGACCTCAGCCAGCGCTTTGGCCTCTCCGAAGACTCTATCCGCCGCGACCTGCGTGAACTGGCGGCTGAAGGATTGTTGCAGCGGGTACATGGCGGCGCGCTGCCGGTTTCCGCTGCGCTGGCCACCTTTGAAACACGCAAAAGCGTGCAGACTGCTTCCAAACAGGTTATCGCGCAAAAAGCCGTTTCGCTGATTCAGCCGGGGCAGATCGTACTGATTGATGGCGGGACCACCAGCGCGGAACTGGTGCGACGGTTACCCGCCACGCTGAGCTTTACCGCGGTCACGCACAGTCCCAGCGTGGCGCTGGCGTTAGCCGATCATCCACTCGTGGAGATCATACTGATTGGCGGGCAGCTCTATAAACATTCAGTGGTGACGGTGGGCGCAGCGATGCTGGAGTCGATCAACCGCATCAATGCCGATCTCTTTTTTATGGGCGTCACCGGCGTGCATCCTGCGGCGGGCCTGACCACCGGTAATTTCGAAGAGGCGACGGTCAAGCGTGCGCTGGCAGGACGCGCAGCGGAAACCGTGGTGCTGGCGTCAGCGGAAAAGCTGAACTCCGCCTCGGCATTTGCCATAGGCGACCTGTCGCTGGCCAGCACGCTGGTCGTGGAAACGCAGCCGGACGAGGCGCTGCATCAGGCGCTGAGCCTGCAGGGTGTGACGATCATCTGAGTTCGTAGCAGGCCTGCAGCGCAAGATGCGGACCGGTCAATGGTCGCTGTGTGTCAGGAAACTGCTGTGCTACTGGCGTCATTGAGCTTTGCGCCAGGGCCACCGCAACGGCTCCCTGCTGATAAGCCTGCTCTGCTGCTGCTGCAATCAGTGCAAAATAGCGTGTTGTCTCCCCCGCTTTAAACGCCGCCCACGCTCCCTCCACCAGCGCAACCTCCACCTGGCTGCCGGGCTGACAGAAAAGTGTCCGCGTCGCCGCCAGCGTTGATTCTGCCGCACAGAGCGCGACTGCGCGCCCTGCCTGCCGCTGCAGCGCCTCTGCCAGCATTCCGTCGGTGCGCATAACCCGATCCTGCGCGCTGAAATCACCGGCAACCGGCCCCAGCGTCGAGCAGGTGATCAGTACCGCATCAAACTGCGGCAGCAGCGTTTCAATCATTTGGGCAATACGGCGGCGTAACGCAGTCGTCATCCCGCCGCTGCATTCCGCTTCTGCCAGCAGCGCAGGCATCACCAGATGATTCAGCGGCGGATTGTCACGCGCCAGTGCGCGGGCGGCATCATCAAATATCGCGATATTACTGGCTGCGGTGTGAAAGCAAAGAATGTTCAGGGTGAGCTCCGGTTCACTGAATGGGCATGGTCAATGTGCGGGTTGCCAGGCTGCATGCTGGATAACAACACGATAACCATCCCTGTCGATAAATGTCACGCCCCGTTGATCCCAGTAAGGATTTAATGAAGGAATCCTCTGTCATCCATGGAGCCATTAACTCTTTCGGTGTTGCTTTTTTTGAACCCTGATACAGATTAAAGGCATAAAAAAACCCGCCTTAGCGGGTTTTGGAGGAAGCTGACAGTCAACCAGCCTTTGCTTCGCGTGAATGCACTGTGCCTGAGCGCTCCGCAAGATCAAAAGATTCTTTGAGCTGACGCATTGCTTCCGCTTTACGCTCTGCAACTGTCATTTTTTTCAGGGTTGAAATATCGTGTTTTGAGTACATAACCTCTTCCTCCTTCGCCTATGGCGGTATTCACTTCATACATTACATCACGGGGCGGATGCTGTAAAACCCGGTCATAGAAGCGTTTTAGCTTCTCTGTTTCTGCAATCGCAAAATATGCCCTGGCCCTGTAAGCCTTGTGGTGAAGCGTAATGATAGTCGCCTCCCTCTGACCAGGATGCGTGTCATGCCGCACTGCTGATGACTCGCCTGCCCGTTTTTTGCAAGCGGATGTGAACAGCCGTCAGACTGAACCCATGACGCGAATGGTCCTGCATCCGCTGTGTTCCCGTGGTTAGCACCCTATGCCCTGTTATCGGTACATCAGCTTACCGCTCACAGCGCTAAACGCATTCCCGCCGCTGTCATCTACACTTTCCCGGTATTCATAGGGTGATGCCCTGAGCATTGCCCGGCTATAAAAGGATGACAATATGACTGAACAAGCAACCCAGAACCACGCCTGGTTACTGGCTTCACGCCCTCACGGTGAGCCGACCAAAGAGAATTTCCGCCATGTGGCGCAGCCCGTCCCGGAAATCAAAGAGGGTGAAGTACTGCTGAAAACCATCTATCTCTCGCTTGACCCCTACATGCGTGGGCGGATGGACGAGGGTAAATCCTACGCCGCGCCGGCAGAGCTGGATCAGCCGATGGTGGGCGGCACCGTCTGTCAGGTCGCCGAATCGAAAAACAGCGACTTTAAGACCGGTGACTGGGTGCTAGCGCAGAGCGGCTGGCAGGAATATGCCGTCTCCGATGGCAAAGAGATTGCGAAGCTGGGCAACGATCTGCCTCATCCCTCATGGGCGCTGGGTATTCTCGGTATGCCAGGCTTTACCGCCTATATGGGTCTGATGGATATTGGTCAGCCGAAAGCGGGTGAAACCCTGGTCGTGGCCGCCGCAACCGGTCCGGTGGGTGCAACGGTCGGTCAGTTGGGTAAACAGAAAGGCTGCCGTGTCGTTGGTGTGGCGGGCGGTGAAGAGAAATGCCGTTACGCGGTCGATACGCTGGGCTTTGATGCCTGCCTCGATCACCACAGCGCCGACTTTGAAGAGCAGCTGAAAAATGCCTGCCCGGATGGCATCGATATCTACTTCGAAAACGTCGGTGGCAAAGTGTTTGATGCCGTGTTCCCGCTGCTGAACACCGCTGCGCGCGTGCCGGTCTGTGGTCTGGTCTCGGCTTACAGCCAGCGTGAGCTGCCGCAAGGCCCGGACAGAACTTCTCTTATCATGGCGGGCATTCTGAAACGCCGTATCCGTATGCAGGGCTTTATCATCTTCCAGGATTATGGTGACCGTTACCCTGAGTTCCTGGAGGCGATGCGTCCGCTGGTGGAGAACAAAAAAATCCACTATCGCGAGCATATGATTGAAGGATTAGAGAACGCGCCACAGGCGTTTATCGATATGCTGAATGGCAAAAACTTCGGTAAAACCGTGGTGAACGTCGGCGCCTGACGACGTTAGCGTGCCGCGTCACTGACGTGGCACGCCATTAATCAGTGTGGCTGCCGGGAAACGTGTTCGGCAGCTGCACGATTTGCAGCACTCACCGCTTCTGCCAGCGTTGCCCCGCTACTCAGGCGCTGACACAACACCCCGACAAAACAATCCCCGGCACCGTGGGTGCTCACCAGTGTCACCTTCTGCGCCGCCAGTGTATGAGTCTCTCCCGCCTCGCTGTAAGCCACACCATGTTCACCAGCGGTAACCACCACTCTGGAAAACCGGCTGGCCAGCGATTCTGCCGCTGAGCGCGCCGACGTCAGATCCTGCACGCTAATCCCGCACATATCGCGCGCTTCAATGGCGTTCACCACCAGCAGATCGATACAGTTTTCAAACGCGGCTGACAACGGCCGGGCGGGCGCGGCATTGACGCAGACCCTAATCCCCCGCTGCTGTGCCGCCTGGGCCGCACAGAGGTTCACCGCTTCCGGGACTTCATTTTGCAGCACCAGCAGCGACACTTCCTGCCAGAAGCCGGGCTGCTCAAAGGTCTCCAGCGGGATCTGCTGATTGGCATTGGAGACCACCACCGCACCGTAATCTCCTTCAGCATCGGTAATCGCCACGCTCATCCCGGAGGGAAGCGCATCAATGATGCTGACGGCGGTGCAATCGACCCCGGCCTGCTGCAGATGATCCAGCAGGAATTGCCCCTGCTGATCGCGCCCCACTGAACCGGCGAAGCGCACTGCGGCACCCGCGCGTGCCGCTGCGACGGCCTGATTCCCCCCCTTGCCACCAAACTTATAGTGACAGGCGCTGCCCATTACCGTTTCGCCTTTTTCCGGGCGATGGTGTGCATCCAGCATAATGTCGTAGTGAAGACTGCCGGTGACTGCAATTTTGCTCATAGCTAGAATTCCCGCAGATCCTGAACCGCATGCTGGGTTTTCATCAGGTTCTTCTCCGCCCGCTTCAGATCTTTCTTGGCGATAGCGACAAACAGCGCATCCAGAATATTGAGCTGGGCGATGCGTGACGCGGCGTTTTCACCCAGCAGATGCGATCCCTGAGAGGTTGAATTGAGGACCACATGCGCACTCTGCGCGATCGGGGATTCGGCGTAGTTGGTAATGGCGATAACCTTCGCACCATTCCTTCCTGCCAGTTTCACCGGATCGTTCACCGCACGCGTAGCACCCGAATGGCTGATGGCGATAACCACATCGTCATCAGATAACACGGCGGCTGACATCAGCATGATGTGGGCGTCGTCATAGGCAGTCGACTTAATGCCAATCTTCAGCATCTTGTGTGACAGGTCCCGCGCCACAGCGGCAGAACCGCCCACGGCGTAGAGATCGATATGACGCGCTTTAAAGATAATGTCCGCCGCACGATTGAATTCAGAAACATCCAGAATCGATAAGGTCTCTTCAATCGCCTGGATAGAGGTTCTGAAAACTTTGGCCAGCAACTGCTCCGACGAATCATCCGGCTCAATTTCCGCATGCAGCCCTGCCACTTCAGACTGGTTGTAATAGATCAGGCCACTTCTGAAATGCCTGAAGCCGGTGAAGTTAAGTTTTTTGGTAATCTTAACGATCATCGCTTCAGAGACATTATTCTCCCGCGCAATCTCCTTTAATGAGGATTGCTCGGTAATGTCGGTTCGGGCAATTATCGCCTCAGCTACCCGACGTTCTAACGGCGTCAGCTGGGGCAAACGCATACGAATCTGAGCGCCAATGGCTCGCGGATCTTGCTTCATTACTTGCCTCGGGTCGCCCGGTCAATCAACATCGCTATGATAATAATAAGGCCGGTAGCGAGCAATTGGTAAAAGGCCTGAATGTTCAGTAAGGTCAAGCCATTACGTAATGCACCAAGGATAACCACGCCGATCAGCGTTCCGAAGATACTGCCCTTGCCGCCCATTAACGACGCACCGCCAATGGCCGCCGCCGCAATCGCATCCAGTTCCCACAGGTTGCCGATGGTCGGTTCGGCAGCCCCCAGACGACCAATCAGAATCAGCGAGGCCAGTGAGGCAAGTAAGCCGGAGAAGATATAGACCGTGACCTTGGTGCGCTTAACCGGTACACCTGCGACCCGCGCCGCCTCTTCATTGCCGCCAATCGCCAGAATATATTCCCCCAGCGGGGTCTTATTCATCACCGTCCACAGCAGCAGCGCAATCACTGCCACAATCACAATCGGCGTGGGGATACCGAAAAGCGTACTGTTGATCAGGCTGCGAAATTCCAGCGGAATACCAAAGATGGGATTGCCGCCGGTGTAGATCAGCGCTATCGCCCGGAACAGCGACAGGCCGCCCAGCGTCACAATAAACGGCTGCAGCCCGGCATAGGCGATCAGTGTGCCGCTGAACAGCCCGCACATCGCGCCCACACCCAGCGTCGCGAGGATCGCCAGCGGCACCGGCACGCCCGATGCCATCAGGGTTGCACCCAGCACCGCAGAGAGCGCCGCCGTGGGGCCGACCGAGAGGTCAATCCCGCCGGAGATAATCACCAGCGTCATGCCCAGTGCAATCAGGGCGTTGATTGAGGACTGCTGCAGAATATTCAGCAGATTAGGCAGGGTGAAAAAGACCGGCGACAGAAACGAAAATGTCACCACGATAATCAGTAAGCCAATTAAGGTACCGGCATCACGCAGATTAAATTTAAGCCGCAGCGCAGGTCGGGTACCCGGCCCGGTAGATGTCTGAGTTGTCATAGTTATAACCTTAAATAGTGTCAGGTAAGCGGTCAGGCGGTCTGGTCGATATCTTTAATGGCATAACGGGCAATGTTCTCTTCGGTGATCGCGCTGCCGGTTAACTCTTTGGTTATCCGGCCCTCGCGCATCACCAGAACCCGATCGGAGATGCGCATGATCTCGGTCATTTCTGACGACACCACCACAATGGCTTTGCCCGCCTGGGCCAGTTTTTCAATCAGGTGATAGATTTCAGACTTGGCACCAATATCGATACCGCGCGTCGGCTCATCAAACAGAAACACATTGGCATCCGCCGCAACCCAGCGGCCGATGATCACTTTTTGCTGATTGCCGCCACTCAGCGTGCCGATGGTTTTCTCAATGTCGAGCGGGCGCAGTTTCAGGTCGCCCATGACCTTCAGCGCCTCGCGGTCCAGCCGGGCCTGGTTCATCAGCCCCGCCGACGTGAAGCGGTGCATCGATGGCAGCGCCATATTCATCTTCACCGCCCGCTCTTTGATAATGCCCTCTTTTTTGCGGTCTTCAGGTACCAGGCCAATGCCCGCTTTGATCGCCGCACGCACGTTGTGGTTCTTCACCGCGGCACCGTTGACGCTCACCGTGCCACGGGTGCGCCTGTCGATACCGGCAATCAGCTTCAGCAGTTCGGTGCGCCCCGCGCCGACCAGTCCGGCAATGCCCAGCACTTCGCCCGCACGAACGCTGAAGTTTGCCGCCACCACCTCATTGCCACGCGTCAGATCCTCTACCCGCAGCACTTCGCGATCGGTGACAAAGGCCTGATGGTCAAGCTTGTCGATCTTCCGTCCGACCATTTTGGCGACGATGCTCTCCTCATCCTCATCACTGATGTTGACCACCCCAACCTGCTTTCCGTCACGCATAATGGTGGCGCGGTCGCAGACCCGGAAAATCTCATTCATCTTGTGCGAGACATAGATCAGCGAGACGCCGGTCGACTTCAGATCGCCAATCAGCTCTGCCAGCCGGTCAAATTCGCGTGGCGTCAGGCTGGAGGTCGGCTCATCCATGGCGATGATTTTGGCGTCATCCAGCAGCGCCCGGGCAATCTCAACAATCTGCTGCTGCGATACCTTTAGGTTCCTGATCGGCGTATCGGGATCGATAGTGGGATCCAGCGTCTTCAGAATCAGGGTAGCCCGCGCCAGCTGGGCCTTTTTATCCACCCACCAGCCTCCGGCGCGGGTCAGCGGGCGACCCAGAAACATGTTCTGCGCCACGGAAAGCTCAGGCACATGCTGTAACTCCTGGTGGATCATCGCGATCCCGGCCTGACGGGCGCTGAGCGGACTGCGGATCTGCACCCGGTTTCCATTGACGCTGATCTCCCCGCTGTCCGCACCGCGAACGCCGGAGAGGATATTCAGCAGCGTCGACTTACCCGCGCCATTTTCCCCAATCAGCGCGTGCACCTCGCCGGGCCGCACTGAGAAATCGACATTCTGCAGCGCGGCGGCGTTACCGTAACTTTTGCTGATGCCACGCATCATTAAGCGAAACTGTTCCATACCCGCTCCCGCTGACTTATTGTTGAGCCAGCAGCTGACGCAACCGGTTGTTGTCTTTGGTTGAGAACGCCTCGACATTCTCTTTGGTGATCAGCGCCTGGGGTGTCGAGACAACGCGCGACAGTTTCTGTCCATTGATCAGCCGGATAATGACGTCCATCGCCACTTCACCGGTCAGCACCGGGAAACTGTCGACCGTGCCGGTCAGCTCGCCGCGCTTAATCGAGGCGTAGGCATCGGAAATGCCGTCAGTGCCAAAGATGGCCACCTGTGACGCTTTGTTCTGCGCGCGTACCGCCTCCACCACGCCCAGCGCCATGGTGTCGTTGTTGGCGTAGAAGCCGATTAAATCAGGATGCTGCTGCAGAATGGTCGATGCGGCGTTAAAGGCCTGCTCGCGACTCCAGTTAGCGGGCACGCTGGCCACGATGGTGAACTTCCCGGCGCTGTCCAGCGTCTCTTTAAAGCCACGGGTGCGCTGTCCGGCGGCATAAACCCCTGGCTGCCCTTCAATCACCGCCACTTTGCCGCCCTGCGGATGGTGCTGCATAAACCACTTCGCTACCCGCACGCCATTATCCTTCTGGACGTTGCCGACGTAGTAGCGCGCATTCGGCATTACCGCATCATTAACGTTAACCACCGGAATATTTTTACTATTGGCACTCTCCAGTGCAGGCTCCAGGTTGATATCGGTCTGCGGCGAAACCAGCAGGCCATTAAAGCCCTGCGAGATCAGGGTTTCCGCAATGGAGAGCTGACCGAGCTGATCGTCTTCATTGGCCGCCGCCTGATAAGCGACAGTGAAACCATACTTTTTCGCCGCATTCTGGTAGCCCTGGCCGAGTGAGCGCCAGTACTCATTGGTCAGGGTTTTCGATACCCCGCCAATCTTCAGCGACTTATCGACTTTTGGCAGTGCGCCATATTTGGTGTCGAGCTGGGTCCAGTCGGTGCGATCCGGTTCAGTATCGGATTGCAGCGGTGCCAGTTCTGCCGCATAAACCGTGCTGCAGAGCAGTGAGGAGGCGATAAGAGAAAGCAGGCGTTTTTTCATTTTTTATTCTCAGGGTGTTGGGTAGAGGTGTGATGTTTTTATGATTAATCGGCTGTCAGCGCGCCAGCATGATGTCATTGACGATCTGCTGAGAGGCCACCGCATCCTGACGCTCAATGGCCGCCAGTAACGCCGCGTTGTCGTGCAGCTGGTCACAAAGCCTCAGCAGACGAGTCACGGTCGCAATATTGCTTTCTGCTTCACGGATCGGGTCAAGACCGCTGGCATCCGGGAAGGTATCGAAGTAGTAGGCACCGCGATAACCATCACGCTGCATCTGCCAGAGAAACTCCAGCGTGGCGCGTGGGTTAACTGAGCCGACCATCAGGCCGTCATCACGCTTGCCCCAGCCGTCATTAAGGTCCAGCCCCAGCAGCCGTGAGCGGCGCGCCACCATGGCGGCGGCGTAAGCCGGGATCTCATTGGCAAACAGTACATGAGCAAAATCCAGGGTGATCCCCAGGTTGGCGCAGCCCGCCTCTTCCACGGCCAGCAGACAGGTGGTGGCGTTGGGAAAGATGCTGTAGGCGCGTGGCTCATTGGGTTTATATTCGATGCTGACGTCAACGTCCGGTGCATACTCCGCCACTTCACGCACGGCGCTGACCGCATCCTCCCAGATCTTCTTATAGTCCGCCTGGAAGCAGTAATCGAAACCGTCCTGCCCCATCCACAGCGTCATCAGCCGTGAACCAAATTCCCGACCCGCGTCAATGCCCCGTTTGGTCAGCTCAATCGCTTCGCGACGCACTTTCGCGTCGGGATGGGTAAACGCGCCGATTTTGAACTGTGGCGCGTCCCAGCGCATCTGCATACCGTTAACGGCCAGACCCGCATCACTGATCGCCTGGCGCAGTGTGGGGATATCGCTGGTGAGATGTTGCGGAAAGTTGAGGTCGAGATGCGTTAAGCCTTTGACCTTGCCTGCACGGGCAACCATCTGCAGCACAGAGGGCTTGCCCTGCTGATCGGGCCAGTAGAGGTGCGCCCCCGAGGCGAAAGAGTTAAGACGGGTAGCAAATTTCAGTTCCGACATGAGCATCAATCCTTCAGAGTGCGTATTGTGAAGTACTTTTCGTATTCACGATTAATTGTGAAGTCATATATTAATCTACGCCTCGCGGCTTAATGCGCAAGTCTGTCAGGCAGGAGAAATCATTAAACCGGGAGCGCTGTCACGAAATGGTTTCGATGCGTTATCAGATGATGTGAATGCGGAGATGAAAGAATTAAGATGAAATACAACGGGTTGTCGCGCGAAGCCGGGCGTGAGATCTGGCAGGCAGAAGCTTAAAAAAAAGCTGAGCGCCAGGGCGGCGCTCAGCAGGTCGGTTTTTTTAAAAAATCACTTCAGACGGAAAGCGACAACGCTGTCGCCCGCCGTGGTACCGAGCGAGCCGTGGCCGCCCGCGGCAATCACCACATACTGCTTACCATCTTTGCCCATAAAGGTGGATGGTGTGGCCTGCGCACCCGCGCTCAGTTCAGTCTGCCACAGCAGTTCGCCGGTGGTGCTGTCGTAAGCACGGAAGAAGTTATCTGCCGTTGCGCCGTGGAACACCAGATCACCCGCCGTCAGCAGCGGTCCGCCGTGCGCCACCATCCCCATCGGGAAACCGAGCGGGAAGCGGCCAGGCAGGAAGCTGGTTTTGAGGTTTTTGGTGGTGCCGACGCGGCGCAGCCATTCGGTTTTGCCGGTGGTCAGATCCACACCGACCATCCGTCCCCACGGTGGCGCGATGCAGGGAATACCCAGACCTGACGCCATCTGCTGGATGTGGATAGCGTAGTCACCGTGGAAGTTCTCATTCCAGTACGGCGTACCATCTTTGGTGAAGGTACGCTGGGTTTCGGTTTCCGGCGTGCGTCTGATGAGGTTGTATTTGTAAGCCAGGCGCACCGGAGCCGCAATCAGCATCTGACGCTGTGGATCAACCGCTACTGAACCCCAGTTAAACACCCCGATGTTGCCCGGGAAGATCAGCGAGCCTTTCTCCGTTGGTGGCGTCCACGGGTTACCGTCATAGCGCAGCTCACGGAACGTGGTGCGGCAGGCCATCTGGTCAAACGGCGTAATGCCCCACATTGACTTCTCAGTCAGCGGCTGCGGAATGAAGTTCAGGCTGGAGACCGGCTGGGTCGCCGCATACTGCTCGCCTTTAATACCATCCGTGGAGACCTTAACCTGCTCTACCGGATAAACCGGTTCGCCGGTCAGGCGGTTCAGCACAAACAGGTTGCCGGTTTTCGTCGGCAGGATCACCGCCGGTTGCGGTTTGCCCTGATAGTTGATGTCCACCAGCGACGGCTGTGACGGGTTATCGCGATCCCAGAGGTCGTGGTTTGAACTCTGATAACGCCATTTGAACGCACCAGTTTTCAGATCCAGTGCCACCAGCGCATCACGGAATTTTTCAGTGTTGCTGGCGGGATCGCGTTCAAGTCCCACTTCATCTGGTGAGGCGTTACCAAACGGCACATAGACCAGGCCGTTTTTCAGATCGGCGCTCAGGGTGGCCCAGGCGACCGGGGTATCCTGCGGATAGGTTGCCCCTTCAGCGACCGGTGTAGTGTTGTCCGGGTTAGCCGGATCGAAGTTCCACACCAGACGACCGCTGACGGCATCATAGGCACGGATCACACCTGATGGATTACCGCTGTTGAAGCCGTTATCCATCACCGAACCGCCGACAATCACCAGGTTGCCCGCCACCAGTGGCGCGGCAGTCTGCATCAGCGCGTGCGGACGCACCTCGCCCATGTTGGCGCGCAGATTCACCACACCGTTGTCACCAAAGTCAGCACAGGCTTTACCGGTGTCGGCATCCAGCGCCAGCAGGCGGGCATCGGTGGTGGCATTGAAGATGCGCTTGCGGCAGATGGCCGGCGATGCGCCCGTCTGCGCCTGCGCCTGCTGACCGGCATCGAAGTAGCTCACGCCACGACAGGTCTGGTGCTGCTGCAGATAAGAGCGGTTTTTATCCGGCGTCGTTTTCCACTTCACCGCACCGGTTTCCGGGTCAAGAGCATGGACTTCGTTGTGCGGCGTACAGAAGTAGAGCATGCCGTTGGCTTTCAGCGGTGTCGCTTCAAAGGTGTATTCGGTCGCATCATCACCCTGACGCAGGTCGCCGGTGTGATAGGTCCAGGCCACTTCAAGATCTTTCACGTTATCTTTAGTGATCTGCTTCAGCGCCGAGAAGCGCTGGCCATCTGCGGTTCCGCCATAGGCGCTCCACTCTTCAGCGGCACCGCCGGTCGCAGAGGCGTTGCGCGGCGTATTAATGGCGCCCTGCTGCGGCAGCGGATCGTAGAAGCAGAGACCGATGACCAGCAGCACCATCAGGACGACGGAACCCCCGAGGAAAGGATGGAAACGACGCTGTCCCTGATAGAGCGGACGCACCACCCACGGCAGCGCCAGCCAGAGACCCAGCACGCCAAACAGGTCGCCGCGCGGGATCCACTGCCATTTGTCGAAGCCCACTTCCCAGATAGTCCAGAACAGAGTGATCCACATCAGCAGCGCATAAAGCGTCAGCGCACTGCGTTTGTTCATCAACAGCAGAATCGCGCTGAGCAGAACGCCCACGCCCATCAGCGCATAGAACGCGCTGCCTCCTGCAAGCAGGAGTTGTCCTCCCATGTAAATCAGGGCGATAGCAAATATCACCATGATTATACTGGTTATTTTATTGATCATGATCCATCCTCGGGTCATTAGCGGCAATTGAAAGGTTAAGCTGGAAACATAAATTCAACGAGATTTTAACTTACGCACGAAATATGTAAAAACGTGTATAAGCGTTAATCATTAGAAATATTTATTATAAATGTCACCTGTTAATGCGGTCAGGCCGCTTTTTTTACTTTCTGAAGGGCTGATTACGGGATATCCATCACAAAAAATTAACCATAGGCTGCTAACGACCGCACCTTTTGTTCAAAGGCGATTAATTAACAGACAAGCCGCCCTTCTGTAACGCCAGCTAAAGTGTGCCCGACGAAAGATTTTCAGAGTCAAATAATCATAATGGTTTATTAACTCTGCTCTGAAATAACTCTTATTGCTGAAATCGGGAATGTTACTGCCCTGCTGTTATTATTGGCGGCTTCATCAACGCTGGTGCGGTGTCGCTGATGTTTAAATGATTTAATTGTGCCAGCCTGAACGCGTTTTTTATTATTTTCCTGAAAAATAGCACTCAGGAAATAGATTAATGAAAAAAGGCATTTTGCCGATGAAAACGATTTCAGATATTCCGTAGCATGACGCTGATTTTATCTGTGATATATATCATCTCTCTTATATTCGTTTATCCGGCCAGCGGGCGGGATTTTTCTGGCAGCAATGAACCAGGCAGGTTAACTATGACCGCACTTCACGCTATTTATCGCAAGTTTCGTTTCCCTTTTAAGTTTCTTAATGCTGCCATTCGCTATCCTGCCGCGCAGGCACGGGTAAAGCGTTATTCCGTCATGTCGATAGAAGAGACTGTCGATCTGTTATTACGTAACCCACAATTATCCCTGGCCCGTTATGGCGACGGTGAACTGGAAATGACCTGGTATAAAAATATCGGTTTTCAGCCATTTGACCCGAATCTCTCTGCACGGCTAAAAGCCTTGCTGCAGCAGGATTCAGGAGCCAACCCGAACTGTCTGATCTGTCTGCCGGATGCCTTTCGTACCACCCGTAATATGCGGGGCGGGTCGGCCCTATTCTGGTTCTTCCATAAATCATTTTATTTTAAATATTATGAGGGTCTGCTGAATAAACAGTACCAGTATGGAAATACCTCGGTGACCCGTCCCTATCACGATTATAAAGGCAAGCAATTATCCCGGACGATATTTGATAAATTTAAACAGCTCTATCATGGCCGCCGGGTATTAATTGTGGAAGGCAGCGGCACGCGTCTGGGATTAGGCAATGATTTACTGGAGGGAGCCAGCGAAGTGAAACGTATTACGACGCTGAACCGTAATGCCTTTTCCGTCTATGATCGTCTGTTTGATACCGTTTTAAAGAGTGCCGTCAACTTTGACCTGGTCTTGATTTCATTAGGGCCGACCGCAACCGTGCTGGCTTATGACTTAAGTCAGCACGGTATCCGCTGTATAGATAGCGGCCACGTCGATATTGAATATGAGTGGATGCTGGCCAGTGCCACCACGAAAATAAAAGTGGACGGAAAAAACGTCAATGAGGCGGGCGTGCTGCTGAGTGAACAAACTACGGTGGCAGATGCGACTTATCAGCAGCAGATTTTACTACACGTTGGCGAATTACCACAGACCGGGACGGCTGATACAGAAGCAGTCACGGAAGCCGTGGTTATCCCGCTGCCACACGTCAGCCCCAACCATCATAACGCCGCCTGAGCCTCACCACCGACAGGCAGCGGCTGCACCGCATTGATGCGCAGGCGAATTATTAGCGGGCTCAGTTACACCCTTTTGGGGCGGGCTCAGTGGCCCTAACCCTGTGCTTGTCCGCTGTTTGCCGGATAAATGCCCTTTCCGGCATCAATTTTGCTTCTGCTCTCCTGAGACATTCAATCAGGAGAAGTGAGATGACAACCAGCCGTTACCGTTACACCATATTTTCACTGCTGTTCCTGATCGCCCTGATCAACTATATCGATCGCGGCGCCCTGTCGTTTGCGGCTAACGCCATTGCGGCGGAGTATCACTTCAGCAAAGTCCAGCTCGGTGCAGTGCTGGGCTACTTTGGCTTTGGCTATCTGTTTGGCTCGCTGTGTGGCGGCTTTCTTGCCGACCGTATCGGCACGAAAAAAGTCTGGCTGCTGGCAGGCGTACTCTGGTCGCTGCTGGAGATCGCCACCGCCTGGGCGGGGGAACTGGGCATGGCGCTGTTTGGCGGATCCGCCATTATGGGCTTTGCTGCCCTTCGCATTATGTTTGGTTTTTCCGAAGGCCCGGCCTATGCACTGATGAACAAGGCGATTGCTCACTGGGCACCCGATAATGAGCGCGGCTTTGCGCTGGGCATCGGCCTGCTCTCGACCCAGGTTGGCGCGCTGCTGACCGCCCCGATTGCGGTGGGTCTGCTGCTGCTGACCCATGACTGGCGCATGATGTTTATCCTGCTCGGTGTTTTCTCCCTGCTGGCGATGGCGCTGTTTGCCCGCACCTTCAGCGACAGCCCGGAGAAAAGTCCACATACCAATACCGCAGAACGTCAGCTTATCCAGACCGGTCAGCGCCGCAGCGCGGGCGACAGCATACCACTGCCCTGGTGGCGCTTCTTTACCAGCCGCACCCTGGTCTGCAACGCGCTGGGCTACTTCTCATTCCTCTACATCACCTTTACCCTGGTGACCTGGATGCCGAAATATCTGCAGGATAACTTCCATTACGACCTGCACTCACTGTGGTACGTCGCGATGATCCCGTGGAGCGGCGCCTGTATCACGGTGCTGCTGGGCGGTCGCATTGCCGATGCCCTGCTGGCTCGCTTCCGTAATCTGCGTCTGGCGCGCAACTTGTTTGCCGCCGTCACGCTGTGCGGCACCGCCTGCTGCTTTATGGCGATCCCCTATGTGCAGTCGGCTGCCGGGATTATTGCACTGATGACCCTGGGCAATGCACTGAATGCACTGGTAAACAATGTCTACTGGTCGGTGGTGATTGATGTCACCCCTAAAGCGTCGGTGGGCACCTACAGTGGCATGACGCTGGCGATAGCCAATCTGGCAGCGATTATCTCTCCGATGCTCTGCGGCTGGCTGGCGGAATATTACGGCTACAACGCGATGTTTACCGTCACCGCACTGATCGCCTTTGGCAGTATGCTGGCAATGACACTGCTGCAACCGGAGAAGCCGCTGGTGGCCGAGGCGCAGACCGGCGCAGCGGACGTTTCTGCCGCCTGATCTTAAAAGAGGATTTCCTGACACGCGGGTGATCACACACCCGCGAAGAGTGACACTCCCTGAAAGGCTGCCGCTCAGGCGGCCTGACCTTGTTATTGGGCGGGATAAATTGACTGTTCGGGGATGCCCCGACGATCCCAGCGGCTGGCGATCAGCCATAACAGTGCCGTCGCAAACCAGCCGATGATCCACGAGACATCATTACCGGCAAAAATCCAGGTCAGCGATCCATGGTGAAGCGGATTATCGATAAACGGCAGTTGCACCAGCACGCCCAGAAAATAGACGGTAATACCGGCCAGGTTCCAGCGTCCATAGCGCCCGTCCGGCTGCGACAGTGCCGGGACATCAACCCTGCCCCTGGTGATCAGATAGAAATCGGTCAGGCTGATCGCGCTCCACGGCACAAAGAAAGCCAGCAGAAACAGCAGGAAGTGGGTGAAGGATTTCAGAAAGGCCGGTTCACTGAGCAGAGCAATGACGCAGGCCAGCGTAACCATAAGCACCACAAACAGAATGCGCCCGCCCCGACTCAGCGTGGTTTGCTGACGGAAACCAGAGACAATGGTGGTCAGTGACATAAAACTGCCGTAGGCGTTCAGCGTGGTAAACGTGATTTTTCCAAAGCAAATGGCGAAATAAATCACCATGGCCATGGTCGCCGTGCTACCCATGCTCACGATGTAACCGACCTCATTGCCTGCAAACGCATTTCCGGCAATGGCAGCGACAATCACCCCCAGCGTCATTGAAGCCTGCGTGCCAAGTACGGTGCCAAAAAAGACTGAACTGAAGAGTTTCTTTGCCGAGACATCAGCTGGCAGATAGCGTGAATAGTCAGAAACATAAGGACAGAAGGCAATTTGCCAGGATGAAGACAGGGAGACCGCCAGCAGGAAATTTGCCGGGGTAAAGTGCTGATTCTGCCACACGGCTGATAAGTCATGCGCAGAGAACAGCGTGATAAACAGATAAGCAAAGGCTAAAACGCCAATGACGCTCGCCAGCTTGCCCAGTTGATGAATCACGCGATAGCCCAGCACCGCAATGATCACGATGAGGGTGCTGAACAGGATCATCCCGGTTGAATGACTGACATGGATAAGTTTAGCCAGCGCCTGCCCGGCTAATACTGTCCCGCTGGCTGAAAATCCCACATACATAATGCACACCAGCACCAGAGGAATAACAGCACCAAACACGCCAAACTGCATACGGCTGGTGATCATCTGCGGTAAACCCAGGCGCGGACCCTGGATCGCATGCAAAGACATGATCGCTGCACCCAGAATCTGCCCCACCAGTAAGCCGATAAGAGACCACACGACGTCTCCACCCAGCACCACGGCCAGCGCACCCGTGACAATAGCCGTGATTTGCAGATTGCCACCAAACCAGAGCGTGAACTGGTTAAAGGGATGACCATGACGTTCACCCAACGGGATGTAATCAATGGAGCGGGTTTCTGACAGGCCCTGTTTCTCTGAGCCTGAATAATCTGATACAGATGATTTGACCGACATAGATTCCTCGCTGGAACAGTGAGAGACGTGTTGACTGAAAGCGTGATTTGCCCAATCCAGGGTTGAGAGTACATGTATATACAAGCAGCGATATTGTCATGCGCATCGGGAAGTTACAAGGCAACCGGTCATTGGAAAATGTGATGATATCGACAGGCCTGTCATGATGCCGGGCAGGAAAGGATGAGGAAGCGCGGGGACCTGTTTCCGGGGATAACGCCCTTATGGCGGGGCGTAAAACGGGAGTGAGGTATTTTGTTCGATCACCGCCACAGACAATAGCGATGATCGGGTAACGCGTGCGATGTCAGGCCTGCCAGGTTCAGAGTGTGTGGAAGAGGAAAAAACCTGACGGTTACCCTTCAGCAACCACACGCTGACGATGACAGTCGGCCGGTTCCAGTTTTTGCCCCTGTGAGGAGATAACCTCCAGGCGCGGCAGCGGCTTTCCTTCCGCATTATCCAGCAGCACGGAGTGGGTTTCGCCCTTCTCAAACAGGTAACGCTCGCCCCATTGGCGCATCGCGACCACAACCGGAAACAGCGAACGGCCTCTTTCAGTCAGGACATATTCGCTGTAGGCGCTGCCGTCGGAGGCCGGCGCAATCTCAAACACCCCTACCTCCACCAGCTGCTTCAGGCGTGACGCCAGGATATTTTTTGCCAGCCCTAAATTCCGCTGGAAGTCACTGAATCTGCGGACGTCATCAAAGGCTTCACGCACGATCATCATGCACCAGCGCTCACCTATCGACTCCAGGGTTCTGGCGACCGGACACTCGCTGGTTCTCAGGGATTCCTGCTTAGCCATGCTCTCTCTCACGCTGCCTGTCTCATGATGGCAGTTTAGCCACTCCGAAAAGAAGTTGCAAAAAAAAACCAGCCCGGTTAAAGATATCGCCAATCCAGTTTCAAATAAAAACCAGAAAGGAAAGCAACATGACCTGTACGATTGGCAAGGCGCGTGATCCTGAAGCCGATTCGCCCCCAGCCGCGATCCCGGTGCTCTCGTCCCGGATGATCTTTTTGTTTTCACTCACCTCTGCGCTGGCGGTCGCCAATGTTTACTCGGCACAGCCTCTGCTGGAGTCGATCGCCGCCAGCCTGCAGGTTTCCACCGGCACCATTGGCACAGTGGTAACGGCCACGCAGAGCGGCTACGCCCTCGGGCTGATCTTTCTGGTGCCGCTGGGCGACTGCGTGAACCGCAAAAAACTGGTGATTACCCAGTTGCTGCTTTCCGTAGTGGCGTTAATCACTGCTGCGGTTGCGCCAGACCTGATGACGCTGCTCTGCGCAATGCTGCTGGTGGGATTAATGGCGGTGGTCACGCAGCTAATGGTGGCGTGGGCCGCCATGCTGGCATCACCAGAACAGCGCGGACAGGTAGTGGGTAGCGTGACCAGTGGCATCGTGATCGGCATCCTGCTGGCGCGGTTTGTTTCCGGGATGATTGCTGACCTGGCGGGCTGGCGGGCGGTCTATCTGACGGCTGCCTGCCTGTTACTTCTGATCTCGCTCATCCTGGCGAAAGTGCTGCCCGCCACAGCCGGTCAGACGCAGCGCACATCTTATCCTCACCTCTTATTATCTGTTTTCCGTCTCTTCCTCACGGAACCGCAGCTGCGCAGACGCGGGATCCTGGCGCTGCTGATTTTTGCAGCCTTCAGTATGCTCTGGTCTTCGATGGTACTGCCACTTACCGCCCTGTCACTGTCACACACCCAGACCGGGATGTTCGGCCTTGCAGGCCTTGCCGGTGCGCTGGCGGCCTCCAGAGCAGGTGCATGGGCTGACCTGGGCCTGGGGCAGCGTGCCACTGGCTTAGCCCTGGCGTTGCTGACCTTATCCTGGCTGCCGATAGCCGCGCTTCACAACTCGTTACTGTTGCTGATTTTCGGGGTGATCCTGCTCGATTTCGCCGTCCAGACGGTGCATGTGATTAATCAGAGCCTGATCGTGGCCGCCCGACCCGAGGCGGCAAGTCGTCTGGTGGGTGCCTATATGTGCTTTTACTCGCTGGGCAGTGCGCTGGGGGCCATCGCCGCCACTCAGCTTTATACAAACTGGGGATGGCAGGCTGTCTGCTATGCCGGTGCAGCGGTCAGTGCCTCTGCCTTTCTCTGCTGGTCCGGAGTACGTCAATCATGAAATTAACGCATCTGCTGCTCGCCGTCATGATCACCGCCATCTGGGGGGTTAACTTTTCCGTTATCAAACTCGGCCTGCAGGCGGTCGACCCGTTTATCCTGGCAGGCATCCGTTTTACGCTCTGCGCCCTGCCAGCGCTGTTCTTTATTAAGAAACCGGACGTGCCGTGGCGCTACCTGATCAGCTATGGCCTGGTCTTCGGGATTGGCCTGTGGGGTCTGGTGAATCTGGGGATTAAAACCGGACTGTCGGCGGGCATCGCCTCGCTGCTGCTGCAGTTCAGCGCCTTCTTCACGCTGCTGCTCGGTGGCTGGGTATTTAAAGAGCGTCTCAGCCGCTATCAGATCGCCGGGTGTGCGCTGGCCTGCGCCGGTCTGCTGAGCATTTTTTTCATTACCGATGGCTCGGTGACGTTTTCCGGCATGCTGCTGGTGCTGGCAGGCGCGGTCGCATGGAGTATTGCCAATATCATCAATAAAAAAGCGGGCACCCGGCAGGTTTTTGCTTTTCTGGTCTGGTCGAGCGCTTTTGCACCCATTCCACTCTTCCTGCTGGACGGGCTGGTCAATGGCAGCGCGGGCTATCACGCACTCTTCACTCAGTTGGATGTGAAGGCGGTGTTGTCGATACTGTTTCAGGTCTATCCCAATACCCTGCTGGGCTACTGGGTGTGGAACTGGCTGCTGAAACACTATCCGGTTTCTACGGTCGCGCCACTGTCGCTGCTGGTACCGGTGTTCGGCATCCTGGGTTCAGTGGCGATATTTGGCGAAACGGTTTCACCTCAGAAAATCGCCGCGCTGCTGCTGATCGTCGCCGGACTGGCCGTCGGGCTTTATGGCCAGCGGGTTGTGCGCTATTTCGGCGTACAAACCGGCTGACGGCGCCGTGGGGTTATGCACCGTGCCGCTGGCAGAACGCTTCGATGTCACCGTGCTGAAAATCGGGCAGATTCGCCAGCAGTTTCTCCAGCGGCCAGTTCCACCAGGCAATGCGCTGGAGACGTGCGGCGATAGCCGGTGTAAAGCGCACCCGCAGTGGCCTGGCCGGAACACCGCCCACTACGCTGTAGGGCGCGACGTTTTTCGTCACGACTGCACCCGCAGCCAGCACCGCACCATCACCAATGGTGACGCCAGGCAGCACAATTACGCCGTGACCTATCCACACATCGTGACCGATTATCACCCGATCGGCGCGACGGGCGGAAAAGAACCCCTGATCGCGTCGGGCGTCGGGGTGGTAATACTCCGGGCAGTAGGTAAAGCGATGCTGGGAGGCGCGGTCCATAGGATGATTCGGCGCGCCAATGCGCACCTGATTAGCAATGGCGCAGAAGCGCCCCACCTGGGAATCGGCCAGGCAGCAGTATTCGCCGACATAGGAGAAGTCACCCAGCTCGCTATACTCCAGCGTGCTGTGCGCCAGGATCTCACACTGCTGACCCACAGTGGTTTCGCGCATCTTCACACTCTCATCAATCCAGGTGTGCGCTAATCGGGCGGGCATAACGGCGGCAATGGACATAAAACTCCCGGTCTGGATAAGCAGCGCCCCGGCGGCGTGCTTTGCCGCACCACCTTACCCGCCTCCGATGACAGAGAATTGACAAAGAAAAAAGGCGGAGTGGTTAGCTCCGCCTTGTTTCAAGTTCCGGTTAACCTGCGTGACCGGTCAGTTGCATAAGGGCAACGATGATCTGCAAGATGACCCGGATAAGATCCAGAATCAGCTTAGTCAGTTCCATCACTTTCCTTCTCCTTTTACAGGAGCGCGCTGTTCGGCAACCAGGGCTTTGACTCTACCCGCCGGGCGCCTAAGCACATCTTTGTGGAGAGAGCTGAGCGGCACTCATGGTTAAAGCCACAGGCCAGCACCACCTGATGCCTGCCGGGATTTTAAAACCGTGCCCCTGGGAGCGGCCAGTCGACAATGAGGCGATGCTCAACACTCAACACCTGTATAAACATACAGCATTTTGGCGAAACTTGAAATCCTTAGCCGCACATTTTACAATCTTGTTTGTGGAGAGTGCTGAGCACCTCGTTCGCAGCGCGGTTACCAGCCGGGTAGCGAACAAAAAATAAAGGATTTGGCGAAATGCCAAATCCTTTTTTTATGCCTGCTTTCTGCTTAAAAAAGCAGCGCAATGCTTACTTCGCGGCGCTGATTCGCCACACGGTATTACCCGCATCATCAGCAATCAGGACACCGCCCTGTTTGTCGCTGGCCAGACCGACCGGTAATCCACGCACCTGCTTTTCGTCGTCCGTCAGGAAGCCCGAGACCACCGTCTGCGGCTGACCCACTGGCTTGCCGTTTTCAAATTTCACCCACACCACTTTGTAGCCATTCAGCGGCGTACGGTTCCAGCTGCCATGTTCACTGATAAACGCACCGCCCTGGTATTGCGGCATGTTATCTGCGCCGTAGAACAGCAGCCCCAGCGGAGCGACATGCGAACTCAGGGCATAATCAGGCTTAATCGCCTTCTCAACCAGATCGGGACGCTGCGGTTCGGCACGGGTATCCACATGCTGACCAAAGTAGCTGTAGGGCCAGCCGTAAAAGCCTTTGTCCTGCACTGAGGTCATGTAGTCAGGCACCAGATCGGAGCCGATTTCATCACGCTCGTTGACGATGGCCCACAGTTTTCCGCTCTGCGGTTCCCACTGTAAGCCGGTCGGATTGCGCAATCCGCTGGCGTAGATCCGGCTGGCACCGCTGGCCGCGTCCACTTCCAGCACCGCGGCACGGCGATACTCTGCGCCAATGCCGTTCTCGGTGACGTTACTGTTGGAGCCGACACCCACATAGAGCTTGCTGCCATCGGGGCTGGCCAACAGCGATTTGGTCCAGTGGTGGTTAATCGGCCCGCCCGGCAGTTCCGTCACCTCTTCAGGCGCGGTGCGGATCTCCGTCTCCCCTTCGCGATAGGGGAACTTCACCAGGCTGTCAGCATTCGCGACGTAAAGCGTATTGCCAATCAGCTGCATACCAAACGGCGAGTGCAGATTCTCAATAAAGCGGTGCTGCTCCCATTTGCCATTGACGTTGCGCAGCAGCGTAATCCGGTTGCCGCCAGCGCCGCCCTTACCTGACGCTTTCTGCACAATGCCCATGATCAGCTGTTTAGGCCGGGTGGTGGGTTTGGCCGGGCCGTTGGATTCCGCCACCAGCACATCGTTATTCGGCAGCACATAAACCTGACGCGGATGCTGCAGATTGTCAGCGATCTTTTCGATTTTCAGCCCGTCAGCCACTTTTGGCACTTCGCCCGCTTTCCACGGCGTGCCTTCCGGCACCTGCATCGGCGGCATAAAGAAGTTCTGTGCCTGCGGCAGTTCAGGATTCGGTCCGATCTGCTTTTGCGGATCGACCAGCGCACCATCATCACAGCCTGCCAGCAGTGCTGTCAGGGTAAGCGCGAGCAACGTTTTATGCGGTATCTTCATGGTGGCTCCTCCTTAAGCGCTACGCTGACGTAACGCAAGTTGCACATTCGCCAGCAGCAGCAGCGCTACCACCAGCGTCGAAAGCGTCACGCCCAGCGGGATGACAGCGGCGGCATCACGGCTGTGAATAAACGCATTGACGATAGCGATCACAATCGCCACCAGCCAGAGCCAGAAATGACTCTTTTCCGCACTGTCACTGCCGCGGAACAGATAAACCAGCGCGATGAGTCGCGGCACAATCGCCAGTATCAGTCCCAGCGCAATCAGCCAGCCTGCGGCATCCGTCCAGAACAGCACAAAGGTCTGGCTATAGAGAATATCGAACAGCCAGGCCGCGACAAAAAAGCCCAGCGGCACCGGCTCCAGCAGAGCGTACAGCGTCACGGCAAAGGCCGATCTTCCCAGGGTATTGCGCATGTTTCTCTCCATTTTTAACGTGAATGCGGACCGCGTCAGACGTCGCGCTGCTCAGAGCAACTGACTCCGCGCCTGTAAAAGATTAGTAAATCTGAAGAGAAACAGAGGGTTTATTCAGGAGGAATTGCAAATCAGGCGGATGACGTCCCTGTCATCGCCGGTCAGTCAGGGTTTATCAGCGGGTAAAGTGACCCAGTATCCTGGCTGATAAGGCAGCGGCAGGAACTTCTCGTGGAACGTGCGGAAGGTGGCGTCCGGATCCAGATCGGCAAACAGATCGGGATGCAGCCATTTCGCCAGCGCCTGGATAGCCACAAACTGGTAAGGGCTGTCGTAGAACTGATGCCAGATGGCGTGGACATTGCCGTTGTGCGCCACCGGCAGGGTTTTAAAAGCATCGCGCATCATCAGCCCCTTAAGACGCGCGGTAGCCTCGGTGACATTGGCACCCGGACCGACGCCGACCCATTTGCCCACGGTGTTGTAATTCTTCCAGTTAGCGCCGGTCACCACCACCACATCCGGCTGGCTGGCGATAATCTGTTCCGGGTTAACGGTGCCGAAGGTGCCAGGGATGAGATCTTTAGCGATGTTACGACCGCCCGCAATCTCGACCATCTGGCCAAAGTTTTCATTGCCAAACGACATGCAGCACTCGTCGCTGTAGCCGCCTGCACGGTCAATCATCACTTTCGGGCGGTAGCCGGTAAAGTTCTTCAGACGCGAGGTGACAAGGTCAATCTGCTGCTGGCGAAAGGTGATAATTTCCTGGGCACGCGCCGGTTTGTTCACCAGTTCGCCCATGATGCGGATACTTTTCTCAGCATTCACCATCGGTGCTTCGCGGAAATCGATAAACACCACCGGCACGCCTACTGCCTGCAGTTTTTCAATCAGCTTGCCTTCATCGGTGGCGGCTTTGGATTCCAGATTCATCAGCACCAGATCGGGCTTCAGGGTTAACGCCTGCTCGACATTGAAAGTGCCATCTTTCGCACCGCCAAAGGTCGGTAATTTTTTAATTTCCGGATAGCGTTTTTCGTAAGCCTGATAGCCGTCCCAGTCCGCTTTCGGGAAGTCGTCACGCCAGCCAATCACCCGTTTGAACGGGGCATCGGGTTCAAATGCCGCCAGCAGATACATCTGACGACCCTCACCCAGAATGATGCGTTTTGCCTCCTGCGGCACCTCGACCTGACGGCCTGCGACATCGGTAATCAATTTGGCCGAAGCCGTCCCTGCCAGCGTGAGCAGCCCCAGCGCTAAAAACCATTTTTTCATTGTAAAAACCCGCACAAATGATAATGAGAATTATTAATGTAAAGCGGCGTTACTATCACCTAAAACAGTGGTCAGGGGAAGTCATCCGGTTAAATGTTTTTTGCGGCGGGGTTAACTGGCGGAGTTGCGCTCAAAGAGATCCCTTAAGAGGAAAAAGCGGAGCGTGTCGCTGCTCACAAAACGGTCAGCTTTCGTGAATATGTTCACAACACCCTGGGCAGTTGCACACATATTAGCCATTAATCGTATCGTTTTGGCTAATGCGTTAATGAATTGTGAAGGCTAGATTGAAAATGAAACAGCGTTTTAATAATTCATCAGGACAGACTGCCACAGGAGCTTAACCGTGAAGATCAGCGCCATTGATGTCACCCTTTTTACCTATCCCACCCAGCGTTGCGCCGACAGCGCAGGACACTCACATCCTGGCCCGGAAAATGATGCGCAGATGGCGCTACTGACCCTGACCAGCGAGGAAGGCGACTGTGGTTACGCCTTTGCGCCGCCGGAAGTGGTGCGATCCCATGTGGTTAATGCCTTTTTCCGTAAAGTGCTGATCGGTCAGAACGCCTTTGACCGGGAGCGCCTCTGGCAGGATCTGGTGCACTGGCAGCGCGGTAGCGCCCATCAGCTCACCGAGCGGGCGCTCTCCGCTGTGGAGCAGGCATTGTGGGATCTTATTGGACGGAAGCTGAAACAGCCTGTCCACAAACTGCTGGGCGGCTATCGCGAGAAGATTCCGGCTTACGGCAGCACCATGTGTGGTGACGAGCTGAGCGGTGGATTATCAACGCCCGATGAGTATGCGCAGTTCGCGGAAAAGCTGGTGGCGCGCGGGTATCAGGCAATCAAGCTGCACACCTGGATGCCGCCGGTCTCCTTCGCACCCAGCCCGGCGATGGATATCAAAGCCTGCGCGGCGGTGCGTGAAGCGGTGGGACCCGATATCGCGCTGATGCTGGACGGCTATCACTGGTACAGCCGCAGTGACGCGCTGACCATCGGCAAGGCGCTGGAAAAGCTTAATTTCGCCTGGTTCGAGGAGCCGATGGAGGAAGAGAGCATGGCCTCTTACGCCTGGCTGGCCGAAAACCTCTCTATCGACGTGCTTGGTCCGGAGAGCCTGGGCGGTAAACATCACAGCCGCGCCGACTGGGTGCGTGCCGGAGCCTGCGACATTCTGCGAGCCGGAGCCAACGGCGTAGGCGGCATCTCGCCCACCCTGAAAGTGGCGAATCTGGCTGAAGCCTTTGGCATGGATTGCGAAGTGCACGGCAACGGTGCGGCCAGCCTGGCGGTGGTCGGGGCGATCCGTAACTGCCGCTGGTATGAGCGCGGCCTGCTGCATCCCTTCCTGGATTATGAAACACCGCCCGCCTACCTCAACAGCCTGATCGATCCGATGGACGATCAGGGATTTGTCACCCTGCCCACCCGCAGCGGGCTGGGTGAGGATATTAACTTCAGCTGGATTGAGACGCACACGCTGAACCGCTGGTAAATCGCACTACCGAAGTACGGCAAACAATAATAACCCCGTCGCCCGCCTGCTGCCTGCCATCCCGGTGGCCAGCAGCAGGCAGAGTCGTAAACGGGAAAACCTCTGACCTGCTGGACTTTACCTATGACCCTGACACAACGATGTGGCGCGTGGCTGATCACGCTGCTGATGCTGACGGGCAGCGCGTCAATCCAGGCAAAGACCCCGGATGACCAGCTGATCGTCGGCATGAATATGAATAACCTGCTCACCCTGGATCCGGCCGCTATGACCGGCAACGAGGTGGTCGGCATTGTAGTGAATCTCTATGACGGTTTGGTCGAGCTGAACCCGCAGCAACTCACCGAGGTGCGCCCGGCGCTGGCGGAACGCTGGTCAGTCAGTCCGGATAACCGCACCCTGACTTTTCACCTGCGCGACAACGTCAGATTTCACTCGGGCAATCCGCTCACCAGCGCCGATGCGGTCTGGTCGATGCGGCGGGTGCTGCATCTGAACCTGGCGCAGGCGTCGGTGTGGAAATCGTACGGCTTCAGCCGCGACAATGTTGACCAGATGATTACCGCACCCGACGACCGCACGCTGGTGATCACCCTGCCCAGACCTAACGATCCGCAACTGGTGATCTACTCGCTGGCGGCGCTGGGCAGCATGGTGGTGCTGGACAGCAAAACCGTGCAGCAGCATGAGGTGGATGGCGACTGGGGCAACCGCTGGCTCACCACCCATGAAGCGGGCTCCGGCCCGTTCCGGCTGGATGTGTGGCAGGCAAAAGATGTGCTGCGCATGAGTCGTGCGACTGATTACTGGCGCGGCGAGGCGAAGATGTCGCGGGTGGTGTTCCGCCATCTGCAGGAGTCGCAGACCCTGCGGCTGATGATGGAGAAAGGCGATCTGGATATCGCCAGCAACATGGCGATCCCCGACGTGCGCGCCCTGCGGCACGACCCCGACCTCACCATTGATGCGGTAAGAAAAGGAACGATCTACTACCTGGCGATGAGCATGAAAGATCCGCACTTCGACAATATCAAAGTGCGGGAAGCGGTACGCTACCTGGTCGATTATCAGGGCATCAATAAAAGCCTGATGACCGGCTATGGCGAGCTGCATCAGCGCCCGATTCAGGCTGGCATGCCCGCCACGCTGCCCGATCCCGGTTACCGGCTCGATGTGCCGCGCGCCCGCGCACTGCTGGCTGAAGCGGGTTATCCGGACGGCTTCGACACCACGCTGCGGGTGCTGGCCGATCAGCCCTTTCTGAACATCGCCATCGCGGTTCAGTCGACGCTGCTCCAGGGCGGGATCCGCGCAAAAATCATCACCGGCACCGGTAACCAGATCTATGGCGCGATGCGCGATCGCCAGTTCAGTCTGCTGGTCGGACGCGGCGGCAGCGGCGTGGAGCCACATCCCCACTCCAGTCTGCGCGCGCTGGTCTATAACCCGAATAATGCTGACAGCGCCCGCTTGACCAACTTCCAGGGCTGGCGCACCGGTTTCTACGACGCACAGCTCAACAGCATGATCGATCAGGCGCTGGTGGAGCGCGACAAAACCCGCCAGCAGCAGGCCTATTACGCCATCCAGCAGCGCTATGACCAGCTGGTGCCTGCACTGATGCCGATTTCACAAATGCTCGACTCCGTGGTGGTCAGCAACCGGGTGCAGGCTTATCAGCCGCATCCCTCAGCGACCACCTTCCTCCGCGATGTCTGGAAAACCCCTGAAGCCAAAGCGGGAGGCACCCTATGATCCTGACCCTGACCCGAACTCAGTGCCGCCGCATCAGCCATCGCGCGGTGCAGGTAGTGATTACCCTGTTCGGCCTGCTGCTACTGACCTTTTTTATTGGCCGGGTGATGCCGCTGGATCCGGTGCTGGCGATTGTCGGCCCCGACGCCGATCAGGCCACCTATCAGCAGGTTTATCACCAGCTCGGCTTTGATAAACCGCTGTGGGTGCAGTTTGCCATCTACCTTAACGCGCTGCTGCATGGCGATCTCGGCCATGCGCTGCTTACCGGTCAGCCGGTGGTGCATGACATTGTGCGCGTCTTTCCGGCAACCGTAGAGCTGGCCACGCTGGCGATTGTGATTGGCGCAGGACTGGGCGTGCCGCTGGGTGTGCTGGCGGCGGCGCGTCGCAACAGCGTCATCGACTATGTGGTGCGGATGCTCAGCCTGGCCGGTTACTCCACCCCAATCTTCTGGGTCGGCATGATTGGCCTGCTGCTGTTCTATGCCCATCTTGGCTGGGTTGGCGGCGCAGGTCGGGTGGACTTCAGCCTGGATGGCATCGTGCCACGTCGCACCGGCTTTATGCTGATTGACGCCCTGCTGGCGGGCAACAGTCAGGTGTTCTGGAATGCGCTGAATCATCTGGTGCTGCCCGCCTCGCTGCTCGGCTTTCACTCCATGGCCTATATCAGCCGCATGACGCGCAGCTTTATGCTCGCGCAGTTGTCGCAGGAGTTCATTCTGACCGCGCGGGTCAAAGGCCTGACTGAATGGCAGGTGATCTGGCAGCACGCCTTCCGCAATATCCTGGTGCAGCTGCTGACCGTGGTGGCGCTGGCCTATGGCTCGCTGCTGGAGGGCGCGGTGCTGATTGAAACCGTCTTCTCCTGGCCCGGCTTTGGCTCCTACCTCACCGGCAGCCTGATGCTGGGCGATATGAATGCGGTGATGGGCTGTGTGCTGGTGGTGGGCCTGATTTTTGTGCTGCTTAACCTGATCTCCGACCTGCTCTATCAGGTGTTCGATCCGAGGACCAAAGTATGACGATCTCTTTTGACGCTGCGTCTGTGAGTCATTCCCGTGAGCGGCTGGTGCGCTGTCAGCGTTTTGCTGCCCGCTGCGGCTATTTCCTCTGGCGCATGGCCTGTAATCCCCTGACCGCGATTGGTGGTGGCATTGTGCTGCTGCTCTGCATCGTGGCGCTGTTCGCGCCCTGGATCGCGCCGTATCACCCGCTGGTTCAGGATCTGAACAATGCGCTGACGCCTCCCGGCGCGGCCCACTGGTTCGGCACCGACGAGTTTGGCCGGGATATCTTCAGTCGTCTGGTGTGGGGCGCACGCATCACGCTCTACATCGTGCTGCTGGTATCGGTCACCGTCGGGCCGCTGGGCCTGCTGCTGGGCGTCACCGCCGGTTATTTTGGCGGTAAAGTCGACGGCGTACTGATGCGCGTCACCGATATCTTCATCTCCTTCCCGAGCCTGGTACTGGCGCTGGCCTTTGTTGCTGCGCTGGGGCCGGGTCTGGAGCATGTGGTGATTGCGATTACGCTCACCGCCTGGCCACCCATTGCCCGTCTGGCCCGCGCTGAAACACTATCGCTGCGTCAGGCGGACTTTATCTCGGCGGTGCGCTTACAGGGCGCGTCGCCGCTGCGGGTGCTCTGGAAGCACATTATTCCGCTCTGCCTGCCGTCAGTGATTATCCGCATCACCATGAACATGGCGGGCATTATTCTCACCGCCGCCGGGCTGGGGTTTCTCGGGCTGGGCGCGCAGCCGCCGGATCCTGAATGGGGCGCGATGATCGCCAGTGGCCGCACCTACATGCTGGAGTGCTGGTGGGTGGTGACCGTTCCCGGTCTGGCGATCCTGATTAACAGCCTGGCATTTAACTTCTTAGGAGATGGCCTACGTGACCTGCTCGATCCCCGCAGTGAGTAACGCCTCGCCGTTGCTCGACGTGCGCGATTTGCACGTGAACTTTGTTAACGGACGCCAGATAACCCCGGCGGTGCGTGGCGTCTCCTTTCAGCTCGGTCAGGAGAAGCTGGCGATTGTCGGTGAGTCCGGCTCCGGTAAATCGACCGTGGGTCGCGCCCTGCTGCAGCTGCATCCGGCTAAGGCGCGCATTGAGGCGAGCCGGATGCAGTTTGGCGATATCGACCTGCTGCACGCCAGCCCGGCAGAGATGCGCGCCATTCGTGGCAAACGCATCTCGATGATTATGCAGGACCCAAAATATTCACTGAATCCAGTGATCCGGGTGGGCGAACAGATTGCCGAAGCCTGGCGCAGTCACCATCGCGGCCAGAAATCGGCGGCACGTCAGCGGGCGCTGGCGATGCTGGAGGAGGTGCAGATCCGCGATCCTGAACGGGTATATCAGCTCTATCCCCATGAGATTTCCGGTGGTCAGGGGCAGCGCGTGATGATCGCCATGATGCTGATCACTGAACCGGAACTGGTGATTGCCGATGAGCCCACCTCTGCGCTGGATGTCTCGGTTCGCCTGCAGGTGCTGGCGCTGCTGGATGATCTGGTGAAAGCGCGCGGTCTGGGACTGATTTTTATCAGTCACGATATCAATCTGGTGCGCAGCTTCTGCGATCGGGTGCTGGTGATGTATGCCGGGCGCGTGGTGGAGTCGCTGGCCGCCAGCGAACTTGACCGCGCGCAGCATCCCTACACCCAGGGACTGCTGGCAGCACTGCCCGACCTTGATCGGCGGCGCACGCGTCTGCCAGTGTTACAACGTCACGCCAGCTGGCTAACTGACTAAGGAGTTACGATGATTGAGGTGAAAAATCTCAACCTGAGTTTTGGTGAAGAGGGTCGCCGTAATCAGGTGCTGTTCGACGTCAGCCTGCAGGTTAAACAGGGTGAAATCTTCGGGCTGGTCGGTGAGTCTGGTTCGGGCAAAACCACGGTGCTGAAGTGTCTGGCGGGCCTGTTTAATCACTGGCAGGGAGAGCTGACCATTGACGGCCAGCCGCTGGCGCACCGCATCGATCGGGCGCGCTGCCGTCAGGTGCAGATGGTGTTTCAGGACCCTTATGGCTCGCTGCATCCGCGTCACACGCTGGGCGATATCCTTGAAGAGCCATTACAGATTCAGGGTATCGGGCAGCGCCAGCAGCGCGTCGTGGCGATGCTGGATAAGGTCGGGCTGAATCGCGCCTGGCAGACGCGCTATCCGCACCAGCTTTCCGGTGGTCAGCGTCAGCGCGTGGCGATTGCCCGGGCGCTGATTTTAGAGCCGCGCGTGCTGCTGCTGGATGAGCCGACCTCCGCGCTGGATGTTTCGGTGCAGGCGGAGATCCTCAATCTGCTCAGCGATCTGCAGCAGCAGGAGAACCTGACCTATCTGATGGTGACGCACGATCTCGGCGTGGTGGCGCACCTCTGCCATCGCGTGGGGGTTATGCAACAGGGCAAGGTACTGGAGACGCTGGATGTGCCGACGCTGGTGGCAGACCGGGCCGCGATGCCCTACACGCGGATGCTGGTGGAGGCGAGTCGTCATTACAATCCGGCGCTGGCGCAGCAGTGCTGACGTTCAGCTGATGTCGGGAAAGAGAGAATAAAAAAAGGCCGGTCAGACCGGCCTTATGACCCCGGATGCGTTAGTGGGTCAGCTGACGCACAAAAGCGACGATTTCCTGATTTTTGCCATGCTCAAACAGACACTGCTGGAAACGTGGGCCACTAACGGCAGTACGCACCAGTTCAGGGTCGATGGCGCGCAGCGTGTCGAGGTAGTTCTCTTTGATCACGGCAGCTTTGACCTGATTCAGCAGACCGGCATTACGCACCTGCGGCTCTTTACGCTCTGGCGGATAGCCATTGCCCTTCTCGCCGGTGAAGGCTTTTTCAAAGATAAAGCGCAGGTTAAGTTCAGCGCCCCAGCCAAAGCCTTTGGCGAACGGCAGAGATAAGGCATTACCGTTGTTGATCTGGGCAAACAGGTAGGCATCCGCCGGATCGATACAGTAGCCGCAGACGACGCCCGGGTGAATGTTAAGCGACATCAGCGCGCCCTGCCCGGTGCCGCAGCCCGCGACCACGAAATCCACGGCCTGGCTGTTGAGCAACACGCTGGCCTGAATGCCGAGGTGAATATAGGTCAGATGGTGATCCTGCTCATCGCTCATACCGACGTTGAAGACCTGATGGCCCAGTGGCTGTGCGACGCCTTCCAGTTCTTTCAGCACGGTAACGTTTTTAGCGGCCTGGCTGTTTTCCATCATTAACGCGATTTTCATGATCTACCCTTATAAATTAATTGAAACACCGTTTCATTTTAGTGAAAAACCACTAAAGTGCATAAACTAATTCACCCGAGTGCTGTGAGATCCATCACAAAACGGTCACCGCAGCAGGGGCAACCGCAGGAGGATTGCGATGTTTATCTACCATAAAGAGCGACCACTGGAAGATCTGGGCAACGGCGTGACCCGCCGCGTGCTGGCATACGGCGGCACCATGATGGCGGTAGAAGTGATTTTTGAGAAAGAGGCTGTCGGCCCGCTGCATCACCATCCCCACGAGCAGCTGACCTATGTGCTGAGCGGACGTTTTGCCTTCACCATCAATGGTGAAACGCGTGAGGTGGGCGCAGGAGATACGCTCTACAAAGCGCCCAATGTGGTTCATGGCTGTGTCTGTCTTGAGGCGGGCACGTTACTGGATACGTTTACACCGCAGCGCGAAGATTTCCTGACCGCTAAATAGTGCAGGCGGCCCGGTGGGCCGCCTGTTGAACTGACGCAGGACTGACCTGGTTTTTCCCGTCTCCGCATCCTGCTTCAGGCCCGCAGAATTTTTCTGAAATTCCTTCTCCCGCTAACTTAATGATTAGCTGACATTTACGCCGCAACCGCGCTGCGCTTAGCTTCGTCCTGAAAATCAATCGGGCAGATTTCTGTACAAATTCCGGATCGTTGTATAAGTTTAATAGCAATCGCCGAACATTTTTTAACCCGAAACAGGACAATATTATGCCAATGCAAAACACCCTCACGTTGCCGGTGAATCACAGTGGCCCGATCAAAAATGAGTTTAGTTCATCCTTTGCCGTGTCTGAACAGGACAAACTCAACTTTCTGATCGAAGAGTTACTGGAAGCGGGCAAGGAAAAAAGCTGTATGGAACTGCTGCGCCACCTGGCATCCGCAGACAGTGCAGAAGAAGAGGCATGCTGCCGCGAACTGCTGACGTTGCTGATGGCACAAAAATGAAGTCAGTTGCCAACTGTTCAGCGCCGATTCACCCCTTTCTGAAAGCGTATCTGATATTGCACTCAACGCCTGACCGCACTTCCCCGTTCAGGCGTGTCAACATGCCCAGCGAAAGCCGCGGTTTTTGCTGAATGCAGTAACATCCGCAGCAGCGAAGGCTGTTACGCGCGGTAAATCCGGGTTTTACTCACCAGCAACTTTTTGCCTCTCATTGCTTATCTCTCCCCTGTTTTGTTAGCCTGAATCCCGCTTCGGCGAGACCTGCTTTACTTTCCCTTCGCGTAATGCGCGCGGTTCACTATCAGGCTGACACAGGAGTGATATGACCATGACTTTTGCCCCCGCCACGCTGCATCTGCTGTGTGGAAAAATTGCCTCCGGGAAATCGACGCTGGCGGCGGAGCTGAGTGCCGCCCCCGGTTGCGTGGTGATCAGCGAGGACCAGTGGCTCGCCGCGCTCTATAAGGACGAGATGCAGTCGGTGGCCGATTACGTGCGCTATGCGGCAAAACTCAGAAAGGCGATGACGCCTCATCTGGTCGCGCTGCTTAACGCAGGGGTGTCGGTGGTGCTCGATTTTCCTGCCAACACCCGGGCGAATCGCGACTGGATGATGTCGGTGATTAACGCATCCTCTGCCGACCATCGCCTGCATTATCTGGACGTACCGGATGCGCTGTGTAAATCACGCCTGCACGCCCGAAATCAGGGCGGCGAACACGCCTTTGCCGCAACGGACGAGCAGTTCGCGCTGATTACCCGCTATTTCGAAGCGCCGCAGGAGGAAGAAGGCTTTAACCTGGTGCGCCACGGTTAATGCCTTCTGGCGCGGGATCTTAAGAGAGGTCGAGTGCCGCGAGCACGTCAGCAATCTGCTGGCAGTGCGCATCGGAGAGCGGCTGCAGCGGGCGCGGCAGGCAGTCGCGTTCGGTCAGTTCCAGCAGCCCCGCCGCGGCGCTGATCACCCGGAAACTGCCGCCATGCTGGCGGAACAGCGCCCATAACGGCTGCAGGCGATCGGACTGCGCCCTGACGCTCTGATGGTCGCCTGCGGCCGCCGCTTCGGTCATCGCTTTTGCAACGCGCGGAAACAGTCCGCCGCACACCGAATACCAGCCATCACAGCCCGCAATCAGCCCGTTGGCGGCTGAGGCATCGCCACTGACGCCAATCGACACGGAATCTGGCAGCGTGCCGCGCAGCTGAGCGAGGCGATCGTTAGCCGCAGATTGCTCCGCCGGTACCCCAGGAATTTTCACTGACCCGACACCGGAAAGTGTGGCGATCCGGCTCAGCAGCGCATCGGAAAACGTAAAATGGGTGGTGCCGGGGTTGTCATAGATACAGACTGGCACCGAGGCGTGTCGCGTTACGGTCTCGAAAAGCGTGAACACCTCATCTTCATTCAACGTCTGATAACCCAGCGGCGGCAGCAGTAAGGCGGCCGCGCCCGCCTGTTGCGCGTCCTCCGCCAGCGCCAGCACCTCGTCAGTGCCCACCGCACCAATGCAGATCATCACCGGAGTCGCTTCTGCATGTTCCACCGCCAGTTCTGCGATGCGCCTGCGCTGCGTGCGGGTGAGATAGGCGTAGCTGCCGGTGGACCCCAGCACGCCAAGGGAATCGACTTTTGCATCAGTCAGCCTGCGCAGCAGCCGCAAAAAAGCCGCTTCATCGGGCTTGCCTGCCGCAAAGGGAGTAAGGGGGAACGCACTGAGTCCGCTGAACATATCATCTGCTCCATTACAAGATTGCACCGGCTGGAGGTCGCCCCTGCAGCCATATTTCGTTACCGGCCGAAGCATCAACCCGCCCCGCCCGCTATTTTTGCGCTATCACCCAAAGGAGGATAGCGATGATTGCCGTACTATTTGAAGCCGAAGCCCGACCCGAACACCAGATGCGTTACCTGCAACTGGCTGCCGACCTTAAACCGCTGCTGATGCAAAACAGCGGGTTTATCTCTCTTGAGCGCTTTCAAAGCCTGACCGATGAGAAAAAAATTCTCTCGCTCTCCTGGTGGCGCGATGAAGAATCGGTGCTGGCCTGGAAGCGCAACCTCTGTCACCAGGCCGCACAGCGTGAAGGCCGCGAGACCCTTTTTGCCGGTTACCGTCTTCGCATCGTCACGCTGATCAGAGAATATGCCTCACAACAGGGAGTAAATTAACATGTTCGATATTCATGTCATCCTGCAAAATAGTCCAGGCACACTTTCCCGGCTCACCACGCTGCTGGGCCGTCATGGGATTGGCCTGGAAGGCGGCGGCCTGTTCTCCTTTGGTGAGCAGAGCCACGCTCATTTTCTGGTTGAGGAAGGCGAACGGGCGCGGGCCGTGCTGGAAGCCGGGGGTATCGCCGTCGAGGCAGTTAACGTTCCCCTTATTCGCAGGTTACCGCAACAGCGTCCCGGCGAGCTGGGGGCGATCACTGCACGCCTTGCCGATGCCGGAATCAACATACTGGTGCAATACAGCGATCACGCTAACCAGCTGATCCTGATCACCGATAACAATCGATCAGCCGCCGGGCTGACCACAGAATGGGCACGCTAATCTGATGGCAACACCACAACCGCACAACGCACCTGGCGATAGCGAAGCACTTGAGAATGCGATTGTGGGCGTCGCCGCCGCAATGGCCGATGCGTCACGGGTGAAGATGCTGTCCGCGCTGATGGATGGACGCGCCTGGACCGCCACCGAACTCAGTGCCGTCACTGACGTGGCGCCCTCAACCGCCAGCGCCCATCTGAACCGGTTGATCAACAGCGGCTTGATCGTCTGCGTGGCGCAGGGGCGTCACCGTTATTACCGACTGACCGGCAGTGACATCGCTGCGCTGATTGAGAACATGATGGGCGTATCGTGGCGACGGATTGCCGCGCCGGTGAGCACCACCCCGACATCACTTCGCTCCGCCCGCACCTGTTACGACCATCTGGCCGGTGATATTGCAGTGCAGATCTATGCCGCAATGGCGCAACAGGGCTGGATCACACCGGAAGGCAGCGTTGTCACCCTGTTGGGTCTGCAGCAGTTTGCGGCGTTGCAGATTGATCTGTCGCAGCCCGGACGCCGCAGAGCCTGCTGTGGCTGTCTCGACTGGAGTGAGCGCCGGTTCCATCTCGGCGGCTACGCGGGTGCAGCGCTGCTGAGTGCCTTTGAAACGCAAGGCTGGCTAACCCGGCAGCCTGGCTACCGTGAAGTGGTGTTTACCGTGGCGGGCGTCCGACATTTACATCAGATTTTTGGCATAACCTTTCCCTGACGCCTTGCTGCCTGCGTTCTGAACCCTCTTTGCCGCCAGACTCTGCGCTGATGGCCTCAGACAAGCCAGATTCCCCCTATTCGCCTGCAACACGCTTATGAAATCTGTCACATTTCCGCAAACTCCTCTCAAACCCACTAACAGGCACAAAAAAACCATCCCGCCACTTAACCTGTTGAATGCGAAACACTTTAAGTGATAACGCCTGGCAATCATGCGGCTGGCACATTAATCGATGCCCTTTTTGCACTTATTTAGCGCCGGGCGCTGATCCACTCTTCAGTCACAGGCGCGGCAAAAAGCGTCATACCTTACTGGAGTTACTGATGCAGACAACCTCACCCATGACTCACCGCGCCAGGATTGGCGCAATATTCCGTGTTACCTCAGGCAACTTTCTCGAACAGTTCGACTTCTTCCTGTTCGGTTTCTATGCCACCTATATCGCCCATACCTTTTTCCCGGCCAGCAGTGAGTTCGCCTCACTGATGATGACCTTTGCCGTGTTTGGCGCAGGGTTCCTGATGCGCCCGATTGGCGCGGTAGTGCTGGGGGCGTACATCGATAAGGTTGGTCGTCGTAAAGGGCTGATCGTCACGCTCTCCATCATGGCGGCGGGCACCTTTATGATCGTGCTGATCCCCTCTTACCAGAGTATTGGTCTGTGGGCGCCGCTGCTGGTGCTGATTGGTCGGCTGCTGCAGGGCTTTTCCGCCGGTGCGGAGCTGGGCGGCGTGTCGGTCTATCTGGCAGAGATCGCCACACCAGGCCGCAAGGGCTTCTACACCAGCTGGCAGTCGGGCAGTCAGCAGGTCGCGATTATGGTGGCGGCGGCGATGGGCTTTATCCTCAACGCGGTGCTGGAAGAGAGTGCCATCCGTGAATGGGGCTGGCGGATTCCGTTCCTGTTTGGCTGCCTGATCGTGCCGTTTATCTTCCTGCTGCGTCGCAAGCTGGAAGAGACCCAGGAGTTCAACAACCGTCGCAGCCATCCCGATGTGAAGCAGGTGTTCCGCATCCTGCTCGCCAACTGGCAGGTGGTGATTGCCGGGATGCTGATGGTAGCAATGACCACGACAGCGTTTTACCTGATTACGGTTTACGCGCCGACCTTTGGCAAGAAAGTGCTGCTGCTCAGCGCCTCTGACAGCCTGCTGGTGACGTTGCTGGTGGCGGTGTCGAACTTTATCTGGCTGCCGATTGGCGGCGCGATCTCCGACCACTTTGGCCGTAAGCCTGTGCTGGTCGCCATGACCCTGCTGGCGATCGTCACCACCTATCCGGCCCTGAGCATGCTGGCCGCCGCACCGGGCTTCTCGATGATGCTGGGCGTGCTGCTGTGGCTGTCAATGATCTATGGTCTCTACAACGGCGCGATGATCCCGGCGCTGACCGAAATCATGCCAGCGGAAGTGCGCGTGGCGGGCTTCTCGCTGGCCTATAGCCTGGCAACTGCGCTGTTTGGCGGGTTTACGCCGGTGATGTCAACCGGCCTGATCGAGATGACCGGCGATAAAGCCTCGCCAGGCTACTGGATGAGTTTTGCCGCAGTCTGCGCCCTGGGGGCAACACTTTATCTCTATCGTCGTACACGCAGTGCCGTATCACCTGCCCATGAAACCGTTAGCTGAGGAACGTAAAATGAAACTGAAAACGATGTCGCTGTACGCTGCTCTGCTGTTCAGCGTGGCGGGCAGCGCCACGGCGCAGGCAAAAGAGCTGACGGTGATGATCTCCGGCGGGTTTAAAGCAGCGTGGGATACGCTCTCGCCCCGCTTCGCCAGACAGGAGGGCATTACTATCAATACGGTCGCCGGCCCGTCTATGGGTAAAACCCCACAGGCCATTCCGGCACGACTGGCGCGCGGTGAACCGGCCGATGTGGTGATTATGGTCGGCGACGCGTTAAGCAATCTGCAAAAACAGGGCGAGACGCTGCCGGGTTCACGGGTTGAGCTGGCGGACTCGCGCATCGGGGCGGTGATCAAACAGGGTGCCACGCCGGTTAAGATCGGCAGCGAAAGCGCGCTGCGTACTGCTCTGCTGAACGCCAGCTCCATCGCCTACTCTGACAGCGCCAGCGGTAAGTATGTCAGCAGCCAGCTGTTCAGCCGCCTGGGCATTGAGGATCAGGTTAAGGGGAAAGCGGTGAAGGTTGAGCGCATCCCGGTGGCCTCAGAGGTCGCGGCCGGTAAATACGCTATCGGCTTTCAGCAGGTCAGTGAGCTGCTGCCGGTGCCGGGCGTCACTTTTATTGGCGAACTGCCGGACAAGCTGCAATACACCACCCGCTTCGCCGGTGCCGTGGTGCGCAAGTCAGCGCAGCCGGATGAGGCGGCTAAGCTGCTGCGCTGGCTCGCCTCTTCTGAAGCACAACAGGCGGTGCACGCCAGCGGACTCCACACCGTGAAAGCGTCAAAACCGGTCAGAGACGCTGATACTGTTCAATAATCAGGTTCTCCAGTTCGCCCGCAATGTGCGACAGCGTCCGGCCATTTTTACGTAGCAGACCCACGGTGCGTTTCACCTGCGGATCGGTCAATGGAACCGCCATCAGCAGGGCATGATCGTAGCCAGGCATCGACATGGCTGGGACGGCAGCAATGCCCAGCCCCGCCTCAACCATCCCCAGCATGGTGGTGACGTGCCGGGTTTCACAGATACAGGGTTTCTCCGGCATGATCGCCTGCAGCGCCTGATCCAGCAGGTGGCGATTGCCGGAGGTTTTATCCAGCCCGACCCACTCATACTGATAAAACGCCTGCCAGCTCAGACTCTTTTTGCCGGCTATAGGATGGTCACGCCGACAGGCCGCCACGTAGGGATCATCCATCAGCGGCTGGAAATGCACATCCGGCTGCGAGCGGCTGGAAAAACTGATGCCAAAGTCGGCCTGACCGCCAATCACCGCGTCATAAACGTTAGCCGCACTGCTGTCGATCAGTTTGACTCGTACGCGGGGATAGCGCGCCTGAAACAGCCGGATAATGTTGGGCATAAAGTAGTAGGCGGCTGACGGCACGCAGGCCACGGTGATCAGGCCGGTGCGGGCTAAGCTCACCTCACTGAGATCGGCCATGACCTCTTCAAAATCAGCCAGCAACTTATCCGAGCGCTGAGCAAACGCATGCCCCTTAAGGGTCAGCGTGACGCGGCGCGTGGTACGCTCAAACAGTTTGATCCCCAGCGAGGTTTCCAGCTTATCTATCCGGCGGCTCAGCGCCGACTGTGAGAGACAGATCGATTCCGCCGCCAGGCGAAAATTGCCAAACTCCACCAGCGCGCGAAACGCATAGAGATCGTTGAGATCGAAATTAACCGGCATAGCCCCTCTTATAAACTATTGGTGATTTAGCCAGCCTTCAGGATACTCGAATTTTGTAGCGAAGTTGTTAAAATAGATTAAAATCAAGAGATTCTATTTTAGCTTTATTGAAAAGGCCCACCGAAGCGAGCCTGTGCGGGTGATATTCACTCCTGTGAACCTGACATCAAATAGAGAACCAGGTCTTTCAGAATTGAAACCCCTCCATAAGAACAAAATAAAATCACAAAAAACTTTGCAATTCCACACGGCAGAAAACCCAGCCATCCATCCTGAGGGAATATATTCACTGAGGTTAAAAAAACAGTAGCTGATAATATCCCAGGCATTATACAGGCGTTTTTTACCCTTTTTTCCCTACCACGTGCATTGTCCGCCATAGTTATTCCCTGCCCCTCCACCATTTCCATTACCGGTGGCAGCGCAGGCTATTGCCCCTGTGACAACGCCTCTTACCACACCACCCCATGAATTTGAACCTGATATAATGCCTGTAACTAAACTTGATGCACATGGGTTATCTCTGATGATAGACCCTAAATCCAGACAGTTTGATTGTGTACCTACAAAACCATTCGCCTGTCCACCATAGCCATGCTGGCTTTGACGGGCGCCAGCACCGGCATAAGCTGGATCATATGCACCACTTGCACCTGCAACTATTTTTAAGTGATCTTCATATAAAATTCCATTTCAAAACCCTCAAGTTAAATTTTTACTCTTAAGTCGTAATGAACAGCGCTGCTGATTTTTTATAACACTCACAGAAAAGAAGATCAAACCAATCCGCTCATTGAATTAAATGTTAAATAAAAGCATAAAAGAGTTTATTTAATTGAAAATGTAACTAAAGAATGTATCCATCAATAATAAATCAAACACCAGGAAACGTGAAAAAAGAGACACCCCACGCATAGTCATTATTTTTTCAAACCTGACGTTAACTTCTCAACAACCCTTTTAAAGCAACCTCCATTGCGATTCGATTAAAAGCCACTCGCGAATCTAATTCGAATTTTTGTTTGCACAGTTATTACAACAAAAGAATTGATCCTATAATTCTAAAAAAGTCAGGGAGTATTCACTGATAGTTGCAGGTTTCAGGACGTGTTTATCTGGCGAGCACTGATTCAAAACAGCCGTTGCCGGAGGGTTTTTACCCTTCCGGCATAACGGGCTGCTCAACCTGATGCAGAAATCGTCCGGGATAATCGGGTTGGATGGCGTGCTGGGCGCTGTAACGCCCAAACAGCTTATAGCGGTTTAACGCGATACGGTCATAGGCAAAATTACTGATCGCGTCGGGAAAGTGGCGCAGCACCGCCAGCCCGCGCCACGGGGCCGGCAGGTGCTGCATCACGCGGAACACCGCCTGCGCCCGCAGCCAGTGCTGGTTATCGGCAATGTAGACAATGGTGCTGATGTTCTCTTCCGGCAGTCCGGCCCAGCGCAGCAGCGCTTTGCCTTGCTCGCTCTGCACCGAGGCAAAACGGACCTGCCGCGCCAGATGGTGACGCAGCAGGAACTGAACCCAGCCGTTGCACAGCTTACAGACACCGTCATAGAGCACGGCGCTTTCACCGGTTTGCAGATAAGGGGGCGACGACATCCTGCAACTCCTCACTCCTCTGATGATGAACTGAAGTGTAGCGGGTTCTGGTCAGTTGCTGCTGCAGCCAGTGAATGACGGCAGCGTGATCCTGAACGCAGGCATCAACCTCATACACCGGGCCCAGCGCCATCGGAGTGGCCTGTTGTGCCAACTGGCGCAGTTCCGGCAGATACTCAGCCCCCGGATGGCCCGGCAGCCGCTGCGACAGCCGCGCCTGATAGCGCGCCACCGCCGCTTCCGGTTCAATCTTCAGCCACAGCTCCAGCGCCTCTTCCACGCCCGCCTGTTTCAGTCCCTGCTCCAGCAGCGTACGGGGCTGGAACCCAAACCAGGCGTCAATCAGCCAGATCTGACTGGCGGGTGCCTGCGCGACGATGTTCCAGATCGCCTGATAGGCCGCGCAGCCCAGTTGCCGGTTACGCTGGCGATCGACCGGCGCAAAAGCGTGCATAAAGGGTTCTTTCAGGCTATCGAGCGTCAGCACCGGCCAGCCAAACTGTTGTGACAGCACGCGCGTCAGGGTGCTTTTACCCGATGCCGGAATACCGTTAACCAGCACCACGCGTTTGGGGGGGATGTTTTGCGTCATAAGATATCGATGACCTCCGCGACACTGCTGGCCTGACGTAACCGGACCAGCGTCTCCTCATCTTCCAGCAGCGACACAATCGCGCGGATCCCCTCTTCGATATGGGCATTGCTGTCACGCGCGCCAAACATGATGACAATGTCCGCTTTGTCACTGCCCTCAAACGAGATCGGCTCATTTAACAGAATCATACTGAAACAGTCGCGGATCACCCCCGCGTCCGGTCGCGCATGGGGAATGGCGATCCCCTCTTCAAACACGTAGTAAGCGCCATGGGCCAGGGTATTGGCAATGACCGCATCAGGATAAGAGGCATCGAGATAGCCGCCACTGACCAGGGGTTCGGCAGCCAGCGCGATAACCTGACGCCAGTCCGTGGCGTCGATACCAATCTGAATAGCGTTTGCCTCTTGCAATAACTGCTTAATCGTCATCAGCTCTCCTTAAATCGACTGGCGAACCACATTGCGTAATTCATCGATTTTGACAAACAGCGCATCAATTTCATTGCGATAGCGACGGCTTTTCGCAAATAAGCTTAATGCCCGGTTATATTCCAGCATTAATTGTTTTTGCGTTTCGCCATCACGCGGATTAATAGCCAGCTGCTGCTCCAGTTGCGTTATTTTCTCGCGACTTAATTCCGCCAGATGATCCTGTTGCTGCTCGCTGGGTTGTTCCACAGCCGGAGACTTTTTTAAGAATCCAAACATAGGCTCTCCTGCCCCGTAGCATGTCGGGGTGGCTCAGATTAATAGGTAATTATAAAAGGTTTGACGCAATAAGCCGGTGATGGCGAAACGGGCGATTACCGGAATAGCTGCATCTTCTCTACCAGCACACTGGTTACCGCATCATTGGCCGGCACCAGGAAATTACGCACGCTGTCATTGACCTTGCCTTTTTCAAAGGTCGATTTGCACTGCGCCACCCACTGAACATTCATTTCGGTGCCGACATTGACCTTCTCAATACCGCTGCTGACCGCCAGCCGCATATCTTCATCGCTGACGCCGGTGCCGCCGTGCAGCACCAGTGGCGTATGGGTTGCCGCCGTGATATCTGCCAGCCGCTGATGCTGAATATGGGCTTTACCGGTGTAAAGCCCATGCACGGTGCCGATGGAGATCGCCAGCATATCGACGCCGGTCTCTTCGACAAAGCGGCGCGCATCTTCCACCGGCGTAAACGCAATCGCCTCCATTTCCACGCATTTACCATCTTCCGAGCCGCCAATCGCGCCCAGCTCCGCTTCTACCGAAACATTGTGCGGACGCGCCATATCAATCACCCGGCGGGTATTGGCAATATTCTCTTCTATCGACAGATGTGACCCGTCATACATCACGGAACTGAATCCGGCATTAATCGCTGTCTGAATCGCCGCTAAATCGGAACAGTGATCGAGATGCAGACAGGTCGGGACATTCATACTCTCTGACAGCGATTTAATCGCATCGACCAGTAATTTATGACCGAGATATTTTGCCGTACCGGTGGAGATCTGAATCATTAACGGACTATTGGTTTTCTCTGCCGCTTTAAAATAGGCGGGCAGCATCTCCAGGCAGTGAAGATTAAAAGAACCCACCGCTTTAAAGTCGCGCTGTTTAGCCAACTGTAACAGATCGGCGAAGTTATAAAGTTTCATGGATTTTTTCCTCTTGAGGTTTTGTGGATTTGCCATTAACAAACCAGGCAAGCGCGGTAACAAAGGCAATAAACAGGGCAACGAACAGCCAGTTATTCTGGAAGGCGTGGCCGAGCACCAGGCCGGTACTGATGACATCTGAGTCACTGAAGGTCACACCGGTGAAGCCATAGCTCTCCAGCATCGGCACCAGGATGGCGGGCAGAATGGTGATAAAGAGGCCGTGGACGAAGCCGCCGATCATCGCGCCGCGCCGTCCGCCCATGGCATTACCAAATACCCCGGCGGTGCCACCGGCAAAGAAGTTGGTCAGCAGGCCAGGCAGGATCATCGCCAGACCAAACATCGGGAAGACGAGCATGCCGACAATTGAACCGAGCGTGGTGGCGAGAAAGCCAACAATCACCGCGTTCGGGGCATAGGGAAACATCACCGGGCAGTCCAGCGCCGGTTTGGCATCCGGCACGACACGCATGGCGATACCACGGAAGGCAGGCACCAGCTCGTTAAGCAGCAGGCGGACGCCGCTGTAGAGCACGAAGACCCCGGCCACGAACTGAATCGACTGCATAAAGGCGTACATCAGGTAGTTCATGCCGTTGCTGTACTGGGCGATAAACGCCGGACCGGCCGCCACGGCGGGGATCAGGTACATCGGCACCATCACCAGCGCCATTGACAGATAGGTATCCTGCAAAAACTTGAAGTTATCGGGCAGCTTAAGATCTTCCGTGGATCGCGATCCTTTGCCGACCACTTTGGCGACCGCCGCAGTGACCAGATAACCAATGGTGCAGAAGTGACCCAGGGCAACGTCGTCCGAATCGGTAATACGTCGTACCACCGGCTGCGCCAGCGCAGGCATCACCACGGCCATGATCCCGCCAAAGATACCGCCGGTCAGGATCAGCGGCAGACCGGTCAGCCCCGCTTTGTAGCCAATCACCGCGCCAATCGTCGCCATCCACAGCAGGGCCTGCCCGGTGAGGAAGATGTACTTAAAGGGCGTCAGTCGCGCGATGATGATATTGACGATAAAGATCACCAGCAGCGTCAGAGCGACTTCAGATCCCAGCTCACGGTTAGCCAGCCCGGCAATGGCGGCAACATCGGTGATATAGCCGCGCATGCCAAAGCCGTGGGTAAAAATGGTATTGAGGAACGTCAGGGTTCCCACAATAATATTGATACCCGCCATCATAATTAAAAAACCGAGCAGGGTTTTAAAGGTGCCTTCCACCACCTTGCCTGCGGATTTCTTTTGCAGCAGCAGACCAATCAGGGCAATAAAGGCGATCAGAATCGACGCCTGCCCCAGCAGATCTTTTACCAGGAAGTCGATCACACTATTCATGGGCGGCGACCTTTACGTTGCGTTCTTTTAAAAAGGCCAGGATCTTCTGCTCTATTTCCGCTTTATCGGTGAGCCGGTTAAGAATAATGACCCGCTTAATCTGTTCCGGACTGGCGTCGGCATTTAACACATCGGCAAAGGCTTTTTGCGTCAGAATCATGTCCGACTTAAAGGCATTTGCTTCTGAAATGGTGGTGTGATCGATATCGGCCTCAATCTCCAGTTTTTTTAAAACCGCTTTTGCGCTCATCTCAATCGCAAAACTGGATCCTAAGCCACAACCACAGACACATAATATTTTCAGCATGGTTTTCTCCTCACAATATATTGAGTTGTTTAGCGAGTTTGTAATGGTGCCCGTCAATATCGACCAGGCGTTTTTGCATGCTTATTAAATCAATCGGAATCGGTTTATTGCTGCCATTGATAATGACCGCTTTATTCCGCATGCCTGACTGAATACAACGCACCACTTCACTGGCCATAATGGTGCCCTGATAAATCTCTTCGCAGGTGGGATCACCATTCCGCAGTCCGTAACCGAGGATAGTTTTACGGACGCGCACGCCAATAAGTGGCTCAAGCTGTTTGATTAAGGTGTCGATAGCTCCCTGAAAACCGGGCGAATATTCGCGGGTGTAGCCTTCTGAACAGAGAATGATCACGCTGTTCTGTTCTGCCAGTCGCCGGGTGATGCGCTGCGCCAGTTGTGGCAAAGGAATCTGGCACTCCGGGATCAGCGCAATGTCCGCGTTGGATTTAATCGCCGACTGCAGGGTTAATTCGCCGCAGTAACCGCCGAGTAACTCCAGCATAAATACCCGGCCAGGTAAGGCGCGCCCGGTATTCCGCAGTTTCGCGACCTCTTTTAATACCTGCTCGCAGGCGGTGGAAAAACCCAGGGTGTAATCACTGCCGAAGACATCATTATCGATAGTCATGCCGACGCCGAAACAATTAACGCCAGACTCCGACAGGGTATGGAGAAATTGCAGCGACCCGTCTCCGCCCGCCATAATTAACACTTCAATACGGGCGCTTTTCAGCTGGCGGGCAATACATTCATATTCGCTGCGCACCAGTTTCTTTTGCGTGCGTCCCGATTGCATAACCGGAATTGAGGCGATGGAAAAGTCGAGCAGATCACGCTGGCTGATATCACGATGGTTATTTGCCAGCAGGCCGGGAATGCCACCATCAAATATCACGATCTCCGCCTGCGCCAGTCTCCCTAACTGAAAGACAAAATTATTAATGCCGGTCACATCACCGCCACTGATCACCATTCCAATTCGCATTTCCCTCACCTCGCGGACTTAATCTGCTGAGGGCCATTCTTCCGGTAAGTGGGGTTGCTATTTGCAGAGGAGATCACAGTTACGAGCGGTATTTTTTAGGCGGAGTTATTGACAGGGGTGTATGAACGGCATTTTTTGTGATTAAAATCACACTACCTGCGGGAAGACCGATTAGAGAGAAATCATATTAATCAACAGGTTAGATCCGAAGAAATCTGACTTTTATTTCGCTACACAGCGGCACAGAGTAGCTTATTTCGTGCTGTTGCAAATTTGTGACTTTCACCTCATTTTTCCCGGCTCCGGGAAAGATAAAGCGTTCAGAAAATAGTTGATGAGGAGATATCCGGATTATTTTATGGCAGATAAACAGGCGGGCAGAATGGATTTCAGAGTGGAAGAAGGCGCGGAAAAAAAATTAATAAGGGACGTAGCAGCAAGCCGCTACGCCCCAAAAAGCTTACTTCGCGTAGGCTTCAGTAGACAAAGTCAGAGTGACCTCGTCGCTTACCGCTGGGACATATTTGTCCAGCTTAAAGTCAGAACGCTTGATGGTGCCGGTGGCATCAAAACCAATCGCCTGCTTTTTCACCATCGGATGCTCGCCCTGCTTGTTCAGCGTCGCGTGCAGCGTAACCGGTTTGGTGATCCCCTTCAGGGTCAGGTTGCCTTCAACATCAAATTTGTTGTCGCCCTTCGCCACCACTTTGGTGCTGTGGAAGGTCGCAGTCGGATATTTAGCGGTGTCGAAGTACTCAGCGCCTTTGAATTCTTTGGTCAGCGCAGCCACGTGGCTGTCGATTTTGCTGACTGGCAGGGTCACGTCAACGCGTGATGCCTCTGGATGATCTTTATCAAACACCAGGTTACCGGTTGCATCAGGGATATCAGCGGTAGGGTTTGAGAAGCCGAAGTGGTTCCAGGCAACAATCACCGACGTATGCTCAGGATTCAGCTGGTAGTGCATCGCCTCAGCCTGAGACAACGGGGCGTAAAGGGTGGCAGCGGCTAACAGGGGCAGTGCAATACGTTTGAAGTTTTTCACGGTCAATTCCTTATGCGGACAAAGTGAATTGAGTGTGATCCAGTTCGCCCGGAATAGACAGTGAAGAGATTTGTCGGTAATTTTCAAATAAATTCAGCAACTTTATACCGGGTACTACAGATTCTCGCCGCCGGTGAACAGCACCCGCCAGCGGCGGCGATCCTGAATCAGCGTGCGGTGAAGCTGTTGCAGATCCGCAAGTGTCAGCGCCTCAATCTGCGCCGCATCCGGTTCTGCCAGGCCATTGTCAGCGCGTAAGCACGCCAGTGGCTGCTCCACTTCCCGGCTCAGAAGACGCGCTTTCAGTGCCGCCAGATCGTAACCCGCCAGCGTCTCGTTCAGTGACCGCAGGAAGTTGCGGCAGTAGCGCAGCAGTGACAACGCGCTGTAATCGGGCGATTGCAGCGCAAACAGTACCCCATCTTCATCGGCACAGCGCATATAGCGGCTGCTCACCACATAACCGATAGGCTGCTCAACGCGATAGCGCTGGAAAAAGCGCGGCTCGTAGATCAGCGCCAGCGCGCGTAGCGCCGCCAGCTGTTCAGGTCGATGCAGCGGGATAAACAGCAGCAGAGCATTGTCCGCGCTGCTGTGTGGAAGGCGCGTCATACCGGTTTGTGTCGTCATGCGCTTTGGCGGCGTGTCAGGGTTAACCGGCAGCGACAGTGCGCTCAGCCGCCGGGCAATCAGTGAATGCAGTGCCGCGTTGCCGCCTTTCAGCGCCGCCCGCCAGCAATGTGGCGTAATAGTGGCGGCCAGCTGCCAGGGCAACTGCCGCAGCAGTGCACGGATCGCGATGCTTTCTCCCGAAGAAGGCTGCGCCGCCTCAACCGGCAGCGTCAGTGCGGCGACAATCTGGCTCAGCGCCCGGTCAGCCACCGCCTCATCCGGCGTCAGTTGTAGCGTCAGTTGCCACACGCCCTCCACTTCCTGCCAGCTGCCGTTGCCGCCCTGATGACGCAACGCGGCAAACAGCGGACGTAACCGCCGGCCCAGCGCTTCGCCTGTCGCTTCGGTGAACGTTGACCAGAACTCTGGTCGCAGGATCAGCGTCGCCTGGGGGTCATCAGGCTGATGATGCGGCAATGCCACCGCCTGTGCGGGCAGCGGCTCAGACGTTAAGGCGGTCTCGAACGGATAGAATGTGAAATGCGCCGGGGGTAGCGCCTCAGACGGGGCTGGTTGCCAGGTGGTCAGCGCCAGGCTGAATCCCTGCGTCTGAAGGGTTTCCTCAGCCGGGTGCGACGTGCAGAACAGCAGCGTGCCCGGCGCGTCGGTGAGACGCGCCAGCAGCGGCTGTAACGCAGGCACGGCTTCATCTGGCGCAAATCCGATTGCGCGCTGGCGTAACTGCTCCATTGGTGACGGTGTCACGAATCGCTGCTGCGCCAGCTGGTGATAGTGTTGATGTTGTGGCGCATTCGTCTGGCGCAGTGCATCCAGATAACGGTCGATCAAAACATTAACGGTTTCGGGTTGATGCGTTTCAACGCCCAGCGCCAGCCAGAGCGCGCCTCCCGCCTGATAGATCCACTTCAGCTCCAGCGACTCCGCCAGACCCTGCTCACGCAGGGTAGCCAGCAGCGATCCGGGTGCTTCATCCAGCAGAAATTCACGCCATAACGTGACACCGTCACTGTTATCCAGTATCCAGCTGCGCCATAGCGCCCCGGGTGCGGTCTCTGCCAGCTGCCAGCAGGTATCGCTGGTCAGCTGCGGCGGTGGCAGATCCTGTCGCCACTGACCGGAGGGCAGCGCGGCAGCAACGTTACGCGCCAGCTGTTCCAGCTCATCCAGTGAGTGTGGCCCCTGCAGCCAGAGCCGCATATTGCTGGCGAAGTAGTAGCGCTGGTGGAACTGGCGCAGCGCCCGCTGCAGTGCAGAGAGCTCATCGCCAAAACTTGTCCGGCTGCCAATATGGAACCGGTGGAATTCCGCAGGTGACGCGGCGGCGTGCAGCAGTGCCGCTTCAATGCGTGACGGCTGATGACGCTGCAATAGCTGATATTCCGCATCAATCACCGCCACTTCCTGACCGATCGCCTGATTATCAAGCAGCGGATGGCAGACCATATCCTGCAGCCGCGCCAGCCCGTCAGCCAGCAGCGACGGCGTGACCTCAAAAAAGAACGCGCTGCGCCGGGCCAGCGTGGTGGCGTTAACCCTGCCACCCTGCGTCTGAATCCAGCTCATCAACCGGCCCTCATCAGGCCAGCCGGTGCTGCCGGTGAACAGCAGATGTTCCAGCAGATGCGCCAGTCCGGGCCAGCGATCGGGTTCGTCGTGACTCCCCGCGCCCACCTGAATCAGGGCGGCGGCCTGGCTGGCATCGGGCTGATGCACCAGTTCAACCGTCAGACCGTTTATCTCCAGGCAACGCGTTTTCATCAGAGGTTCCGTGTTTTATAGATCAGTTGTGAGTTGCTGCGGTTACGGAACTGCAGCTGACCAATTTTAATGTCGCTGCAATCCGCCTCACGCCGGGCGTCAAGGATTTTGCCGTGATGCGGTGATTTGCTGCAGACCGGATCGGTGTTGTCGGCATTGCCGGTCAGCATGTAAGCCTGACAGCGACAGCCGCCAAAATCTTTCTCTTTCTCATCACAGGAGCGGCATGGCTCTGGCATCCAGTCAAAACCGCGATAACGGTTGAAGCCGAATGAGTTATACCAGATATCGTCCAGACTTTGCGTCAGCACTGAGGGAAATTCTACCGGGAGCTGACGCGCACTGTGACACGGCAGCGCGGTGCCCTCTGGCGTAACGCTAAGGAAGATGGCACCCCAGCCACCCATGCAGGGCTTAGGACGCTCTTCGTAGTAGTCTGGCGTCACAAACAGCAGGTTGGTCAGATTGCCGGTGGTGCTCATCCGCTCGCGGTAGGTTTTCACCACCGCCTCTGCGCGGGCGATCTGCTCGCGGGTGGGCAGCAGGCCTTCACGGTTAAGCTGCGCCCAGCCGTAGAACTGACAGGTCGCCAGTTCCACGTCATCCGCTTCCAGTTCAATGCAGAGATCGATGATCCTGTCGATCTGGTCGATGTTATGGCGATGCAGTACAAAGTTCAGCACCATCGGATAGCCGTGGGCTTTCACCGCTTTCGCCATCTCCAGCTTCTGCTGAAACGCTTTTTTCGAACCGGCCAGCGCCGCATTCAGGGTTTCGTCACTCGCCTGGAAGCTGATCTGGATATGATCCAGCCCCGCCTCGCTGAACGCATCCAGCTTCTTCTCCGTCAGGCCGATGCCCGAGGTGATCAGGTTGGTGTAGAAGCCGAGATCGCGCGCCGCCTTGATCAGCTCCGGCAGATCTTTACGGACCAGCGGCTCGCCGCCCGAGAATCCGAGCTGCACGCTGCCCATCGCCCGCGCCTGACGAAACACCTCAATCCACTGCTCGGTGGTCAGCTCCTTCTCCTGCTGGGCGAAATCCAGCGGGTTGGAGCAGTAGGGACACTGCAGCGGACAGCGATAGGTCAGCTCGGCCAGCAGCCAGAGCGGCGGATTCACGTCAGGTTTATGCGGGGTCACGGAACTGTATCCACTTCTGTTCATAGGCTGATTGCAGGAACTCTAAAACGTCTGCACCCACGCCGCCCGCTTCCGGAAAACGGCTATCCAGCGTTGCGATAATCGCGGCGATATCCTGCTTGCCATCCACCAGCTCAAGGATGGCAGCGGCGGTTTCGTTCAGCTTCGCCATGCCTTCGGGATAGAGCACCACATGGGTATCCTGGGCGGCTTCCCACTGCATGCGGTAGCCGCGACGAAACGCGGCAATCGAGTTTTCATTCATCTGTTATACCAGTCGGGTGGTGTGCCACGCCGCTTTATCAGTCACGGTGTGATAAGGCGGACGTTTCAGCTCGTACGCCATGGTCATGGCATCCAGCATGCTCCATAAAATATCGAGCTTAAACTGCAAAATTTCCAGCATGCGGTTTTGCGTCTCAGCGGTGGTGAAATATTCCAGCGCCAGCGCCAGACCATGTTCCACATCGCGGTTCGCCTGACCCAGGCGACTGCGGAAGTAGAAATAGCCCTCTTCTTTGATCCACGGATAGTGCTGCGGCCAGCTGTCGAGCCGTGACTGGTGGATCTGCGGGGCGAACAGCTCGGTGAGTGAGCTACAGGCTGCCTCCTGCCAGTTGGCGCGGCGGGCAAAGTTAATATATGCATCCACCGCGAAGCGCACGCCCGGCAGCACATGCTGCTCTGAAAGTAGTTCTTCGCGCGTCAGCCCGACCGCCTCGCCCAGCCGCAGCCAGGCCTCAATGCCGCCCTCTTCGCCGTTACTGCCGTCGTGGTCGAGGATGCGCTGCACCCATTTACGGCGGGTAGCCGGATCGGGGCAGTTGGCCATGATCGCCGCATCTTTCAGCGGAATGGTGGTCTGGTAATAGAAGCGATTCGCCACCCAGCCCTGAATCTGCTCGCGCGTGGCCTGACCGTTATGCATCGCGATGTGATACGGGTGATGGATATGATAGTAAGCGCCTTTGTCGCGCAGGGCCTGTTCAAAAGCCTGCGGCGACAACGTGTCAGTGATCTGCATATTTTAGCCCTGAAGGTGGATCGCCATTCCGTCCCAGCTCACCTCTATTCCCTGCTCCGTCAGAAACTGACGCTGCGGTGACTGCTCGTTAAGGATCGGATTGGTGTTGTTAATGTGGATCAGAATTTTGCGTTTTGCCGGCAGCGATGCCAGCAGCGCCATCAGCCCCTGCTCTTCCGCCAGCGCCAGATGGCCCATCGCCTTGCCGGTGTTATGGCCCACGCCGGTAGTCAGCAGCTCATCATCCTGCCAGACGGTGCCATCAATCAGCAGGCAATCCGCTTTTTGCAGCCACGGCAGGATCACCGCATCCGGCTCGCCCAGGCCTGGCGCGTAGAGCAGCGTCTGGCCATTCGCGCGATTTTCAATAAACAGCGCCACGTTATGGCCCGGCAGCGGCCGGTCGCGATACGGCGAGTAAGGCGGTGCATTACTGATAATCGGAATCGCGGTGAACTGAAGATCATCACAGACATCGACGCTGAACGGCGTCAGTGGCGCAATGGGACGATGCTGTAAGCCGCCATTCCAGTGGGTAAGCATTGGAAAGATCGGGAAGCCGGTGCTGAGGTCACCATGCACTTCCGGCGTACACCACACCTGATGCGGACAGCCCTCACGCAGGCTCAGCAGCCCGGTGGTGTGATCGATCTGGCTGTCGGTAAGGATAATCGCGCCGATCGCCGTGCCGCGTAACACCCCTTTGCGGGTCAGTTCTGGCGTATGCAGGATCTGCTGGCTGATGTCGGGTGAAGCGTTGCATAACACCCAATCTTCGCCGTTATCGCTGAGGATAATCGACGATTGCGTGCGTGCCTGGGCCTGGATCGTGCCGTTACGCACGCCGTGGCAGTTGGCGCAGTTACAGTTCCACTGCGGAAACCCGCCGCCCGCGGCTGAACCGAGGATTTTGATAAACATAGAGGAAAACCAGAAGTTGAAAAAAAATGCCCGCTCAGAGGGCGGGCAGAACGATTAACGGTTGGAGATGTAGAGAGTCACTTCCAGACCGAGACGCATATCAACGAAAGTTGGTTTTTTCCACATGAGTTACTTCCTCTTGGTTAACAGTAAATGAGCTGCCTGAAATCAGTGTGACCGGCATTGAATGAGACCGCCGTCACAATTTCCAGGCAGATGTTGCGCCAATGGCGCGTCGGGATCAAGCCCGGAACATCAGGAAATTGTTATCACAGCCCGGTCAGATGTAAAACCCGCTGCCAGTTTCCCCATGCCAGTTTCTCTGTCAGAGTCTGATCATAGCCCGCTTCCTGAAAAGCGGCGAGCAATCGCGGCAATCCGCTGACATCGCCCAGCGCAGCCGGTGGGGTAATCCCGTCGAAATCAGAGCCAAAGGCTACATGGTCGCTGCCCATTATCTTCAACAAGTGATCACAATGCTTAACAATTTCTGTTAATGGCGTGTCAGCGTCGCGTTTACCGTCGGCGCGCAGAAAAGCGTTGCCGAAATTAATGCCGACCAGACCGCCGCTGTCGCGGATTGCCACCATCTGGTCATCCGTCAGATTACGCGGCTGCGGACAGAGAGCATGCGCGTTGGAGTGGCTGGCGACCAGCGGCGCGCTGGAGAGCCGGGCGGTGTCCCAAAAGGCTTTTGCGTTCATATGCGACACGTCAATCATCATCTTCAGGTCACTCGCCTGCTGAATCAGCTTCTCTCCGGCGCGGGTCAGGCCTGGCCCGGTGTCGGGCGAGCCGGGAAAGGTGCCGCTGACGCCTTCACCAAAGCGGCTGGCCAGATTCCAGAATGGCCCGATGCTACGCACCCCCGCCTGCCAGAAGGCGTGCAGTTGCTCGCCCTCCTCATCCAGCGCATCAGCACCTTCGATGTGTGCCACCATCGCCAGTACGCCTGCGGCGCGGCAGGCGGCAATCTCGTCATGGCTGCGGCAGAGTTGCGCCCGTCCGCCTGACGCATCGGCCAGCTGCTGCAGGATCTCAAGCTGTTGCCACATGATCTGAAGCGGTTGAAACGGCTCGTCGGCACGTGTCGGAACGGTGCGGGCAATGTACTCCTGCGGAGGCACAAAGATTGCAAACAGCCCGCCGCCGAGCCCGCCCTGCTGAATGCGCGGAAAATCGAGGTGGCCCCGTTCAATCCCCTGATAGAACGCCTGCGCGGGCGCATCACGATGATGCAGCCAGAGGTTAAGCAACAGATCGTTGTGACCGTCAAAAATCAGCATAAGAGTCCACCCAAATAAACAGGCGACCATGCTAACCCTGCCCGGCGGATTCACCAAACCAGAGCGCACGCAGAGTGTTGTCCTGAATATTGCATGGTACTGTGCAGAGGATTTTTATCATGGGCCAGGCAGAATCAAAGAAGCAGGCGCGATTTGGAAGGCAGGTGTGCATCACTAAGGGAGATAGCCCGGATCCTGATCCTTAATGGGCAGATATCGGCTTTAAACTGTACCACAACACTTTAGAATTGTTTTTGCGTAACGCAGTAAATTTATTTATCTTTATTTCAGTTTTTCAGGAATATGAAGTGCTGTTCCTTTAACACCAATACTGATGGAGAATGGAAGCATGGCGCGTAACATAGCCCCCGGATATTGTGTTGTGGAAAGACCTGGCACGCTGGAGTATCAGGCACGGGAACTCTTCAGGGATATTCGCTCCCCGGCTGCCAGTCTGTTTATGAAACTTAATGCGGATACGCAGTATCTGAAACCGGGCCAAATTTTAATTGTTGCTGATCCGGACACGCCTGATCACCTGACAATGCAGATGCTGACGACACTCAGACAGGCTAAAAATAAAACCAACGCAGCGCTTATAGGCTTGAGTAGCGACGATGCCGGATTCATGCAGAAACATTACGGAATGATTGCTGCGTTGACTGGTGCCGGAGACAAGGTTTTCGGCACTGTGGGCGATGTCGGCGAAAAGTATTTTAAAGCTATTGAGCAGACACTGAAAAAAATTGAAGCCAGCTATCAGAATCAATTTCGTACTCAGGGGACATTAATCAGCCAGCAGTTCTTTGTGGAACGTAATCAGTTGCTTAATCAGCTAAAGGAACTCGTTAATAAGCCCCTGTTAAAATCTCTCGCCCGGTATATCGTGAAATTCCAACAGTATGACAATATGAAGCGAGCATTAAACCTCTCCAGTCGTTCGATTGTGCATGAGTGGTCTACCGTTGGGTTAGGTGGCATTCCAGGATATTCGTATTATATCGGCAATGCAGCAAGGGCAGCGCGCTTCCTTAAGACCGGAGGATATATAGGTATCGGGTTTGCTTTCGTCGGGACAAGTAACGATGTGGTGAATGCCTGCTCAGAAGGGCGCGAAAATGAATGCAGGAAAATAGCTGTAAGAGATTACACAAAGTTTGCTGTCGGCACCGGTGGTGCAATGTATGCTGGTGCATGGGGGGTTCTGCTGCGTTAGCGGGTTGCGCGGCCATTGGGATAGTGACCGCAGGGGCCGGAGGTGTTGCTTGCGCGGCTGTGGGTTCCCTGGTCGGCGGTTATATCGGTAGTACGGCCGGCGAAAAAGCAGTTGATTATTTACTGGGGTCAACAGGTGACTGAGTTTTATATATCAAGAATGGGGTTGTTCTTTGGCCTGGCAGGCAGCTTTTTTATTTTCATATCTTTCTTCCTTTATTTTTTTAACAAAAAAGAATATGACAAACTCATTTCATTGTTTCTGGAAAAATATCAGTTCCCTCCCCCCTATTCGTTCTATCACATGGTCGGTTTTTTTGGCGCATACCAGGTGTGCAGGTTTTTCATTAAGCTGAGCATGAATAAACGAATATCCTCCCTTAACAAGGATAGTCCTGCTTATTCCTTTTTCAGCGAAAACAGACTGTCAGTAAGTCGGTGGATGATATATTTATCACGACTGTGGATGTTTGCAGGAATCTGCTATCTCGGAACAGCGCTGGCTGTTCTGATATTGAGCATTCTCAGGTGAAAACTAAGCTTATCGCCACATAACGTTACTAGCCCACTATGTGGGCTTAGTACGCAACTACAGCGCCTATCCAGCACCAAATCTGCCATCGACTTAAAGCCCTTCAATGCTCCATCAGCCATCTGCGCTTTCAGGCGCAACAGCCCTGTTACAGTTTGAGTATTCGCCTTGATGTGTATTGTCACTTTTGCGCGTCAGGTTGTCAGCCCTGCGCGCGCGGACCCGGAGGCGTGTCGGCAGACTGATAAAAAAACCACAGGAGACTCCTATGCTGACCCGACCCGCTGATAAATATCATCCCTCCCCGCTGATCACCCTGCCCGATCGCCAGTGGCCCTCACGCCAGCTGACCCAGGCGCCGCGCTGGCTCTCCACCGATTTGCGTGACGGCAATCAGGCGCTGGCAGAACCGATGGATCGGGAACGCAAAATGGCCTTCTGGGATCTGCTGCTGCGCTGCGGGTTCCGGGAGATCGAGGTCGCCTTTCCCTCGGCGTCGCAGACCGATTTCGATTTCGTCCGCGACCTGATTGAGCAGCAGCGTATCCCGGAGGATGTGACGTTACAGGTGCTGACTCAGGCGCGGGAAGACCTGATTGCCCGCACGTTTGTGGCGCTGCAGGGTGTGCCCCGCGCCATCATACATCTCTATAACGCCACCGCGCCGCTGTTTCGCGAGCGGGTATTTAAACAGAGCAAAGCGGAAATCGTGGCGCTGGCCACCGCTGGTGCACGGCAGATCCGCGCCGAATGCGAGGCGCAGCCGGAAACCTACTGGACCTTTGAATATTCGCCCGAGACCTTCTGCTTTACCGAGCCGGAGTTTGTGCTGGAGATCTGCGAGGCGGTAGCCGATGTCTGGCAACCGGACGCTCAGCGCCCGATGATCATTAACCTTCCCGCCACGGTAGAGGTGAATACCCCCAACGTTTATGCCGATCAGATTGAGTTTTTCTGCCGTCACTTCAGCCGCCGTGATGCCGTCTGCATCAGCGTGCATCCGCACAACGATCGCGGCACCGGCGTCGCCTGCGCAGAACTGGCGCTGCTGGCGGGCGCTGACCGGGTCGAGGGCTGTCTGTTTGGTAACGGTGAACGCACCGGCAATGTGGACCTGGTGACGCTGGCGCTGAATCTCTATACCCAGGGCGTTTCGCCCCAGCTCGATTTCAGCCAGATGCATGAGGTGATTGAAGTGGTAACCCGCTGCAACCAGCTGCCGGTTCATCCGCGCCATCCCTATGCGGGCGAGCTGGTCTTCACCGCCTTCTCTGGTTCTCATCAGGATGCGATTAAAAAAGGGTTTGCCATCCGCGCTCAGCAGCAGGAGACAGAGTGGCAGATGCCTTACCTGCCGCTGGACCCGGCCGACATTGGCTGTAGCTATGAAGCGGTGATCCGCGTTAACAGCCAGTCGGGAAAAAGCGGGGCCGCCTGGCTGCTGGAGCAGAATCACGGGTTACAAATGCCGCGAGCGCTGCAGCAGGATTTCAGCCGCTGTGTTCAGCAGGAGACTGACCGTCACGGCGGAGAGATGACGCACTACGCGCTGTGGCAGCTCTTCTGCCGCCAGTATGGCGTAACGCAGCCCGCGTTGGCATTACAGCGGGCTGACAGCCAGAGTGACAGCGGCGGGCAGACGCAGATTAGCGCCAGCGTGGTGTATCAGACGCAATCGCTGATGCTGACCGGCAGTGGCAACGGCTGGCTGTCGGCGGCGGTCAATGCCCTGCGCAGCGCGTTTGATCTGCATCTGACCATTGAGGACTATCACGAGCATACGCTGGGACGGCGCAGTGACAGCCGCTCGGTGGCCTATATCAGCTGCGTGGATGCCCGTGGCGCGCGAGCCTGGGGAGTGAGTATCGACAATGACACCGCCCGCGCCGCAATGCAGGCGCTGCTCAGCGCGGCAGGCCAGTTTCTGCAGGCGGAAAGTAGTCCGTCGGAGAGACGCCCAGCAGACGACGAAACATCGCACTAAACGCGCTGGGGCTTTCATAGCCCAGCTCCAGCGCCACCCGCAGCACGGAGTCGCCCTGAGCCAGTCGCGTCAGGGCGATAGCCAGTCGGGCACGCCGCACCCAGTCGCTGAACTGCAGGCCGGTTTCGCGCATAAAATGGCGGGCCAGAGTGCGGCCCGAGACATTCAGGTGGGCGCTGGCCCGCAGCAGCGTCCAGCTCTCACCGGGCGTCTGCTGAATCAGCTCGCACAGCGCCTGTAAACGGGGACTGTCGGGCGTCGGCAAGGCAAAGGGCAGCACGTCCATGCCGCGGATTTCATCCAGAATCAACTCCATCACCCGCTCGGCCCGACTGCCTGCGGCGTAACGCTCTGGCAGGCTCAGCGCCGTGACAATCAGCTCGCGCAGCAGCGGTGAGATTTGCACCACCTGACAACTGGCGGGCAGATCGGCACGCGCCAGCGGATCGATAAACAGCGTGCGCGCCGCCACACTGCCGGTAATCTGCAACGCATGACGGGTAAATGCGGGCAGCCAGACGCCGCGACTCGGCGGCACAATCCAACTGCCATACTCCGTCTCCACCCGTACCACGCCGCTCAGGGTGTGGATCAGCTGGGCACAGGCGTGCTGGTGCCAGGGTTCGCTGGCACCGTGCAGGTAATCGTGCGCCAGCGGCACCAGCGGACGCGTGCTGAAGTCAAAATGCTGCTGACTCATTGCGCCTTCAGGTAGCGGTAGATCACCGCCAGGTCCTCTTCACCGTGTCCGGCCTCCACCGCCTGCTGCCAGAGCTGTGCAATATTCTCCAGCGCCGGCAGCGGCGTCTCTGCGGCATCCAGCGCCAGGCGGGCATCTTTCAGCGCCCAGACCAGATGCATCTGCGGCGTGAAGTCGTCGCTGGCGATCATCCCGAGCTTCATTTTTGCATACGGTGCGGCCAGCGGACCGCCCTCCAGCACCTGCCAGAGATCGTCGGTGGAAAAGCCGAACTGCTCGGCCAGCCGGGTACTCTCCGCCAGGCTTTGCATCATGCCAATCAACCAGCTGTTGATCACCAGCTTCATCCGGGTGCTTTTTCCCGCCTCGCCCAGCCACTGGGTGCCTTTACTGATGGCAGCAAACACCGCTTCTGCCGCCTGCGCCCGGCTCTGATCGCCGCTGGCCAGCACCAGAATCTGCGCATTCTCTGCTGGCGCTTTGGTGCCGGAGACTGGCGCATCGATCAGTAACAAATCGGGGCGTTTTTCTGCGAAAAAGGCGATCAGCGCGTCGGTTTTTTCTACGCCGATGGTGCCCATCTGGCAGAGCGTCGCGCCCTGCTTAAACGCCTCTTTGACCTGATGCAGCACCTGCTCAGTGGTGTCGCCATCAGACAGCATGGCGATCACGACATCTGCTTCACGCACCGCCTCAGCTGGCGAGTCAGCCAGCTGCAAACCCGCATCCAGCAGATCTTCGCCGCGCGCGCGGGTGCGGTTCCAGCCATGAACGCGAAAGCCTTTTTTCAGCAGGTTGGCAGCAAATGCGTGCCCCATTGCGCCTAATCCCAGAACCGCCACTTCAGGTTGTTTCATGCTGACTCCCGTGAGTTTTTTATCTGCATCCGGATGAATCGGATACTTTATCGCTGCAAAAGATGGACTCCAGCCTGGCGGTAAACAGAGAAAAAATCCAGCCCGAAACGATGTACCCCAGCGCATCAAACCCTTACCATATGCGGAAATTGTTCCACCTGGTTCATATCCTCTCTTTTTTCAGGCCACATATAATGAAAATAATCTCTCTGCGCCAGGCGACGCTGTTGATGTTGCCTGCCATTTTGCCGCTGCCGCTGCTGGCGGCGGATAATGACAATACCCTGGTCGTCACGGCGGCACCGCCGGAAACGGGCCTTAACGAACTCGATACGCCCGCCGCCCTGAGCGTGGTCAGTGGTGACGATATGCGCCAGGCAGCGCCGCGCGTTAACCTGTCGGAAAACCTAAGCAGCGTGCCGGGTCTGCAGATCCAGAACAGACAGAATTACGCTCAGGACCTGCAGCTGTCGATGCGTGGCTTCGGCTCCCGCTCAACCTACGGCGTACGCGGGCTGCGCATCTACGTGGATGGCATCCCGGCCACCATGCCGGATGGTCAGGCGCAGACCTCCAATATCGATATCGGCTCGATTGATCATGTCGAGGTGCTGCGCGGCCCGTTCTCTGCGCTGTATGGCAACGCTTCGGGTGGCGTGATCAATGTCACTACCCAACAAGGACAACAGCCGACCACGCTTGAAGCCAGCAGCTGGTATGGCAGTTACGGCAGCTGGCGCAACAGCGTCAAAGCCAGCGGCGCGACCGGTGACGGCAGCCATGCCGGGGATGTGAACTACACCGTTTCCGCCTCACGCTTCACCACTCACGGCTATCGTGATCACAGCGCTGCGCAGAAGAACCTTGGCAACGCCCGACTGGGCGTGCGTATTGATGATGTCAGCACCCTGACGCTGCTGTTTAACAGCGTTCACATTGACGCGCAGGATCCCGGCGGCTTAACCGAGGCGCAGTGGCGTGAGAATCCACGTCAGGTGGTCAGCAACGTCCCGCTTTATAACACCCGTAAGACTGTCGATCAGACTCAGGGCGGCCTGCGTTATCAGCGCCAGATGAGTGAAAACGACGACCTCAGCGTGATGCTCTACGCGGGCATGCGCGAAACTACCCAGTTCCAGTCGATCCCCGCAGCCGTGCAGCGCAACCCGTCTCATCCCGGTGGCGTGATCGCCCTGACCCGCCACTATCAGGGCGTCGATACCCGCTGGACCCATCGCGACACGCTGCTGTCAATTCCGGTGGCGCTGACCGGCGGACTCGACTACGAAACCATGACCGAGCGCCGCAAGGGCTATGAAAACTTCACGGTCAGCAACGGGGTGACACAGCTGGGCGAACAGGGCAATCTTCGCCGCAACGAGCGCAACCTGATGTGGACGCTCGATCCCTATCTGCAGACCGCCTGGCAACTGACCGATAAGCTGTCGCTGGATGCGGGTGTGCGGTTCAGCACCGTTAACTTTGACTCTAATGACTTCTATATTCAGCCCGGTAACGGCGACGACAGCGGTGATGCGCGCTATCACAAATGGCTGCCCGCTGCCGCGCTGAAGTATGCCTTTGACCCAGGCTGGAACGCGTGGATCTCCGCCGGTCGCGGCTTTGAAACCCCGACCATTAATGAGCTCTCTTACCGTTCAGACGGCGCGACCGGTCTGAATCTGGGGCTGAAACCGGCCACCAGCGATACGCTGGAGATTGGCAGCAAGAAACGCATCGGCAATGGCCTGATCAGCGCGGCGCTGTTCCAGACCGATACCCAGGATGAGATTGTGGCGGATGCCAGCAGTGGCGGACGCACTACCTATAAAAATGCCGGTCAGACCCGCCGTCGCGGTCTGGAGTTAAGCCTGGATCAGCAGTTTGCCTGGGACTGGCGGCTGAAGATGGCCTACACCCTGCTGGATGCGCGCTATCGCACTAACGCCTGCGGCAGCGACAGCTGTGACGGCAACCGCATTCCTGGTATTGCCCGTAACATGGCTTACGCCGGACTCGGTTATCTGCCGGAACAGGGCTTTTATGCAGGCAGTGAGGTGCGTTATCTGAGTCAGATCGCCGCTGAAGATCAGAATAGCGTCAACACCCCGTCCTACACAGTGGCAGCAGTAAACAGTGGCTATAAGTGGCTGGTTGAGAACTGGACGCTGGATCTGTTTGGCCGGGTCGATAACCTGTTTGACCGGCACTATGTGGGTTCAGTGATTGTGAATGAGAGTAATGGACGCTACTTCGAATCCGCGCCGGGCCGCAATTACAGCGTCGGTTTAACGCTGGGTTATGCCTTCCGGTAAAACAATTCGGGCCACCGTCGCGGTGGCCCGACGCTTAACGTCACACGCCAATCATGCGCGCGAATTCAGCTGCGCCTTAATATCCTCACAGCTGCCGGTTTCACCCAGGCGCGGGAAGATCAGGTTCACGCTATTGTTATGCGTATCCAGGTTGAGATCGGTCATCGCATCGGTCGCCAGCGTGACGTTGTAACCCAGCTCATACGCCTGTCGTGCGGTGGATTCCACGCCGATACTGGTCGCGATACCGCAAATCACTACCTGAGTAATGCCGCGCTTTTGCAGCTCATCGTGCAACGCCGTGGCGTGAAACGCACCCCAGGTTTTCTTGGTGACCGTAAGGTCATTCGGCTGTGGGGTCATCGCCGGAACCAGCGTGGCCCAGTCGGCGGGCAATTCGCCGCTGTGACGTGCCTGCTCATTGCGGCCCGGCGCCCCACCAGCCACGTTAACCAGCACAACCGGCAGATCGTGCGCGCGAAACGCCTCAGCCAGTCCGGCACAGCGTTCGATCACCGGCTGCGGTTCATGAACCAGTGGCAGGGCCACAATGCCATGTTGCAGGTCGATAACAATCAGCGCAGTTTTTGCATCAAGTGTGGTTACAGCCATGTTGAATCCTCAGATTTAATAGTCAGTGAGTCGTTGCAGCAGAGGGAGAACGTCGGTCAGTTGCTGCTGTTCTGCCGGACTCAGTCGCGCTTCCAGCGTCCGGACCAGCCAGTCATCGCGCATCGCGCGACTCGACGTAATCACCGCCAGGCTGGACGTCGTGGGAAGATAGCGGGTTTTACGGCCATCATGGGGATCCGGCTCGCCCGTCACCAGTTCCGCCGCCAGTAACCCGGCGACGGTCGCGCCCATTGACTGGGTGCGTACGCCCTCGGCCGCCGCCAGTTGCGTTACCGTCATCGCTCCATCGCGAACCAGATGACCCAGCACCGCGACCTGCGACCAGGTTAATTCACCAGGCGGTGCTGACTCGCGCAACCGGCGGCCCAGCTTGCCCACCAGCATGCGCAGCATTGCAGCGGATTCAGTCAGATCGCTCATTATCCGTCTCCATCGATAAGCGAAAGTATAAATATACGAAGGTAAACTGTGTAGTTTGCTCAGGTATCAATTTGTAACGTCCGGGCGCTGCAGATAGTGGATCAGACTGTGGAAGCGCAGCGGCATGCTGAGCGGGTTCCGGTAGCTGTGCAGCACATCGGCCCTGAACTGGAACGCCTCCCCGGCGAGCAGACGTCGCCAGAGATCCCCGACGCCCAGCAATAGTTCGCCCTCGATGATCACCACCTGCTCCACACAGCCCGCTTCATGGGGCGAAGAATGACTCTGCGCGCCCGCTGCCAGCTCCACCGCCAGCAGATCAAAACGCAGTTGCGGATCGTAAGGCAGCAGCGACCGTACCGACATGTCGGCATTGGGCTGACTGAATCCAGGCGCGGCGCCTGAAGGCAGTACGCTGCCGTCGATAAAAAAGGAAAACGGAACGTTGAAACCGGTGGCAATCTTCCACAGCGTCGCCACGGTGGGACTCGATTCGCCGCGCTCAATCTGGCCCAGCATCGCTTTACTGACGCCGGTTCGCTCCGCCGTCAGCGTCAGGCTCCAGCCATTGGCCTGCCGCAACTGTCTGAGCGCGCTGCTCAGGTGTTGCTGAAAATCCGCCATTTTTTCTCCTGCTTTCTCGTCATCCTGGTGAGTGACGTTATGGCAATAGTGTAACACTTGTGCGTTATAGCGCATCATGCGACCATGTGCGCTATAACGCACAACCTCATAAAGAGTCTGACCATGACGAGAGCGGAACCTCCCCGTTTTACCCTGCCGATGCTGGTCTCCGGCTTCGTGGCTGTGCTGGTGGGATACAGCAGCAGCGGCGCAATTATCTATCAGATGTTTCAGGCGGCGGGCGCCACGCCCGCGCAGATTGGCGGCTGGCTGTCGGTGCTGGGCATTGCGCAGGGGATCGCCTCGCTGGGCCTGTCACTGCGCTACCGCATGCCGGTGCTCGCTGCCTGGTCAACGCCCGGCGCCGCGCTGCTGGCGACCAGTTTTCACGGCATTTCGCTGAATGAGGCGATAGGCGTCTTTGTTTTCGCCAACCTGCTGATTGTATTGTGCGGCGTCACCGGCCTGTTTGCCCGGCTGATGAACTACATTCCCGCCTCACTGGCAGCGGCGATGCTGGCAGGTATTCTGCTGCGCTTCGGGTTACAGACCTTTGCCGATTTGCAAAGTAACTTTGTACTGTGCGGCAGCATGTGCGTGGCCTGGCTGCTGGCCCGCCGCTGGCTGGCCCGCTATGCGATTCTGGTCACGCTGCTGGGGGGTGTTGCCGTCGCGCTGGCACAGCACGCCATCCACTTTCCGCCGCAGTCGATTAGGCTGGCGATGCCGGAAGTGGTGATGCCGCACTTTACGCTCACCACGCTGCTGGGGATCGGCGTGCCCTATTTCCTGGTGACGATGGCGTCACAGAACGCCCCCGGCATCGCCACGCTTCAGGCGCACGGCTACCGTCCGCCCGTCTCTTCACTAATGAGCTGGACCGGATTAATTGCGCTGCTGCTGTCGCCATTGGGTGGTTTTTCGGTCTGCGTGGCGGCGATTACGGCGGCCATCTGCATGAGCAATGAGGTCGACCCAAATCCTCAGCAACGCTGGCGCGCGGCGGCGCTGGCGGGGATCTTCTATCTGCTGGCGGGCGCGTCCGGTGCGCTGATCGCCGTGCTGTTCAGTGCCCTGCCTGCGGTGCTGATTGAGGCGCTTGCAGGTCTGGCACTCCTTGCCACGCTGGGTGGCAGCCTCCACCGCGCACTGGATCTGCCTGCCGAACGCGACAGCGCGCTGATCACCTTTCTGATCACCGCTTCCGGCGTTTCGCTGCTGGGCATTGGTCCGGCCTTCTGGGGACTGGTGGGCGGCGTCATCGCCCACCTGTTGCTGGTGCGCAAATCCGGCTGATTGCGTCATACTGTCTGAAATAGCGGTGGTTTTTCCGTCAGCCAGTGAAAAAAACAGTGGATTTACCCCCTTTTTCTGCCGTTTGATTTGTCATTGCCCCGCGTAAAATCAACCTAATCGTCGATAACACGCGATTTTCTGCCTCAGACAACGACCGATAAGGGCCCAACAGGTGGCAAAAACTTTTCTGCGCAGCGGTAATTTAGATGCAGTTCTGGCGTTAGGTGAAAATGGCCAGCCGGTCTACGCCTCAGCATTGCAAATTCGTGAAACCCTGCGCCTGCGCCGTCAGAGCGCACTGGCAGATTGCCTGGCCATTCCTCAGGCCAATGAACGGGGCGATCGCCTCGACTGGTATGCCCCTTTTAGCGGCCGGGTCAAATCCTGGCTGGGTGCCAGCGATCATGAACGTCGCGCGGCGCTGCAACAGCTCACCGCCTGTCAGCAGGATATGCAGGATCTCAGTACGCGCGCGCGCGCAGCTGAGAACCCATCAATGCGGCTGTTTGGTGCGCTGCTAAGCAAAACCCTGCAATTCCCCGACCAGCAGTATGTCTATCTGGTTGATGGCAAACCGGTCATCACCTTCTGGGGCTTTGTCGATGCCCAGGCGCGCAGCCGCGATGACGCGCTGGCCTGCCTGCGTGACACGCTGGAAGAGAACCTGCCAGTGGCGCTGGTTGAACCGCTGCCTGAGCTGCCTGCCGCGCCGGTCATCGCTGAACCAGAGATAATCACTGAGCCCGAACCTGAACCCGAAGCTATGGCTGAACCGCTGCCGGTTGCGGCACCCGTTGAAGCTCAGCCGGCGACGCCTGTAGCGGCTCGCCGCCGTTTCCGCGTCTGGTATCTGTTACCGCCGGTGGCGATTGCAGCCGCCGTGACGGTGGCCGTGTTGCTGCATCGTTCTGAACCCGTAAAAACACCGGTTGCCACTGCGAAGCCAGCGTCAGCCCCGGCGACGGTATCCACTCCGGCCCCTGCTGCGACTCCGGCACCGGTTGCGGCGACACCGTCTGTCACGCCACCTGCAGAGCAGGCAGCACCTGAAAAACTCCCTGAATCGCAGCCGCAGAAACCGGCCAACACCACCACCGATACCGCACCGGCAGACGCATCTGCTACCCTTGCCACAACGGTGACGGCGCCGGTTCCGGCCAAACCCGATGACCTGATCGTGACGCCGGATGCGGTGCGCGATGGCCAGGTTAGGGTGATTGATGGCCGCTGGCGTGTCACTATCGACCAGATGCCGACGCCAACCGGTAAGCCTCCGGTGATGCGCTTCCAGTTTAAAAACGGCAAAGGCAGCGTGCAGATCGCCCAGGACAATACCACCTGTAAAGCGGATGTCAGCGCGGCCATGACCAGCGCCGGTAATCTGGTGATTGAGAGCCGCTACACGGCGAAGTGCCAGAACAGTTCGCGCTACCGTATGCCACTGCTGGTCTGCCATGCGAGTATCGGCGCCGCAGTATGTGAAGCGCAGTATGCTGATGACCGGGTCTTCCCGATGACGATTAAGCGTGAGAGTAAATAACGATGCTGGCTCCCCTGATCGATGACAAACAAAAAATTTCGCTGATTGAAAACAGCGGCGTGCAGTTTCTGGATTTCGGCCTGCAACTCTCAGATACCCCTGCGCGCCGCCAGTTTGTGCGCCAGACCGCCAACGGCCCGCTGCTGCGCCTGAACGTCGATGGCAACAGCGGTAAGTTCCTGCTCTATCCGGAAGATGGCGGCGCTGCGGAAGTGGTGCGCCCGGAGTCTGATATCGCGCTGGCGGACTCACTGTCCCTGCTGTCAGCCTGCTGGCTGCCGCTGCCGATGCTGCGCTGCGCCAGCGGACGTCGTTTTATCGGCGGTCCTGAAAACTGGGCGCGGATGCGTCTGGTTGCGCTGCCCGCGCCCGATGCAGCGGGCAATACCCATCGCGTCAGCCTGGCCTTTGATACCCGCTGCGTAGCGGAACAGGATGGCGGTGAACAGCTCGGCCTCAGCCCGGCTGATGCACAGAACGGTGTGACCTTTGCGCTCGCCTGGCACAACTACGAGCTGGGTGATTTTCTTGACCTGACCTGGGTTGACGGCTGGCTGCGCGAATCCTTTACCGACCGCGTCTCCGATCGCCGCGAACAGGCGATTAATCAGGCGCTGCGCGAGTTTGAGTATCAGGCGCACTACCTCAATCTGCTGGAACTGCTGGGCGAACAGCTCGACCTCAGCGAGATCCATATTCAGGCCGCCACGCTGCAGACCCCGGCGGTCAATGTCGATATCATTCTGGATGTCGGTAACTCCCATACCTGCGGCATTCTGGTTGAAGATCACCCGGAAGAGAGCAACGGCCTGAAGCAGACCTATGAGCTGCAGCTGCGCGATCTGTCGCAGCCGCATCAGGTTTACAACGAGCTGTTTGACAGTCGTCTGGAGTTTGCCGAGACCCGTTTTGGCAAAGCGAATTTCTCGCTGGAGAGCGGTCGTGAGCAGGCCTTTATGTGGCCTTCTTTGACGCGCGTCGGGCGTGAAGCGAGCCGTCTGGCACTGCAGCGTGTGGGACTGGAAGGCAGCACCGGCCTCTCCAGCCCGCGCCGTTATCTGTGGGATGAGGCGCGCTATCAGCCAGGCTGGCGTTTTAACACGCCCGGCGAGCAAGCTGAACCGCTGGCCTATGCCGCACCCTTTACCACCCTGCTCAACGACGAAGGCCAGCCGCTCTCGACGCTGGCACCGGACGATCGTCTGCCGGTCTTTTCTCCGCACTACAGCCGCAGTTCGCTGATGACCTTTATGCTGTGTGAGCTGCTGGCTCAGGCGCTGATGCAGATGAACAGCGCGGCACAGCGTCAGCGGATGCCGCAGAGCCACGCGCCGCGTCAGCTGCGCCATGTGATCCTGACGCTGCCGTCAGCGATGCCGAAGCCGGAGCGTGAAATTTTCCGCCGCCGGATGCAGGAAGCGCTGGCGCTGGTCTGGAAAGCGGAAGGCTGGCTGGCTGACGAAGATGACCTTTCACCAGCACTGCCACGTCAGAACCCGAAACCGCTGCCGGATGTGCAGATGGAGTGGGATGAAGCGACCTGTGGTCAGATGGTCTGGCTGTTTAATGAAACCCAGGTCAACTTTGCCGGTCGCGCCGAAGACTTTTTCAGCAGCATGGCCCGTCCGGATCGCCCGCGCGATGCTGACGAACTGCCAGGCAAGAGCCTGCGCATCGCCTCGATTGATATCGGCGGCGGCACCACCGATCTCGCCATCACCCAGTATCGTCTGGATGATGGTCAGGGCAACAACGTCAAAATCACGCCGCGACTGCTGTTCCGCGAAGGCTTTAAAGTCGCGGGCGACGATATCCTGCTGGACGTGATTCAGCTGTGGATTTTACCGGCGCTGCAGCAGCATCTGCAGAAAGCGGGCCTGACGCTGGCGGAACCGCTGATGAACAAGCTGTTTGGTCACGACAGCCGCATGGATGGTCAGGCCACGCTGCGTCAGCAGATCACCTTACAACTGTTTATTCCGCTGGCGCAGGCGGTACTGGAACGCTACGAAAACTGGGATCCGCTGGAGAGCCATGCGGAGATTAACGCACTGTTTGGCGAGCTGGTCGTTCAGCCGCCGGGCGAAGCGGTACTGGCCTTCGTCAACGGCGAGATTCAGCGCGAGCTGGGCGGTAACAGCCGCTTTGACCTGCTGCAGGTGCCGCTGGTGGTGAGCCTGTCACAGCTGCACGGCGAATTTATGCAGCACCGGATGGCGATTATCCCGGCGCTGCGTTCAATGTGTGAAGTGGTGTCGCTCTATCAGTGTGACGTGCTGCTGCTGACCGGTCGCCCGTCGCGCTTCCCGGGCATTCAGGCGCTGGTGCGTCATCTGCAACCGCTGCCGGGCAGCCGTATTCTGTCGCTGGAAGGCTATCACACCAGCGACTGGTATCCGTTTAACAAACATGGCCGCATCGACAACCCGAAATCGACCGCGGCGGTCGGCGCGATGCTCTGCCTGCTGGCGCTGGATCTGCGCCTCAGCAGCTTCTGGTTCCGCGCAGGCGATTTTGAACCTTACTCGACGATTCGCTATCTTGGCATGCTCGACGAAAACCAGGCGCTGACGGACGAGAATCTCTGCTACAGCGAAATTGACCTCGACGATCCCGGCTATGTGCTGGATAAAAAGCGCAGTTTCCGTATTCGCGGCAACGTCTGTCTCGGCTTCCGCCAGCTTGATAACGATCGCTGGCCCGCCTCGCCGCTCTATAGCCTGACGCTGAACGACGCCACCCTGGCGCGTAAAGTGGCCGGTGAGAGCGTGCTGCGCATCCGGCTGGCGGTAAAAGCCGGACCCGACGCGTCCGGCCCTGAAAGTCTGGTGCTGAGCGATGCCCGCCTGGATGATGGCACCCGCGTGCCGCTGGAGCAGTTGAGTCTTAAGCTGAATACCCTGTCGGCGACCGGCAATGCCAATGCGCAATACTGGATTGACAGCGGGAGCGTGTGTAAACGATGAAAGCCCTGAAACCCCGTCAGCCGCAAACGCTGGCAAAACGTCTTGGCCTGTTGCAGGACGCCCTGAATAACAGTCTGGCCTGGATTGAGAGCAGCCGTGAGCAGTCGCCGCGTCTGGCGCTGGAAGCAGAAACCCTGACGCTGCAACTGCGCCAGGCGCGCGTGCAGACTCAGGCGCTGGCGCAGCAGGTGGCGCGTCCGGTGACGCTGGCGCTGTTTGGCCAGTCGCAGGCGGGTAAGGCCTGGCTGCTGAACGAAATGGTGGCCGATGCACAGGGCCAGTTAGTGACCCGCATGGGTGATAAACTGCTGAACTGGTTTCAGCATATCAATCCCGGCAACCTCGATTTTGCTACCGCCACCCGTTTCAGCCATCAGCGCGAGCCGCTTTCAAACGAGTGGCCGGTTGAACTGACGCTGCTGAGTGAGGCGGAGATCGTACGGCTGATGGTCGCCTGTGCCGGCGCGACAACGCCCGACACCGCACAGATCGACAGCGTACTGCAGCGCCTGCAGCGTCATCGTCTCGCCACGCCGCTGGCGGGTCTGGAAGGCGATGCGCTGGTAACACTCTGGTCCTGGTGCCGTCGTCGTGCGCACCACGATGCGCGGCTTGATCGTCATTTCTGGCCGCAGGCGGTTGAGCTGGCGCCCTGGCTCAGCGTTGACGACCGGGTACAGCTTTTTTCTCTGCTGTGGCCGGGTCAGCCTGAACTGAATGAGATGCTGCGCACCCTGCTGCATCTGCGTCACCAGCTGCGTAACAGCAGCCGGGTGCTTGCTCCACTGAGCCTGCTGACCGACACATCACTGCTGCCGGCCGAGCAGCTGATTGTGCCGGCCAGTGAGCAGGATCAGCAGCAACTGGTGGAAGTCTGCCCGCTGAATGGTAACCGCATCGGTAAGGCGCAGAACGTGCCGCTGGGATTACTGGCGATACTGACGCTGGAAGTGCTGGTCCCGCTGAGTTCCACACCGCGAACCGCGCTCTATGATGATGCCGATATGCTGGAACTGCCCGCGCCAGGCCAGTCCGGTGACGCGGCAACCCAGGAAGATCGTCAGCGCCTGCAGCAGCAGGATCCGCTGCGTGCCCAACTGCTGGAACAGAAACGAGCCCTGCTGCCCGGTTATTACGCCGCGCGTCAGGCAATTGATCTGCTGCTGGTCTGTACCGCAGCCAGCCAGCGTCAGGATGCCGACCTCGCCAGCGAAACGCTGCGCGAATGGCAGCGTCAGCAGCCCGCACAGGAATCCGCAGAGAAACCGCGTCTGATCTGGGCGATTACCCCTTTCGACGCCCGCCATCAGCAGGTCAATGTGGATGAAGCGGTGCAGCGTCAGATGGGACAGCCCGGTCAGCACTGGGGATCGATGCTGGCACTGGATCGCGCGGGCGTCGACCGCATGGCGAGCTGGTTGCAGGATGAGATGCAGCCGGAAGCCCGCCGCGACATGCTGCTGGCTCAGCTGGCGCAGATTCAGCATACCGTGGTGGAGCGGCGTTTATTGCCCTGGACCGAAGCGGGTGCCAGCCCGGAACAGGCGGCACGCAAACAGAATATCGCCGATACCCTACTGAAGTGTTTACAGCATCGGACCGGCCTGCATGGCGAGCTGCTGGAACGCCTGCAGCCGCCGCGTGAGGCGCTGCGTCAGCTGTGGCTCAATCAGTCCGCCTTACAAGGCAGCAAACCGGCCAGTATTCAGGCACCGGAAAATCAGTTCGGTATCGGGTTTGAATTTGACCTGTTCAGTGAGAGCCCGGCTGAAGCGCCGGTTCAGCCGCGTCAGAGTCTGCAGAGCGCGCAGCAGTATCCGCGTCAGGTGCTGCTGCTGTGGCTGGATCATCTGCGTCAGCTGCCGGAAAACCGCAGCCTGCTGGCGTTGCTGAACGTGGATAAGCCAACGATGGAGTGGCTGGTTGAGGAGCTGATCACGGCCGGATTCCGCACCGATATCGCGCAAAAGCTGCAGCAGGCGCTGCATGAGCCCGATACGCAGAGCGTCAGCCATGAATCACGCGCGGATCGTCAGGTGACGCGGGCAATGACGGTGCTGGGGGATTTTGTGGCCTGGCTCGGCTTTTTACAGCGTCCTGAAAATGAACGCCCTGCCAGCCGCGTTAACCGGGGTCAGGTGATTTTCTCGCGGCCTCCGGCTCCCAGCGTCAGCTTCAGTGCCGGTCAGCGTCTGACCAGACTCTCTGCCGCCCCGGCCAACCACACGGCCTACTATATCTACGACTGGCTGGTGGGGCTGAACCAGGTCATCATTGAGAACAATGGTTACACCGGCGGCGGCGATCTGCCGCTGGCAGCCCGCGAAGCACTGGTTGCGCTGCTCAAGCCGCTACGCGCTTAATCAATGATCAGGCGCAGTTCGCCCTCCAGCGACTGCGCCGCCTCTTCCAGCAGCGCCAGCACCGGCGCTAAATCGGCCTGATGCGCGGCATAGTGCTGCAACCACATTGTCGCAGGCAGCGCCATCCCGCCCGTCAGCCAGTCCCATAACGCATCCAGATTATGTCCGAAGGTCTGCGGACAGCCGCTCTGCTCAGCAAACTGCTGATAAAACGCCGCGCGCGTGGTGAGCTGACGCAGGTCAAAGGTCAGATTAAGCATGATCAGGGCACCTGCCTGAAACTGCGGTAGTGATCGGTGGAGAGAAACACCAGCCCGTCAGAGGAGTAAACCAGGCGATCGGCGTCGCGATGCCCGCAGCGATAATTCACATCCGCTTCATACCACTGACGGCCCGCACGCGCGGGCAGACGCTTTTCACGGTTCGTAAAGCGATCGCCGCCAATGGCTCTGCCTGGCAACACGTCACACAGGTTGCCTTTGGCCGGATTCCAGCCACGCTTGCGCGCGTCGTTTTTGGTGAGGTAGTAGTCCGGCAGTTGCTGATGCTGCAGCACCCAGCGCGCCACGGTATGGGCGTCAGTCAGGGTGGCGATATCCGCCTGGGCAGGGGCTGAAACGGAATTCAGATAGGGTTTAAGGCCGAAGAAACAGGCCGCGAGGACGAGAAAAAGTCCAATCCAGAGTTTTTTTGACATGATGGCATCCGTGACGACAGGACGCAGATGATACCAGTTTTGCGCGCAGAGAAAAGCGCGGGCCAGACAAGCTGGCCCTGGCGAGGTTATGCTGCGTGCGAATCCCCGCTGTGCCGACGCCATGCACCCGGCGCGACGCCATACTGGCGTTTGAAGCTGCGGTTAAAGGATTGCTGGGAGTCGAAACCTAACGATATAGCTACATTGAGAATCGGTTCATCGGTGCTGGTCAGGCGGTCGGCTGATTTCTTCAGCTTCTTAACCCGGATGTATTCACCCAGTGGATAACCGGTGTGCTCTTTAAACATGCGCTGCAGGTGCCATTTGGAGTAACCCGCGCGCTCTGAAACGGTATCCAGATCCAGACGTGCTTCGATGTTGTTATCAATCCAGTCGATTAAATCGTGAATAAAAGCATCACTCATCATTCCAGTCTCTCCTGTCGCCGTGGCGAAAAGTATTAGTATCAGTTGCAGTTACACTTAAGGGTGGCTGACTATGCCATTTAATGCAAGTTTTATTAGTACATTAAATGCCGCACTATTTGTGAGGTTTTAGCTAAGTTGTTCAGGCTTTCATTGCCCTGCCCTAAACCGCACATAAAGTGTATCTGTTATTCTTGCAGTTGCCAGCCACGCAAGCCTACACTCACCGCGATTAATTGCAATCTTAAAAGTTGCAAATATTGGCCTGCAGGCCGCCTGTTTATATCTATCGCGGAATAACAACAATGATTACGAACCGGGTTCGTCAGGGTTTAACCCTCTTAGGGATGGTACTGCTCATCACGCAACTGAGCGGCTGCGATAAGGGTGTGGCGCAAAACGCCGCTCCCCCGCCGCCTGAAGTGAGTGCCGCACCCGTGCTGATCAAACCGGTCAGCCAGTGGGACAATTTCAATGGCCGGGTTGAAGCGGTGCAGAGCGTGCAGTTGCGTCCGCGCGTCTCTGGCTACATTGATGCCGTTAACTATCGTGAAGGCGATGAGGTCAGAAAAGGTCAGGTACTGTTTACCATTGATGACCGGAGTTACCGCGCGGCGCTGGAGCAGGCCAAAGCGGAACTGGCCCGGGCGCGCAGTCAGGCGAGTCTGGCCCGCAGCGAATCGGGCCGCAGCGAAAAGCTGATCGGCACGCAGGCGATTTCCCGCGAAGCGTGGGAGCAGCGTCGTTCTGCCGCCAGCCAGGCGCAGGCGGATGTGCTGGCCGCAGAGGCCGCGGTCGATATGGCGCAGCTGAACCTCGACTTTACCCGCGTTACCGCGCCGATTGATGGCCGCGCCAGCCGGGCGATGATCACCGCCGGTAACCTGGTGACCGCTGGCGACAGCGCCAGTGTGTTAACCACGCTGGTGTCGCAGCAGCAGATGTATGTCTATTTCGATGTCGATGAGAACACTTTCCTGAACTATCAGGCGATGGCGCGTCAGGGCCAGCAGCGCCATGCGCTGCCGGTTGAGATTGCGCTGGTCGGCGAACAGGGTTTCCCGCACCAGGGCAAAATTGACTTTCTGGATAACCAGCTGACCGCCAGTACCGGCACTATTCGTATGCGCGCCCTGCTCGACAATCAACAGCGTCAGTTTACGCCTGGCCTGTTTGCCCGCGTGCGTCTGCCCGGCAGCGCGCAGTTCGAGGCGGTGCTGATCGATGATAAAGCGGTATTGACCGACCAGGATCGCAAATATGTCTACGTGGTGGATGGCGAAGGTAAAGCGCAGCGGCGCGATATCCAGCCTGGCGCGATGGTGGATGGTTTGCGCATCGTTAAATCGGGTCTGCAATCCGGCGACAAGGTCATCATCGCCGGTCTGCAAAAAGTATTTATGCCCGGCATGCCGGTCACTGCTCAGCCGGTCGCCATGCGTGCGGCAGCCGCTCAATAACCCGAGGCCGCTATGGACTTTTCCCGCTTTTTTATCGACCGGCCTATTTTTGCTGCGGTGCTGTCGATCCTGATTTTTGTGACCGGGGTGATTGCCATCCCGCTGCTGCCAGTCAGTGAATATCCCGACGTGGTGCCACCCAGCGTACAGGTGCGCGCCGAGTATCCAGGCGCTAACCCGAAAGTGATTGCGGATTCCGTGGCGACGCCGCTGGAAGAGGCAATCAATGGCGTCGAAAACATGATGTACATGAAGTCAGTGGCCGGTTCTGACGGCGTGCTGGTGACCACCGTCACCTTCCGTCCAGGCACCGATCCTGATCAGGCGCAGGTGCAGGTGCAGAACCGCGTAGCGCAGGCGGAAGCCCGTCTGCCGGAAGATGTGCGTCGGCTGGGGATCACCACCCAGAAGATGTCGCCGACCCTGACGCTGGTCGTCCACATGTTCTCACCGAACAATACTTACGATTCGCTCTACCTGCGTAACTACGCCACCCTCAAGGTGAAAGATGAGCTGGCCCGCCTGCCGGGTGTCGGTCAGATCCAGATTTTCGGCGCAGGCGAGTATGCGATGCGCGTCTGGCTTGATCCTAATAAAGTGGCGGCGCGTGGTCTGACCGCCTCTGACGTAGTGACGGCGATGCAGGAGCAGAACGTGCAGGTCTCTGCCGGTCAGCTGGGTGCCGAGCCGCTGAAAAAACAGAGCGATTTTCTGCTGTCAATCAACACCCAGGGACGACTGGAGAGCGAGCAGCAGTTTGGCGATATCATCCTGAAAACCTCGGAAGATGGTTCGCTGGTGCGGCTGCGCGATGTGGCGCGGATTGAGATGGGCTCGGGCAGCTATGCCCTGCGCTCGCAGCTGAATAACAAAGATGCGGTCGGTATCGGCATCTTCCAGGCACCTGGCGCCAACGCCATCGACCTCTCCAATGCGGTTCGCGCCAAAATGGATGAGCTGGCGACACGCTTCCCCAACGACGTGAAATGGGCCGCGCCTTACGATCCGACGGTATTTGTCCGCGACTCGATTAAAGCCGTGGTGCAGACCCTGCTGGAAGCGGTCGTTCTGGTCGTGCTGGTGGTGATTCTGTTCCTGCAGACCTGGCGCGCCTCCATCATTCCCCTGCTGGCGGTGCCGGTTTCGATAGTCGGTACCTTTAGCGTGCTCTATCTGCTTGGCTTCTCGCTGAATACGCTGAGCCTGTTCGGGCTGGTGCTGGCGATTGGTATCGTGGTGGATGACGCCATTGTGGTGGTGGAGAACGTCGAACGTAACATTGAGATGGGGCTGTCGCCACGCGCCGCTGCGCATCAGGCGATGCGTGAGGTCTCCGGGCCGATCATCGCCATTGCGCTGGTGCTGTGCGCGGTGTTTGTGCCGATGGCGTTTCTCTCTGGCGTCACCGGGCAGTTCTACAAGCAGTTCGCCACTACCATCGCCATCTCTACAGTGATCTCTGCCATTAACTCGCTGACGCTCTCGCCTGCGCTGGCGGCGATGCTGCTGAAAGATCATCACGCGCCGAAAGACCGGCTGACGCGGATCATTGATGCGCTGTTTGGCTGGCTTTTCCGGCCGTTTAACCGCTTCTTCCAGCGCAGTGCCCATGGTTATGAATCGCTGGTGGGACGTACGCTGCGTCGCCGTGGCGCCGTGTTTGGCGTCTATATTCTGCTGCTGGCGGGTGCCGGATTTATGTTCCACACCGTGCCGGGTGGATTTATTCCGACGCAGGATAAGCTCTACCTGATTGGTGGCGTGAAGATGCCGGAAGGTTCCTCTCTGGCGCGCACGGATGAAGTGATTCGTAAGATGAGCGAAATCGGTATGCAGACCGAAGGCGTCGCCTATGCGGTCGCGTTCCCTGGCCTGAATGCATTGCAGTTCACCAATACGCCGAACAGCGGCACGGTGTTCTTCGGTCTGAAGCCGTTTAATGAGCGCAAACATACGGCGGCGGAGATCAACGCTGAGATCAATGCGAAGATCGCGCAAATCCAGCAGGGCTTTGGCTTCTCGATTATGCCACCGCCGATTCTGGGGCTGGGCCAGGGCTCGGGCTATTCGCTCTATGTGCAGGACCGCGCGGGTCTGGGTTATGGCGCACTGCAGACGGCGATTAATACGCTGTCGGGCAGCATCATGCAGACGCCAGGGATGCACTTCCCCATCTCCTCTTATCAGGCCAACGTTCCGCAGCTTGATGTGAAGGTAGACCGGGATAAAGCCAAAGCGCAGGGGGTATCGCTGACCGCGCTGTTCAGCACGCTCCAGACCTATCTTGGCTCGTCTTATGTGAATGACTTTAACCGCTTTGGCCGCACCTGGCGGGTGATGGCGCAGGCTGACGGGGATTTCCGCGACAGCATCGAAGATATCGCTAACCTGCGTACCCGAAACGATCGTGGTGAGATGGTGCCGATTGGCAGCATGGTCAACATTACCACCACCTACGGTCCCGACCCGGTGATCCGCTATAACGGCTATCCGGCGGCGGATTTGATTGGTGATGCCGACCCACGCGTGCTCTCCTCGGCGCAGGCGATGAGTCAGCTCGAAGCGATGTCCGGTCAGCTATTGCCAAACGGCATGAACATCGAGTGGACCGATCTGAGTTATCAGCAGTCAACGCAGGGCAATACCGCGCTGATTGTCTTCCCGATGGCCGTGTTGCTGGCGTTCCTGGTGCTGGCCGCGCTGTATGAGAGCTGGACGCTGCCGCTGGCAGTGATCCTGATTGTGCCGATGACCATGCTCTCTGCGCTGTTTGGCGTCTGGCTGACTGGCGGTGACAACAACGTCTTCGTGCAGGTCGGACTGGTGGTGCTGATGGGGCTGGCCTGTAAGAACGCGATTCTGATCGTCGAGTTTGCGCGAGAGCTGGAGATTCAGGGCAAAGGGATTGTGGAAGCGGCGCTGGAAGCGTGTCGCCTGCGTCTGCGTCCGATTGTAATGACCTCCATCGCCTTTATCGCCGGTACAATACCGCTGATTCTGGGTGAAGGCGCGGGTGCAGAGGTGCGCGGCGTTACCGGTATTACGGTCTTCTCCGGCATGCTCGGCGTGACGCTGTTCGGCCTGTTCCTGACGCCGGTGTTCTATGTGGCCCTGCGCAAGCTGGTGACGCGCCGGTCAGGTAGTGCATCGTCCGTGACGGCGTAAACCGTAAAAGTTAAAAGGGGGCGATCATAGGATCGCCCCTTTTTTTGCCTGTGATTCACTGATTCCAGCAGACCCCACCTTGCAGGTTAGCGCCGCTTCAATCTTTCATTCAGCGTTTTTCTGAATCATTATTCATCTTTGATCTTCGGCGTTCTGCTTATCTGGATATCAGGAATGAATTTTCCAAATAATAAATTGATTAATAATATAAAATTTAAAATTCATACCACATACATCGGTACTCTTCAGTGAAAGCGAACCTGGTCCTGACACGTCTTACGCTCCCTCTCCTCATCTGCTATTCACTAAGCCAAAACTCCACTCACAGTCATTAACCGTATGACCCGTTAATCCTTTAAGTTAAAGTCTGGCACTTAAATGACTTTTTATCTTTTCCAAAAAAGTCCGTACTGTTTCTCCCCAGGGCTCAGGATAGAACTCTCCCTGACTGATGGATTCAAACGCCTCTGTAAGTGCTTGATCATTTAAGGACAGTAAATACTCTGCTTCCTGACAGACCTTAGCTGCTGTTTTTGGGTTCTCAGTTTCTAAATAACTGTCCAGTACTTCTTCTACCGTTTCCCCAAAAAGATCATAATCCTGACCAAAAAAAACCCGAATAAGCGTTCCAGTATTTTTATAACTTTTATTCATTGATAGCCTCAGAAAGAAGGATATGAAGTCAGAAGATAATAGGGTTTGCCGTTAAACACTTTACGGTGCAAAACAATCCTGACAGCATACGCTTCCAGACGAGTTGTACTGCCTTGCCTGAAACCATAACCGACTACGGTTCGGGACTGCCAGCTTAATTCCAGTATGCTTTCGCTTTTGGCGGCAGCCCAATAGATGATCTTCCAGCGGTTCGCTTTCAAACCGGCGCTTATGAATCGCTCTGCCTGCTCAATATTAACAAATCAACTTGCAAGCGGTGTTTTAGGACTTCGTGCAAGACGCGCGAGCAAATCCGCTTCGGAAATATTTACATGCTTAGCAATAGTATGTCCGCCAGCCTTAATACCTTTAACGGCTTCATGCTCAGCCAGCTTTAACTTACCGAAGCGTACAGAGGCGACACGTGCCGCTCCGGCAGCAAAGGCAAAGGCCGTCGGAACAGAAATATCGACCATTAAACCTATATTCATTGCGCTCTTATTATCGGCGCCAAGCTTTTTAGCTGTCGCTGTGGCCAACTGGAAAGTTGCTGTACGCGTATTTCTGCCTGTCAGTACCTGATTAGCCGCAGCATGAATGCTATCCAGACTATGTACGCCAACGACAACGCATGCCGCTTTTGTCAGTCCGGATGGATCTGGCGCTATGCACAGCGCGGTTGCTCCGGTTAATTCAAGTGTCCCTAATGCAAGATTCAACCCACCGTATAAGCGGTTACTGAGTGATTCACCTTCAGTAACCGTTTCATCCGAGAGAGCAGCAGTGAGCTGAACCGGGGACATCATGATTTTTATATCATCATCCATAATGAAGCCTCATGTGAGCAGTAGATACGTGGCTAAATTATCTCTTCTTTTCAGATTTTAGAGCCACTAAAAACCAGAAAATAGATTTTACGTGAATGTGTTCACCTGTCATTTCAGAAAACGAAAAAAACATTAATGTTGTGATGGATGCTGAATTTTCAAATGTTTATCAGGTTCAGCGTGATAACCGACCCCAGAAAGTGAGCTATTGGCTTATGGCAGATTTGAGGCAGGAAGTTACTGACCAGCAGGCATAAAAAAAGCCGCTAATCAGCGGCTCTTTTTGCAGAGATCATCAATCTCTTCGGGTTCAGGTTCCGGCACGGCGGTGCAGTTGCTGGTGTCGCGTTTCTTCAGTTCGTTCAGTGCGTCTGCCACGGTGCGTTTTGCCAGCACATCCAGCGACGCCTGCTCGGCTTCATCGGCTATCGACTTGAAGTACCAGCAGAGGTTGGCACTGACCAGACAGCGCGGCGCGACGTCAGGACGCGCGGCCCAGATTTTTTTGTCTTCGATCACGGAGACATAGATATCCCGCAGGGTAATTTCCGCAGCAGGACGGCCCAGATGAATCGAACCGGTACGTCCCAGCGTGGAGACGATAATGCCGTCACGGGTCAGCGGGACCATTAATTTTCGTATGAAACTGGGATTCGCTTCCAGCCCGTAGGCCAGAATCGCGCTGGTAGAGCGTTTTCCCATTTGCTCCGCCATCGCTACGCTCAGAACCATTTGCAAAGCTGTCGGGAAGCGGTAATCAAGCATTTCTTTATCCTGAGTTGCGGTGCATCTTATTGTTTTATTGCCGCATAAGTGAACAATCAATGAGCAATAAATATAACAAACACTGTTGCTTTTTTGAAGCAAACCGGCGGTGACAAGGCACGTATTCACCAAAGGCTGAGGCCCGATAGCACAAGGTGCTTAGCCTGCTAACTGCCCTCTTCCTGCGGAGCAGGAAGAACCGTTCCGTTATGCCGATGTCGCCGGTAATCGCTGCTTCAGTGCCATAACCAGTACCACGTTAAAGATTGCCAGGGCGCAAAGCAACCACAGCGTCGCCGATGCACCCATCTTTTCAAACACATATCCACCTATCAGCGGCGTCAGTGCCTGCCCCATCAACGCCGGGCGGGCCATTTTACCCACCACAATCGCATAGGACTCTGGTTTGACCATCGCCAGCGGTAAAGTTCCGCGCACGATGGCACGTAAGCCATTTCCTGCGCCATACAGCACCATGCTCAGCAACGCCATCTGCGGAAACAGTGCCAGTAACAGCAAGCCCAGCGCCACCAGCCCGACGGAAAAAAAGGTGGTGCGGATGGGATGGCTGCGTTTAAAGGCGATATCGACGAGTCGGGATCCCACCTGGCACGGACCAAGTACGGCGCTGATCGCCAGCGCCGAGGTCAGCGTATGGCCACTCGCCTGCAACAAGGCGATAAGCTGCACGGAAATAGCCGTCATGATCACTGACGCCAGGGTAAAAATGGCACACAGCAGCCAGAACAGCGCAGGCGCAATCTCCGCCGTGCCAGGCTGAGGACTCAGTCGTTTCACCGGCCGCTTAGCATGACTGTCGGGTAAGGCAAACAGATAGGCGGGCAGCACGCAGACCACCATCAGTACCGCAATAATCAGCGACGCGTTTCGCCAGCCGAATCCGTGGATTAACAATGCCGTTCCCGGCCAGACCAGCGTGGTGCAGAAGCCAGATATCAGGGTGATACCGGTGATCGCTGCACGAGCCTGACCGCCATAGCAGGTGCCGAGCGTGGCAAACAGTGCGTCATAAAGGCCCATCGCCATACCGATGCCAATAATTACCCAGGCAAACAGAAACAGCGGCAGAGAGTGGCTATAAGCCATGATCACCAGCCCCACCGCCATCACCATGCCACTCAGCGCCAGCAGCAGGCGGCCGCCGGTGCGGGCGATAATCCTGCCTGCCAGCGGTGACAGCAGGCCCGATACCAGAATCCCGGTCGAAAGCGCGCCATAAATCCACTGCTGTGACCAGCCTGTTTCAGCCGCAATCGGATTCGCCATCACCGCCATCAGTTAGAACGACCCGCCCCATGACAGGATCTGCACCCAGCCCAGGGTAATAATGGCGGCGATACCGGGTTTGTTGTTCTGATTCACAGGCAATCTCCTGGTTAGCAGGCGAACCGTTTTTATAACATGTTCTGCGATAAGCCAAAATGCGTGATGCCCTTTCGACTGGATAGCCAGGCAGGCCGCACGGTTTTGAGTAAACCACCTATAGTATGTTGTAACTATATGACGCTTGCATCCTCGCCAGGCTTCTGCCACATTGTGGACGTTGTAACTATGGAGGCACAACATGACGCGCTACGACTTAGTGGCTGATATGCATCAATGTGTAAATGACCTGGAACTGGCGCTGGGTGAATTGCGTCAGCAGATTGAAGCGCAGCCTCTGCTGATCGCCCGCGTCTTCAGCCTGCCGCCGGTAGTTAAAGGCCGCGAACATGAAGCGATCACCCGGATTGCCGTCGAGCAGCATCTCGGTGAGAGCGCATTAAAGATGGCGCTTGACCACTACTGCCGCCTGTTTATGCAGCATCAGTCAGAACAGCTGAGCACCAAGGCTGCCGTGCGCTTACCTGGCGCGCTCTGTATTGAATGCGACGCGCAGCAGGAGGCGGAGATCGGCTCGCTGGTCGACGTCATCAATCAGCTGAAAGCACGGCTGGAGCAGCTGATTACGGTGGACTCAGGTCTGCCGAGTGAAGCGCGTTTTGAGTTCGTCCACCAGCATTTGCGCGGACTGATCACCCTGAATGCCTATCGCACTATCACCCTGCTGAGCGCACCGGATAGCCTGCGTTTCGGCTGGGCCAACAAGCACATTATCAAGAATCTCAAGCGTGAAGAGGTGATCGCCCAGCTGGAAAAAAGCCTGAAGTCAGGACGTGCAAAAGCGCCGTGGTCACGTGAACAGTGGGCGGAAAAAGTGCAGGAGGAGCTGGCAAGCGTGCGCGCCCTGCCCGCCTCAGCACGGTTGAAAATCAAGCGCCCGGTGAAAGTCCAGCCGGTTGCCCGCGTCTGGCGCGCGGATGAACAAAAACAGACTCAGCTGGCCTGTCCTTCTCCGATTCTGGTTATCTGTCGCGATCGCAGCCAGGTTCCGGTTCTGGGTGAATTGCTTAACTACGATGCCGATAATATTAACCATCGTTATAAGCCTGCCGCTGAACCGCTGAATCTTTTAATCCCCAGACTGCATCTGTGGGTCGATTGTCCGATATAAATAAAAAAGGCCAGCATTCGCTGGCCTCTGACCCACTCAAACCTTACGACTTCATGCTGCCGACCATCTCTTCCGGCCGTACCCAGGCATCAAACTCCTCTTCGGTAAGATAACCCAGCTTCAGCGCCGAGCCTTTCAGCGTCAGCCCCTCTTTGTGCGCCTTCTTGGCAATTTCTGCCGCTTTGTCATAGCCAATATGGGTATTCAGCGCCGTCACCAGCATCAGCGATTCGTTAAGCAGTTGATCGATGCGCTCACGCACCGGCTCAATACCGACCGCGCAGTGATGATTAAAGCTGTCCATGCCATCCGCCAGCAGACGAATCGATTGCAGGAAGTTATGGATTACCATCGGACGGAACACGTTAAGCTCAAAGTTACCGGATGCGCCGCCCATGTTGATCGCCACATCGTTACCCATCACCTGACAGCAGAGCATGGTCATCGCTTCGCACTGGGTCGGGTTAACTTTACCCGGCATGATGGAGCTGCCTGGTTCATTTTCCGGAATGGCGATTTCACCGATGCCGCAACGCGGGCCGGAAGAGAGCCAGCGCACGTCGTTCGCGATTTTCATCAGCGAGGCGGCCAGCCCTTTCAGCGCGCCATGCGCATGCACCAGCGCATCACAGGTTGCCAGCGCCTCAAACTTGTTTGGCGCAGTGACAAACGGCTGCTGCGTGAGATCGGCCAGCGCCTTCGCCACGCGCACCGCATATTCCGGATGGGTGTTCAGGCCCGTACCTACTGCCGTGCCGCCCAGCGCCAGTTCCGCCACGTGCGGAATGCTCTGCTCAATATGCTTCAGGTTATGCTCCAGCATCGCCACCCAGCCGGAAATCTCCTGGCCCAGGGTCAGCGGCGTGGCATCCTGCAGGTGAGTACGGCCAATCTTGACGATATCTTTGAAGGCGTCGGACTTCTGGCTCAACGTCTTTTTCAGTACCTGAATCTGAGGGATCAGCTGTTCGCGCAGGGCGATAACGGCGGCAACGTGCATCGCCGTCGGGAAAACATCGTTGGAGCTCTGGCTCTTGTTCACATCATCATTGGGATGAACCAGCCGCGCCATACCACGCTCGCCGCCGAGGATTTCACTGGCGCGGTTCGCCAGCACTTCATTCATGTTCATGTTGGTCTGAGTGCCGGAACCGGTCTGCCAGATCGCCAGCGGGAATTCATCCGCATGCTTGTCAGCCAGCACCTCATCGGCCGCGCTGACAATCGCCTCGGCGCGGTCAGCGGGCAGCAGTCCCAGATCGCGGTTAACGCTGGCCGCGGCGCGCTTGGTCAATGCCAGTGCATGCACCAGCGCGGTCGGCATTTTTTCGGTTGAGATGCGGAAGTGTTCCAGTGAGCGCTGTGTCTGCGCGCCCCACAGTTTGTCTGCCGGTACGTCGATGGGGCCCATTGAATCTTTCTCAATGCGATTGGCTGCCATGAATACGTCTCCTTCATCTGGTTTTTAAAAGAATGGCCGCCCGGTACGTCATTACGATCGACTGCCGGGCGGTCAGGATAGTAATACACAATAATTTAACATTATCAGAGCTTAGCGTCCTTTTGCGCTGGAGATGTATTTTTACCGGCAGTTTCTGCTTTAATACTGGCAATAATTTCCCGTGATAAAGGGTTATACAATGCAAAAAATGAACAATACGCTGCAAAACTACGCATGGGGCAGCAAAACTGCGTTGACTGAGCTTTACGGAATCGCTAATCCACAGGGGCTGCCGATAGCGGAACTCTGGATGGGCGCACATCCAAAAAGCCCCTCCACCGTGATTGACCAGGGCAGCGAGCGTTCGCTGCGTGACGTGATTGATGCCGCGCCTGCCGCCATGCTGGGCGAAGCGGTGGCACAGCGTTTTGGTGAACTGCCCTTCCTGTTCAAAGTGTTGTCTGCCGATCAGCCGCTGTCGATTCAGGTCCATCCCAGCAAACGCGCGGCTGAAGTGGGCTTTGCCCGTGAGAATGCGGCGGGTATTCCGCTGACGGCTGCTGAGCGTAATTATAAAGATGCCAACCACAAGCCGGAGCTGGTCTACGCGCTGACGCCCTTCCAGGCGATGAATGGCTTTCGCACCCTGACGGAGATGGTCTCACTGCTGGAGCCGGTTGCGGGCGCACATCCACAGATAGCCCATTTTCTGCAGCATCCCGATCAGGATACGCTGGCCGCGCTCTTCTCTACCCTGCTGTCACTGGAGGGTGAGGCGAAATCGCTGGCGCTGGGCATACTGAAATCCGCAGTTGATGCACAACAGGGTGAGCCGTGGCAGACCATTCGCATGATTGCGGCAGAGTATCCTGACGACAGTGGCCTGTTTTCGCCGCTACTGCTGAACGTAATCACGCTGCAACCGGGCGAGGCGATGTTCCTCTATGCGGAGACCCCGCACGCTTATCTGAAAGGCGTGGCGCTGGAGGTGATGGCAAACTCCGATAACGTGTTGCGGGCCGGGTTAACCCCGAAATATATCGATATCGCCGAGCTGATGGCGAACCTGAAGTTTGAAGAGAAGCCAGCCAGCACCCTGCTGACTGAGCCAGAGCAACAGGGCAACGCGCTGCGCTTCCCGATTCCGGTGGAGGATTTTGCTTTTGCTATTCATACCCTGAACGCAGAGCCACAGCCGCTGGCGCAGCAGAGCGCCGCACTGCTGTTCTGCATTGAAGGCCAGACGGTGATCGCCAAAGGCGAGCAGCAGGTAACGCTGAAACCAGGTGAATCCTGCTTCATTGCCGCCAGCGAATCCCCCGTAACGGTCGCAGGCACGGGCCGACTGGCGCGGGTATTTAACGACTTAAGGTGAAGCGGCTGACGGAGTGCCTGTTAACTGCTATTATTTCAACCTATTAGCTTTTAAACGCCTGCGGGCGTTTTTCTTCAGTCGCTGGGGTAAACCTGCGGCATAAGCGGACTCAAGGATAAGGACGAATCAGCAATGAAAAAGACCAATGTTGCCGTAGGTGTCATCATCGCACTGGGCGTAGTCTGGACTGGCGCGGCATGGTTCACCGGCAAGCAGATTGAAAGCCACAGGGATGAGCTGGTGCAAAACGCCAATGCCCAGCTGAATGCTTATGCCCCTAACAGCCGTCTGAAGATTAGCTATCAGGACTATCAGCGCGGCGTGTTCAGCAGCAAAGTGAATCTGGTGATTCAGGCCAACTCGCAGACGGAAGATAATCCCCTGCTTAAACCCGGCCAGAGCATCATCCTGAACGAAACCATCGATCATGGCCCTTTCCCGTTTGCTCAGCTGAAGCATTTCAATCTGATCCCGAGCATGGCGTCGGTTCATACCGAACTGGCTAACACCGATGCGGTGAAAAAGCTGTTTGAGCTGACCGGCAACAAGTCGCTGATTAACGCCGATACCCGTATCGGCTACAGCGGTGCCACCGATACGGCGCTGCGCGTTCTGCCGGTTGATTATCAGAATGCGCAAAGCGGCGAGCGTCTTGCCACCAATGGGGGCACCTTCAACGTCAGCGCGGATAACAAAGGCGACAAAGTGTCGCTGGACAGTGACGTTGATAGCCTCGCGCTGACCAGTAAAAATGAGATGGGCCAGCCGGTGCTGTTCACCATTAATGGTCTGAAGCTGAGCGGTAACACCCATCTCAGCCCGGAAGGCGTACGTATTGGCGACCAGTCAGTGGATATTGAGAAGGTCAACGCCAGCATCAATGGTCAGGACGCCCTGACGCTGCACAAAATGAAAGGCACCTCCTCTTTCGATAACAGCGCCGGTAAGATTGGCGGCAATATCGACTACAAGGTTGAAGGCATTCAGCTGCAGAAGCAGGATTTTGGTCAGGCAGCGCTGAAGATGAAACTGTCACAGTTTGATGCGCAGGCGGTAAAAGCCTTCTCCGATCGTTACAACGCGCAGATGCAGGAACTGCTGAGCCAGCCTGGCGTCGCGGAAGATCCTATCCGCTACCAGGCGGGTGTGCATCAGATTCTGATGAGCAACCTGCCGATGCTGCTGAAGGGCTCACCTGCGATCAGTATCGCCCCGCTGAGCTGGAAAAATGATAAAGGTGAAAGTACCTTTAACCTGAACGCAAATTTCAACGATCCCTCTGCGGTGACCGGCGAAGCCCAGACACTCAGCGCCATGGTTGATCGGGTACTGAAGAGCCTGGACAGCAAGCTGGTCATCAATATACCAATGGCGACCGAAACCATGCATAAAGTGGGACTGGCTGAAGGATATCAGGCCGATGACGCACAGAAGCTGGCAGATCAGCAGGTGAAAGGACTGGCGGCGATGGGTCAGATGTTCCGCCTGACCCAGCAGCAGGATAACAATATCGTCACCAGCCTGCAGTATACCAACGGTCAGGTGAACATGAACGGCGACAAAATGACGCTGGAGCAGTTCCTCTCCCGCTATATGCTGGGTATGCCGACCAGCGAAGGGATGCCGCAGTAATTCTCTACTCTTCCTTAAAGGCGACCTCCGGGTCGCCTTTTTTATGCCTGAGAGCCGCTGAAATGACTTTGCTCGCCGGTTATGCGTAATTAAGCAGCATCCGGCGCGGCTGTTGCGCAAATAGCTGGCGCTGTTGCGCAAGATATTTTTATAATGCTCTGCACTTCACCGACAACTGAGCGAGTGCGCCATGATTGATTCTAAAATTCCTCTGACTGATATTCACCGCCACCTTGATGGCAACATCCGTGCACAAACCATTCTCGATTTAGGTCGCCAGTTTAACCTCGCCCTGCCTGCTTCCACGCTGGAAACGCTGCGTCCGCATGTGCAGGTCGGCCAGAATGAACCTGATTTGGTGAGCTTCCTGCAGAAGCTAGACTGGGGTGTGAAAGTGCTGGGTGATCTGGATGCCTGCCGCCGGATCGCGCAGGAGAATGTGGAAGATGCCGCCCGCGCGGGCATTCACTATGCTGAACTGCGTTTTTCCCCTGGTTATATGGCGATGACCCACAATCTGCCGATTGCCGGTGTGGTTGAAGCGGTAATCGAGGGCGTGCGCGCAGGCCGTCAGCAGCACGATATCGACGTGCGTCTGATCGGTATTATGAGCCGTACCTTTGGCGAAGATGCCTGCCTCAGCGAACTGGAAGGTTTGCTTGCCCATCGTGATCACATCACCGCGGTCGATCTGGCGGGTGATGAGCTGGGCTTCCCGGGCAGCGAGTTCCTGAGCCACTTTACCCAGGCGCGCGATGCCGGTTTCCGCGTGACCGTCCATGCGGGCGAAGCGGCCGGACCCGAGAGCATCTGGCAGGCGATTCGGGAGTTGGGTGCAGAACGTATCGGTCACGGCGTGAAAGCGATTGAAGATCGCGCGCTGATGGATTTCCTGGCGGAGCACCGTATTGGTATTGAATCCTGCCTGACCTCCAATATCCAGACCAGCACCGTGCCATCACTGGCGCAGCATCCGCTGAAGACCTTCCTGGAGCATGGCATTCTGGCGACGATCAATACGGATGATCCGGCGGTTCAGGGCATTGAACTGGCGCATGAGTATCATCACGCCGCTCCGGCTGCCGGTCTGAGCGCGGCGCAGATCCGTCAGGCGCAGGAAAATGGTCTGACGATTGCGTTCCTTAGCGAAGCAGAGAAAGCGGCTCTTCGCGCACGGGTGCAGTAATCCTGAAGAGTAGCGACAAAAAACGGGCCGGATATCCGGCCCGTTTTTATGGTAACGAGGTATAGATCTTTTCGCTGTGGGACCGAGCCTGCGCAGAGACTACGGTCAGATCGGAAAGACGCAAAAGCCGTCATCCGTGACACGCTCGGCCCACGCAATTACGCACCTCATCCCTGAGGTGCGCCCGTACCGGGCCAACGCTTTGCGTTGTTCAAAAACGCTCCCGGCGTTTTTGTCCATGGCGTGGGACGCTTTCCTCTTCTGACCGTAGTCCCTGCGCGCTAAACAGATTTATTGCTGTCTGATTCACGCTACTTTGGGCTTGTTAGCAATCTGACAGGCTGGTACCCAGCCCGTATTGCACCTACAGATCAGACGCGCTTTAGCGACATCGTCTGGCGTTTCTCGGCAGATTGCAGACCTAACTCGATCAGCTCCATCACCTGAATCGCCTCTTCCGCTGTCACCGGATTGTTACCACGTCCGGCAATCGCATCGCGGATACCCGCATAGTAAGCGGGATAGTTGCCTGGCTGGGTCAGTTGGGTCGTTTCGGTCAGGGAATCTCCGTCAACCAGCGTCAGAGTGCCATCACGCATGTCATAGCCCCAGTCTTCCTGCGGCGGGAAGTCACCTGACTTCAGGCGATCTTCCTGCGGATCAAGACCATATTTGACGTAACTGCCGCGCGTGCCGTGGACGGTATAACGGGCAGATTCTGCCGCTACCAGCATGCTGGCGTGCAGTACGACACGGCGCTGCGGATAAGTCAGCGTCGCGTGGAAGTAGTCTGTGGTCTGCGCGCCCGGACGCATCTCGGCCAGATCAACCGTGATAGCGACCGGCGGGCCAAACAGCTGCAGCGCCTGGTCCAGCAGATGCGGCCCCAGGTCATACCAGATTCCGCTGCCTGCGCCTTTCATTTCACGCCAGCGATTACGCACTTCCAGACGGAAGCGGTCAAAGTGCGATTCGAAGTAGCGCACTTCACCCAGCGTACCGGCCTCAATCAGCGATTTCAGCGTCAGGAAGTCACTGTCCCAGCGGCGGTTGTGGAACACCGACAGCAGCAGCCCTTTGGCTTTCGCCAGCGCATCCAGTTCGCGCGCCTGTGACAACGTCACGGTAAATGGTTTATCGACCACCACATGTTTACCGGCGTTCAGCGCTGCTTTTGCCAGCGGGAAGTGCGTGTCGTTGGGGGTAGGAATAACAATCAGTTGCAGCGTCGGGTCGTCCAGCAGCGCCTGAGGGTCAGCCACCACCTTAACGGCGGGCCAGTCGGCATGGACTTTGCTGGCATCGCTACTGGAAATGGCTGCCAGTTCGACGTCTGGCGTCCCCGCAATCAGCGGAGCATGAAACGTTTTACTGGCAAAACCGTAGCCGATCAGACCAACACGTAATTTATCGCTCATTTGGATTCCTCTCAGAGCCTGATTGACCAGGCTCTTAGTTGATAACCTGATTGATTTAAGACTATTAACCAAATGACGACAAGCCGGAATTCCCCGAAAAAACTAAGAGATAGCACTTCGCGCCAGCGGCCAGGCGGTCTGAGCGGCCAGGCTGTCGTGCGCATCCTGATTACGGCGGCGGAAGTCGCTGGGACTGACGCCGACCCGCTTGCGGAACACCCGCGAGAAGTAGAGCTGATCGTCATAGCCCACTTCACGTCCTACCGAGGCGATCGGTTCCTGGGTGGTCTGCAGCAGCAGTTTCGCGCGGATTACACGCTGATCTTCACGCCAGCGCAGCAGGTTCACACCCATCTGCTCGCGGAACAGGTGCGCCAGCCGCGACGGCGACAGACAGACGTGGCGCGCCACCTCTTCAATCTTAACCTCGCTGGCGAGATGGTTTGTGACGTACTGGCAGGCTTCAATCACGCGCGGATCGCGAATTAACTGATGGCTGCGTGGATCTTCTTCAACGGCGCGCAGCAGCAGCCGTTCCAGCAGGTTCATCGCCAGCTCTTCCGCAAAGCGACGGCCCGAATTGTGGGTCTGTTCAATACTGGCAAACAGGCGATCAAATTCGCCGCGCAGCGATTCTGGCAGCAGCAGTCGTCCCACGCCCTCCTGCTCATCCTGCCAGCGCAGCCAGTCGTGCCAGTAGGCGCGCGGACGGAAATAGACCCAGCGGTGAAACCACTGCGGGCTGTCCGGCGCGCGACCATAATAGTGAGCCGTTTTCGGCTGAAACAGCAGCATTTCGCCAGGTTCGCAGTCAAATGCCCGCTCGCCGTCAAATACCCGCCCTTTACCTTTGATAGTGAGATTCAGAATGTAACCTTTCATGCCGTGCGGGCGATCGATAAAGAAATCGAGCGGGCCATCTGCGGTAATGGGCGTCAGCCCCGCCACCAGCCAGGCATTGAATGAATAGCCCGGCAACAAGGGGTTTTGCTGCTCGGCCGGTAATTCACGGTGATACATAGCGTCCTCACTCAGTCTGTTATTGTTCGGATAGCCCGCAGAGGCTTCTGCCTCTGCGGACCAACGGCTCGCTCAATCAGGCTTTTTTCTGTTTGTAACGGTCAAAAATCACCGCAGCTAACAGTATCAGACCGCGTACCACATACTGTGAGAATGGCGAGATATTCAATAAATTCATCGCATTCTCTACCGTGCCGAGGATCAGCACCCCTGCCACCACATAGGAGATTTTACCGATGCCGCCCTTCAGCGAAACGCCACCCAGCACGCAGGCAGAAATCACCACCAGCTCATAGCCGATGGAGGTCATTGGCTGGCCGCTGGTCATACGTGACGCCAGGATGATGCCCGCCGCCGCTGAAACCAGACCGGAGAGGATAAAGATGATGATGCGGGTGCGCACCACCGGCACACCGGCCAGACGTGCTGCTTCTTCATTGCCGCCAATCGCCAGGGTGTTACGGCCAAAGGTGGTTTTGTTGAGCAGGAAGCCGAAGATCAGCATGGTGGCCAGAGTCAGCCAGATGGGTGCGGGCACGCCAAGCCAGTTAGCAAAGCCCAGTTCAAAGAAGCGCTCATCTTCGATACCGACCGCTTTACCGTCAGAGAAGATATAGGCCAGGCCGCGGACAATCTGCATGGTCGCCAGCGTGGTAATCAGCGCATTGATCTTGAGGCGGGCAATCACAAAGCCGTTGATAAAGCCGGTGATCATACCGAGTACCAGGCCGGCACCCACGCCAATCCACAGGCTTTCGGTCATGTTAATCACCACGGCGGTAACCACACCCGCACAGGCGATGACGGAAGCGACCGACAGGTCAAAATCACCGGAGGCCAGACAGAACAGCATGCCGCAGGCGACCATGCCGGACATCGACATTGCCAGCCCTAAGCCTTTCATATTGATAAACGAGCCGAAGTTCGGCACAAAGATCGCACAGACAATAAACAGCAGTGCAAATACCACCAGCATGCCGAAGTTGTCCCAGATGCGACCTAACTGCAGGCCGCCGCGTGAAGCGGGCTGCGGCGTATTTGAGGTCGTGGATGAAGCCATGATGATCTCCTGTCAGGCCACGGCGGCCGCTTGAGTGGTTTTGGGCATCGCCAGGCTCAGCGTCTGCTGCTCCGTGGCGTCGTCGTGTAGCAGTTCACCGGCAATGGCACCTTCGCGCATCACCACGATGCGATCGGCCAGGCCCATCACTTCCGGTAAATCGCTGGAGGCGAACAGCACCGCAATGCCCCGGTTCGCCAGCTGATAAATCAGGTTATAGATTTCATGTTTGGCACCAACATCGATACCGCGCGTTGGCTCATCCAGCAGGATCACTTTCATATCCTCTGACAGCCAGCGTCCCAGAATCGCCTTCTGCTGGTTGCCGCCGGAAAGGTTCATGATCAGCTGATCGGCGCTGGGCGTTTTGATGTTCAGCGAGCGGATATGGCTGTCGGCATTTTTATTTTCCCAGCCGTTTTTAATCAGGCAGCCTGCAGTAAGGTTATGACGACGGGCGCTGATGTTGATGTTGTCGCGCACCGAATGCACCGGAATAATGCCCTCGGCTTTGCGATCTTCCGGGCAGAGCATGATGCCCGCACGGATGGCATCGATCGGCTCCCGCAGCGGCAGCGGTTTGCCGTCCAGAATCACCTGACCGCCGCGCAGACGCGTGCCGCCAAACAGCCCTTTCAGCAGTTCACTGCGACCGGCACCGACCAGGCCAAACAGGCCGACGATTTCACCGGCATGGACTTTCAGCGAAATCGGCGTCCGCACGCCCTTCGCTTCGACCTTGTCCAGCTCCAGCCGCACCGCGCCTTTGGCACGCGGTGAATAGCCATAGATATCACCGAGGTTTCGTCCCACCATCGCCTGCACCAGATCGTCGTGATGGGTGTTAGCCATATCGGTAAACGTCCGCACGTAGCGGCCATCTTTAAAGACGGTGATGGCATCGCTGAGGGCGAAGATCTCCTCCATGCGGTGTGAAACGTAGAGCACCACCCGGCCCTCCTCACGGAGCTGACGGATGACGCGGAACAGGTTGTCGATTTCACGCGCCGACAGGGAGCTGGTTGGCTCATCAAAGGCGATAATGCGCGCGTTACGCGCCAGCGCTTTGGCGATCTCCACCATCTGCCACTGCCCCAGCGACAGATATTTCAGCGGCATATCGGGATCGATATCCATGCCGAGATTTTTCAGTTGCAGGCCCGCCTCAAAACGCATCAGCTTACGGTTGACCAGCCCATGTTTGTGCGGGATCTGACCGAGATAGATGTTCTCTGCCACGCTCATTTCCGGCACCAGATGCAGTTCCTGGTAAATAATGGCGACGCCCGCGTCCAGCGCATCGGTGGTGCGCTGAAAGCTCATCGGCTGGCCTTTAATACGAATCTCACCGCCGCTCGGCTGATAACTGCCGCTGAGTATTTTTAACAGCGTCGATTTGCCTGCGCCGTTCTCGCCCATCAGAGCATGGACTTCACCGCCACGGCAGTCGAAGGAGATATCCTGCAACGCTTTGACGCCAGGGAAGGTTTTACTGATGCCATGAAACGACAGAAATGCTGAATCAGTGTTCATGTTTTTCCTCACTCTTTCGCGCCACCGGCCGGTTATGGCGGGCGGCGCGAAATTGGCTATTAAGGATGCCAGGCGACAAACTGCCTGGCAGGCTCAGGGTTACATCAGTCCTTTTTTCGCCAGTTCAGTTTTGAAGTTGTCACGGGTGATCAGCACCACATCGGTAACTTCAGTGAATTTCGGTGGCTCTTCACCTTTGCTGACCCAGTTGTAGAGCATCTGGCTGCTTTTGTAGCCGTGGATATCCGGGCTTGGCAGCAGCGATCCGTAGAAGCCGGTTGCCTTCTCTTTCGACAGTTCACTGATGGCATCCACGCCGTTGATGCCGATACCGATGACGTCAGCGGCTTTAAAGCCCTGACCTTCGGTCGCACGCACGCCGCCCAGCACGGTGTTGTCGTTCATGCCGACAATCAGCCAGTGTTTGACTTCAGGATGCTGAACCAGCAGAGAGTTACCGGCGTCAAACGCGCCAGGGATGTCGTTAGATTTGGTCGGGACCTGGTAGATCTGCGCTGCCGGGAAGCCAGCGGCCTTGATGGCGTCCATGGAGCCGCCGGTACGACGACGAGCGGTGTCGAGTTCGTTGGCGGTAATCGCCATCACGCCGGTGGTTTTCACATCCCAGCCGCGTTTCTGCATCTCTTTATAGAGTTCCTGGCCCTGACGCTCACCAATTTTGGTCGCAGCCATCATCACCAGCGGCACGGTATCCATTGGTTTGCCTTTGGCGGTGACGAACTGGTCATCGACCGCGATGACTTTCAGACCGTAGCCACGTGCTTTTGCCATGATGGCAGAGCCGAGTTTCGGATCGGGCGTACAGATAACAAAACCCTTCGCGCCGTTAGCCGCCAGGCTGTCAATGGCATTCAGGGTTTTTTCACCATCCGGCACGGCAATTTTAATGACATCAAAGCCAAGATCTTTGCCCGCTTTGTCGGCGAATTTCCATTCAGTCTGGAACCAGGGTTCCTCTGGTTGCTTGACTAAGAATCCCAGCTTCATGGTCTCGGCGATAGCGGATTGTGACATAACCGCTGCCAGGCCGATGGCCGCGAACGCTTTAGTGAATTTATGCATGATGCTCTCCGGTACCAGGTTATTTTTCGCTGCTAATAACGAATCGGTGTAAACGCTACCAGTTTGTTTTGTTTTGTGGGTACAGCCATAAATCAGTGCGTTAGGCTGGCATGTGCTGACAGACTGTCCAGACGCTGGGCTAGTTTTAGCGGTATTAGCGAAGAAAAATGTAGAGCGGTATCACATCTTAAAATCACGACAAAATGATCCATATATTCAGCAAATTTAACCGGACCTTAACTTTTGCAATGGATCACAAAATCACTGCCGATGACAGAAAAGTGCATATTGTCAGCCAGCGATGACTAACTGATTTGGCGCGCCGAACCCAGGATACAGGAGTTAACTAACTACAGGAGATTCCGATGCGTGCTGGAGCCATCACCCTTGGGCTGGACTTTGGTAGTGATTCGGTGCGTGCGCTGGCCGTGGATTGTCATAGCGGCAAAGAGCTGCAGAGTGCGGTGTTCAGCTATCCGCGCTGGCAACAGGGCTTATACAGCGATCCGCACACTAACCGTTTTCGTCACCATCCACAGGATTACATCGACGCCATGGAGCAGGCGCTGCTCGGCGTGCTGAATGCACTGAGTGAAGATCAGCGCAACGCCGTGGTCGGCATTGGTGTTGACAGCACCGGTTCGACCCCTGCCCCTATTGACCGCGACGGCAACGTGCTGGCGCTGCGTCCGGAGTTCGCCGACAACCCCAACGCGATGTTTGTGTTGTGGAAAGATCACACCGCTATAGAAGAAGCGGAAGAGATCAATCAGCTGTGCCACAGCGGCCGCTTCCTGGATTACAGCCGCTATATTGGCGGGATTTACTCCTCTGAGTGGTTCTGGGCGAAGATTCTGCACGTGTCGCGTGAAGATGCGGCCGTGCGTGACGCCGCTGTCTCCTGGGTCGAACTGTGCGACTGGGTGCCAGCCCTGTTAAGCGGCACTACCGCACCTGACAAATTGCGTCGGGGCCGCTGTGCGGCCGGGCACAAGGCGCTGTGGCACGGCGACTGGAACGGCCTGCCCGATGTGGATTTTCTCAATGCGCTGGACCCGCTGTTAACGCAACAGCTCGACTCTCCCCTGTTTACCGATACCTGGACCGCTGATCTGCCTGTCGGCACGCTTAGCCCTGAATGGGCGCAGCGTCTTGGCCTGACGCAAACCGTGACGCTTTCGGGTGGCGCATTTGACTGCCATATGGGCGCGGTCGGTGGCGGTGCCAAACCCTATACCCTGGTGAAAGTGATCGGCACCTCAACCTGCGACATCCTGATTGCGGATACTGAAAAGGTCGGCGATCGCGACATCAAAGGCATCTGTGGTCAGGTCGATGGCAGCGTAATGCCAGGCGCTATCGGGCTGGAGGCGGGTCAGTCTGCCTTTGGTGATATCTACGCCTGGTTCAGCCGTTTACTGGGCTGGCCGCTGCAGCTGGCGGCGCAGCAGCATCCGGAGCTGAAGCCTCAGCTGGCTGAGATGCAAAAGAGTCTGATTAAAGATCTGACCGAGGCCTGGGCCGCGAACCCGCAGCTCGACCATCTGCCGGTGGTGCTGGACTGGTTTAACGGTCGCCGCACGCCAAATGCCAATCAGCGGCTGAAAGGGGTAATTACCGACCTGAATCTGGGCACCGATGCCCCCGCGCTGTTTGGCGGTCTGGTCGCCGCCACCGCATTTGGCGCACGCGCGATTATGGAGTGCTTCGAACAGCAGCAGATCCCGGTCGAGAGCATTCTGACCCTGGGCGGCATCGCGCGGAAATCCCCGGCGATTATGCAGGCCTGCTGCGATGTGATGAATCGCCCACTGGATATCGTCGCCTCTGACGAGTGCTGTGCGCTGGGTGCGGCCATTTTCGCCGCCGTCGCCGCCGGTGTGCACGCCAGCGTCCCTGATGCACAGCAGGTCATGGCCAGCCCGATTGCCGTGACGCTGCAACCCGATGCGGCGCGCGTCGCCCGCTATCAACAACTTTATCAACGCTATCAACAATGGTGCGTGGCGGCTGAACCGCAATACGCCGCACGCCCCGCTTCCGCTAAGTAAAGGAGTGGTTTTATGGAACAGTCAAACAGCTACAGCGTGTGGTTTGTCATCGGCACGCAGCACCTCTACGGGGCGGAAACGTTACGCCAGGTTGAACAGAATGCACGTCAGGTGGTAGAGGGTTTAAATCAGGCCGGTTTACCGCTGCGTCTGGAGCTGAAACCGCTGGTTAAGTCACCGGATGAAGCGCTGGCTCTGTGTCGCGATGCCAATTATGACAAGGAGTGCGTCGGTATCATTACCTGGCTGCACACCTTCTCCCCGGCCAAAATGTGGATCGGTGGCCTGAGCGTGCTGAATAAGCCGCTGCTGCAATTCCATACCCAGTTCAATGCGGAGATTCCGTGGGACAGCATGGACATGGACTTTATGAACCTGAACCAGACCGCACACGGCGGCCGCGAGTTCGGTTTCATCGGCGCCCGTATGGGCCTGCAGCACAGCGTGGTGACCGGTCACTGGCAGGATAGCGCCAGCCAGCAGCGCCTCGGCAACTGGATGCGTGCAGCACTGACCAAACAGGCCAGTCAGCAGCTGAAAGTCGCGCGTTTTGGCGACAACATGCGTGAAGTGGCCGTGACCGAAGGCGATAAAGTCGCCGCGCAGATTCAGTTCGGTTATTCGGTGAATGGCTGGGGCGTCGGCGATCTGGTTGAGGTGATCAATGGCGTCAGCGATGGCGACGTGAATGCGCTGGTCGATGAATATGAAAGCCTGTATCGCTTTACCGATGTTGCCGCTTCCGGCGGCGAAAAGCGTCAGAACGTGCTGGATGCCGCACGCATTGAGCTGGGTCTGAAGCGTTTCCTGGAAGCGGAAGGCTGCCACGCTTTCACCACCAACTTCCAGACGCTGCACGGCATGACGCAGTTGCCAGGCCTGGCGGTTCAGCGTCTGATGGGTCAGGGTTATGGCTTCGCAGGTGAAGGTGACTGGAAGACCGCTGCGCTGCTGCGCATTTTCAAAGTGCTGGCTGGCGATCGCAAAGGTGGCACCTCCTTTATGGAGGATTACACCTATCACTTCTCACCCGGTAACGATCTGGTCCTCGGCTCGCATATGCTGGAGGTCTGCCCGTCAATTGCCATTGAAGAGAAGCCATTGATCGATGTGCAGTTCCTGGGCATTGGTGATAAAGCCGATCCGGCGCGTATGATTTTCTCAACGCCAGCGGGTCGCGCGATTAACGCCAGCGTAATTGATATGGGTGATCGTTTCCGTCTGCTGGTTAACGTGGTGGATGCTATCGAACAGCCGAAACCGCTGCCGAAGTTGCCGGTTGCGCGCGCACTGTGGAAAGCCCAGCCGTCACTGGCAACGGCATCCGAAGCGTGGATTCTGGGCGGCGGCGCGCACCATACGGTGTTCAGCCAGGCGCTGACGCTGGATGATATGTATCTGTACGGTGAGATGAACGATATCGAAGTGCTGGTGATTGATGAGCACACGCGTTTACCTGCGTTTAAAGACGCACTGCGCTGGAACGAAGCGTATTACCGTTTGAAACGTTAATAACTGTTTTTTGGCGCTTTAATTGTCTATGAAAAGATTGATTCATAGACGGTAAAGCGCCGTTTGTTTGAAAATCAGTGTTATTCAGTCGGGAATGGCGGGCGTTCCGTAAAGTCGCCGTAAATACATCCCTGTAGGCTCGGCCGCCGCATCCCTGCGGCGGACGCTTTACTCCACTGCCCGTCATCCCCTCCTTTTTGATAGTTCAGCGCATGGTTTAAAAGCCATGATCAAGCCCAACCGGGAAGGAATGGTATGCCTGAAGAGCAAAGCGTCCGCGCCAGGGATGGCGCGGCCGATCCGCATGGATGCGGGAATCCTTTGCGATCAGGCATACCTTTCCTGACCCTGCACCTTTATCTAAAGCGATTGTTTTATTCAACACACCAATAAAAAGTCCCCTGTCCTGCTTCCTGAAGCGATGCATCAGCCCAACCGGGAAGGAATGGTATGCCTGAAGAGCAAAGCGTCCGCGCCAGGGATGGCGCGGCCGATCTGCATGGATGCGGGAATCCTTTGCGATCAGGCATACCTTTCCTGACCCTGCACCTTTATCTAAAGCGATTGTTTTATTCAACACACCAATAAAAAGTCCCCTGTCCTGCTTCCTGAAGCGATGCATCAGCCCAACCGGGAAGGAATGGTATGCCTGAAGAGCAAAGCGTCCGCGCCAGGGATGGCGCGGCCGATCTGCATGGATGCGGGAATCCTTTGCGATCAGGCATACCTTTCCTGACCTTGCACCTAAATCCAATAGCGATTGTTTTTCCTGTCATACAAAAGAGAGCCTAAGTCTTTGCTATAACTTAACCCTTTCATGAACTTGCACTTTCCCCCACCAGCCTGTATTGCTTGTAGTCTGACAAAACAAAGGTCGCCAGCGCCATGCAAATTGCCGAGCTAAACCAACATCCCGGCTTCGCCGGACAAACCGCACAACTGTTGCACACTGAATGGTCACATCTTCCTGCATGGTCTCACCCGCCTGCCATCCTTGAGCGTTTAAAACAACGCAATCAGAAACCTTCGGCAGAATTTACTCTTATTGCCACGCCGGATGGCGAAACGGTGGTCGCGACCTGTAGCGTCATTCGCTATGAACTGGATGACATTCCGGCACGAGAATTCTGGATTGGTGAGGTGGTGACGGGCAAGGCATTCCGGGGTCAGGGCGTGGCAAAAGCGTTAATACAGCAGGCGATTGCGCGAGCCAGACAACAGCAGATGGGTGAACTGTGGCTCTATACACCCGATCAACAGGCGTACTATCAGCGTTCAGGATGGCAGGCGGTGGAACAGCGGCAAATCGCGGGTGAAGAAGTCACGGTAATGGTGTTGCGCCTTGCGCAGTAAAAGGCGGCTCCTGCGAGCCGCCATTGACCGGAGTACTGAAGAACTCAGGAAGATAATCGCTTAACGGGCGCGTTCTGCTGACGATCCCAGATCACCGTCAGTAACCGCTGCAGGGCGATAAACGCAAACAGCAGAATTCCGATGGCGATCTTGGTCCACCAGGAACTCAGCGTACCGTCGAAGTTAATCCATGTCTGAATCAGCCCCTGAATCAACACACCGAACAGCGTGCCCAAAACTGTACCCACACCACCCGACAGCAGCGTGCCGCCAATCACCACTGACGCAATAGCATCCAGCTCCACACCCAACCCGGCCAGCGCATAACCTGCCGAGGTATAAATCGAGAACACGATCCCGGCCAGCGTCGCCAGCGTGGTGGAAAGCATATAAATCTTAATGGTGGTCGCACGGGTCGAAACGCCCATCAGCTGTGCGGATGTCATATTGCCACCAATGGCGTAAACCCGGTTACCAAAGCGCGTGCGGTGCGCCAGAATAATCCCGCCAAACACCACCACCAGCATAATCACCGCCAGCAGGCTGAGACGCCCACCGCCCGGCACTTTCCACGCCAGACTGGAAAGCATGCTGTAGAACGGATGATCGATAGGAATTGAGTTCTCCGACACCAGATAACTGCATCCGCGCAGGAAAAACATCCCCGCCAGCGTAATGATAAATGCCGGGATCTTCAGCGCATCAATCAGCCAGCCCATCATGGCCCCGAACAGCGCGCCCAGCGACAGAATCAGCGCAAAGGCCAGCAACGGATCGATATGAAAATCACCGATCGCCCGGGCAAGAAACACGCCGGTAAAGGCGATCACTGCACCCACAGACAGATCGATACCGCCCGATAAAATCACGAAGGTCATGCCGACGGCGATAATCCCAAGGAAAGCATTATCGGTCAGGATATTGCAGATTACCCGGGTGGAGGCAAAGCCCGGAAACTGACTCAGACAAAACAGGTAACCCGCCACAAACACCAGCAAGGTGATCATCAGCGGAAGATGACGTTTAATCATGTCGGGCGTCTCCGTTTCAACATCGCAATAAACCTTGGTGACTGCAGCAACAGTACGCACATCACCACCACCGCTTTCACCACCTGATTCAGCTCAGGCGGGAAGCCGGAGAGCAAAATCCCGGTATTCATCGACTGAATAATCAGCGCACCGAGCAGCGACAACACCAGATTAAAGCGGCCACCCATCAGCGACGCACCGCCAATCACCACGGCGAGAATCGCATCCAGCTCCAGCCATAATCCGGCGTTATTCGCATCCGCACCGCGAATATCCGCCGCGACGATCAGTCCCGCAACAGCGGCACAAACGCCACTTATGGCGTAGGTTGACATCACCACCAGCCAGCCTGTCACACCCGCGTTACGGGCCGCGCGCAGATTAATCCCCACAGCTTCGATAAACAGACCCAGCGCGGTTTTGCGCGTCAGCAACCAGACCGCCAGCGCTACCACCAGCGTGATCCAGACCGGGACCGGCAACATCCACAGCGAGCCGTTACCAAACCAGCCAAGACTGTCACTGTCGAACGTCACAATCTGCCCCTGCGTAATCAGCTGAGCGATTCCGCGCCCGGCGACCATCAGAATCAGCGTGGCAACAAATGGCTGAATACGCAGCAACGCCACCAGCACGCCATTCCATACGCCACAGGCTAAACCGGTTCCCAGCGTGCAGAGAATAATAAACGGCACACCGTGTCCGGCTACGGTCAATGTCGCAGCCGTCGCGCCTGCGATCGCCATCACCGCACCCACGGAAAGATCGATGCCGCCGGTGGCGATCACCAGCGTCATCCCGATCGCCAGCAGGGCAACCGGTGCCGCACGGTTAAGAATATCGATCGGACTGCCGAACAGACGCCCATCCTGCAGATGCACGGCAAAAAAGTTATTGGCCACCAGACTGTCAATCAACAGCACCAACAGCAGCGCGGCGATTTGCGGCATCCCTGGCGGAAGTTTCAGCTTACGACGTGGCGTTTTTTCAGATGTCATAGGGGACTCAAGCATGTTTTACCCCTCCGTCCGCGATAGCATTGACGATCGACGCTACCGAAAGCTGCTCCAGCGGAATTTCTGCCACCTGCTTCAGATCGCGCATAATCAACACCCGATCGGCATAACCGACCAGCTCTTCGAGTTCAGAGGAGATCACCAGCAGCGCCAGACCGTCGGCGCACAGGGATTCAATTAAACGGATAATCTCGGCGTGCGCGCCCACATCAATGCCGCGCGTCGGTTCGTCGAGGATTAAAAACTGCGGTTTGGTCACCAGCCAGCGCGACAGCAGCACCTTCTGCTGGTTGCCGCCCGATAACAGCTCCACAGGCTGCTCTGCATGCGGCGTACGAATACCCAGACTCTTGATAAAACGATCGGCAATCGCCTGCTGCTCACGCTTCTTAATTGGCCGTAGCCAGCCGCGCTGCGCCTGCAACGCCAGAATAATATTTTCACGCACCGAGGCCGCGCCGATAATCCCGTCTGTCTTACGATCTTCCGGGCAAAAACCCATGCCCAGCTGCGAGGCTTTCGCCGGATTAGTAATGCGCTGCACTTTGCCTTTGATCTTCGCTGTTCCTCGGTCGGCACGACGAATACCAAACAACACCTCGGCGGTTTCGGTGCGGCCCGAACCCAGCAGCCCCGCCAGTCCCACGACTTCGCCTGGACGAACTTCCAGGTTAAAGGGCTCAATGGTGCCTTTCCTGCCGTAATCTTCAAACGACACCACCGGCTGATTGCTGCGCAGCGTGCTGCCCTGCCGCTGCAGCGCCGTCTCCAGCAGTTCGCGACCCAGCATCAGCTTAATCAGCTCAATCTGCGGCAGCGTGGCGGTATCGCGGGTGGCGATAAACTGCCCGTTACGCAGCACGGTAATCCGGTCAGTAATGCGGTACACCTGGTCGAGAAAGTGCGTCACAAAAATCAGGCTCATCCCTTTGGCTTTTAACTGCGCCATCAGGGTAAACAGCATCTCAACCTCGCTGGCATCCAGACTGGCTGTCGGCTCATCCAGGATCAAAACCTGGGCGGAAAGATCGACCGCGCGGCAGATGGCGATAATCTGCTGCATCGCCACCGAGTAGTGGCCCAGCGGACGTGTCACATCGAGGGAAAAACCATAATTCCGCATCAGCGCATCGGCCTCCCGCACCATCCGGCGACGGTCGATCATGCCAAAGCGGCGCGGTTCGCGGCCAATATAGAGGTTATCTGCCACCGACATATTCGGCAGCATATTCACTTCCTGATAAACGGTGCCGATGCCCATCTCCTGCGCCTGCGCCGTATTATGCGGCGTAATCGGCTCACCATTCAGGGTGATGGTCCCTGCATCACGGCTGTAAACACCGGTCAGCACTTTAATCAGGGTGGATTTGCCGGCACCGTTCTCCCCCAGCAGCGCCATGATCTCCCCTTTACGGATATCAAAGGAAACATTATTCAGCGCTTTGACGCCGGGAAAACCTTTGCTGACGCCGCTGATGGATAACAGCGGTGTTTCATTTTGCGTGGTCATTCTGCTCACTCCGCCTCACGTCATGAAAAACCGCCCCGTAGGGCGGTCTGCGGCTGGTCTGCGGCTGATCGGTGAATCAGTAACCCATGCCTTTTTTGGTATCCAGCTCCTTCTGCGCGTCGGCAGGCAGGAACAGCTTAGATTCGGTCTTGATCACTTTTGGCGGCAGCGTGCCATCTTTCTTGAATTTTTCCAGCGCATCAAACGCCGGGCCAGCCATGTTTGGCGTCAGCTCCACGTTGGCGTTAGCCTCACCCGCCAGCATCGCTTTATAGATATCCGGTACACCATCAATCGAGCCGGTCAGAATATCTTTGCCTGGTTTCAGGCCAGCTTCTTTAATCGCCTGAATGGCACCGATCGCCATATCATCGTTATGCGCGTAAACCATGCAGATGTTTTTGCCGTTGTTCTCCGCCTTGATAAAGCTCTCCATCACCTCTTTACCCTTACTGCGGGTAAAGTCACCCGACTGCGAGCGGATCACTTTAATGTTTGGATGGTTGCTGATCGCTTCAGCAAAGCCTTTCTTACGATCGATTGCCACGCTGGCACCCACCGTGCCCTGCAGTTCCACCACGTTACACTGCTTGTCGCCCACGGTTTTCACCAGCCAGTCGCCAATCAGCTTGCCTTCCAGCACGTTGTCAGCCGTCACCACCGCCTGATAGAGCGATTTGTCTTTTACCACAATGGCGCGGTCCAGCAGGTAAACCGGGATTTTGGCATCTTTGGCTTCTTCCAGTACCGGCTCCCAGCCGGTCTGCACCACCGGTGCGATGAAGATGGCATCAACGCCCTGAGCGATGAACGAACGTACCGCCTTGATCTGATTCTCTTGTTTCTGCTGTCCGTCGGCGATTTTCAGGGTGATTCCGCGTTTTTTGGCTTCGCTTTTCGCTACGTTGGTTTCCGCCGAACGCCAGCCAGATTCCGAACCTACCTGCGAGAAGCCGACCGTCATATCTGCAGCGAATACCGGGCCGGTTAACGCGGCGCTGACCAGCGTGGTCAGAAGTAAACGTTTCCACATAGTTTTTAATCCTCTGAAAGGCGTTTGCTGTTTAGGGTAGAGAGCCTGCTTAGACTGGACTAAAAAAGGGTGCATAATGGCGACACACTTCACAAAACAGAGCAATTTAAAGGGGTTACGTGTAGTCACACGGTTTGGCTGACAGGGGAGTTATGGATAAAACGGCTGAGCAGAAAAAATCTGCTCGTTAAATAATTGTAATAAACAGAATCGCTTATGCTTACTGCCACTGGAAACGATTACAGCCAGGCGTACAAAACGGGTTATCCGGCCTGCGATGAACAAAAAACGGGATTTGTGATAGTCCGCACAGTAGGTTGCTGGTCTGGGTCAGGCGCGAAACGTTTCTCTGGCAGTAAGTGCAGAATGGTTAATTTTTTTGGGCTAAAAGGGTGAGAAAAAAGCCACTAGTGCATTGTCAGCGCTGAATAAGAAAAAAAATAATATTTTGCCTCTGCTTTTTAACGCTTTATGCCGAATCTGTCCGTTTTAAGTTAGTGAAGCGTTTAAGATAGAGACGCTGAGTTGCTGGCTCAGACAATAGTAAAAAAGCCAGATATGGAGTTTTAGTGACTAATAAGGTGCTTTTATCTGATTTTCGCCTTTTTTAATCCGCATGATCTGGACAGCATAAGCTTGCCCCCTATACTGAGCACTCCTTTGTTACTTCTATCTGTTATGGCAATGATGACTGCGCACGATTACCTGCTTAAATTCCGCAAAGTAAATAATTCAGACAGTCTGGAAAAGCTTTTCGATCATCTTAATTACTCCCTGACGAATGATCTGGAAATCATCAATATGTACCGGGCTGCCGATCACCGACGTGCTGAACTGGTCTCTGGCGGACGGTTATATGATCTCGGCTGTGTCCCTAAAACGGTGTGGCGCTACGTGGTCTGATTTCCGGCTGATTTATCGCTGTTTATCCCGCTGATCTTGTCCGGATGGGCGTGCCCCTCTGGACATGTTATTCTGCTGTGCTTCGACTCCCCGAGACAGGAATAACCACGATGAATGAACAGGTTGCTGCGCCGCGTATTGGTGGCTGGCTTTTGCTGCCGCTGGCCTGGCTGATAATGACCCTGTTAACCACCGTTCTGGTGCTGGCGATGTATCTGACACCCCTGTTTAATCCGGAATGGCGTGTGGCGCTGTTTTCTCACGGCAGCACACTCTTCTCTTACTGGGCTATTTCCCTGCTCACCGCCGTGGCGGTCTGGGCTTATAGTCTCTGGATCAGCTGGCTGTTCTTTAAGCGCTCCCGCCGCCTGCCGCGTCACTACCTGCTCTGGCTGCTGATTACTGTGCTGCTGGCGCTGAAAACCTTTGCCTTTACGCCGGTTACCGATAGCCGTGCCCTCCAGACATTACTGCTGTCACTGCTGGCCGCTGCGGTGTTTGCGCCCTACTTCAAACGCTCAAAACGGGTAAAAACGACCTTTATCGCGCCATAACGCTGTGAGTTATGTCAGGAATTTAATTCTGAGTGCGGTCTGCCGCTCAGCGGATGGCGCAGGTGTTGAGATACGCCGCGCTATCAATGATAATAAGCCGCTTTCTGGCTCCCAGGCGAAAAAATGACCGATTATCTGCTTCTCTTTGTTGGCACCGTGCTGGTGAATAACTTCGTATTAGTGAAGTTTCTCGGCCTGTGTCCTTTTATGGGCGTTTCCAAAAAACTGGAAACGGCGATTGGCATGGGCCTCGCCACGACATTCGTCATTACCCTGGCCTCGATCTGTGCCTGGCTGGTCAATCATCTGATCCTGCTGCCGCTGGATCTGGTCTATCTGCGTACCATGGCCTATATCCTGGTGATCGCCGTCGTGGTGCAGTTCACCGAAATGGTGGTGCGTAAAACCAGCCCGTCGCTCTATCGTCTGCTGGGTATCTTTCTGCCGCTGATCACCACCAACTGTGCGGTGCTGGGCGTGCCTCTGCTGAGCGTCAACCTTAACCACACCTTTATGCAGGCCGCGCTGTATGGTTTCAGTGCTTCTATCGGCTTCTCGCTGGTGATGGTACTGTTCGCCGGTATGCGCGAGCGGCTGGTGCTGGCTAATGTTCCTGCCCCGTTTAAAGGCAACTCCATCGCCCTGATTACCGCGGGCCTGATGGCGCTGGCGTTTATGGGCTTCAGCGGTCTGGTGAAATTCTGATGACCGCGATCTGGATTGCTGTTGCCGTATTAAGTGCGCTGAGCCTGGTGTTCGGCGCGCTGCTGGGTTACGCCTCGCGCCGCTTTGAGGTCGAAGAAGATCCTATCGTTGAGCAGATTGATGCCATTCTGCCGCAGAGCCAGTGCGGTCAGTGTGGCTATCCGGGCTGTCGCCCCTATGCGGATGCGGTCGGTAACAATGGTGAAGCGATCAATAAATGCGCGCCAGGTGGTGAGCAGACCATGCTCAAGCTGGCAGCCCTGCTTAACGTTGAACCGCAGCCGATTGATGGCGATGAAACGGCGAAAGAGCCGGTGCGAACCGTGGCGTTTATTGATGAAGCCAACTGCATTGGCTGCACCAAATGTATTCAGGCCTGTCCGGTGGATGCGATTGTCGGGGCAACCCGCGCCATGCACACCGTGCTGAGCGATGTCTGCACCGGCTGCGATCTCTGTGTCGCGCCCTGCCCGACTGACTGTATTGAAATGCGTCCGGTTGCCACCACGCCAGCTAACTGGAAGTGGGATTTAAATACCATTCCTGTACGGGTGATCCCGGTAGAAACTCATGCTTAATCTGTTTAACTTCCTGAAAAAAGAGAAGGTCTGGGATTTTCAGGGCGGTATTCATCCGCCTGAAATGAAAACCCAGTCCAACGGCACGCCGCTCAGCGAACTGCCGTTGCCACACCGTTTTATTATCCCACTGAAACAGCATATCGGACATGAAGGTGAGATCTGCGTTGCGCCTGGCGACAAAGTGCTGCGCGGTCAGCCTCTGACATTTGGCACTGGCCGCATGCTGCCAGTCCATGCGCCCACCTCCGGCGTGATTGAAGATATCGGTCAGCATATGACCGCGCACCCTTCTGGTCTCTCTGAGCTTTGCATTTTCCTGACGCCAGATGGCGACGACCGCTGGATGCCGCTGGATCCGCTGCCTGACTACCGTCAGCATCCGCGCGCCGACATTGTGCAGCGTATTCACGACGCCGGCATCGCCGGTCTCGGCGGCGCGGGTTTTCCCACCGCCACCAAACTGAAGGGCGGCCTGCGCGGGGTTAAAACCCTGATTATCAACGCGGCGGAGTGTGAGCCTTATATCACCGCTGACGATCGTCTGATGCAGGACTACGCTGCCGAAGTCCTGGAAGGCAGCCGTATTCTCGCCTGGGTGTTACAGGCTGAACAGGTGCTGATTGGCATTGAAGATAACAAGCCTGAAGCCATTGCCGCACTGAAGCAGGCGCTGTGTAGCGAGCGTGATCTGCACATCCGGGTCATCCCGACCAAATATCCCTCCGGCGGTGCCAAGCAGTTGACCCGCATCCTGACCGGGAAGGAAGTGCCGCACGGCGGGCGTTCCTCCGATATCGGCGTGCTGATGCAGAACGTCGGCACCGCCTGGGCGGTTAAGCGGGCCATTATCAATGGTGAACCGATCACCGAACGCGTTGTGACGTTGACCGGCGAGGCGATTGCCCAGCCGCGTAACGTCTGGAGTCGTCTCGGCACCCCGATCAGCCATCTGTTGCACCATGTCGGGTTCACGCCTGCGCCGCGTCAGATGGTGATCATGGGCGGTCCGCTGATGGGCTTTACCCTGCCATCACTGGATGTGCCGGTGGTGAAGATCACCAACTGTATTCTGGCGCCATCGGCCAGTGAGATGGGCAACAACGACGAAGAGCAGTCCTGCATTCGCTGTTCAGCCTGTGCCGATGCCTGTCCGGCCAAACTGCTGCCGCAGCAGCTTTACTGGTACAGCCAGGGCGGCGATCACGATAAAGCGCGCGCTCACCATATTGATGACTGCATCGAATGTGGTGCCTGCGCCTATGTCTGCCCGAGCAATATTCCGCTGGTGCAATATTACCGTCAGGAAAAAGCGGAACTGCGCGCCATCGATCTGGAAGCGAAACGCACGCTGGAAGCCAAAGCACGCTTCGAAGCACGCCAGGCGCGACTGGAGCGTGAAAAGCAGGCTCGTGAAGCGCGTCATGAAGAGGCGAAACAACGCGTTGCCCGCACCGATACCAGCGAACTGGCTGCGGCCAAAGCACGGGTGAAAGCCCGCCAGGCGGCCGAACCGGATGAGGCAACGCTTGAAGCCCAGCGTGAAGCCCGCCATGCGCAGGCGCGTCTGCGTCAGGCCGAGGCGCAGGCTGAAACCCAGCCGGTGACGCGTCAGACCGTCGATCCGCGTAAAGCGGCGGTTGAAGCGGCTATTGCCCGGGCGAAAGCGAAGAAAACAGTGCCGGTTGAGGCGGCGGATAACCAGGCTGAGGCCAGTGTCGATCCGCGTAAAGCGGCAGTAGAAGCCGCCATCGCCCGCGCCAAAGCGAAGAAAGCCGCACAGGCTGAAAACGCCGAGGCACCGCAGGCCGCAAGCGATACCGTTGCAGACGCCGCACATGACGCCGCCGCTGAGACCGATCCGCGTAAAGCCGCGGTTCAGGCTGCCATCGCCCGCGCCAAAGCGAAGAAAGCGGCTCAGGCTGAAGGCGCTGAGGCTCCGCAGGCCGCAACCGACAGCGCTGCAGAAGCCGCGCCGGACGCCGCCGCTGAAAGCGATCCGCGTAAAGCCGCGGTTCAGGCTGCCATCGCCCGTGCCATAGCGAAGAAAGCCGCTCAGGCTGAAGGCACCGAGGCACCACAGGCCGCAACCGACAGCACTGCAGACGCCGCGCCGGACGCCGCCGCTGAAAGCGATCCGCGTAAAGCCGCGGTTCAGGCTGCCATCGCCCGTGCCAAAGCGAAGAAAGCCGCACAGGCTGAAAATGCCGAGGCACCACAGGCCGCAACCGACAGCACTGCAGACGCCGCACATGACGCCGCCGCTGAGACCGATCCGCGTAAAGCCGCGATTCAGGCCGCCATCGCCCGCGCCAAAGCGAAGAAAGCCGCTCAGGCGGAAAGTGAGGCGGATGCCGCTTCACGTGATGCCGCAGCACTGGCTACCGCCGCGCATTTTGCGGTGGATAAAGCGGAGCAGGCCCAGGAGCAGGCAAACAACGCCAATGCAGAACCTGAACAGGCACCTGAACTGAATCAACCCGATGATGCGCGCAAGGCCGCTATTGCTGCCGCCATCGCCCGTGCCAAAACGCGTAAAGCGCAGTCGTCTACGACGCTTGAGGATTAAATGGCTTTTCGTATCGCAAGTTCTCCTTACACCCATAATCGCCGCAGCACCGGCAATATCATGCTGCTGGTGGTGCTGGCCGCGGTGCCAGGTTTTGCTGCACAGTGTTATTTCTTTGGCTACGGCACCTTTTTACAGGTCTTACTGGCAACGCTGACCGCCTGGCTGACAGAGGCAGCGATTCTGCGACTGCGCAAAGCGCCCGTTGCCAGCACCCTCGCGGATAACTCGGCGCTGCTGACCGCCGTACTGATCGGTATCAGCCTGCCGCCGCTGGCGCCGTGGTGGCTGGTGGTGATCGGTACCCTGTTTGCTGTCGTCATTGCGAAGCAGCTCTATGGCGGACTGGGCCAGAACCCGTTTAACCCGGCGATGGTGGGCTATGTGGTCCTGCTCATCTCCTTCCCGGTGCAGATGACCAGCTGGTTGCCGCCCGATACGCTTCAGGCGATCAAACCCGGGCTGATGGACAGCCTGAGCATGGTGTTCCGGGGCCACACGCTGGCGGGTGAAACCATGCAGCAGCTACAGATGGGTGTTGATGGCATCAGCCAGGCGACGCCGCTTGATACGTTTAAAACTGGTTTACGCGCGGGTCACAGTGCTGAACATCTGCTGGCGCAGCCGATTTACAGCGGCGTGCTGGCGGGCCTCGGCTGGCAGTGGGTTAACGTGGGTTATCTGGCCGGCGGCCTGTTCCTGTTGTGGAAAAATGCTATCCGCTGGCATGTCCCTGCCGCCATGCTGCTGTCACTGGCCTTCTGCGCGACGCTGGGCTGGTTCTTCTCACCGGAATCGCTGAACAGCCCGCTGATTCATCTTTTCTCCGGTGCCACCATGCTGGGTGCGTTCTTCATTGCCACCGATCCGGTGACCGCTTCAACCACCAACCGTGGCCGCCTGGTGTATGGCGCGCTGATTGGACTACTGGTCTGGCTGATCCGCAGTTTTGGCGGTTATCCCGATGGCGTAGCGTTTGCTGTGCTGCTGGCGAACATCTGTGTGCCGCTCATCGATTACTACACCCAGCCGCGCGTTTACGGCCATCAGAAGGATTAAGCGATGCTGGAGACGATTCGCAAAAACGGGGTTACGCTGGCGATTTTTGCTGCGATCACTACCGCCGCCACGGCAGTGGTAAATACGGTAACCAGGCCGACGGTGGAACATCAGACCCTGTTGCAGCAGAAAAACCTGCTGGACCAGGTGGTGCCTGTTGAGCTTTATGACAACAACATCCAGCAGGACTGTTACGTTGTCACGGATGCAGCGCTGGGCAACAGTACGCCGCACCATCTCTTCCTTGCGCGTAAAGGCGGCCAGCCGGTCGCGGCTGCGCTGGAAACAACCGCACCTGACGGCTATTCTGGTGCGATACAGATGCTGGTCGGTGCCGATTTCCAGGGTAAAGTATTGGGCGTGCGGGTGATTGAACACCACGAAACGCCCGGTCTGGGGGATAAGATCGAACTGCGTATCTCTGACTGGATCAACAGCTTTAATGGCAAAGTGGTTCATGGTCCGGCGGATAAAGCCTTTGCGGTTAAGAAAGATGGCGGTGAATTCGATCAGTTCACCGGTGCCACCATTACCCCACGCGCGGTGGTCAATGCGACCAAACGCACCGCGCTGTTAATGAAAACGCTTCCGGAGAGACTCTCTTCGTTACCGGTATGTGGAGACGCAAATGAGTGAAGCTAAAAGCCTGCTGGTCGGTGGATTATGGAAGAACAACTCAGCGCTGGTGCAGCTGCTGGGCCTCTGCCCGCTGCTGGCGGTCACGGCAACCGCCACCAACGCGCTGGGTTTAGGTCTGGCGACCACGCTGGTGCTGACCCTGACCAACAGTTTTATTTCCGCCTCGCGCCGCTGGGTGCCATCGGAAATTCGTATCCCGATTTATGTGATGATCATTGCCTCGGTGGTGAGCTGCGTACAGATGCTGATCAACGCCTATGCCTATGGTCTTTATCAGTCGCTGGGGATTTTTATCCCGCTGATCGTGACCAACTGCATCGTGGTTGGCCGTGCTGAAGCCGTCGCCTCTAAAAGCAGCATCCCGCTTGCCGCGCTGGATGGCTTCGCCATCGGCATGGGCGCGACCTGCGCCATGGTGGTGCTGGGATCGCTGCGCGAAATTATCGGCAGTGGCACGCTGTTTAACGGTGCCGACCAGCTGCTCGGTCCCTGGGCGAAGTCGCTGCGTATCGAAGTGGTCCATTTCGACTCGCCAATGTTGCTGGCGATGCTGCCGCCAGGCGCCTTTATCGGCCTGGGCATGATGCTGGCGGGTAAATATCTGATCGATCAGAAGATGAAACAGCGGGCAGCACTGCGTGCTCAGGCGGCTGAAACCGCGCCGCCTCAGGACGCTGTCGGGAAACCGGTGTGAATCAGACCAAACGCACCGAAATTCTCCGTCGGCTGCAGCAGAATAATCCGCATCCGACCACCGAACTCAACTTCAGCACGCCGTTTGAGTTGCTGATCGCGGTGCTGCTCTCGGCGCAGGCGACCGATGTCAGCGTGAACAAAGCCACCGCAAAGCTCTATCCGGTGGCCAATACGCCTGCAGCGATGCTGGCGCTGGGTGTGGATGGCGTGAAGGAATACATTAAAACTATCGGCCTGTTTAACAGCAAAGCGGAAAATGTGATTAAAACCTGCCGTATTCTGCTTGAGCAGCACAACGGCGAAGTGCCGGAAGATCGTGCGGCGCTGGAAGCTCTGCCCGGTGTCGGCCGTAAAACCGCCAATGTGGTGCTCAACACCGCCTTTGGCTGGCCGACGATTGCCGTCGATACCCATATCTTTCGCGTCAGCAACCGGACGAAATTTGCGCCGGGTAAGAATGTGGAAGAGGTGGAGCAGAAGCTGCTGAAGGTGGTTCCGGCGGCGTATAAGGTTGATTGCCATCACTGGCTGATTCTGCACGGCCGCTACACCTGCGTGGCGCGTAAACCCCGCTGTGGCTCCTGCCTGATTGAAGATCTCTGCGAGTATCCCGACAAAGTCGAGTGATCGCACTGACGAGAAACCCGCTGCGGCGGGTTTTTTATTATCTGGCGATCACTTCTGCTGACGCGTCTCCTGCCTGATCCCCCTTTTCGCTGCTCTCCCTGTTCGTACGAATAACGGTACAGTTTGTCGGGTTGTTACATTGATGTTGATGATGGAGAATCGCCGCCCCTGACGATAAGAAAATGTTATGACACGGTGAGTAAAGTAATGAACAAAAGCGCTTCTGCCGGAAGCCATCCTCTGCGCCTGTTTCTGGCGCGACTCTGGCCACATCCATTGGCAGTGAGTAAAAAGCATGTGGTGATCGCCGGACTGGGCGCCGGTATCGGCTTAATCCTGACCAGCCTGCTGAGCCACTGGGTGCTGGGCGAACTGAACCTGTGGTTTGTCGCGCCGGTCGGTGCCTCGGCGGTTTTACTCTTTGGTCTGCCCGCCAGTCCGCTGGCTCAGCCGTGGGCAATCGTCGGCGGCAACAGCCTGTCAGCGCTGGCGGGCGTTACCGTCAGCCAGCTGATCCCGGATCCTGCCCTTGCGTGCGGCGTCGCAGCCTGTGTGGCGATCCTGTTAATGTTCCAGCTGCGCTGTCTGCATCCGCCCGGCGGTGCCGTTGCGCTGACCGCTATTCTGGGCGGCCCTTCGGTGCAGCAGCTTGGATATCACTTTGTCCTGACGCCGATCCTGCTCAATTCACTGACCCTGGCCCTGCTGGCTCTGCTGTTTAATAATCTGGCCGGTCGTCGCTATCCGCATCCGCTGGCCCCGGAAGAAGTTAAACCCGATCCGGTAGCCATGCCGGTCCCGCTGACGCGCGCCGACCTGCATCAGGCTTTGCAGGACGGTGAACTGCTGGATATTGACGAGGATGATTTGCAGGCGCTGCTGCTGCGTGCTGAAGAGATTGCCCAGCGCCGTCAGTTCAGTGGCTGAAATCTGTCTGCCCGCACTGGCACATCTTTCACTGTCGGCGCGACTTCTGGCATTCAGGTCTCCCCTGAACGCTGGACTTAAGAAGTTGATCGCTGCCACAGTTTTACTCTGCCGCTTCGCCCACTTCACTCCGTAACATATTGATAACACAACCGTCCAGGCCGTACGCCCATCGGCTCCTGGGCGGATGCCCATAGAGCTCGCCTTTTCAGCGCCCTACACTTTGCTCTTCTTTACGTTTCTCATGAGGAAGACCGATGGATAGCGCCTTGTCCCCGCAGCACGATGAGCTGATCGCCTCCGCCATCAAAAAGTTCTTCACCCATATCATCCCGATGCTGGTGGTGATGCTGATTATTAACCAGATCGACCGCGCCAATATTGGCTTTATCAAAGCGGAGTTGCGCACCGATGCCGGGATCAGCGCGGCGGCCTTTGGGCTGGGCGCGGGCCTCTTTTTTATTGGCTATGCGCTGTTTGAGGTGCCGAGCAACCTGATGATGAAGCGCTTCGGCGCCCGCGTCTGGCTGACGCGCATCATGATAACCTGGGGGCTGGTGGTGGTCCTGACCGGTTTCGTCACCTCACCAATCCAGTTTTACCTGCTGCGTTTTTTACTTGGCGTAGCGGAAGCAGGCTTCTTTCCTGGCGTGCTGTTCTATTTCCGTCAGTGGGTGCCCAATGCCTGGCGCGGCCGCGCCACCGCGATGGTGCTGAGTGCCACCGCTGGCGCCTTTCTCTTCTCCGGCCCCATCACCGGCGCGATTCTGATGATGCACAATTTCCTGGGGATTGCTGGCTGGAAGTGGGTGATGTTTCTCGAAGGCGGTGCGTCGGTGCTGGTCGGCATTCTGGCCGCCTGGGTGCTGGTGTCACGACCTGGCGAGGCGCGCTGGCTGAGTGCTGCGGAGAAACAGGCGCTGGTGCAGCAGCTGCAGAATGAAGAGGCGCAGCGTGACGAGCTTAACCGCGAGCCAGGCAAAATGTCGCTGCTACGTAATCGCAGCCTGCTGTTCTTCTGCGCGATCTTTTTCACTATGACCATGACCGGCTATACGCTGGTGTTCTGGCTGCCGCAGATTATTCAGCGCATTCAGGGCTTCAGCAGTTTTGGCATCGGCATTCTCACCGCCGTGCCCTGGCTGTGCGCCATTATTGCCATTAATCTGCTGAGCCGTTTTTCAGACCGCCACCGCGACAAGCTCGATAAAGCGCTGGGTGTCGCCATGCTGGTCGCGGCCTGCGGCACCTTTATGGCCACGCTGGGTTCCCCGTGGTTTGGCTTCCTGGCGATGATCGTGGCCTGTATCGGCTCGAAAGTCAGCGCGACCTTTTTCTGGCCGATGCCACAGGGAGAGCTGCCCGCCTCGATTGTTGCGCCGGGCATTGCGCTGGTGAATTCCGTTGGCAACCTTGGCGGCTTCTTCGCACCGACGGTGTTTGGCTATCTGGAGATGAAGACCGGCTCCACTACCGGCGGTCTCTATGCCCTGACCAGCGTCTCGCTGCTGACCGGGCTGTGGCTGCTGCTGCGCCGCAAGCCATCCCCGCCTTCCCTTGATCCTATGGAGAATCAACATGTCAGACAGTCCAGTCATTAAAACAATGCGGGTAGTGCCGGTCGCCGGATATGACAGCATGCTGCTGAACATTGGCGGCGCACACAACTGCTACTTTACCCGTATCCTGGTGATCCTGACTGACTCGGCTGGCCGTACCGGCGTCGGCGAAAGTCCCTGTCACGCTTCAACGCTGGCGTTGCTTGAGCGCTTTCGTCCGCAGATTGAGGGCAGCGAACTCCTGCGGCTGAATGCCACCATCGCCACGCTGTTTGCCAGCGACGCGCGACACCAGCAGACCGCGCATACCGACGACATTCATATTCCGCAGATGAACCCGGAGAAGTTTTACAACGCCACCGCGGCGATTGAAGCGGCGCTGCTTGATCTGCTGGGTCAGCACCTGAATCTGCCGGTGGCCGAGTTACTTGCCAGCGGCAAGCAGCGCGATCGGGTGCCGGTCCTCGGCTATCTGTTCTATATCGCCGACCGTAACCTGACCAGCATGAACTATCAGGCGGGCCACGCGGGTGGTGATGCCTGGCTGCAACTGCGTCATGAGAAAGCGATGGACGCGGAAGGCGTGGTGCGGCTGGCGGAGGCGGCAGCGGATCGCTATGGCTTCCGCGATTTCAAACTCAAGGGCGGTGTCCATCACGGCGAAGTGGAAGTGGAGACGGTCAACGCCCTGCTGGCCCGCTTCCCGCAGGCGCGGGTAACGGTTGATCCCAACGCCAGCTGGTCGCTGGATGAGGCCATTTATTATGGCAAACAGCTGGCGGGCCGCATTCCCTATCTGGAAGATCCCTGCGGCGCGGAGCATGGCTATTCCGGCCGGGAAACGCTGGCAGAATTCAGGCGGGCCACCGGCGTTCCGGTTGCCACGAATATGATCGCCAATGACTGGCGACAGTTGCAGCATGCGCTGCAGCTGAATGCCATCGACATCCCCCTGGCCGACCCACACTTCTGGACGATGCGTAACGCACATACCGTGGCGCAGCTCTGCCATGAGTGGGGCCTGACCACCGGCTGCCACTCAAACAACCACTTTGACGTGTCGCTGGCGATGGTGGCGCATCTGGGGGCCGCCGCACCGGGTGATCGCCTGACCGCCTTTGATACCCACTGGATCTGGCAGGATGGGCAGCAGCTGACGCAGCATGCGCCGCAGATTCGGGATGGCTATCTGGAACTGCCAGAGGGGCCAGGGCTGGGGATTACCCTGAATATGGAACGGGTTGAAGCGGCACATGCACTCTACAACTCGCTACCGGATAAAAACCGAAACGATGCGCTGGGCATGCAGTTTCTGATCGATAACTGGTCCTTTAACGCAAAACGCCCGGCCATGCTGCGCTGACGAGCATCGCCCTGTGACAGTGTCACAGGGTGATCGCGTTTAGCGTTGCGCCAGCGCCGCCTGCATCCAGGCAATCACCAGCGGAGAATCTTTGTCCTGCAGTGCGGCGCGTTCCGACTGAAACAGCGTGGCGACATAGAATGGGTGATCCGGTAGCTCGACGCCACGCACATCGCCCGCGTTGTCCCAGGCAGTAATGCGCAGCGTATTATCGCCCAGCGCTGCACTGAATTCCGGGTTAACACCAAAGTTACAGTGATAACCTTCATCACTCTCCAGCACGCCGTAGGCTCTGGCAATGCGTGACCCGGGTCCGAACCTCACCGCGCCGCGCTGTTCCACCAGCGAGCAGCTCAGCGGGGCAATCACCATCCTTCCCTCGGTGTCTGTCTCGGCATGACTGGCATCCTGCCAGCCCAGTACGTTGCGCGCATACTCGATCAGCGCATACTGGAAGCCACCGCAGGAGCCAAGAAAAGGCTTTCCGGTTTCACGCACCCAGCGAAGTGTATCAAACACGCCGGCATCATTTCGATAGGGGCTACCGGGCACCACCCAGACGGCATCGCTGAGTTGCAGTTCTGACTCATCCAGTCGGTCAGTGGCGATCCACTCCGCTTCAGCGGTGATATTCAGCCAGCGGGCAGCACGTTCAATAGCAAGGGGGATAGCCTGATGGGCAACCGCATCGGCGCGGTAGTCACCAACCAGAGCTAAACGCAGGGGGGACGACATAAACAGATCCTTCTCGGGGAAATTGAGAGGTTACAGTAATGTTAATTTTCTGTCGAGGGCGAGCTGAAAGCGGATTATCGCGATACGTTTTTTAACACGCACGGGCGGCTTGTCACCGGCAGGCTGAGCTGATTTTTATCTTGCCAGCGCCTGCGAGCCCCCTCAGCTGCCGCGTCAGACGAGACAACGCAACCGGTTTCTTTTTTTCCTTTCTGAAATAAATCATCTGTTTGTGCACAGGATCATCATTTGACGGTTTTTGCGGCAATGCCAGGCGTGTAATGTCCGATAATTCGGCAGATTGACTGTGAATTAATCAGCAACCTGCCGTTAGTGCTGCCTGATTATCATTCAGCAAACTATTTATCTGGTTAACCGCGCATTAGCAGTTAATGTTAATACTCTCCAGTGCAAGGCGCTTATCCAGCGTTTATGCGCTGCAATTTTCACTACACTCAAAATTAAAAACCAATTAACAGTTTGCTATAAGTTTTTTAACCCAACATTCCAGGGTCGGGCGGGTTGTCAGAAAATTCTTGCCCTGCCGCCCGTAATCAGCCAAATTAGTCGCCGCTTTTCCCTTCTAATAACAATCTTGCGCATGGAAAACTCACATGACGCGGACTTAATTCCTGTCCCGAAACAGGGTATGAAAAAACTGAGGTACATGTGTCAACTGCAAACAAACACACTGATGAGGCTGTCAGTCTCAATGCGTTTAAACAGCCGAAGGCGTTCTACTTAATCTTCTCGATTGAGTTATGGGAACGTTTTGGCTTCTATGGCCTGCAGGCCATTATGGCGGTTTACCTGGTGAAGCAACTGGGGTTGTCTGAATCAGACTCCATTACCCTGTTCTCTTCATTCAGTGCGCTGGTGTATGGCCTGGTCGCGATTGGCGGCTGGCTCGGTGATAAGGTGCTGGGTACCAAACGCGTCATCGTACTGGGTGTCCTGGTGCTGGCGCTGGGCTATGCGCTGGTGGCGTTCTCCGGTCATAACGTCAGCATTGTCTACATCGGTATGGCGACCATCGCGGTGGGTAGCGGCCTGTTTAAGGCAAACCCCTCTTCGCTACTCTCTACCTGCTATGACAAAGATGATCCGCGTCTCGACGGTGCTTTCACCATGTTCTATATGTCGATCAACATCGGTTCACTCTTCTCAATGATGCTGACACCGTGGTTAGCGGCGAAATATGGTTATAGCGTAGCCTTCTCACTGTGCGTTATCGGTCTGATCATCACCCTGTTTAACTTCCTGTTCTGCAAACGCATGGTTAAGGATTACGGTTCTAAACCCGATTTCGCTCCGTTGCAGATCGGAAAACTGCTGATGACGCTGGTCGGCATCGTCGTACTGATCGCACTGGCCAACTGGATGCTGCATCACCAGTCTATCGCACGACTGGTGCTGGCGGTGATTGCCCTGGGTATCGTGCTGGTGTTTGCCAAAGAGGCCTTTGCACTGCAGGGTGCGGCACGTCGTAAGATGATTGTTGCCTTCCTGCTGATGGTCGAAGCGATTCTGTTCTTCGTGCTTTATATGCAGATGCCAACATCACTCAACTTCTTTGCTATCCGCAACGTTGAGCACACCATTCTCGGCATTACTTTTGCCCCCGAGCAGTTCCAGGCGCTGAACCCGTTCTGGATTATGCTGGCCAGTCCGCTGCTGGCGGCGCTCTATAACAAGCTGGGCGATAAACTGCCGATGCCGCACAAGTTTGCCTTTGGTATGGTGCTCTGCTCCGCTGCGTTCCTGGTGCTGCCGGTGGGTGCGAAGTTCGCCAGCGATGCCGGTATCGTTTCCGTTAACTGGCTGATCCTGAGCTATGCGCTGCAGAGTATCGGTGAGCTGATGATCTCTGGCCTCGGCCTGGCGATGGTGGCACAGCTGGTGCCTCAGCGTCTGATGGGCTTTATCATGGGTTCCTGGTTCCTGACTACCGCTGGCGCGGCGGTGATTGCCGGTAAAGTGGCAAACCTGATGGCCGTGCCTGAAAACGTTACCGATCCACTGATTTCGCTGGCGACCTACAGCCGCGTATTCCAGCAGATTGGTATCGTGACAGCGGTGATCGCCCTGCTGATGCTGATTACGGCGCCGATGCTGAACCGCATGGCGCAGGATCCTGACGCGAAAAAAAATAACGTGCAGGCGTAATTCACGCTGCACTTCAGCTAAGCCGGGCTCTGCCCGGCTTTTTTTATGGCTTGCCGCAACGCCCTTCGCAGATCCCTGATCTTTGTCACTGGTAATCCCGCTTTGACTCTTTACTATGCAAGGATCCCATTGCAACAAGGAGTACCTTGTCATGAAACTGTTTTGCAAAGCGGGTGCCTGCTCTCTCTCACCCCATATTGTTATGCGTGAATGCGGACTCGACTTCACTCAGGTGAGTGTTGATCTGGCCACAAAAATCACTGAACGGGGCGATGACTTCCGCCAAATCAATCCTAAAGGCCAGGTGCCCGCGCTGCAGCTCAGCGACGGTTCTGTGCTGACGGAAGGCGTCGCCATTGTTCAGTACCTGGCGGATCTTAAGCCCGATCGCCATCTGCTGGCACCGGTTGGCAGCCTGACGCGTTATCACACCGTGGAGTGGCTCAGCTACATCGGCAGTGAGCTGCATAAAAGCTTTGGGCCACTGTTTCGTCCCGGTTACTCCGATGAGGTGAAAGCGCAGACCCGCAGTCAGCTGGAAGCAAAATTCCGCTATGTCGATGAGTCACTGCGCGACAAACAGTGGCTGATGGGGCTGCATTTCAGCGTGGCGGATGCCTATCTGTTTGTGGTGACGCGCTGGGCAAAAGCGCTGGGACTGGATTTATCCGGCTTTACGGCGCTGAGCGCGTGGTTTGATCGTGTCGCGGAACGTCCTGCGGTGCAGGCGGCGCTTAAAGCGGAAGGCTTAGCCTGAGTCAACAGGGCCGGTTATCCGGCCCTGATGCGTTACAGTTTTTCTGCCGCGAAGTGCTGCGTCGGCGTGGCGATGGCATCCTGTGCCGCCACCAGCTGCAGTTCATATTCGCCCATCTGATGGGTTTTCAGCATCACCTCGTATACCGCTGCGGTGACATGCTCCAGCGCATCCTGCAATGATTTGCTGTGTAGCAGATTCACCAGCAGCAGACCGCTGGTGAGATCGCCCACGCCGACCGGCTGACGGACACCGAAATCGACCAGCGGACGGCTGATGTGCCAGGCGTCTTCAGCCGTCACCAGCAGCATTTCAAAGCGATCGCTGCGACGACCCGCACGCGCCAGATGCTTCACCAGCACCACGCGTGGTCCCTGGGCAATCAGTGCCCGCGCAGCGTCTACCGCCGCGTCGACGTCCGTGACGGTGCGCTCGCTCAGCATCTCCAGTTCAAGCAGGTTCGGGGCGATAATGTCGCTGGCAGGCATCGCCATTTTACAGTGAAACTCCGCCACACCCGGCGCCACGATGCAGCCTTTCTCAGGGTGGCCCATGACCGGATCGCAGAAGTACCAGGCATTCGGGTTGGCCGCTTTGACCTGACGGACAATCTGCAGAATCTGCTCACCCTGCTCTGCCGAGCCCAGATAACCGCTCAGGACCGCGTCACAGGTCTTCAGGCGGTCGATGTCAGCAATGCCTTTAACAATGTCGGTTAAATGGGTTGCAGGCATCACCGTGCCGGTCCAGTGGCCATATTGCGTATGGTTGGAAAACTGCACGGTATTCAGCGGCCAGACGTTTGCGCCCATACGGCGCATCGGAAACTCAGCCGCCGCGTTACCGGCGTGACCAAAAACAACGTGCGACTGAATCGCTAAAATATTTTTCACTTGTTTGCCCTGTCCTGCCTTGCCAAAAAAAAGGGCCGGAAACCGGCCCTGAAATCTTACTGCCAGTTAATCAGGCAGTAATGTTTCTTGCCGCGACGCAGCAGCGTATAGCGGTTAAACAGTTTGTCACTGTCGCTGAAGCGGTACTCCGCATCGGACTGCTTTTCACCGTTCAGTGAAACGGCATTGGAGCCGATCATGGTGCGCGCCTGACCACGGGACGGCACCAGCTCTGCTTTCACCAGCGCCTGCTGCAGATCATCGTCAGCGCCCAGCACGATAGTTGGCATACCATCCTGCGCCAGCTGTTCAAAATCGGCTTCGGTCATTTCGCTCACGGATCCAGAGAAGAGGCTGGCAGTAATGCGTTTCGCCGCCGACAGACCCGCTTCGCCATGCACCAGACGCGTCACCTGCTCAGCCAGCACGTACTGCGCACGTGGCGCGGTACCGCTGTTTTTGTCCTCTTCTTCCAGCGCGTTGATCTCTTCCATGCTCAGGAAGGTGAAGAACTTCAGGAAGCGATAGACGTCAGCATCCGCGGTGTTGATCCAGAACTGATAGAACTTGTACGGGCTGGTTTTCTTCGCATCCAGCCAGACTGCGCCGCCTTCGGTTTTACCGAATTTGGTGCCGTCAGACTTGGTGATCAGCGGAACGGTCAGGCCAAAGACCTGGTTCTGATGCAGACGACGGGTCAGATCGATACCGGAGGTGATGTTGCCCCACTGATCAGAACCGCCAATCTGCAGGGACACACCGTGCAGCTCGTTCAGACAGGCGAAGTCATAGCCCTGCAGCAGATTATAGGAGAACTCGGTAAAGGAGATGCCCTGATCGTCACGGTTCAGACGCTGCTTCACCGCTTCTTTGTTGATCATCTGGTTAACGGAGAAGTGCTTGCCGATATCACGCAGGAAGGTCAGCACGTTCATGCCGCCAAACCAGTCGTAGTTGTTGGCAGCGATGGCGCTGTTGCTGCCGCAATCGAAGTCGAGGAATGGCGCCACCTGCTGGCGGATCTTTTCAACCCATTCGTTGACGGTTTCACTGGTATTAAGTTTACGCTCTGCGGCTTTGAAGCTCGGGTCACCAATCAGGCCGGTTGCACCACCGACCAGCGCCACCGGCTTGTGGCCGGCATCCTGAAAACGCTTCAGGCAGAGCAGCGGTACCAGATGGCCCAAATGCAAGCTGTCAGCAGTGGGGTCAAAGCCGCAATAGAGCGAAATTGGCCCCTGCGCCAGTTTCTCTGTTAACGCGTCTTCATCCGTCACCTGGGCGATTAGGCCCCTCTCCTGCAATTGTTGTATCAGGTTACTGCTGGTCATTACTGACTCCAAATTGATCAGACTGCACCTATGCTGGTACACAGCTTTCCGCTGAGTTGCGGAATCGAAAAAAATCAGGGCTATAGCATAAAGCGCTGACGCTTTCTGTGCCAGCGCTGATAGGGGCGAATCGTGCAGATTCAGGGTGCCAGACGGTCGATTTTCCAGCCGTCGTGATCGCGCTGATAGATGAAACGATCGTGCAGACGATGTTCGCCACCCTGCCAGAACTCCAGCGTGTGAAATTTTACCCGGTAGCCACCCCAGAAGCTGGGCAGCGGCACTTCGCCCTGCTGGAACTTCTGTTTAAGCTCCAGGAACTTTCCTTCCAGAATACCGCGTGCCGAAATACGGCTTGACTGCTTCGACACCCAGGCACCAATCTGACTGTCGCGCGGACGACTGTGGAAATATTTCAGCACCTCGAGGGGCGACAGTTTTTCCACTTCACCCAGCACCATCACCTGACGCTCCAGATAGTGCCACGGGAAGTGCAGAGAGATGCGCGGATTGTGCGCCAGCTGCAGCGCCTTACGGCTGCCGAGGTTGGTGTAAAACACCATGCCCTGCGCATCGTAGTGCTTCAGCAGCACGATACGCTGCCATGGCTGGCCCTGCTCATCCACGGTTGCCACGGTCATGGCGGTAGGATCGGGCAGTTTTGCCTCACAGGCCTGGCTTAGCCACTGTTCAAACAGCGCGATCGGATCGTCCGGCAGATCCTTACGACGCAATCCACCGCGGGTATATTCACGCCGCAGATGGGCAATGGTGTGTAGCGTTTCGCTGTCGCTCATAATGCTCGCCTATTCAGATAACAAGTCAGCTGGCAGGTTGCAGCTCACAATCATTCACGACAATTTTATCGTTACGTTCGATAAATGCGCCGTTTCCTTTGGACCAGAACACATAGGTGTTATCGCTGTAGCGTGCGCCGGAAGCGGATACCGTCTGCTTCAGCGTCAGAGGCTGCCCATCCATGATGAAACTGACCTGCTGCTGCGCCTCGTCCAGCGTCACGGTCAGGGGCATGGTTCCGCAGCGATAGTGCAGGGTCTGCGGCGACGGCGGCTGTTTATGCATCAGGCTACAGCCTGACAGCAGTAGCACCGCGGCAACGGTTAATCCTTTCAACATAAGCGGGTCTCCTTCACGAGTGAAGCTGGCATTATAAGAAGGATTGGGCGCGAAGTAAGTGGGAATCCACGCCAATCTGGCAGATGCTGTCAGTCAGGCTGAATTATTGCGCCTTTTCAGACGGTTGTCTGAATGCACAGGCCGCGTTCTCAGGCTACGCTCTATAGATCTTAAGCGAGGAAGACAAACATGAAATTTGATAACGAAGATGCATTTAAGCTGGCAGTGGCGTTTATGAACCACAAAGAGAATGCCACCATCGCCAGCAGCTACTTTAAAACCTTTATCGACACCTACCAGAAATTTGACCGCTGGCTGAGCGCATCAGACCCGGTCAGCGCCATGAAAGCAGAAAAAGCGGCCGCCAAAGCGGGCGAAGACTCCATCCTCTGATCCCCTTCTCCACGGGTCCGATAGCCTTCAGGGTATCGGACCCGTGAATCCCGCCAGACATTCACCCACATGCTGACTATTTCCGCACCGCTATTCTGGCTTTTACGGAAATATCCGCTCTGGCTGCCGTGCTTATTTCCCGCATCAGCATCGATCTTATTTTGATACAGCGCATCCTCTGCTGAAATGGCACAGAACGGCTGGGTACATTTGCAATAAATGCTATTTCACGCCGTCATCCCCCCTAATCAGCACCACACACTCCGGTTTTGTTTAAAAAACAGGCAGCGAGACGCGACAGGGCCAGCAAACCTGATAAAGCCGACTATGCTGTAAACGTTCGGATATACTTCATGGAGCAGAAAAAATGAAAATGAAAATGAAATCCCTGTCAGCCGTCGCGTTGCTGGCTCTCACTTTAGGTACGCTGGCAGGTTGTGCCTCAAACCAGTCGATTAAGACCACCGATGGCCGCACGATTGTCACCGATGGCAAACCGCAGATTGATTCAGATACTGGTCTGGTTTCTTATCGCGATGCTCAGACAGGAAAAACTGAGCAGATCAATCGTAATGAGATCAGTAATATGAGTGAACTCGACAACTAATATAAGGTGAATAAGATGAAAAAAGCGCTGATTTTACCTCTCGCCGCATTGATTGGTATGACCGTATTAACCGGCTGCACCCGTACCAGTTATGCGATTCAGACTAACGATGGACGCACCATTATTAGTGATGGCAAGCCTTCTGAATCGGATGCCGGCCTGCTGGCTTATACCGATGCAAATGGCGTGAAGCAGCAGATTAATAAAGCGGACGTTAAAGCGGTCTCTGAAGTACCGAAGAAATAATCCGATCGCTGTTGCCCGATGAATAAAGCCGCCCATGGGCGGCTTTATTTTTGCCTGCGCCTGGTACGAAGTGGTGCACAGTCCTGGTTTTATTCCCCGGTGGTTTATAAATCAGAAATATCCGCTGCGGCGTGGCCATAATATGGCAGGCAACCGTGCGGATAGTGGTGCAGATAATAATCTGATAATGAAATGCGCCGTTCCGGCCTTATCTGAATTTCCGGCAGTTCCCAGCTTTTTTAACCAGCATAATAGCTCAGCTTATTTCTCACAAAAAACCTCAGCCTGTTTTTATGCTTTGATATGAGTGGTTTACCGCCTCGATTAAAGGTTCACTTTATTTTCGGTAAATTTTAATCATAGCGCCCTGCTGTTTCCCACCTTTTAGTCCAGAGCGCCTTTAACTAGACTCTTTATATCGCTACTTAATCAGGAGGGTGCAGATGGTTTATCACGACAAAACAACTGGTCATATGATTCTTGGTGAAGCTGCAATTAATCTGGCTTTTGACGAACAGGAGATTACGCTGGTAGCACTGATTCGCCAGCTGAGCGAAATGGCCGAACAGGAGCGCAACGATGAGCGGGTCACGCAGATTGCCGATGCGCGCAACTGGCTCAAAGGTTTTATCGAACCCTCAACGCGCGACCGTGCCGAATTAAACTGGCTGGTCGAGACCGGACAGGCACCGGTTAATCTTAAAGATTATCGTTAGTCATGTGCGGGTCATTGCTGTTTATTTAGGGTGCCGGGCACGCGCCTGGCCTCACCGCCAGAGACGCTGGGACAGCGTGGCAGTGGAATAGTGCATGTCGGCCAGAATGTGACCAGAACGTGAATTGCAACGCTCTGCACCCGGCTCCTGTGTCGGCCTGAAACGGCTTCCACGCAGATTGATGAGTGCTATTGCTCTGCACTCATCGGCCGGCCATCTGGTCGTTACCGGCCTTCGTCGGCTTCTCCCCACCTGCCGTCACGGTCAGCGCGTCAGCGGCTCCCCGTTTTCAGTCACCTGCAGCGTTTTTGGATGTTTCGCTGTAGTGGTTTCAAACCCACCACGGGCAGCAAAAACAGAACAGCCAATGGCTGCCACAAGTGTCAGTAAGATTGAGGTTTTCACGAAACGCGCCTTAATTTTCTTCGCTACAGGATAAAGCGTGAAAGCCTGGCACATAATCAGATGAGGGGAAAGGAAAGTGCAGAATTTCTCTGTCTGGAAGCCCAGGTCCGGGAAGTCTGTTTACTGATTGAGCGGCCTTGCCTGGTTACCCCAGTACTTTCAATGCCAGCGCCAGCGTCTTTTCTTCGTTAGTCACATCGCTGACCTTACCTGCCACCCGCAATCCAAAAGCAATACAGAGAATTAAACCGGCTGCCGCCTCGCTGTCCAGCGTGTTATCGATAGATCCATCCTGTTGTCCCAGCTCCAGCAGCGAGACCAGGAAGCGTTGATTACGCTGAACGACCTCATCAATGCGCTGCGCGAGTGGCTGATCCATCGTCTGCAGCGCAATCGCGCTGGAGACGACCAGACAGCCGCAACGCCCTTCTGTGGCACGTGCCGAATCCAGGTAGAATTGCAATAGCTCGGTTATTTTCCCCCGCCCGCTGGCACAGGGTGCCAGACGACGGTGCAACTCACTATTTCTCAGCAACAGATAGCGTTCGAATACCAGCAGGAAGAGCGAGCGCTTATCTTTAAACGCCTTATAGATGCTGCCTGCGGAGAGATGCATCGCCTCACCCAGATCGTTCATTGAGGCCGCGTGATATCCTTTTTGCCGGAAAACGATCATGGCGTGATCCAGAGCCTGTTCGATCCCGAACTCTCTGGGGCGTCCCCGCTCTTTGTTTTTATACGTTTTGGCTGTCGTGATCATTGCTACCGGCCTGGGGGGTGTGTTGCTGTCAAAATCAGTGGCGATTCTATCCCAGGCGCGGGTAACAAGCCAGGCCGTCCGTCACCCGTCACGCGCAGACGGCCCGTTATTTCCCGGACGCGTTAATATGATTCGCCGCTGTCTGACCAGCCGCCGTCTGGTCTGCGGTGCAAGCCGGACGCGGTTCATTCAGATAAGGATGTTGTCTCTGTGCGGCCTTTTTCCCGCTGCTGGCTGCGCTTCAGCGCGTTTATTTTTATCAGCCATAACGTAAATTGCTTAATAAGCAGGCTGGCGTGGTTTTCATTGTCAGCAAAACAGAGAAAGAGTCGGGTTTTTATATTGCTGTTATCGTCGATCGCATAAATCTCATATTCGTCATGATGGCGGGATTTTATGATTGCTGTGAAATGTATTGCGGGCCAGAGCATCACTCTGGCTTCAAACTGCCTGAAATCCATTATATTTACCTGGTAATTTGCTTAAAATACCCGATGAAAAACTACTCATCGGGCCAGGCAAAGCATAACTTCCTGCCACTTTAATCGCGTGATAAAAAAAGCTTTTAGCAGAGGCCGCGGCTTCAGCAGCAGAGGAACATCGGGTCAGCCTTCACTTAAGCGCAACCACAGGCAGATCGGTTATCCGGGTGGTATAGGCAGGCGACAGCATCTCGCGTTTCATCGACCAGGCTTTGTTGATCCCCTGCCCGGCAAACCACAGCTTCCCGCTACCGAGCTTGTTGACTGTGTCGATCAGCTTCATCAGCTCTTCGCTATTGCGGCGTGGCTGATGTTCGTCAAACAGATCAAACTGAGCCACGCCCTGGCTGAAAAAATCCCCCAGCACGATGCCCGCCTTCATATAGCGATGTCCCTCAATCCAGATATTATCCAGACACGCCATTGCAACTCTGATGATGTCGCGTGTGTCCTGCGTCGGAATCAGCAGTTGCTCCATCGACTGATTGCCATAAAAGGGTTCGTCAGTCGCATGCGGACTGGTGCGCACAAATACCCCTACCTGACGGCAATATTGATTCTCACGGCGCAGCTTCTCCGCCGCGCGCTCGGCATACGCGCAGACAGCCTCGCGCATCTGATCGTAGTCGGAGATACGGCTGCCAAACGAACGCGAACACATGATTTGCTGTTTTACCGGCGTCACTGACTCCAGCTCCAGACAGGATTCGCCACGCAGCTCTCTGACAGTGCGCTCCAGCACGACGCTGAACTGTTTGCGGATGGCCTCGGTGCTTTGATCGGCCAGATCTTTCGCCGTCATAACGCCCATGGCGTTGAGCCGTTTGCCGATCCGATGACCCACGCCCCAGACTTCCGCCACATCAATCAGCGCCAGCAGCTTTTTTTGTCGTTCAGGGTCCGACAGGTCGACAATGCCGCCGGTTTTGCTCCACTTTTTGGCCGCAAAATTCGCCAGCTTGGCCAGCGTTTTAGTCTGTGCAATGCCGACGCCCACGGTCAGATGGGTCTCTTTGCCTATTCGTTCTCTGACCTGGCGACCAAAGGTCTCCAGCGCCATACAGTTCTGCACGCCGGTGAGATCCATAAACGCCTCGTCGATCGAGTAGATCTCCACCGACGGCGCCATCTCTTCCAGTATGGTCATCACCCGATGGCTCATGTCGGCGTAGAGCGCATAATTTGAGCTGAAGACCTGCACCGCGTGACGCGTTAGTTCTTCACGCATCTTAAAATAGGGCGCGCCCATTTTGATGCCGGCTTTCTTTGCCTCGGCGCTGCGCGCAATCACGCAGCCGTCGTTGTTCGACAGCACTACTACCGGTTTACCTTTAAGATCAGGCCGGAAAACGGTCTCACACGACGCGTAAAAGCTGTTTACGTCGACCAGCGCGAACATGGTCAGTGGGTCGCTTTAATAACAAAGGTCACAACGCCAAACACCTCCAGCGCATCTTCGGTCTGGATAGCGATCGGTTTAAATTTGGTATTCATCGGCATCAGTTGCAGGCAGGGATGAAGCTGGAGACGTTTAACGGTGAATTCACCTTCGACCGCGGCGACCACAATATCGCCGTGTGAGGCGGTGAGTGAACTGTCGACCACCAGCATGTCACCATCATTGATGCCCGCCTCAATCATTGACTCGCCGCTGACCCGGACAAAATAGGTGGCGCTGGGGTGCTGGACCATCAGCGCATTGAGATCAATACGTTGTTCGACATAATCCTGCGCCGGGGATGGAAACCCGCACGGCACACGTTCGATATATAGCGGTAAAGGCGTAACGGCACGAATGTCCGCAGGTTTAATGAATTCCATAATTTCGCTCCTTTTCCAGATTACTGTATATAAACACAGTAATAGCTAATCCCCCTTTTAATCAAGTGACATGGAACATCTTTAAGCGAAAGGGTTGATGGTAATGCACTTTTTTTTAAACGTTTTTTCGCATTGCCGTCAGAGTAAGCGGAAACGGGTTACTTTCGCCGCATCGCCGGAATAGCGTCGATTTCTTCTTACAGTAAAGAATCTTATAAATTCACCGGCTGATTATTTTTACTTAAGGAAAATCTGACAACGCTTCTCTGGCATTCGGAGAGGTTTGAATATTACGGGCGGGCTGGTTATTCTGCTTTTTTAAGCATGGAGGGGTTATGGCAGACGACAATCGAATCAAACATCTTGAAGAGGCAGTTGCGCAGTTAAGGGTTGAGACTACGGTATTAAAAGCGATACTCGGTCAGCAAATTGCGCTGAATAATCTCAATTACAAAGGGAAGTTTGACGATGTACTGGCGGCGCTGGCGAAAGAGTATGCCGAACGCGGTCTGGAAGAGGGCAATAACCAGGCTATCCATGATGCCTTGCGTCAGTATATTAAATATGAGCCACCCGCAATGGAATAAGCGGATTTTCCGGCAGCGTCCGATTGCCGGACTTTACCGGCTCCTGAACGCTGCCACCGCCCTGTCCTGCACCGCCTCCGCAGCAGCCTCAGACGATACTGGTTAGTGTTTACACCTCGCTGTCACTCTCCAGCGCATCCTGAATCGCGTCGGCCAGATTAGCAACTTCATTCGCCACGGCCTGCAGATCCCAGGCGGTTTTTGAGCCGGTTGCAGAGGTGGAGGCGCTGACGGACTCCTTTGCCACTGACAGAGCAGCAGCCACGGCGACCGAACGTTTATGTTGTTCCTGAGTCATGCCCGCAGGCGGAATTGCGAAATAGTCGTGAACCATGATCATTTCCTTGTGATAAATAAGGGGTCAACCTTAGCCTTCTGCATCAGGCGTGGGAAGTGAATTATGCGGCATGGCCTGTCAGACGGCCAGGATTGCAGCAGCACAATCGCACCCGCCACTTTTCCAGCGCTGAAACCTGTACAACTTTGGCTGAAATCTGCGGAAAAAAGCGATTTTAACGCATTGATGTGTCGTCAGCACAATCCCCAGCCTGCTGGTCTGAAAATCGCCATCCCTCTGAAAACCTCACCAACTCACTGTATTTATTCAATTAACCATCGAAAACCTCTTTTTTCACTTTAAACATGCTTTTTATATACACCACCGACCAGTTAAATTTTGTCAAATTTCATTGTACAACTTTGCGATTCTTGTATAACTTTGTCTCGTGATGTTAAATCACTTGTAACGAAAGGTGCTTTGCACCGCATCTGAAGGTGTTGTGGATTTCCACCTTCAGATGCATTTTTTTTTTGCGTCAGCCGGTGACCGGATCTGAATCGACGCGTTCTTCCCCCCATTTCTTATGAGGCCTGACATGCAAACAACGATGAATACAGAGTCTCAGATTTCTGATTACTTCATGAACTCTGGCACAGCGCTGACCACTGAAAAACAGGTTATCGCCGCAGTCCATGCCGAACTCGCCCATGCGAAAACCCATGTCTCCGATAAAGACATTGTGCTGGGCCTGATTCACCGCCTGGAGAGTGAGCGTGACGTGGTTAAGCAGGATATTTACCGTCAGGCGCTTGAACATGTTCTGCAGCGCGCTTCGGCGACCAGCGACAGCTAAAAATCTGTGTCTGTTATGAGGGAACGCGAATTAGCATGGATGCTTTTCCCGTACGGAATCAGCCCCTGTTATGGGGCTTTTTTTATTTCTTCTGCTCTGAATCACTTGTCCCCTTCTCACCGCTAAGATTGCCTGCCCCGCCGGACCAGATATAGCTCCGGAAAACACCGTTTTCGCCATTTATTCAACCTGAAATTCCGGTTAATTGCTGTCGTTTCGCTTTATTTATCCGATATCTGTGTCCAGGCTTTTTCTGCATCCACTGCATCCACTGCATCCACTGCAAACACAGACGAGGAAAATAATCATGTTTCATCATTCATCAAAACTTCAATTCCCGGTTCGTGTAGAGAAACCCGATCCAGAATTTGCCATGCTGCTCCAGCAGGCCATCGGCGGCGTCGAAGGTGAGATTCGTGTAGCGATGCAATACTTTTTCCAGGCGATGGGCGCGCGCGGTGATGTGCGGATTCGTGATCTGCTGATCTCGACCGCTACCGAAGAGCTGAGCCATATCGAAATGCTGGGCTACGCCGTGGCGCTTACCTTGAAGGCGCCCCGCTCTCTTACCAGGAAGCGTCAGCGAAAGATCCGGTGGTTAATGCGATTCTGGGCGGAATGAACCCGCGCCATATCCTCTCTTCCGGTCTGGCAGCGATGCCGGTTAACGCCAACGGCATGCCTTTTGATATGAGTCATATCTATGCCTCCGGCAACGTGGCGGCCGATATGCTGGCTAACGTCACCGCAGAAGCCACGGGCCGCGTACTGGCTACCCGGCTCTACAATATGACGGAAGACAAGGGCATGAAGGACTTCCTCTCCTTCCTGATCGCCCGTGACACTATGCACCAGCAGCAGTGGCTGGCGGTGATCGAAGAGATGGGCGGACTGAACGCGTCGCTGCCGATCCCGAACAGCTTCCCGCAGGAGCATGAGGCGCAGGAGCACTCTTACTACTGTCTGAATACCTCGCTGGATAAACCGCTGCCGGAAGGTCGCTGGAGCAGTGGCCCGGCTTACGATGGCCATGGTCAGTTCAGCGCGAAACAGCAGCCAGATATTCTGGGTGATGAGCCGCTGCTCGGCAATGCCCGTCCCGGTTCTGGTGCGCAGTCTGAGCAGATTGACGGTGTCACACCACCGAAACTGTAATGACTCGCCTGTCAGGGTTTGATGCCCTGACAGGCTTGTCCCACCTTTTGACGGAGGAATAGTCATGTCATCCACTCAGCGTCCACAACCCCCTTTTGCCGAACAGCAGCAGACCTGGCCTGGCACTACCGCGGCTATGCAGCCTCAGCCCGATCACGGCGAAGAGAGTTATCAGGGTTCAGGCCGTCTGGCGGGTAAGAAAGCCATTATTACCGGTGGCGATTCCGGCATTGGCCGGGCCGTCGCCATTGCCTTTGCCCGGGAAGGGGCCGATGTCCTGATCTCTTATCTTGATGAACATGAGGATGCGCAGGATACCGCCCGGCTGGTTGAAGAAGCGGGACAGAAAGCGGTTCTGGTGCCTGGCGATATTACTGAGGCGTCACACTGCAACGCCCTGGTCGATAAAGCCGTCGAAGCCTTTGGTGAGATTAATATTCTGGTGAACAACGCGGCGTATCAGATGACGCGCGAGTCGCTGGATGAGATCAGCGACGAAGAGTTTGACCGGACCATGAAGACCAACCTTTACGCGATGTTTTACATTACAAAAGCGGCAACACGGCATATGCCTGCTGGCGGGTCGATCATTAATACGGCCTCGATCAATGCTGACCAGCCGAAACCGAAGCTGCTCGCCTACTCTGCCACCAAAGCCGCCATCGTTAATTTCTCTGGCGGCCTGGCAGCCTTACTGGCTGAAAAAGGTATCCGTGCCAATGCGGTCGCGCCTGGCCCCATCTGGACGCCACTGATCCCGTCGACCATGCCGGTTGAACAGGTGAAGAACTTTGGCAGCGAAGTGCCGCTGCAGCGTGCCGGTCAGCCTGCAGAACTGGCTGCAACCTATGTGATGCTGGCCAGTGATGAAGCCAGCTACATTTCAGGAGCGACCATCGCCGTGACGGGCGGTGTGGCCATTATTTAACGTTCGCCGATTCCCTGGTCGCTTCGGCCAGGGGATTAGCTATCAGCTTCTGCGTTATCCCCCACTGGTAGAGTTGTTCCCGCGCCAGATTCTTCATTTTCACTTCGCACATGATATCGAAATCCTGAAACGACAGTGCCCACGCATTCAGCGTCGGATTAAAGAAGTAATCAGAGTGCGCCCGCAGTTTGCTTTTGCTCACGCCCAGCTGCTGCTGATCGGGCCAGCCCTCCAGCGGAATCATCCCCTCCTGCGAAATCGAATAGTGCAGCACCGGCCGCACGCCGCGCCAGGATTCGATCACTCTGGCAACACGCGCGTCATCCGGCTGAATAAACTCACTCTCTTTTACCCAGTGATGGTGAATATCCAGCACCACCGGACAGAGTGGCGCTGCCTGCAGCACGTCATCCAGCGAGCAGGAGATCTCATCATTCTCCACCGTCAGCATCCGCCGCGCTTCCGGGCTGAGCTGATTAAACGACCGTTTGAAACCGTCGAATCCCGCCTTGCCGTTCATATGAATGTTGATTTTAAAATCCTGGAAGGTCTTGCCATATCCCATCAGACAGGCGCAGAGCGTGTGATACTCCACATCCTCCAGCGCGCGCACCACCACATCGGGATTATCGGAGGCGAGCACGGTATATTGTCCTGGATGGAATGAGAGCCGGATGTGATGCGCCCGCGCCAGCTCGCCACAGCGGGCAAAGAGCGGATAGAGTTCGGGCAGAAATGCGGTAAACAGTGGCGTGGCCTCGGGGACCGTATAGAGCGGTAACAGATCGCTGCCAATACGCATCATCCTGAGTGGCTCAGGTAAGGTGGCCAGATGCTCAAGCGTCAGGTAGAGATTGTTGAGGTTAGTGACGGTAATCTCATAGATCAGCTGATGACGTTCATCGTGCGATAAACTCAGAAACCGTTTACGGGTGGTGGCGCGAAGCGGGAAAAACTGTTTGCCATCGCTGTTGAGATACTTACATGCAAAGCCTAATTTCATGTCTGCTCCTGATTTATGCTTATCAGAAGTGTAACAGGCCCCTGGCGACCAGCCAGTCGTGGGCCGCAGACTCAGGGGAGACTCACTATGCAGGGCCATGAGATCCAGCGCATCGCCATTGAAGCGGCTGAGCGGCTGCCCGCCGCTGAATGCAGCTATCCATTCGGGCCGGAACATCAGGTCTATAAAGTGTGTGGAAAAGTGTTTTTACTGCTGACCGAACTGCGGGGTGTGCCGATTATCACCCTGAAATGCGAACCGCAGCTGGCGGAGCTGCACCGGGTGATCTATCCCTCGATCACCGCCGGTTATCATATGAATAAACGTCACTGGATCACGGCCTATCCCGGTGACGACCTCTCGCCTGGCTTGATTCAGCAGCTGGTTGAGGATTCGTATCAGCGTGTGGTTAAAGGTATACCCGCCTCGCGCCGCCCGGCCTGGGTGGGATAAAACCCGTGGAGGGGATGCGTATGCACCGGAAAGAAAGTTTGCTTGATAGCAGGCAAGATAAATAGCAGGGCCAGCATTGTTCTGGCACCTGCCGTCATCTCTCAATCAAAGAGAGATCTGGGGATTTTCAACGCCACAGGCACGGGCATAGCGGGCGAGTGTTTCAACTGTGGCTTTATCTGCGCGACGCTCGGTGCGTGACACTGCCGACGGGCTGACACCGAGCGCCTCCGCGACCTGAGCGCTGGTCATTCCGGCGCTTTCCCGCCATTTGGCTAACTGCTCGCGCAGGTGCTCTGCCCGAACTTCTGCCTCGTAATGTTCGCGAACAGCCGGATCAGATAAAATTTCTTTGCGGGCCGTCGTCCACGCAACTGATTTCTTACTCATCGTTTAACATCTCCTCTAAACGGTGCGCCCGGCTATCCCACCGGATAAACTGAGCATAACCGCTCTGTACCCGCCCTGACCAGCGGGTCATCCGATCACGGCACTCAGTGGTGCAGCATCTCCTCCACGACCTGTGAGTTCATCATCTGGTAAGGATAATAGGTCGGCCAGTTATCCATCTCTGCCAGCAGGGCTTGCTGAGAATCGTTGCCCATAAAGATATGGAAATGGGCAGATTTACGCGGCCCGATGGTGTGGTCGCTGAACTGCACATATTTCGGCGCTTTGCTGCCCGCGTCCTGGCATTCAAACAGGTAGCGCACCCCTTTTTTACCTGAGGCATAGGTCAGGATTTTGTGGCCCGCATACCGGTAGTGGCAGGCGCTGACCTGGTCGCCGATGTGGAACTCCATCACGCCATTTTCAATACCGATGGTATCGACGTCAGTGGCGTAGCCTTTGCGGTAATACGCTTTATACTCCTCTGCCGTTTTGCTGTGATCCTGCTGCGCTTTCTTCTGCCAGACCGGGTCCAGCTCCCCGCTTTGCAGCAGCGGATAAACCGACTGCCACAGGCCATCCCAGTCAGCGAGCGGACGATCTTTCACATCGCTGTCAGCAAAAACCCCTTCTGCCGCTTTCTGCTCCAGGGCTGACAACGGTTTTCCATGTGCATGCGTGCCATGTGCCAGCGACGGCTGGCTGACTAACAGTGCGCCCAGTAGCCCAATCCATTTACCTGCATGATTCATCAAAGTCTGATACCCCGGTCAACGTTACAAATTGAAATGTTATGATATAACATTTCTAACTTCAACCAAAAGCAGCAAACGCCAGCATTAATTTTATTAATCGGTTAATGCCCTGCATCAGGCAATGAGCGCCTCCTGCGGCGGCAGATTCTGCATCCTCTGAAAGCACACTTTCCGTATAGCAGGCGCGGGCTGACACGCCGTTAAGCCAGACGGCACAAGGCATGAATAAGCGAAGCGATAATCCGGATTGAGAGATAAGTGCGCATTTCTGGCGGACAAAAAAGGCACAGTCGTCACAGTTAAATGCCCGATTTAACCTCAGTATTGTTCAGGTTGTTCTATATTTAGTGTCGTCGAAAGTAAAATAACAGCTGGAGCATGAATTAATGTCGAAAGAAACAGAGAAGAAACCCCTGAGCGAGCGCGCCCCGACCACCGGTCCGGAATCCTCAGAGCCGGGTCTGGGTTCACTGGCACCAAAAGATGGTTCGCATCAGCCCCCAGCCGAACCGACTCCGCCAGGCAAGCAGCCCACCGCCCCAGGCAGCCTGAAAGCGCCTCAGACGCACAACGCCAAACTTGACCAGCTTGAAGCCAGCCGCAAAAACGGCACCGACCGCGCCCTCACCACCAACCAGGGCACACGCATCGCCAACGATCAAAACTCACTGCGTGCCGGTTCGCGCGGTCCGACGCTGCTGGAAGACTTTATTATGCGTGAGAAAATCACGCACTTTGACCATGAGCGTATCCCGGAACGTATTGTTCATGCCCGTGGCTCAGCCGCACATGGCTATTTTCAGCCTTACCGCTCCCTGAAAGATCTGACCAAAGCGCAGTTCCTCAGCGATCCCGAGCAGACCACGCCGGTTTTCGTGCGTTTCTCCACGGTTCAGGGCGGTGCAGGATCGGCTGATACCGTGCGTGACATTCGCGGTTTCGCCGCCAAGTTCTACACCGAAGAGGGTGTCTTTGACCTGGTGGGCAACAACACGCCGGTGTTCTTTATTCAGGATGCGCATAAATTCCCTGACTTTGTGCATGCCGTTAAGCCGGAACCGCATAACGAAATCCCGCAGGGCCAGAGCGCCCATGACACCTTCTGGGATTACGTCTCTCTGCAGCCGGAAACCATGCACAACGTTATCTGGGCGATGTCTGACCGGGGTATTCCGCGCAGCTATCGCACTATGGAAGGCTTTGGTATTCACACCTTCCGCCTGATTAACGCTGAAGGTAAAGCGACCTTTGTCCGTTTCCACTGGAAGCCGGTGGCCGGTAAAGCGTCGCTGCTGTGGGACGAGTCGCAGAAACTGACCGGTCGCGATCCCGATTTCCATCGCCGCGATCTGTGGGAAGCCATTGAAGCGGGCGATTTCCCGGAATATGAACTGGGCCTGCAGCTGATCCCGGAAGAGGATGAGTTCAAATTTGATTTCGATATTCTGGATGCCACAAAGCTGATCCCGGAAGCGCTGGTGCCGGTTGAGATTGTCGGCAAGATGGTACTTAACCGTAACCCGGACAACTTCTTTGCTGAAACCGAGCAGGTGGCGTTCCACCCGGGCCATATCGTGCCGGGCCTCGATTTCTCCAACGATCCGCTGTTACAGGGTCGTCTGTTCTCCTATACCGATACGCAGATCAGTCGTCTGGGCGGACCGAACTTCCATGAGATCCCGATCAACCGTCCGACCTGCCCGTACCATAACTTCCAGCGTCAGGGCATGCATCGTCAGGATATCGACACCAATCCGGCGAACTACGAGCCGAACTCGATCAACGATAACTGGCCGCGTGAAACCCCACCTGCTGCAGAAGGCGGCGGCTTCGAGAGCTATCAGGAGCGGATTGAGGGCCATAAAGTGCGCGAGCGCAGCCCCTCATTTGGTGAGTACTATGCGCAGCCGCGCCTGTTCTGGCTGAGCCAGACTGAAGTCGAGCAGCAGCACATCATTGGTGCCTACTCGTTTGAACTGAGTAAAGTGGCGCGTGCTTATATCCGTGAGCGTGTGGTGGATCATCTGGCACGCATCGATACTAAACTGGCGCAGGGCGTGGCGGATAACCTGGGACTCGCTCTGACGGATGAGCAGCTCAACATTCAGCCGCCTGCGCCGGTGAATGGCCTGACCAAAGATGACAGCCTGAGCCTCTACGCCATTCCGGATGGCGAGATCAAAGGTCGCCAGGTCGCACTGCTGCTGAGCGATGGTGTGAAGGCGGCTGATGTGCTGGCGATTTTGCAGGCGCTGAAAGCAGTGGGTGTTCACGCCAAACTGCTGGCTCCGCATATGGGCCAGGTGCGCGCCGATGATGGTTCAGTGCTGCCGGTCGATGCGACGTTCGCCGGTCTGCCCTCTCTGACCTTTGATGCGGTGATGGTGCCGGATGGCAATATTGATGCCCTGCTGCTGAGCGGCGATGCCCGTTACTTCCTGCTGGAAGCCTACAAGCACCTCAAGGTGATTGGTCTGGTAGGGGAAGCGCGACGCTTTAAAGCGCAGTTCGGTCTGGAAGATGCGGATCAGGAAGAAGGTATTGTGCAGGGCGACTCGGCGGAGAGCGCGCTGATGTCTGAGTTCACTCAGGCGATGAAAGCGCACCGCGTCTGGTCACGCAGCCAGAAGGCACAGTCCGTCCCGGCCTGATGTCAGCGGCATGATGCTGCATGCCGCGTCACGAAATAAAAAACCGCCCCAGGGGCGGTTTTTTTTATCAGAAGGTCTGCCAGTTATCGTTGTCCGCCAGGCGGGCAGGCTGAAGTTTTGGCACGGCAAGGGCTTTCGCCACCGGCGCAGCAGAGAACGCCACCTGCAGAGTGCCGGTTTTGAATACCGATACCGTTTTACGCAGGTAGCTCGCCTGCTCTTCCAGTGAGGCGGCGGCAGTCGCGGACTCCTCCACCAGCGCGGCGTTCTGCTGTGTCACACCATCCATTTCCGAGACCGCTTTGCAGACCTGCTCAATGCCACGGGTCTGTTCAGTCGAGGAGGCCGCGATCTCTTCGATCAGCTGCGTGACACGACTCACCGACGTCACGATGCTCTCCATCGCGACGCCCGCCTGAGAAGCATGACCGGCACCGGTTTTAATCCGCTCGGCTGAGCGGTCGATCAGTCCCCGGATCTCCTGCGCGGCGCTGGCGCTGCGTCCGGCCAGCGAGCGCACTTCACCCGCTACCACTGCAAATCCACGACCCTGCTCACCGGCACGCGCGGCTTCAACGGCGGCGTTCAGCGCCAGAATATTGGTCTGGAAGGCGATACTGTCGATAATGGCGATGATACCGGCGATCTGATTCGAGCTTTCGCTGATCTGATCCATGTTGGCGATGACCCGGGCGACAGTCTCACCGCCCTGCATGGCCGTGGCTGAAGCCTCTTTCGCTACCGTGGTCGCCTGCTGCGCATTGTCTGCATTGAGTTTCACCGTTGAGGTGAGCTGCTCCATACTGGCTGCGGTCTGTTCCAGCGCGGCAGCCTGCTGTTCGGTACGGGAAGAGAGATCGGTGCTGCCCGCAGAGATTTCCGCTGCACCGGTAAAGATAGAGCGGGTGGCGTCATCGACCGAGGTAATGGTCACCACCAGCGCATCGCGCATCTGTTGCAGCTCCTGAATCAGCAGGCCCATCTCATTGCGGCCTTCATGCTGAATATCGGAGGTCAGATCGCCGCCTGAAATGGCGCGCATATGGCCGGTCAGCCTGCCCAGTGGGCCAATCAGCAATTTCTGCAGCCCAATCCAGACCGCGACCCCAATCACGCCGGTGATCAGGCCAATAGTCAGCAGCGCCCAGAGCGCATCCGTCAGGCTACGCTGGTTATGCTCCGAGGACGCTTTCATCAGCTGGATGTTCACTGCACGCCAGGCCTCATAGGCACTGTCGAGCTGGTCCTGCGCCGCCTGTGCTTCAAGGTTGCCGTAGCCCGCATAGTTGCCCTGCTTCAGAAAGGTAATCGAGGCCAGCATGGTGTCACGCATCTGCTGGTAGGCGGTCTGCACCTGCGTCGCCTGGGCTTCACCCTGGCCCTCTTTGCGCGGCAGCGCCTGCCAGGCTTTGAAGTCCGCATCGGCGGCAGCGGCTGACTTTCCAGCCTGCTCCAGCAGCGCAGCCATGGCCGCCATTGATTTTGGATCCTGCTGATTTTTCAGGAAACGGATTGCCACGCGGTTGATGGTGACGCGGGTTTTAATCAGGGTTTTTACCGCGTCACTCAGGTGCTGCTGCTGCAGCGTAAGCTGCTCTGCCGCCACGAAGTTTTTGTCGGCTTTTGAGACGCCGTTATAGAACAGAAATCCGGTCAGGGTCAGTAACGCCACAAAGACCACCAGAACAGCAGCGATACCGTGAGTGATTTTAAGATTTTTAAGCATGTCCGCAGGCTCATATCAGAGGAGATAAAGCTGTTATCGGCCAGCGCGGCGTTTATCTGAGTGTTGCACCAGAGAAGGTAACAATCCGCAGGATGGAGGGTGCTGCCAGCGCGCCGTTACGCAAAAAAAGCGGTGCGGCTCAGCCTGAACGCATTCGGCGCTTAACAACCGTCCCCGTGCTGTGGTTGAATTCGCCCCTTATCTTTTTTGCACGTGGTTATCATGCATTACATTCAGAGTCTGATGAGTTTTATTGAGGGAAACAGGGTACTGTCGATCAGCTTCAGCCTGTTGCTGCTGATTATGGCCGGGATGGTCACTCACCTGATCTGCAAATTTTTCATCGTCAAAGTGATCAGGAAGGTCTTTTTCAGCAGCCACAAAAAGGGCGTGCCGCTGGATAAAGATGTCCGCCTCTCTCAGAAGCTGTCAAATTTTGTGCCGGTGATTGTGGTCTACAATTTCCTGCAGTTTATGCCGGGCCTGCCTGAAAATCTGAAAGTGGCGATTCAGACCATCTGCGGCATCCTGTTTTTTGTCTATCTGTCGATCTTCTTCAACGAAGTGCTGGAGATTGTTAACAACTCCTATTCGCGCAAATCAAAACGCAAGAATCACTCGATCAAAGGCTATATCCAGATCGGAAAAATTCTGGTGCATATTATTGCCGCGATCATGATTCTGGCGATTATGTCCAACAAGTCACCGGCGATTATCATCTCCTCGCTGGGTGCGGTCGCCGCGGTGCTGATGCTGATCTTCCAGCATACGCTGCTGTCGCTGGTGGCGAATATTCAGCTCTCCTCTAACGATGTGCTGCAACTGGGCGACTGGATTGAGATGCCGGACAGAAATATCAGTGGTGAAGTGATCGATATTGCCCTGCATACCATCACCATCCGCAACTGGGACAACACCATTTCGCGCATCCCGACCAAGAACTTCCTGACCGAGACCTACACCAACTGGCAGGCGATGTTCTCCTCGGGCGCACGCCGCATCATGCGCAGCTTTTATCTTGATCAGAAGTCGATCACCTTTGTGAATCAGGAGATGCTGCAGGCGATAAGCCAGATCCGCCTCGCTGGCGAATCGATCACTGAGCTGCTGGATGGGCGTGATATCAATGCCGTGGGCGACCGCTGGTTTATGGAGAACGGCATCACCAATCTGATGGTGTTCCGTAAATACCTGACCGCCTGGCTGGCGCAGCGTGACGACATTCAGAAAGAGATGTATATCGTGGTGCGACCGCTGAAACCGTCGCCGGATGGATTGCCGGTGGAGATCTACTGCTTCACCTCCTCTATTTTCTGGGCCGATTACGAAAATACTCAGGCAGCGATCTTTGAGTATATCTACGCGATGGCCCGCCACTTTGAGCTGCAGATTTATCAGCATCCGGCAGGATCCGATTTTGCCCGTCTGGCTCAGCCGCGCCCCGACAGCCGGGATGCACAGCAGAGCAGCGGGCAGTAACCAGAATGCGCGGTGGCGATCTGCCGCCGCCGTAATTCACGTTTGTTCAGCGCATTAACTTTTACTCAGCGCATAATTCAGCACTTTGTCATTTTTCATCTGCACGGTCAGCGTCTGCCCTTCGGTGGTATTCAGGGTGCGCGCCTCGCTGTAGGTCCACTTCAGCAACCGCTGCCCGTCCGGGTAAGGTGTTTCACTGTCAGGCTGACCAAACAGCGCGATCAGCTGGGCTTTGGTGGTCTGACCGGCATGAATTTGCTGCAGATTACTGCTGTCCAGCCTGTGTCCGACCCGGTTAGAACAGGCGGAGACCAGCAACAACAACGCGGCTAACAGAACTCTTTTCCTCACGTAACATCCTTTTGAAGTGTTCAGCGCCGCAGGTCATCCGGAGCGACCTGCGCCATCGCGCATAAGCTTATAGCGAATCGGCGCCATCTGGCAGGCTTTTCTGCGCCTGGCTCCTGCTTTCGCCCCGCCGGATACAGATTCACAGCAATTAACGCAAATTAATGCCTCTCTACCCCCCGCCGCCCTGCGATTGCAACATCTTAGTCTATGATTACTCACTGTATGCCGCGTGGAAGCGGTCTCACGGCCCGTTTTCCGCCACACCACGCTGAATACCAGTCCGGCTTTCTGACTGAAGAGACGCGCCAGCCCACCTGGCCTCCTGGTCTCGCTGATAGCTTTAAGATTTTTTGACGCTTGCGTCATCGACATCCTTTTCGTGCGGTGGCCACCATCGCGCATTTCCAGGCTAAATGAGGCAACTGAATGGAATCCAAATCTTTTTTTAAAAGTTGGGGCGCTGAACGGGTTGCCAGCGACGAGGTGCGTTTCCGCCTCTGGGCAACCGGTCAGCAACGCGTGACGCTGCGGCTCTCCGGTAAAGACATTGAGATGACGCCGCAGGCTGACGGCTGGTTTGAAACTCAGGTCGCTGGTGTGGCAGCCAATGCCGAATATGATTATGTGCTGGCCGATGGTACAGCGGTGCCCGATCCCGCCGCCCGCGCTCAGAAAGCAGAGGTCAATGGCCCGTCGCTGGTGATCGATCCTGACGCTTATCAGTGGCAGAACACGAGCTGGAAGGGTCGTCCATGGCAGGAGTCGGTGGTGTATGAACTGCACATCGGCACCTTTACGCCTGAGGGCACCTTCCGGGCGGCGATTGAGAAGCTGCCAACGCTGGCTGAAACCGGCATTACCATGATTGAAGTGCTGCCGGTGTCGCAGTTCGGCGGTAATCGCGGCTGGGGCTACGATGGCGTGCTGCTCTATGCACCGCATGCCGCCTACGGTACACCCGATGATTTTAAAGCCTTTATTGACGCAGCACACGGCCACGGTCTGTCGGTAGTGCTGGATATCGTGCTGAACCACTTCGGCCCGGAGGGCAACTATCTGCCGCTGCTCTCACCAGACTTCTTCCACAAAGAGCGCCAGACGCCGTGGGGCGCCGGTATCGCCTATGACGTTGATGCGGTGCGCCGCTATATCGTGGAAGCGCCGCTCTACTGGCTGCAGGAGTTTAATCTGGATGGCCTGCGCTTTGACGCCATCGATCAGATTGACGATCCCAGCGACAAGCATGTGCTGATTGACATTGCTGAGCGCATCCGCGCCTCGATTACCGACCGCCCTATTCATCTCACCACCGAAGATTGCCGTAACGTCACCTTCCTGCATCCGCGTGACGAAAACGGGGACGCTCCGCTGTTTACCGGCGAATGGAACGATGACTTCCACAACGCCGTGCATGTGCTGGCAACCGGTGAAAGCCACGCCTATTACCAGGATTTCGCCGACCAGCCGGAACAGCGGGTAGCGCGGGCGCTGGCAGAAGGCTTTGTCTATCAGGGCGAAGTCTCGCCGCAGTCGGGCGAGCCACGCGGCGTGAAAAGCAGCAGCCAGCCGCCGGTCGCCTTTGTCGACTTCATCCAGAACCATGACCAGACGGGCAACCGTGCGCAGGGCGAACGGCTCATCAGCCTGGCCGGCGCAGAGCGCACCCAGGTGCTGCTGGCGATGTTGCTGGTCTCGCCTCATATTCCGCTGCTGTTTATGGGTGAAGAGTATGGCGAAACCCGGCCGTTCCTGTTCTTCACCGATTTCCACGGCGATCTGGCCAAAGCGGTGCGTGAAGGTCGCGCCAGAGAGTTTGAAGGCCATGCCGGTCACGGCGAAACTGTGCCGGATCCCAACGATGTCACCACCTTTGAACAGTCGAAGCTTAACTGGCAGCGAACAGAAACGCCGGAAGGTCAGCAGTGGCTGGTGCTGATGCGTCAGCTGCTGGCCCTGCGTCAGCAACATATCGTGCCGCTGCTGCAGACCGCCGGTGGCGATGCCGGTCAGGTGGTGAAAACGGCGGAAGGTTTCCTCGCGGTGCGCTGGGACTTCCCGCAGGGCACGCTGTCACTGGCGCTGAACGTCGGCAACAGCACACAGCCGATCCCCGATCTGCCAGGCGAAACGCTGTTTGCCTGGCCGCAGGCCGCCAGCGAACTGATTCCCAACGCTATCGTGGTACGTCTGGCTAAGAGAGAAGCAGAATGAATATTCCAACCGCAACGTACCGCATTCAGTTCCGCAACGGCATGACGTTTGACCGTGCGGCGGCGCTGGTGCCCTACCTGAAACAGCTGGGTATCAGCCATCTTTACGCGTCACCGATCTTCAGCGCTACCGCTGAATCGACCCACGGCTACGACGTGACCGACGTTAACCAGATCGAGCCATCGATTGGCGGCCGTGAAGGATTTGATCGCATGGCTGCCGCGCTGAAAGCCGCCGGGCTGGGGCTGATCCTCGACATCGTGCCTAACCATATGGCCGCCTCGCTGGAGAACCCGTGGTGGCGCGACGTCATTGAGCATGGCGAACAGAGCCGCTATGCGCATTACTTCGATATCGACTGGTCACGTCGCCTGACGCTGCCGTTCCTCGGTGACACCTTTGAGGCGGTGCTGGCCAACGGCGAGATCAGCGTGAAGCGCGATCCGCAGACCGGCAAACCGGCGCTGGCCTACTTCGACAATTTCTATCCGCTGGCACCTGAGACCTGGCAGGATCGGGAAGAAGCGGTGCTCGCCCTGCGCGACGCGGCAGAGATTGCTGAACTGCATGACCAGCAGCCGTGGCGGCTGATGTCCTGGCGCGATGCGCCCAACGATCTCTCCTACCGTCGCTTCTTTGAAGTCACCGGTCTGGTGGGCGTGCGCGTGGAAGACAAAGCGGTCTTTGATGCCGCACATCAGCTGATCCTGGAACTGGTTCACAGCGGTGCGGTGCAGGGCTTACGCGTCGACCACGTGGATGGCCTGGCCGATCCGCACGGCTATCTGGAACAGTTACGCCAGGCTGCCGGTCCCGACTGCTATCTCACCGTGGAGAAAATCCTGGGTGACAATGAACAGCTGCCTGACACATGGCCCGTTTCCGGCACCACCGGATATGAATTTATGGCCGCGCTCGCCAATCTGCTGGTCGACAGCGATCAGCTGAGCGGACTGCGCAAAGCGTATCAGGCCGTCATCGGTAAAACCGTTGATATGAAAGCGGAGCTGCGCGCCGCCAAACTGCTGATGGCAAACCGCAATTTTGCCGGTGAATTTAACCGGTTACTGCAGCTGGCACTGAAGATTGCCGACGCAGAAGGTACGCCACAGCCGGAAGCGGAACTAAAGAATGCGCTGCGTGAACTGCTGGTGGCGTTCCCGGTCTATCGCACCTATGGTACGCCGCAGGGCCTGACGCCAGCCGACACCGCCCTGTTGCAACAGGTGGTCAGCGAGGTGAAAGCCAGTGCCCATGCGCCCGACAGTCAGGCGCTTGATTTCCTGACGCATATTCTGCGCGCAGAGGTTGCCGACTCCGCTCGCGACGATGCCACGCAATTCCGCACCCGCTTCCAGCAGCTGACCGGACCGCTGATGGCGAAATCGGTGGAAGATACCCTCTTCTTCCGTCAGCACATGGCGCTGGCGCTGAATGAAGTGGGCGCTGAACCGCTGGCGCGCCACTTCTCGCTGGATCAGTTTCACGCTGAAATGCAGGCGCGGCGCGAACATCAGCCCGATGCGCTGTCGGGCACCTCTACGCACGACACCAAGCGCGGTGAAGATGCACGTGCGCGACTCTATACCCTTACCGAAGCGCCGCAACGCTGGGCGGATTGCGTCAACCGCTGGCGGGAGATGAACCACGATCAGGTCGTACGCCTGAAAGATGGTCCGGCACCCGAACCGGCCGTGGAGTGGATGCTGTATGAAGCGCTGGCGGGCGTCTGGCCAACCACCCTGCAGCCGCAGGATGCGGAAGGTCTGGCGGCGCTGGAAGCCCGCTTTGTGGTCTATGTGGAAAAAGCGCTGCGTGAAGCCAAGCTGCGTACCGACTGGGCCGACAACAACGACGCCTATGAGGAGGCAGTGCTGGACTATGCCCGTCACCTGCTTGCGCCCGCCAACAGCACCTTCCTCAATGATTTCTGCCAGTCGCTGCAACCCTTTATGCGTGCCGGTCTGGTTAACAGTCTGACCCAGACTGTGGTGAAGCTTACGGCGCCTGGCGTACCCGATATTTATCAGGGCAGCGAGGCGCTGGACTTCAGCCTGGTCGATCCCGATAACCGCCGCGAACCCGATTTCGACGCGCTGGCGGCGATGCTTAACGCGCCACAGCACGACGGCATCGAGGCGCACTGGCTGCGCGGTCAGGTCAATCAGCAGGCGATTGTGAAGCTGCTGACGCTGCGTCAGCAGCAGCCTGCCCTGTTCCGCCACGGTGACTATCTGGCACTGTCGGCAGAGGGCGAGCAGCAGAATAATGTGCTGGCCTTTGCCCGCACCGGACAGGATCAGGCGGTGATAGTGGTTGTGTCACGCCGGGTCTTTAACCAGTTGCCGGCGAATCTCGACCAGCCGCCCGCTGCGCGCTGGGCTGACACGGTCATTGCGCTGCCCACCGCACTGGGCCAGCGCCGCTACCAGGATGTGCTGACCGGTAAAACGGTGGCTGCGGGCGACCAGTTGCCGCTTACCGGGCTGGCATCGCAGTGGTGTGCCGTGCTGGTGGCACAGTGAATTCCGGAAAGAACTTTTTTATTACGCGTCAATCTGTTCATTGAATAACGAGGCATAAATGTCAAACAGTCAGCGTTTTGAAATTACGGCGGGATACAGCCATTTACTGGGGGCCAACTTTGATGGTCAGGGCGTGAACTTCGCCCTGTTCAGCGCCCACGCCGAGCGGGTTGAACTCTGTCTGTACGATCCCAGCGGTAAAACGGAAATTGCCCGTCTGGAGCTGCCGGAATATACCCATGAAGTATGGCACGGCTATATTCCGGGCCTGCAGCCCGGCGCGCTCTATGGCTATCGCGTTTATGGCCCTTATGACCCGGAAAATGGTCATCGCTTTAACCCGAACAAGCTGCTGCTCGATCCCTACGCCCGTGAACTGGCGGGAGACATCGCGTGGAACGAGGCGCACTTCGCTTACGATCTCTATCATGACGATAAAGATCTGACCTTCGACAGCCGCGACAGCGCGCCGTTTACGCCAAAGTGCCGGGTGATCGATCCCAACGAATTCGACTGGCAGGATAAAAACCGCCCGAATGTGCCGTGGCCGAAAACCGTCATCTATGAAACCCACGTTAAGGGCTTCACGCAGCTCAACACCGCCCTGCCACCTGAAATGCGCGGCACCTTTGACGGCATGAGCCACAAATCGACCGTCGACTACATCAAAAGCCTGGGCATTACCTCGGTCGAACTGCTGCCGGTACACTGGTTCCCGGATGACCAGCACCTGCTGGATAAAGGGTTGAAAAACTTCTGGGGATATAACACGCTGAACTTCTTTGCCCCCGCCACCCGCTACTTCGGGCCGCGCGGCATTCAGGGCTTCCGTGACATGGTGCGAGCCTTCCATGATGCCGGTATTGAGGTGATCCTCGACGTGGTCTACAACCACACCGCAGAGGGGAATGAGCTGGGGCCAACGCTGTCGTTTAAAGGCATCGATAACTTCTCCTATTACCGTACGTTGCCAGACCAGCATCGCTATTACATCAACGACACCGGTACCGGTAATACCGTCAACACCTCGCATCCGCGTGTGCTGCAGATGGTGCTCGATTCGCTGCGTTACTGGTCAGAATCAATGCATATCGACGGCTTCCGTTTCGATCTGGGTACCATTCTCGGTCGCGAGCCTGATGGTTTTGACCCGCGCGGCGGCTTCTTCGATGCCATCATGCAGGACCCGGTCCTGTCGCAGAAAAAGCTGATTGGTGAACCCTGGGATATCGGTCCGGGCGGCTATCAGGTGGGCAGCTTCCCGCCAGGCTGGGCAGAATGGAACGATCAGTATCGCGATACGGTGCGTGACTACTGGAAAGGCAACAACGTCTCCACAGACTTTGCTGCCCGCCTGCTGGGTTCCGGCGATCTCTACGATCAGCATGGTCGTCGTCCATGGGCCAGCGTCAACTTTATCACCGCACACGATGGCTTCACCCTCAACGATCTGGTGTCGTACAACGACAAACATAACGCGGAGAATGGCGAAGACAACAACGACGGCCACAACGACAACCGCTCTTACAACTACGGGGTTGAAGGCCCGACCGATGATGAAGGCATCAACGCGGTGCGCGAGCGTCAGAAGCGCAACTTCCTCGCCACGCTGATCTTCTCACACGGTACGCCAATGCTGCTGGCGGGCGACGAGTTTGGCCGCAGCCAGATGGGCAACAACAATGGCTACTGCCAGGACAGCGAAATATCCTGGGTACACTGGGATAACCTGCCGGAATCTGCCGAGGCGCTGCGCGAGTTCACCCGCCAGATCCTGACGTTACGTGCTCAGCAGCCGTTACTGCGCCGTGAAAACTGGCGTGATGGCATGGATATCAAATGGTTTAACGCCGGTGGCGGCTTCCAGCAGGCTGAGCAGTGGGACGAAGGCTCAACGCTGGGGGTTTATATCGGCCGACCGGACCTCCAGACCGAGGAAGGCATCTGGCACGACGTCCTGATGCTGTTCAATCCGTTTGAAGGCAATGTACCGTTCCAGATCCCGCAGTTTGGTGAAGGCGGCTGGGTGCTGGAACTGACCACCAGCGACACCGCGAAGCGCGGTCTGGTGATCACCAAAGAGAAGGATTTCGAACTGGAAGGACGCAGCTTCGCCCTGTTCAGACGTCCATAGCCGCTCACCCGGTTAAATAGCAGTCATCTGGCGCAGCGCATTTCGCGCTGCGCTTGTGTTTCTGGCGATCGCTGCCAGGCTTAACCGGTTGTTAACAGTGAGAATTGATGCTGAAAAGGAGGCATAATGTCCAGATTTACGCAGAAAGTTGTGGTTGTGACAGGTGCCGGATCCGGCATTGGCGAAGCCAGCGCAAAACGCTTCGCTGAAGAGGGTGCATCAGTGGTGCTGGTGGGCCGTACCGCGCAGAAACTGGAAGAGACGCTGGCCGACATGACGCCAGGCGATCACCTGGTGGCTGCCTGCGACGTCTCAGAAGCCGCACAGGTTAAACAGCTGTCAGAAACCGTGCTGAAGAAGTATGGCCGTGTTGACGTGCTGGTAAATAACGCCGGCGTCATCGTGCAGGGCCGCATCCATGAAGTCGACCTCGACGCATGGAAAACCCTGATGAAAACTGACCTTGATGGGGTTTTCCACGGCGTACACTATTTCATGCCTGCCCTGTTAAAGAGCAAAGGCAACGTGGTTAACATCTCTTCCGTTTCCGGTTTGGGCGGCGACTGGGGCATGAGCATCTACAACGCGGCTAAAGGGGCGATTACCAACTTCACCCGTGCGCTGGCGATGGACTACGGCGCAGATGGCGTACGAGTCAATGCAATCTGTCCCGGCTTTACCTTTACCGATCTGACCGAAGATGCCAAACAGGATCAGGCGCTGCTGGAGCGCTTTTACGACCGTATTCCACTGCGCCGGGCCGGTGAAGCGGATGATATCGCCCGTGCCATTCTCTTTATTGCCAGCGATGAAGCCAGTTATATTACCGGCGTTAATCTGCCGGTTGATGGCGGAATTACCGCTTCAAATGGCCAGCCTAAACAGGCTTAAATAAAGAACAGGGCAGCGTCTTTACGCTGCCTTTTTTATTCTAACCGGCCCGCAAAATTAATTCCCTTTATTATCCTTCTGCCACAGCAGAACAATAACTCCCTGCATACAAATTAATGTTTTGGCGTATGGCGGGTTGGCGTTGCCGCGCGTGCCGGTTTAATTGCCGTGCTGCTGGTCGGGCAAATAAAAGTGCTCAGACAGGCATTACAGAGTATGGCATTAGCGTGATGGACTTTCGCCACGGCCAGCGCCTGCTGGCGGGTATAAAGCGAACCAATAAAAACGCGTTTATCGTTCTTTGACAGATTAACGCAACCTTCTTTGTGTAAAATCCATCCACCCATGGGACGCGGGCACAGATAATAGTAGCTGGCTTTGAGCATGGTAGTCATCCTGATAGTTGCTGTATGTATCTTAAAAAACGAACCAAAATTCGTAAGAGGTTTTTTTTGTAATCTGAAGCTTTATTAAACTAACTGAGAATTATCCCTAAAACCACTTTATTGCGTAAGTCTGGCTGACTTTGAGAATATGCCCTTTTTCATTGCTTATATCGCTTCAGGCATTCCACGCGCTGTAACGCCCTCACCCTCTCTGTCGCCCCGCTTACATTTATACTGCTAATGCATCACTAAAAAAGAAAAAATCAAAACAACACCTTAAAAACAATAGCTTATAAAATCAATCCGCGCGCCAGAGGTGACGCGCTACTCAGATATGATTAGAGCAGAAGCTGAAAAATATCACCCCCGCAGGGGTATTTATGAGTATTGATAAACTGAACCTGAATAAGAGTGAAAGTGGTGCACAGCGTGCCTTTAAGCGGAACGCCAGCTCCCCTGGCATCAGGGATTTATCAATACCGGCGGGCGTAATTAACAGCGACCGGCTTGAAAAAGTAAAACGATCGGTTTACTTTTAAAGCATGAAAAAGAGAAACGATATCACCCAGGCCGCCGAGCGGCTCTTCTACACCCACGGTTTCCACGCCACCAGCACCGACCAAATCTGTCGCGAAGCGGGCGTCTCTACCCGTACGCTCTATCATCACTTCGCCTCACGCGAAGCGCTGACCGCAGCAGTACTCGACGCGCGCGAGCAGCGCTTTATGGCCGATCTGCTACCACCGCAACAGCCTGATGCGATAGCGCATCTGTTCAGGGTGCTGGGCGAGTGGACGGCAGCGAACGGTGCCCGTGGCTGCTTCTTTCTTAAAGCCTGGGGAGAGTATGCCGAGCGGGACAGCGAACTGGCCGCTCAGGCGCTGGCCTTCCGGGCCACGATGCGGGCTTATATCACCCATTGTGTGACGCATCTGCGCGGTGCTGAAGATAAGTCGCTGAGCGATGCCATCTGGATACTTTTTGAGGGTGCCATTACCACGGCGCTGATTACCGGTCCCGCCGCTGCTCAACAGGCGGCGCAGGTCGTCAGTCAGTTGCTTCAGAACAGGGAGACAGGATGAGATCGCCCATCGCGCTGGCGCTGACCGGCTTCAGCCTGATCGCCGTGACCTATGGCATGGCACGCTTCTCGTGGGGATTGATGCTGCCCGCTATCTCAGCGGAGATTCCCTTCAACCCACAGCAGGCGGGTATGCTGTCAGCCTGCAGCTTTGTGGCATATTGCCTCACCATTCTTACCGCAGCCGCGCTGGCGGATCGCTATGGCACCCGGCTGACGGCGCTGCTGGCCTCACTCAGTGCGACGGCGGGTCTGCTGCTGCTCGCCTGTGCCTCATCAACGCTGCTGCTGGCGGCCGGACTCTTTATTGCCGGATTGAGTGCCGGTCTGGCTTCACCTGCTCTGGCGGCGGCGGTCAGTAATCGAATTCCGGCTGCAGGTCAGCCGCGCATCAATACCCTGATCAATGCCGGCACCAGCGCGGGCATTATCCTGACGGTGGTCATCCTGAGCGTTCTGCCCGGCGGCTGGCGTGCCGCCTGTCTGCTGTTCGCTTTGCTGTCACTGGCCTGTGTGCTGCCGGTGATGCGCGTGTTATCGGGTCACGCCGCCAGCCGCCCCACCAGAGTGGGTCACTGGCACCAGCGGCTGTATCGCCGCTCCATGCATCGTCTGATGAGTATTGCCTTGATTTCAGGTCTGGTCAGTGCAGCCTGGTGGAGCTTTGGGTCAGCGCTGCTGCGACAGCATGTCGGTGTGGATGAGGAGACCGCCCGCTTACTCTGGCTGATTGCCGGAGGCGCAGGCATCGTGGGTGCGGCAACCGGGCCGGTCGCTGCCCGTATCGGGCTGAAGGGTGTATACCGGCTCTCACTGTGCGGGATGGCAGTGCCACTGCTGGTGCTGGCCTGGAGTCGGGGCGAATCCACCGGCTTAGCGATCGCGGTTGCCTGCTGTGGCGCAGGTTACGTCACGCTATCGGGCGTGCTGCTGGTGTGGGGCGCACGCGCCACTGCTGAAGATCCGGCGACCGGCGTCGGCATCCTGTTTTTTATGCTGGCGGTGGGCCAGGTAGCGGGATCGCTGCTGTTTGGTCAGCTTTACGCCTCTTTGGGTGCCAGTACGGCATTGACGCTGTTTGCGGTCAGCGCCCTGCTGTTGCTGTTTATTGCGCCCGCGCAGAACAGCAGCGAGTCGGGTAAATAAGCAGGCGTAAACGAATGGGTTGGCAGAAACCAGGGAAGTTAGAAGTAGCGTCGATGCTATTTACCAGACAGTGCCAATATCATCGCCCGGGGAATGAGGAAATATTACACAGGTGTTATGGCTGAAGCGATAAGCTCATCGCGGCGTCCGTTCAGATCGCGCGGATATTTTTAATGCGTGGATTTATTTTCTGCTGAAGTAAATCTTCTTCGGGACCCAGATAATAAGGCACAGCACACTGCTTACCATCTTTGGTAAAAATAATCTGGTTATCATGCAGGAATAACGCAGTAAAATGGCCCAGTACCACACCATTTAATTCAAAGCAGTGATTTCTTGCTGCACGCAGCCCCTGCTTACTATTCAGAAAATCAACAAATCGCATCACGCTGCGCCTCCAGTTAATAAATCAACCTCATCAGAACCGCGACGATAATAGCCTTAACGCCGGCCCGGATCATCCGGCTGACGCTGTTTTCAGAATAGGCTTAATTACCATTCAGTAGTGGCACTAAACCGACGTGATTTTTTATCTGCTTCCTGCCAGGAATAATCCTGGAGAACGACGCACTCATAAAATTTCATGAGCGCGTAATATTTATATTGCGCCCTCACATCGCCCGCTATACCGTTGTTTTTCCACCAGGTGCAGACTTTCGGGGCAAAACCGCATAATGGAAATTTTTGAGGCAGATGAACGCCACATCACGGCGATTCAGCAGATCTACGCCTGGCATGTCCTTAACGGCACCGGCTCATTTGAGACAGTGCCTCCCGACGCGGCAGAGATTGGCGAGCGGATGCGGAAGATTCAGCAGGCGGGCCTGCCGTGGTTTATCGCCGTCAGCGACGGAGAAGTGCGTGGGTTCTGCTATCTGACACCTTATCGCCCGCGCCATGCCTACCGGCATACGCTGGAAGACTCAATTTATATCGATCCCGGATTTCAGAAGCGCGGAGCCGGTTCGCGCCTGTTAAACCATGCAATCCGCTGGGCTGAGCAGGCAGGGTTCCGCCAGTTGATCGCCAACGTCGGCGACAGCGAGAATCAGGGCTCGATTGCCGTACATCGCGCCGCAGGCTTTGAGATGACAGGCATCCTGCGCTCGGTGGGTTTTAAACAGGGTCGCTGGCTGGATACCGTTTTTATGCAGCGCTCTCTGGGAACGGGCGATACCACGCTGCCGGTTGATTAAAACAGAGTCAGAGTGAGAAAGACGTACTGGCCCTCGTTTTCCCCGGAAGAAGCTTCTGGTAAGGTGCCATAACAAAAAATAAAAAATTCCGGAAACCTTTATGTTGTCGACAATCATCTATCGCAGCCACATTACTGAACATGTGCCGCTTGAGATCCTGAATGGTTTGGCGCGGAAAGCGAATAAAATCAATAAATCCTCAAGCGTCACCGGAATTTTATTATTCAATGGCACGCATTTTTTCCAGCTGCTGGAAGGTCCGGAGGCGGCGGTCAATGCAGTTTACAGCCGGATTTGCCAGGATCCACGCCACCATAATCTGGTCGAACTGCTGCGCGATTACGCCCCGGCACGCCGTTTTGGCCACGTTGGTATGGAGCTGTTCGATCTGCGGCTGCATGATAAAGAGACGGTACTGGAGGCGGTGCTGGCAAAGTGCACCACAAAGTATCAGCTGACCTATGCCGATCGCGCACTGCAGTTCCTGCGCACCTTTGTCGAAGCGCGGGAAAAAGAGAACTATTTTGAGATCCCGACCGCCAGCGGCTGGACGTTTATCCGTGACGAGTCAGAACAGCGTGAAGGCAACGCATCGCTGGTGGCAGCGGATGAGGTCAGCTTTGCTTTTCAGCCGATCGTTGACCCCTTCGCCTGCGAAATCGTCTCGCTGGAAGCGCTGCTGCGCGGCCCGCAGGGTGAACCGCCGCTCGACTATTTTGCCCGACTGTCACGTGAGCAGCTTTACCAGCTCGATCTGAGGTCGAAAAAGATCGCCTTCGCCCAGGCGAAGCAGCTGGGGATTGAGGGTATGACCCTGTCGATCAATCTGCTGCCGATGACGCTGGTGGAAGTGCCCGACGCCGTCCCGTTTTTGCTGGATGAGATTGCTGCGCAGGGACTGGTGCCAGAGCAGATCATGGTTGAATTCACCGAGAATGAAATTATCTCGCAGCCTGAGGCCTTCGAAGCCGCCATCAGGCAGCTGAAGGCGGCCGGCATCAGCCTGGCGCTGGATGATTTCGGTGCCGGTTTTGCCGGCCTGTCGCTGCTGACGCGCATTCAGCCTGACAAGATTAAAATCGACCGTACCATCATCGCTGATGTGCATAAAAGTGGGCCGAAGCAGGCGATCATTCATGCCATTCTGAAATGCTGCTCCTCGCTGGAGATCGGTGTTATCGCCGAGGGCATTGAACAGCCGGAAGAGTGGATGTGGCTTGAAGCGGCAGGCGTGACCCAGTTTCAGGGCTTTCTGTTCTCAAAACCTGTACTCAATGGCGTTGCCGCCGTAGCCTGGCCGGAGCTGATCTGACCGCCTCTGCGATTTGGATGAATTTGCGATTTCCTGCCTTGCTGGATCACCCGGCGGCTGCTAAATAATTAACAGCCCCGGGGGATCATCTTTCTGTCATCTTCCCGGGGCAGAGTCAGTCATTACCCAGTCAGTGATTAAATGTTTAGCAGTCAGATGTTCAGTGTTTAGGCCAGCGCTACGCGCCATGCGTGCGACGTGACTCCAGGGACAGCATTTGAGGAACTGAATGAAGCAAATCATCCGCGGTGATAAAGAACCCTCCCATATTCTCGCAGCGACCCGTGCGCTTGAAGCGCACTACTCCCGCTACGGAGAAGGTAATAAATACCATCCCGTTATCTATTCCATCGCCTACCGCAGCCGGTTTTATCAGGTTGAGGTGATTACCCGACGTGAAACCATGGTTGCCTCGGTGATTACTGGCGTTCGCAACCTGACGCATCTCTCCGGCGCCGCCTGACGGCCGCCTGTCATCCTGCGGGGGCAGATTGCCCCCGACTCCCTGCTTAGCGTCGGTAAAGTGAATTCGCCGGAAAGATTGCGCCAATCACGCTTTTTTCCCGTGCGCCCGTCACCGCAGGCAGATTACCCGGCAGGCCGGAGAGCGTGCGGAAAGCCAGCCAGGCAAACGCCAGCGCTTCCATATCGTCACCACTGACACCCGCCGCATCGGTAGTCGTTACTTCCGTTCCCGGAAGATGCGCTGCCAGACGTGCCATCAGCAGCGGATTGCGGCTGCCGCCGCCACACACCAGCAGACGGTCGCAGCCATCATTGAGTAACACCTGCTGCGTGATGGTGATGGCGGTCAGCTCGACCAGCGTAGCCTGCACATCCTGCGCAGCCAGACCCGGGAAATAGCGCAGATGCTGCTCCAGCCAGCTGAGGTTGAAATGTTCGCGCCCGGTGCTTTTCGGCGGCGGCAACGCAAACCAGGGCTCACGTAGCAGCGCCTCCAGCAGTGCCGGAATCACCGACCCGCTGCGCGCCCACTGCGCATCTTTGTCATACGGCTGAGCCTGATTACGCCAGATCCAGGCGTCCAGCAGCATATTGCCGGGGCCGGTATCGAAGCCGCGCACCGGCTGACCTGGGATCAGCAGCGAGAGATTGGCAATGCCGCCAATATTCAGCACCATGCGGCGTTCAGAAGCATCCATCAGCAGCGCCTGATGAAAGGCAGGCACCAGCGGCGCGCCCTGCCCGCCCAGCGCCATGTCACGGCGGCGGAAATCCCCTACCACGGTGACGCCGGTGGCCGCCACGATCTGGTTATGATCGCCAATCTGCAGCGTATTGGGTGCGTCACTCTGCGGCTCATGCCAGACGGTCTGACCATGACAGCCAATCGCCGTGATATCGCTGGCGTCAAGCGATTCGCGCTTCATTAGTGTCACTACCGCTTCAGCAAACAGCTGGCCGAGGCGGGTATCAAGCTGGCCGAGCTGCGACAGCGTCAGGGACTGTCCCTGACATATCGCCAGAATCGCCTGACGCAGTTCTGGTGGCATCGGATGGCAGTAGCTGGCCTGCTGCGCCACCATATTTTCATCAATGGCAGCCAGCACCACATCCACTCCATCCAGGCTGGTGCCTGACATTACCCCAATATAGCGTCCTGATTTCATAGCCATTCCTTACTTCCGGCGGGAAGTGCGATTCATCTGCGGTTAGCCTGACAAATAATGATCGCTAATTCTATGATTAAATTCTTTTTATCCAATCGTGCTGACTGATAACGTAATGGGACTATTTTTAATCCACGATTGAATTATTGTTGATCCTGCATAGTCTATGCTTCGTCCAGCCGTGTTTTATTCGGACAGGGATTAATTTGCCAGGTTTGTGTCTTATACTGTGAGCAGGATACAGCGGTAAACGTGGCACCTTCTCGACTAAAGGAGTTTCAAATGATTAAGCGTGTAATTGTGGTCGCTCTGGCCGGTGTGATGCTGGCAGGTTGTAGCAATACCAGTACGCTGTCGGGTGATACCTACAGTGCCAGTGAAGCTAAGCAGGTGCAGAGCGTTTCGTACGGTACCTTAGTCTCAGTACGTCCGGTAAAAATCCAGGGCGGCGATGAGAGCAATGTCATCGGTGCTATCGGTGGTGCGGTGCTGGGTGGCTTCCTGGGTAACACCATTGGTGGCGGCAGCGGACGTAGCCTGGCGACAGCCGGTGGTGCGGTTCTGGGTGGCGTAGCAGGCCAGGGCGTACAGGGCGCAGTCAATAAAACCGATGGCGTTGAGCTGGAAATCCGTAAGGATGATGGCAACACCATCATGGTGGTACAGAAACAGGCCGCCACGCGTTACTCTGTTGGCCAGCGTGTTGTGATGGCATCCAACGGCAGCCAGGTGACGGTTTCACCTCGCTAATGAAGCTAAACAAAAAACCGACGCCTGGGCGTCGGTTTTTTTTATTTTTCTTTATGCTGAAGTTCGAGAATGTTTTTCTCAAGCCGGGCGATCAGCGTCACCATCTGACTGATCTCTTCCCGACTGATGCCGGACAAAATGTCATCCCGCGTCTCATCAATCACACTCTCAACCTGTTCGATAATCGGCTCGGCCTGCTGCGTCAGCTTAATGCGCTTGGCACGACGATCGTTGGCGCAGGTCGAACGGGTGATTAATCCTTTCTCTTCCAGCTGATCCAGCGTGCGCACCAGCGAAGGCTGTTCAATACCAATCGCCTTGGCTAACTGAATCTGCGACTGTTCGGGCGGCAGTTGATGAATATTGTGCAACGTCACCCAGTGAGTCTGAGTCAGCTCAAGCGGCTTCAGCCGCTGATCAATCAACGCGCGCCAGATGCGCACCAGGCGAGATAAATCCGTTCCGAGGGGCGTATCCATTTCATCTCCTTATAATTAGCTTGCTAGCTATCAAGCCAGATTTTACACTATTCTGCGAGTTTACAGGACAAATTACAAATCCCGGACCAGGCCACCATAACGTGGCAGCGCTTTCACTCTGCTGTTTGGGTTAACGAAGGATGTTATCACGTGCTCACTCCTGCTTTTTCAGGTGCGAATCCACTGACCGATCTGGTGGTGGGCGCCTCACTGTTTTTCCCGCCGATATTCAAAGCGGTGATCCTCGGCTTCTTTTTCTGGCTGCTGATCCACCCTCTGGTGCGTGGCTGGATCTACTCCGGCGATGTCTGGCATCCCACCCTGTTTGATCTCTCCCTGTTTGTGCTGTGCGTTACCGCCGCACTCTGGCTCATCGGTCACGGATAATCGATATGAAATTTAACGCGGTAAAATACTTCTCCACGCTGATTGTGTTTGCCCTGGCGCTGCTGGCCGGTGGCTGGCTCTGGAACTACTACATGCAGTCGCCCTGGACCCGTGACGGGAAAGTACGGGCAGAGCTGGTGGATATCACGCCTCAGGTGTCGGGACGAATTACGCAACTGAAGGTCAGGGACAACCAGTTTGTGCATCAGGGCCAGCAGCTGTTAACGCTGGACCCGGTGCCGTGGCAGATCGCGCTCGACAATGCCGCCGCCCAGCTCAGCAAAGCGCAGGCGGATCTCGCGAAAGCGCAGCATGAATTTAACCGGCGCAGCAGCCTGCCGCGCAACATCATCTCCGCAGAGGACCTTGATGCCGCGCGATTAAGCGCCGGAGCGGCGGCGGCCAGCACCAAAGCGGCACAGGCGGAGTGGGAGCGGGCGCGCTGGAATCTGCAGCAGACGACGCTGACCGCACCAGCGGATGGCTGGATCACCAATCTGACGCTGCGTCCCGGCAACTATGCCACCGCCGGTTCGCCTCTGTTTGCCCTGGTCGACAGCCACTCTTACTACGTAATGGGCTACTTCGAAGAGACCAAACTGCGCCATATTCACCCAGGCGCAGCGGCCCAGGTGGTGCTCTACAGCAATGGTATGCGGCTGCAGGGTCAGGTGGATAGCATTGGCCGCGCCATCTATGACCAGAGCATTGAAACCGACAGCGGTCTGGTGCCCGATATCAAACCTAACGTGCCCTGGGTGCGGCTGGCGCAGCGGGTGCCGGTGCGTATTCGTCTCGACCCGCTTCCTGCCGATGCAGACCTGGTGGCGGGAACCAGCTGCACCATCACCATCCAGCCATGAATTTTCAGTGGCTGGCCTGGGATCAACTGCCCTGGATTAAGGCGAACGCCGGCCAGTGGCGCTATGCGTTGCGCAACGCTATTGCGATGTGCCTGGCGCTGAGCATCGCCTACGGACTGGATCTGGATGAGCCGTACTGGGCAATGACCTCTGCCGCCGTGATTAGCTTTCCCACCGTCGGCGGCGCGATCAGTAAAAGTCTGGGGCGCATCGTTGGCAGTCTGATGGGGGCCAGCGCTGCGCTGCTGATCGCCGGACATACGCTTAATGAGCCGTGGCTGTTTACCTTTGCCATTGCCGGCTGGCTGGCGCTCTGTACCGGCATAGCGAATCACTACCAGAATAACGTTGCCTACGCCTTTTCGCTGGCGGGCTACACCGCCGCCATCATCGCCTTTAGCAGCGTTAACATCACCGATATCACCTCGCTATGGACCATCGCTCAGGCACGGGTCTGCGAGGTGATCTCCGGCATTCTCTGCGCCGGATTGATGATGATGGTACTGCCGAGTACCTCCGATGGTGAGACGCTGATTACCTCACTGAAACAGATGCATGCCCGGTTGCTGGAACATGCGGTGTTACTGCTGCAGCCCTCAGCCAGCGAGACCATCCGGACCGCGCATGAAAATGTCATCAGCCAGATTCTGACTATGAATCTGCTGCGAATTCAGGCGTTCTGGAGCCACTACCGCTTTCGCCGACAGAACAACGTGCTGAACTATGTGCTGCACCAGCAGCTGCGACTCACCAGCGTGCTCTCCAGCCTGCGACGCATGCTGCTGAACTGGCCCGACGCGCCAGAGGCGCTGTTTGACGCGCTGCAACAACTGCTGGCGGAGCTGGCGAAACCGGCGTGTGATAAATATCGTCTGGCGCAAATCCTGCGCAGCGTGACCCCGGCAGCGGATGGCGACTACCGGCAGCGCGCTTTTTGTCAGCGGCTGCGCTACTTCTGCTGGATGTACCTCAACGTGCTGCGCTGGATCCGCCTGCTGGATCGCGCCGATGCAGACACCCGCTTTCAGCCACCGCCGGTTCCGGCGCTGGCGCGCGACAGTGACAGCGCCGAGGCGGGCTGGAGCGCCCTGCGTACCTTCTGCGTTATCGTGCTGGGCTGCGCCTTCTGGATCAATACGCAATGGTCTTCCGGTGCCGCCGCGCTCACCTTAACCGCCATAGCCTGTGTGCTCTACGCTTCATCACCTTCACCTGGCGGCAGCGTCACGCTGCTGCTGAAGACCCTGCTGTGGCTGTTTGCGTTTAGTTTTGTGATGAAGTTTGGGCTGATGGTGCAGATCAGTCAGCTGTGGCAGTTTTTGCTGTTTCTGTTCCCGCTGCTGGTGACGCTGCAACTCTTTAAGCTGCAGCAGAAACAGCGCGCCGGGATGTGGGGACAGTTCATCGTCTTTATGGGTTCGTTTATCGCGGTGACTAATCCGCCCACCTGGGATTATCAGGACTTCTTTAACGATAACATCGCCAAAGTCTGCGGGGTGCTGCTCGCCTGGCTGGCGTTCCAGATTCTGCGACCCAGCTCTGATGCGCGGCGCAGCCGACGGCATATCCGGGCGCTGCGGCTGGCGTTTCTCGATCAGCTGCGGCAGCGGCCCCGGCTCAGCGAAAGCCGCTTCGAATCGCAGATTTACCACCGTATCAGCCAGCTCAGTCACAGCCGGGACGAGCAGGCTCGCGTCTGGCTACTGCGCTGGGGCGTGGTGCTGCTCAACTGCTCGCATATCGTCTGGCAGCTGCGTGAATGGCGCGCCGGTTCAGCCGCACTGATGGGGTTTCGCGATCACTGCCTGCAAGACTTACAGCAGATTATCAGCAGCCGCGGCGTGCGCCACAGCTCGCTGGATCGGATGCTGACGGAACTGGAGGAGACCATCACCGCGTTACTGGCGCGGGAAAGCAATGAGGCCAGCGAGCTGGCGGGGATTATCTGGCGGTTACGCTGTTCACTGGCACAGCTGAAGCAGGCGGTGCCGGAGTGATCACTGGCAATATTGCTGCTGTTGCCGGTTAAAATCATCCTGCAGCTGTTGCAGCGTTTTATGGCCTTCGAAGCGGGTTTTATCCATTTCGGTCATCGGTTCAATCACCAGCACTTTCTCATCGGGTGAGAAGATAAACCGGCGTGTCAGTTCGGTACCGGTAAAACTCTGACCATGAATGCCACCGCACACCATCGTCATGGTGCGGCGATAGATAGTGCTATCCGTGAAATTGGTTTCGGTGGCGCTGCGAAAGACCTGATCGCAACCCTGCGCTTCCAGCTTACGCACCATGTTGCGGCTCAGCCATTCACGACCCTTCGCGATCTTTTCACAGGTGATACGCATTGGGTTGGTATCGATGGTGCGCTGCAGTTCGCGTCCGGTTTCGGTGACCAGTTGCGTATCATTGGGTTTATCGCATCCCACCAGCAGCAGACACAGCAGTAATGCGCCCTTGAATTTCATTTTCCTGCTCCTTTCCCCATCACGCTTTCTTACCTGAATCAATATCATAGGGGGGAAATGTCAGGGATGGTACAACAATTCATAAACAGGCAGGAGAAAAGCGGGCGGTCATCGCCTGCCGCCCGGAAACTCAGATGACACCGCAGGCGTAGCGTGCCCCGCCACCGCCCAGCGGTTTAGGATGGTCGGCATGATTGTCACCGCCGACGTGCACCATCAGCGCTTTGCCTTTGATCTCTTTTAACGATTTCAGACGCGGCGCCAGCACCGGATAAGTGGCGCTGCCTTTGTCATCGACATAGACCGCGGGCAGGTCGCCCAGGTGCCCCTCTGCATAAGGCCCCAGATGTTTGCCGCTGTTGGCTGGATCAAGGTGACCACCCGCCGCACCGGCGGCGACCACTTTGCCTTCAGACTCGCCCGGTTCACAGCTGCCTTTAGCATGAACATGGAAACCATGAATGCCCGGCTGAAGGCCCTGCAGATCCGGCGTGAACTGCAGACCATACTGTGTTTCGTCAATCTTAACGGTGCCCAGCGATTTTCCAATCCCTTCAGCGGTAACCTGATGGATCGTAACCTGCTCGCTGGCAGCCTGTGCTGAACCGCAGGCGATCAGTGCGAATAGGGCAACTGCTTTCATTTTCATGGTGACTCCATTTGCATACCAGGGTTTGAGATAAGTCTGGTCGCTGTTGCGCTATTTTGCCGGAGATTGACGCAGTTTTACGCTTCAGGGCACATCAAATCCCAGCGCCGCCTTGCGAATACGGAACCACTGCTGACGCGACAGGGATAAATTAAGTGCCCCGGCGGCTTCGCTGACCCGTGCCGTTTTACCTGAGCCGATGATTGGCAGCGGGCGCGATGGAAGCATCAGTATCCAGGCATAGACCACCTGCTCAAGGCTGGTGGCACCGGTTTCCTGCCGCACGGCTTCCAGTTCGTCACGCAGCGGCTGGAAATGGGGATCGTTAAACAGGCGTCCGCCACCCAGACAGGACCAGGCCATCGGACGAATACGCAGCTGCTGACACTGATCCAGCGAGCCATCCAGCAGCACACTTTGCTGCACCGGTGAGATCTCCAGCTGATTTGTCACCAGCGAGAACGGCAGACGGGATTGCAGCAGGGAAAACTGTGATGGTGTGAAGTTAGAGACGCCAAAATGCAGAACCTTGCCGCTGTGATGCAGCGCCATAAAGGCTTCGGCCACCTCGTCAGCCTCCATCAGCGGATCGGGACGATGGATCAGCAGCAGGTCGAGACGGTCGGTATGGATATGGCGCAGTGAGTTTTCAGCACTCTGCAGGATATGACGTTTGTCGGTAATGTAGTGGCCTATCTGATGCTCAGGCTGGGCGCGGGTGGCGATGCCGCACTTGGTGACAATCTGTAGCTGGTCGCGCAAGCCGGGTGCCAGTTTCAGTGCCTCGCCAAACGCCGCCTCACACTGGTAGTCACCGTAGATGTCCGCATGGTCAACGGTGGTGATGCCGAGCCTCACATGGTGCTCAATAAAGGCGACCCGTTCCTGTGGCGACATCCCCCACTCCATCAGACGCCAGTACCCCATGACCAGCGGTGAAAAATCGGGCCCCTGTGAAGCGATGGCTTGCGGTTCTAACATGACGTTCTCCCTGTTGCGCGTTGGCTGAAATTAGCGTGTCAGAGAGTATAACGGAAAGCGCAAAGTCGTCAGAATAAGTCCGGCTGTTGTGGCGCGTGTGGCTCCTCGACTTTCTGTTGCCGTTGCAGACGCTGACGCCGCTGCTGACAAAGACGAATGACCTCACGCTTTTGCGCATCGCTGAAGCGCAGCCAGTTGAACCGCTCATCGCGGCTGCGTAAACATCCCAGGCAGTAGCCGCGCGCATCCGTCTGGCAGATGCCGCGACAGGGGCTGGGAACCGGGAAAAACTCAAGCTGCTCGGCCACCACGCCTCCGGATTCACAGAATAAACAGTCCAGTAAAAAGCGTAGCCTGGTTGCGCAGGAAGTAAGCCCCACCCGGTCAGAATTATCCTGTTCTTTGACTCAGGAGTGAACACTCTGTGCCAAATAGAGAGGGTTGCGTTGCATTAGACCGACTGGTCTACTAATCTCACTGCCATGAATAAGACGCTACAACGCAACGAAACCCGCGAACACCTGCTCCAGACAGGTGAGCAACTCTGTCTGCAACGCGGCTTTACCGGAATGGGCCTCAGCGAACTGCTGACGCAGGCGGCGGTGCCGAAAGGCTCCTTCTACTACTACTTCCGTTCTAAAGAGGCGTTTGGCGTGGCGTTACTGGAGCGCTATTTTGCGCGTTTCCTGCAGGATGTGGCGTTGCAGCTTAACCAGACCGATGGCACGCCGCGTGAGCGTCTGCTTAACCACTTTCGTGCTGCCGTTGATCTGTTTGTTCAGCAGGGCCACATCGTAGGCTGTCTGGGCGTCAAAGTCTCCGCGGAGGTGTGCGATCTCTCAGAGCCGATGCGTGATGCACTGCAGCAGGGTGCCGGAAAGATCACGGCACTCTACGCCCGGACCCTGATTGCCGCAGAGCAGCAGGAGTCGCTGAGCCTGCCGCAGCCCCCCGCGCAGATGGCGGAATTGCTGTCGCTGCTGTGGCTGGGTGCCAGTCTGCAGAGCAAAATTTCCCGCGAGGCGCAGCCACTGCGTCTGGCATTGAGTACCATCGAACAGTGGCTTGAACGCCGCTGATTTTTAAAAAACATGTTTGTAGACGACTGGTCTACTAATCAGGAGCTATTATGGCGAGTACCCAGCTGTTTCGTCCGCTAAAAGTCGGTGCAATTACTGTCCCAAACCGCGTATTTATGGCACCGCTGACCCGTCTGCGCAGCATTGAGCCAGGCGACATCCCTACCCCGATGATGGCTGAATATTATCGCCAGCGCGCCAGCGCCGGTTTGATCATCACCGAAGCGACCCAGATCTCTTTCCAGGCGAAAGGCTATGCCGGTGCGCCAGGCTTACATACTCAGCCACAGATTGCAGCGTGGAAAGCGATTAACGAAGGCGTGCATCAGGCTGGCGGTCACACCGCAGTACAGTTATGGCACACCGGTCGTATCTCACATAACAGCGTGCAGCCGGAAGGCAAAGCACCGGTTGCGCCATCGGCGATTGCCGCTGGCACCCGTACCTCACTGCGTGCTGAAGATGGCAGCGTCTATCGCGAAGATACCTCAACGCCGCGTGAGCTGACAGTGCCAGAGATTAAGCAGATCGTGGCAGATTTTGGCCAGGCTGCGGCCAACGCGCGTGAAGCGGACTTTGACCTGCTTGAGCTGCACTCGGCGCACGGTTACCTGATGCACCAGTTCCTGGCACCAGGCTCAAACCAGCGTACTGATGAATATGGCGGCAGCATCGAAAAACGCGGTCGCTTTGCGCTGGAAGTGGTTGATGCGGTGATCGCTAACTGGTCAGCCGATCGCATTGGTATTCGCGTCTCACCTATCGGCAGCTTCCAGAATCTGGACAACGGCCCGGATGAAGAGGAAGCGGCGCTGTGGTACATCGGCGAGCTGGCAAAACGCAACATCGCCTATCTGCACCTTTCCGAGCCAGACTGGGCCGGCGGTCAGCCTTACACCGACGCTTTCCGTCAGAAAGTGCGTGATCTCTTCCCGGGTGCCATCATTGGTGCCGGTGCCTATACCGTTGAGAAAGCGGATGACCTGATTGGTCGCGGTCTGATCGATGCGGTTGCGTTTGGTCGCGATTACATTGCTAACCCGGATCTGGTTGAGCGTCTGCAGCAGGACGCCCCACTCAATCCACAGCGTCCGGAAAGCTTCTACGGCGGCGGCGCGGAAGGTTATATCGACTACCCAACGCTGTAACCGGTTCGGGCTGCCGTCCGGGATGATGACGGCAGCCATTATTCAATAGCGATTTTCATCGCTATACTTAGCGCCTGAGTCATCGGGCGATGGCGTTTTATTTAAAAGAGGATGTTATGCGTTTACTTCATACCATGCTGCGCGTTGGCGATCTGCAACGTTCAATCGATTTCTACACCCGTGTGCTGGGCATGCGCGTGTTGCGTCAGAGCGAAAACACCGAATACAAATATACCCTGGCATTTGTGGGCTACACCGACGAGAGCGAAGGTGCGGTGATCGAACTGACCTACAACTGGGGCGTCGATAAGTATGACCTCGGTGATGCCTATGGTCATATTGCGCTGGGCGTTGATGACGCAGCAGCGGCCTGCGAACGTATCCGCAAAGATGGCGGCAACGTGACGCGTGAAGCTGGCCCGGTTAAAGGCGGCTCCACCATTATTGCCTTTGTTGAAGATCCCGATGGTTACAAAATCGAGCTGATCGAAAACAAAGATGCCGGTAACGGCCTCGGCAACTAAATCTGCCTGTCAGCCTGCCCGATCGGGTAGGCTGAATCCCCTTCCCTGCGCTTCATCTGCTGCACCCGGCCCCGTTTTTTGCCATAATACGCGCTGCCCTTTTTCTGCAACGAGATCCTGATGTCTGAATCGAATTCCCCTAATGCACTCAATCAACGTTTCCGTGGCTTCTATCCGGTGGTGATCGACGTTGAAACCGCGGGTTTCAATGCGCAAACCGATGCGTTACTGGAGATTGCCGCTATCACGCTGAAGATGGATGAAGAGGGATGGATTCAGATTGACCAGACGCTGCATTTCAACGTCGAACCTTTTGTCGGGTCGCTGCTGCATCCCGAAGCCCTGGCCTTTACCGGTATCGATCCCAGCAATCCGCTGCGCGGCGCGGTCAGTGAATATGAGGCGCTGCACGCCATTTTCAAAATGGTGCGCAAGGGCATTAAAGACAGCGGCTGCAATCGCGCCATTATGGTGGCGCACAATGCCACCTTCGACCTGAACTTTATGTCAGCGGCGGCGGAACGAGCCAGCCTGAAGCGCAATCCGTTTCACCCGTTTGCCACCTTTGACACCGCGGCCCTGAGCGGGCTGGTTTTGGGTCAGACGGTGCTGGCGAAGGCCTGTATTGCGGCGGGAATGGAGTTTGACAGCACGCAGGCGCATTCGGCGCTCTATGATACTCAGCAGACGGCAACGCTGTTCTGCGAGCTGGTGAACCGCTGGAAACGGTTAGGCGGCTGGCCACTGCCCTTCGCGGAAGGCGATGCAGAAGCCACGACATCCGCATAAGGGATGCCGCAATGAAAAAGGCCGACGTGATGTCGGCCTTTTTTTATTCTGCTTCTTTAAATTTTTCTGCGGTCTCTTTGATCAGCGTCTGCAGTTCACCACGTTGTAACATCTCAACGATGATGTCGCATCCACCGACCAGCTCGCCATCGACCCAGAGCTGCGGGAAAGTTGGCCAGTTAGCGAATTTCGGCATCTCGGCACGAATGTCCGGGTTCTGCAGAATATCCACGTAAGCAAAACGCTCACCGCAGGCTGACAGCGCCTGCACCGCCTGTGCAGAGAAACCGCAGCTTGGCAGTTTCGGGGAACCTTTCATGTACAGCAGGATCGGGTTTTCTGCGATCTGGCGCTGAATTTTTTCTACAGTACTCATAATTGCCTTCCTTAATTCGTCACATCGTGTTTGTTTATTGTAGCGACTTCGCAGCGTGACTGAAAACGAGATTTTGATCGCTGCCCGATTAAATCGCCATCATTGTTAAGTCCTGCTCCGGGACACCTGAATTCCTGATTATTAACAGCAGGTAACAGATTAATAATTCGTAATAATTTCGTTGATATAAGACGCTGAAAATGTTCATTTTCAGCACAATTGCGTGGGTTGCAAAGATTAATATTAAAAGGCATTACAGTTTTTAAAAGAACTGGACTAGAATGGCCTGGGCGCTGATCCTGGATCAGATTAATCTCAACTTTGTCGCGGTGCGTAGTGGCCCTGACAACTTAACTAATCAACGGACTATGCGTTTAATCATTACGTTTTTCATGCTGGCCTTTGCGCAACTGTTTTTCAACATCGCCGCTGCGTCGCCTCACGCGCCGGTGAACGTCAGTACGCATAAAGCAGAGAAAAAGAGTGCGCGCGACGATGAGCGTCGCAAGCGTCGCCCGGTCAAAACGGTGACGAAAAAGACTCGCCTCAGCCCGGTTCAAAAACTAAAAACAAAAAAACTGAAAAAAGTCGAACTCACCGCAAAACAGACGCCTGCTAAAAAGACCTCGCTAAAAACCGCCCGTCTCAGTAAGAACAAAGAGAAAAAACGTTATGGTCATCAGCGCCTGCTGAAAACCGCTGAAGTCACCACCAGCGAGACCGGCACGATTAAGATGAGCAAATCTCACCGTCAGCGCTACCAGAAGGCCCGCGAAACCGCGATGACCAAGCTGATGGGTCAGTTGGGTAAACCCTATCAGTGGGGCGGCACCTCTCCCCATACCGGTTTCGATTGCAGCGGCCTGGTCTGGTACGCCTATAAAGATCTGGTGAAGTTTAAGATCCCACGTACCGCTAACGAGATGTACCACCTGCGTGACGCCGCGCCGATCAAGCGTGAGTCGCTGGAGAAAGGCGATCTGGTCTTCTTCCGAATCAATGGTCGTGGTACTGCGGACCATGTCGGCGTTTACCTGGGTGATGGCAAGTTTATCCAGTCGCCACGCACCGGCAAAGATATTCAGATCAGCGCGTTAGGAGAAGATTACTGGCAGCGCCACTATATTGGTGCCCGTCGGGTGATGACGCCAAAAACAATACGCTGAGCAGCAGAACAACCAGAAGAGAGCCGGGATAATCCCGGCTTTTTTATTAGTGCAGAATAGCGGTAAAACTAAAGGCCACAATCATCAGCAGACAGCCCGCGGTGGTCATTAAAGCCAGTTTAAGATCGGTACTCATTGCTTGCTCCTTAGTCACACAATTAGTAGGGGTATCGCATTTTCCCACAGGGCCCGGTAAAAATCTCGTTTTATCCGTTCAGCCTTGTTAGAATCCCGCCTTTGTTGCGCAACGCGCGCAACCCTGATTCCGTTTGCGCACGTTTTCAGGCGCTTTTACGCCGCCAGCGGCCTGTTTCCTGGCCATGAAAGCTGCATTTTTGCGGAAAAAACCCTGAGCAGACGCAAACGTTTAACACTACGCTTATCATAGAGTTAGATAAGCACTGGAGTCCGATTTTCATGGCAACAATTAAAGATGTGGCGAAACGCGCTGGCGTCTCAACGACCACCGTTTCGCACGTCATCAATAAAACCCGCTTTGTGGCTGAAGAGACGCGCAACGCGGTCTGGCAGGCGATTAAAGAGCTGCACTACTCGCCGAGCGCCGTGGCGCGCAGCCTGAAAGTGAACCACACCAAGACGCTGGGCCTGCTTGCCACCTCCAGCGAAGCGCCCTATTTCGCTGAAATTATCGAAGCGGTTGAAAATCACTGCTTTGACAAAGGCTATACGCTGATTCTGGGTAATGCGCATAACGATCTGCAAAAACAGCGCGCCTATCTCAGCATGATGGCGCAGAAACGCGTCGATGGGCTGCTGGTGATGTGCTCTGAATATCCGGACGATCTGCTGCAGATGCTGGAAGAGAACCGCAATATCCCGATGGTGGTGATGGACTGGGGCGAGTCGCGCGCCGACTTCACCGACACGGTACTGGATAATGCTTTCCAGGGCGGTTATCTGGCGGGACGCTATCTGATTGAACGCGGACACCGGGATATTGGTGCAATCCCCGGCCAGATGGAGCGTAACACCGGTGGCGGACGTCATGCCGGTTTCCTGAAGGCGATGGAAGAAGCGGGTATTCAGCCACGCGCCGAGTGGATTGTGCAGGGTGACTTTGAGCCGGAGTCGGGCTATCAGGCGATGCAGCAGATCCTGTCGCAGAAGCAGCGTCCGACGGCGGTGTTCTGTGGCGGTGACATCATGGCGATGGGCGCAATTTGCGCCGCCGACGAGATGGGTTTGCGTGTCCCCCAGGATATTTCGGTGATCGGCTATGACAATGTGCGCAACGCCCGCTATTTTGCACCGGCCCTGACCACGGTGCATCAGCCTAAAGCCCAGCTGGGTGAGAAAGCGCTGGAAATGCTGCTGGACCGCATTACCAGTAAGCGCGAAGTGTCACAAACGATTGAGGTCCATCCCACACTGATTGAGCGCCGTTCCGTGGCCGATGGCCCGTTCCGCGACTATCGCCGTTAATGCTCGCTTAACCACTCCTGATTAAGCGTTTGCGCATCACCCAGATAGCTGAGCAACCAGCCTGTCGCCGGTGATGCGCGATCCTCTGCCCAGCTGACGCAACATGGGCTGTCCGGAAACGCCACCGGCAGCGTCAGTTCAACCAGCTCGCCGCTGTCGAGCAGTGGCCTGGCCAGGTGACCGGGCACCATCGCCACACATAATCCCGCCTGCACGCACTCCAGCCCGGTTTGCCACTCCGGCACCACCAGCCGGCGCTGGTTATCCAGCGTCCATGTCATACGACGCGGCAGTGCGCGTGAAGTATCTTCCAGCACCAGGGAGGGCCAGCTCCGCAGCGTGTCATCATCTATCTGGCTCGCCTGCGTCAGAGGATGGTCGGGCGCAACCACGCAGCGCCAGTTAAGTGTGCCCATATCCCGAAAAGCAAAACGTCCGCCCACCGGTATCGCCTGAGTGGCACCAATCGCCACTTCCACCCGGCCATCGGCCAGCGCATCCCAGACGCCGTTAAAGACTTCATAGCTGATGATCAGCTCCATATCGGGAAAGTGGCGATAGAAATCTTTGACCAGCTGCCGGGTGCGCTGAGGTTTAGCGATACGGTCAACGGCAATGCTTAGCTGGCCGCGCCAGCCGTTAGCCAGCTGCTGACACTGTCGCCGGGTGGCAAGCATTTTTTTGATGACGCTGCGCCCTTCCCGGACAAAATGCTCACCCGCCGGAGTCAGAACCACTTCGCGATGCTGCCGTTCAAACAGCGGTACCGCCAGCCAGTTTTCCAGCTGACGCACCGTATAGCTGATGGCAGAGGGCACCCGATGTAACTCCTGCGCGGCGGCGCTGAAGCTCCCCCCGCGGGCGACAGCGTCAACCACTTCTAATGCATATTCTGACCACATAATCTGCCTTCAAAAATTTTAACAGCAATCGGCAAATATTACCGTTTCACAGCAGCAAACGCACCTTTTACACTCTGCCGCGTTTATCCTGCAAAAATGAGAATCAGATGTTGTCGAATAAAGGGTTTATGCCCTACCTTGCCCTGCTGAGCATGCTGGGCTTTTTAGCCACTGATATGTACCTGCCCGCCTTTGGTGCGATGCAGCAAACCTTTAACACTTCACCCGGTCTGATCAGCGCCAGTATGAGTCTCTTCCTGGGCGGCTTCGCCGTGGGTCAGCTCTTCTGGGGCCCCCTCTCCGATCGCATCGGTCGTAAACCGGTGCTGCTGTCCGGACTGGCCATGTTTGGCGCTGGCTGCGCAGGCATGCTGTGGGTGAATGATATCTATCTGATGCTGGCGCTGCGTTTTGTCCAGGCGATTGGCGTCTGTGCCGCTGCCGTAAGCTGGCAGGCGCTGGTGGTGGATCGCTATCCTGCAGCGCGCGCTAACAAAGTCTTTGCCACCATTATGCCGCTGGTTGCGCTCTCTCCGGCGCTGGCTCCGCTACTGGGTGCCTGGCTGATCGGCCACTTCCACTGGCGTTCGATTTTCCTGGTGCTGACTCTGATTGCGGTGGCGTTGATTCTGACCACGCTGCGTCTGCCCACCGTGCGCAAGGCAGCGGGAGAAAAAGGTGCGCAGCCCGGCTTTTTCACGCTGCTTAAATCCCGGGTCTACAGCGGCAACGTGCTGATCTACTCCGCCTGCTCAGCCAGCTTCTTTGCCTGGCTGACTGGATCGCCCTTTATTCTGGCGGATCTGGGTCTGTCGCCCGCCGATATCGGTCTGAGTTATGTGCCCCAGACGCTCGCCTTTTTAATTGGCGGCTTCGGCTGTCGCACCCTGCTCAACCGCTTTAACGGCGCACAGTTGCTGCCCTGGCTGCTGGCCGTCTACAGCCTGAGCATTCTGGCGCTGTTTGCTGTTGCGCTTGCTGGCAGCAGCACGCTGGTGAGTCTGATGGTACCGTTCTGCGGTATGGCGCTGGCTAACGGCGCTATCTATCCGATTGTGGTGTCCAGTGCGCTGATGCCCTTCCCGACCGCTACCGGTAAAGCCGCCGCGTTGCAGAACACACTGCAGTTAGGACTCTGTTTCGCTGCCAGCCTGGCGGTGTCGGCCGGCTTAACTCAGCCGCTATTTACCACCACACTGATGATGACGGTGACAATTGTGCTGGCGCTGATGGGTTACGCCATGCAGCGTGCCGCAAGCGCACAAACTGTTGTTGCCTCTGCGCAACCTGCCTGCCAGGATAATCAGTGACACACTGACTTTTTAGTTAGCGCCCTAACAATAAGTTATTGAATATTGACCCGCGTGAGCATATACTCATCCGGGTCAACAAATCTGTAATAAATCAACAATATAATAACGTAATAATCTGATTGGCACCCTGCTGCCGGGACGGTATTCGCGCGCGTTATTCTCACCTTACCCGACCTGCTGCAGGCTGTTCCAGTCCTCTGTATCACACAGATAACCGGTTTGCGGAGCCATCCGCATCGTTTCTCATTGCCTGAATAAATTGGCTACTCTTTGTTCAGGTTCAGATTGGACAGGTGGTGGAAAATCTATGAGTTCATCTTATGCAGAAGAAGTGAGCCTCGAAGAAAACCATTGGTATCGCATCGTTCATGAACTGCTGGAAAAAGCGGATATCGAAATTAATGGTTCACGTCCCTGGGATATTCATATTAATCATCCTGGTTTTTTTAAACGTGTTCTGCAGGAGGGCTCTCTTGGGCTCGGTGAGAGCTATATGGATGGATGGTGGGAGTGTGACCGGCTGGATATTTTCTTCCATCAGGTACTTAAGCATAAACTCGATCAGCAGCTGCCTCATCACTTTAAAGATACGCTGCGCATTGCCGCCGCACGCTTAACCAATCTGCAGTCAAAAAAACGGGCGTGGATTGTCGGTAAAGAGCATTACGACCTGGGCAACGATCTCTTCTCACTGATGCTCGATCCGTACATGCAATACTCCTGTGGCTACTGGAAAGAGGCGACGACACTGGCGACGGCGCAGGAAGCCAAGCTGGATATGATCTGCCGTAAATTAGCGCTGGAACCTGGAATGTCACTACTGGATATCGGCTGTGGCTGGGGCGGACTCGCGGAATTTGCCGCACGTCATTATGGCGTTAAAGTGCATGGCGTGACGATTTCCGCCGAACAACAGAAACTGGCGCAGCAGCGCTGTAGCGGATTAGACGTCACGATTCTGTTGCAGGATTATCGCGACCTGAATGAGCAGTTTGATCGTATTGTGTCGGTGGGTATGTTTGAACATGTCGGACCGAAAAATTACGCGACCTATTTTGACGTGGTCGATCGTAATTTAAAGCCTGACGGTATTTTCCTGCTTCACACCATTGGCGCAATCAAAACTGATATGAGTGTCGATCCCTGGATCGATAAATATATCTTCCCCAACGGCTGCCTGCCTTCGGTGCGCCATGTGGCCGATGCCAGCGAGCCCCATTTTATTCTGGAAGACTGGCACAATTTCGGCGCAGATTACGACAAAACACTGATGGCCTGGCATGAACGCTTTTTGCAGGCCTGGCCAGAGCTGGCCGATAAATATGGCGAACGCTTTAAGCGGATGTTCTCCTATTATCTGAATGCCTGTGCCGGTGCCTTCCGGGCGCGTGATATTCAGCTGTGGCAGATCGTGTTCAGTCGCGGTGTTGAGGGGGGATTACGGGTGGCGCGGTAGGGGTTAAAAAGCGGGCAATTAAGAAGGCGCTGCCCCGGCTGAACACTTGAAAAGAAGGGCCTGTTTTGCTTTAACAGGGAGCGTTGCGCCAGGAACAGGGTCAGATCGGAAAGTCGCAAAACCTGTTATCCCTGACACGCCCGGCCCACGCGATTACGCACCTCATCCCTGAGGTGCGCCCGTTGCCGGGCCAACGCGTTGCGTTGTTCAAAAACGCTCCTGACGTTTTTGTCCATGGCGTGGGACGCTTTCCTCTTCTGACCCGGCGCCCTGCGCTTTTATAATGCTGACAGAGTAAAACCGATTGGGCTGTCTGCGGTGCTTACGCGCCTTTTATTAACTCTCTGTCGATGACTGGCCGGTCAGCATGCTCATCGCCGCCGCGGCATCGCGCTGTGCTAACACCCGCTCAACGGTCTCCACGATTGCCTGCGTGTGCGGATCGATTTCAATATTCACCCGATCGCCAAAGGTCTTCGCCCCCAGCGTGGTACGCTCCAGCGTTTCCGGAATCAGATAGACGCAGAACTTAGTCTTAGTCACATCGCCTACCGTCAGGCTGATACCGTCGATGCCGACAAACCCTTTATGCAGAATATATTTCATCTGCGCCGCATCCTGGATTTTAAACCAGACTTCGCGGTTATGTTCTGACTGGATAATCTTGCAGATTTCAGCGGTGGTCATAATATGACCAGACATCAGGTGTCCGCCTATTTCATCGCTGAATTTCGCTGCACGCTCAATATTGACCA